>CM052887.1:44005223-44107387 GCA_028534135.1 Potos flavus
TCGAGCCCCGCATCGGGCTCTCTGCTCAGCAGGGAGCCTGCTTCCCCCTCTCTCTGCCTGCCTCTCTGCCTACTTGTGATCTCTCTCTCTCTCTGTTAAATAAATAAATAAAATCTTAAAAAAAAATAAAACATAAAATAAAATCACTTATCACTTTAATAACCGGATAATATTTGGTTAGCATTTAGATGCGTTTTACCTACCTTCCTAAATAGGATAATCTTTCTTAATAGCCATGATTTTTTCTCTCTATTGATCTAAATGTATTACGGATATGAAATTGCTGGGTGGCAAACTACAAATATATACATATATTTTTCTTATTCGTGTGAGGCAAGACTCCCTATGTCTAAAGCCATATAGCATGATTTTTCTTTTTTTGTCTCCTTTCCCTCGACCCCATATTCACACAGCTGATTGGGGTGGGTAAGTGGTCTAACCAGGGCCAATGAAATCTTCATCTGGGGTATTTGGAATTGGAATTAATGAACTCCAGCCAGCACTCCTTGGTCTGTCGAATAGAGGGAAACCAAACGTTTTCTGACATGTAGACCAGAAGGCAGAGGAAGTCAGGTTGCAGCACGTGAGGAGGGTAAGACAAACCAATGGAAAGGAACGGAATTCAGAAATAAGGAGAGGGTTCTAATAACCATGAAGGTCATGGTTAATGTAAATGGTTAAACAGCTTTTAGTCTCAAAGGGTATATACATGTCTCCAGGAGTTCTCTGTTCCTCATATTTTCTGAGTCTTTCCTTGAAAAACTGAAGGCATATATCACTGTCACTGCCTTAGGTATGAAAATGATAAAATTCCAATTCTTTCAACAAATCCAGCAAATATTTATTGAGTGTCTAATGTGCAATAAGCACTATTTTAGGTGTTGACACTATAGGAATGAAAAAAATAAATACCTGCTTAAATGCAAAGTATATTATTGTTGATGCCTGGGGACACCTAATAAATAACACCCCCCCACCCCATTCTTCCCCAACTAATTTGAAAACAACCAGTAGGTGTAGGAGTTGAGAAAACTGGAGATTAAAATGTGTCCTGATTTACTGACAAAACTATGGAGAATAGAGCTCAGGTTGGTGGAAATAATGGGCTTCATATCACTGTACCCAATCTTCAGCAGAATTACCTGCACACACACAAGAAATTGTGGAAAGGCACAGGCCACCACCCCAAATACTCCTTAGCAGGAAACATCCAGTACACATGTTCTTTGAGGTAAGCGTGTCTCAAAGACAGGATTTAGAAGGGTTCTCAGGTTTTCCCTCATAACTTCATCCTTCAGACAGAGGAAAGTATTTTACCCTGATAGAATCTTCTTCACAGGGTAACAAAACTGAGCAATGGAAATTCTCCCTTAATGATATTACTAATAATCCTAGACTAAGATTTAAAAACAAAGATGTTGTCATGTTTCTTCTTCATTTAACCTCCCAATTTATTATGTGGCTTTTACTCTGGAATATGTTAGCTACTATTTGCAGACTCCTGTATAGCTTTTCTTAAATGTAAATATGGAGTCTACTTGGAAGGTTGATAAAGAGGAATAGGAAGAAAACCCAAGGAGAGTGGCTGTATGTTACAAATTAGACATATATTTAAATTGTGTAGTAGGTTTGGGGTTTGAAGGAATACAATAAATGTTACTCTTGTTTTCCTTCTGAGTTTAAAACCAATTTAGAGATAGACACAAACCATTTAGGCAAATGGATATCACAATATGAGCTTAATGCAGATAAATGATACATTGCAGGATGTGGCAATGATGAAATACCTGATGTTGATCCTCAGAATTGGGCTTACCCACTAAGTTACAGCAGCCTTAAATAGCCACAGACTTTTCTCCATGGGAGTTCTTGTCTTGTAAAATGTGTGGCTTGGAAGAGCAAACCAGAATGCATACTCATTGTAGACAGGGAGGTTTTCAAAAGGAAGAAAGGTGAGGAGGCTGAGTTCCTCATGGTCAATTTCTTGTTCCAGATCTTGTTAGTCACATACATCTTTCTATCCTGTTTCTCTCCTAGAGGATAGAGAGAAACTGGAAATGTTCAGTGGAAATCTTATCTTAGGGAAATTTGAATAGTGAGGGATAAATATTTCTAACAGCACATAAACTTAAAACTAAATTCTGGGGAGACATGCTGATATGTGGCTTTTCAGAAGTAAAATAAATAAAAGTAAATAATTAAAAAGTAAATTAACGAAAGTAAATGATTAAACTGGATCTTAGGATACTTAAAAAAGATATTGGAGGAAGCCTGAAGAATAGGGATAAGAAGTGTATAGGTGAGTTGTGTGTGTGAGTGTAGGCAGATGCATCAAAAGTTAAGATAAACTTTTAGAAAAATATAGAGAATATAGTCACTAATACTGCAGTAATATTGTATGGTGACAAATGATAACTACACTCATCATGGTGAGCTTTGCATATTGTATAGATTGTCAAATCACTGTGTTGTGCACCTGAAACTAATATAACATTGTTCCCTACACCTCGAAGATAAAAATTAAAACAAAACCCAATAGTTGAAATCACCTTAAAAAATTAAGGTAAAGTTGCTGAAGTCTTCTATTACCTGTTAACATGAAAGCAAATACTTATATGAATTTGATAAACTGTGCATTCATAAAGACTTATTAATAACTTCTAGGAGAGTCTTCATGATTAATGAAATATAATTCAATAAGTGATGACTCATTAGTGATGACTGAGATTTGCTACATGTCAAGGGATAATAAAGCAGAGATTTTGGGACATAATATAGTAAGTTTTGCAGTATAATGTTATTTGTATCATTATTTAGAATCCAACATATGTATCACTTTTCTCTAATCTCTGACAAGCAAGCTACCAAAAATTGGATCAGCATAGGTCTAATGGAGTAGAGTTCAGGCTTCATAAATTTTCCAGGGAAGAGAGAATGTCTCTAACCCTTCATGAGATACTAACAGATGTATATTAGAATCATCCCTGAAACTTCTTAAAATGGATAATACCAGATTGCATTCTAGAATGTTCTGATCCAGGGGCGCCTCTGTGGCATGGTTGGTTAAGCATCTGCCTTTGACTCAGGTCATGATCCCAGGGCCCTGGGATCAAGCCCCACATCGGGATCCCTGCTCAGCAGGGAGCCTGCTTCTCCCTCTCCTCCCCACTCATGCTCTCTCCCTCTCTCGCTATCTCTGTCACTATCTCTGTCTCTCTCAGATAAATAAATAAATGATCCAGTAGTTCTAGGCTGTGGCCATGGAATCAGCCTTAGTAACAGGCTCCACATATGTTACTAGGGAAAGTGATTTTTTTTTTTTAAGATTTTATTTCTTTATTTGAGAGAGAGAGAGAGAAGAGAGAGAGGGAGCATGAGAGGGGAGAGGTCAGATGGAGAAGCAGACTCCCCGCTGAGCAGGGAGCCCGATGCGGGACTCGATCCTGGGACTCCAGGATCATGACCTGAGCTGAAGGCAGTTGCTTAACCAGCTGAGCCACCCAGGCACCCGGGAAAGTGATTTTTGAGAATATTGACACGTACTCTGCAGGGACTGTGCACATTGTCTTTTATCTTTGTGCTATCATTAGTATGATCATCATCAACTCTTGGTCATTATTTTGTAGTGTTTCCCTTGAAACAGTTTTAAGGGATGTGCTGTGACATTCTAGAGCCACTAATCATGTTTCTACCCCCAGAAGTGATAGATCATTTCTGGAAGAACATTTTCAGGCTTTTCTTCTCTTCGAATTTGGGAAGTTTCTCAGTACTGAGGAAGTAGATAGTACAAACAGTATCTCTCTGTTTATTGGGGTTTCAATTAGATAATATTTTCAGATGCATGTTATACAATCCTATTTTCTTGTGACTTTCTTCTCTTTGAGTGGTTTTCTTCTCTTCAAAAAGAAAGCAGATGTTACCTTGATTGAAGGGGTGGTGAGGGGCAGTACTGATGCTTTTTTTTTTTTTTGAGTCTATAGGAGAACAATATTAAGAGAGTTAAAGAATTTTCAAAATCCCTTAAACTTATATCAACACACCCAGGTTGCTAAATGTCATAGAACAGAACAGATAGGAAGTTGGGAGAGTAAATCAGATGCAAAAGTTCTTGTACTGGGGTTAAACATTGAAGGGGGTGGGCAAACATGTAGTTATGTTTGGAGATTATGCATTGGCATTAGAGGTCTGCTCATTCAGGCATATCCAGAGAAGCTTCAGACTCTAGCAGAAACATAGCTTCCCGCTCAAGACTTGGCCACCGTTGGAAGAAAAGGTTGACTAGATGGATGAACCAAAAACTACACTCCTGGTCATAATCTGTTCATGTCATGTGAAAGATCTACAAATTTCTGGTTGCTTGTGGGGGAGAAAAGGGAGCTGTTGAGGAGGCTGACGCTAGAGAGTCACATACACCTTCTTGATTCCCAGTCACATCATGAAGAAAGGTAAGAAAGGAGAGAAATTGGAAAGACGAGGATATTCACAAAAGAGACTAATTTAAGTAACTAGCTAGCAAGCTAACTAACTAAACCAGAAGATTCTGAGAAACTAAGACTGTTGACTGAATGTTTAAACAAATTTCTCCACTAAACTTTTATTAGGCATGTATAGTGATAATCTACCTCTAAATCTGCATATTCATTATGAGATTCTAGCATTCTCTTCAGCCTGCCCTGATATTATGCAATCTACCAGCCAAGAGGTGGGAGTTTCACATGGATTAGCCTTAGAGTTCTTATTTATAGAAAGTGCCAATGTTCAGTACCAGCAGAATGTTGGCATTTAAGGAATGCTACCACCACCATACCACGAAACAGTTGCCAGGAATAAAGTAGCTTAATAAAAATACATGTTTTATCCACAAAGAGTTTCCATCAGCTTTCCACTATTTTTAATTTCAGCAATTTTAAAAATAACATATAAGATTGTGAGTAAAACTAAATTGAATTATTGGAGTCTTAAGATATAAAGTAGAGCCCTTGAACTAAAAGAATTCCCAATTTTTTTGACTCCGTGCTGGTAGGCTTTAGATCCAATGGTGAGGTTGTGTGGTGATAGTTATCTCTTTTTCAAATATTCATTTTCTCCCATTCATTTTAAAAACAACAGAGTGCCTAAACTGTGGCCAAATTATCCATATCACTGATATAATTTTCATTTCACTTTGGCCGAGATGATTTTTTTAAAAAACAATCTCTTGCTGTTTTTGACAATTACAAAGAAATGGGGACTACAAATCTAGCTATACCATAAATTTACCAGAACTGGTGGTGCAGTTTTAAAGATGGTTCCTCCTAGAAATAATGACAGCTATTATTTCCATATCTAGATGTGTTTCCAAGCAGACCATGGCACAGACTGAAAGTCATTCATCCTTTTCTCACGATGGCAGTAATTACTTTCGAATGATCCTGTAGTGATCTTGATTGCCCTGCCACAATAGCATTTAGTAAACATGGGGAAAAACAAGGCGTGTGGAGAATTTTGTCCCTTTTATTCTCTTTTCAAAGGAGAGAGCATGAGATTCACATCTCATTCACAGATCTTATCTCTGTGGCGAAAGTGCTAAAATGACCTCATTCACAAATCTTATCTTTCTGGCGAAAGTGCTAAAATGACCTGAAAGAGTGGTTAGTATGTAGGTGTCTACATTTTTAATAGCCATGTCATGAAATGTTATGTTTTAACTCTCTTTTCTCCTAAACAATCTATTGAGCTACATCTGAGCAGCATCAGACTCTGTCACACCTTATAATAATGGACCTCACATATTGCTATTTGCTGAACAAAGAACTTTCTCTTATTTATCTTGTAATTACACTGCTGGAGTTGAGAAGAGTTTCTCTGTTTCCATCATGTCACCATTGAGACAGGACAGTGAAGTCCCGTCCATATTGATACAAAAGTTGGGTATTCATCCTTTCTGATGGAGGCATAATATTCCATTGTATATATGGATCATATCTTCTTTATCCATTCGTCTGTTGAAGGACATCTTGGCTCTTTCCACAGTTTGGCAATTGTGGCCATTGCTGCTATGAACATTGGGGTACGTATGGCCCTTCTTCTCACTACATCTGTCTCTTTGGGGTATATACCCGGTAGTGCAATTGCAGGGTCATAGGGTAGCTCTATTTTTAATTTCTTAAGGAATCTTATGCTGAGTAAAATAAGTCAAGCAGAGAGAGTTAGTTATCATATGGTTTCACTTATGTGTGGAGCATAAAGAAAAACATGGAGGGCATTAGGAGAAGGAAAGGAAAAGTGAATTGGGGTAAATCAGAGGGGGAGACGAAGCATGAGAGACTGTGAACTCTGAGAAACAAACTGAAGGCTTGGGGGGCTGGGGGGTTTGTGAGCCTGGTGGTGGGCATTAAGGAGGGCATGTATTGTATGGAGCACTGGGTGTGATGCATAAACAATGAATCTTGGAACACGGAAAAAAAGTATTTCTAATATAATACTAGAAAAATGATATTTCAGCTAATATCTGGTTAGCCTGTTGTGAGTGTATGCAAATATATCTGAAAATATTAATATATACTGCCAGCTTTAGCTAAGTAGAGAAATAGTTTTAGGAGGAATGGCCTCCTGATAATTTAATCACGGTTTGGTCTTTGCAGAAAATTATGATATTTGTTATTAGTTTTCCTCTGATTTTCCAAGGAATGAGAAACCAGATAAAATCTTTTACCATGTGAGCCAAAAGTTAAATTTTATTTAATTGTAAAAAAGAAAAGTCTATGCATACTTACTACATTATATAAACTCTTCTTATAAAGATACTTATCATTTGATAAGTATCATAAATCTATGATGACCTGATCTTGAGATTCTTAATTATACCTGGAAAGACCCTTTTTCCAAATGAGGTCATACTCATAGGTACTGGGGATTACGACTTGGGGATATATATATATTGGCAGTGGTGGTGGTGGAACAGGATAACATATATTAATGTAGTACATTAATTTAGTAAGAGTTATTTATTTATTTGTTAATGCACATTCTCATTCTCACTCCCTCTCCCATTAGACTGTCAAGACCATGATAACAAGGATTAAATAGGTTTTGTTTATATCAGTGCCTTGACCAATTTCTGGCACACAAAGGGAGCTTAATAAATATGTTTTGAATGAATAAAAGGAGAAAATGTGAACAAGATATAGGAGTTATAATTGGAGTTGAAAGTAGAAAAACCAGGGAAAGAGAACTTGGAAAAGGAGTCAGACTTGTGTGAAGAAATACAAAAAAGAATGGTGCTCCTGAAACCAAGAGTATTTGCATTATTAGGGAGTGATTGCTAATGTCAAATGTCAAGCTGAAAGAGGCATGAAAAGAAGCCTCAGTGACTGGGTATTAGAATTCTTTTGGTTCTGATGAAGACCTTCATATCACTTGGAAATATGTGCAAAGCGGAGGCAGGTTTTGCTTATGTGTTCTGGTTTCTTTGTGGCTATTTCACCACCTTATTACAATAAGAACAGATCAAGAAGGAAATAATTACTATCGGTGAATTTTAACTCACCGACTTTGTTTTTTAGTAATGTTCTTGTGGTATCTCTTATATTCTAGACCCACTGGCTTACTAGTCTACCTATGTGGTGTAGATTTGATGTTTGATAATTATTGGAGCCTATCAGTATGTGTATTATTTCTGGACTCTACTTATTAAACTGGACAGATGTTTTTACCCTCATTTACCCTCATTAGTTCTATTCTGCTAATTCCAATGCACAATTGGAATTCTATTATGACAATTTGTGACGTTTCTTTTCTATTGATAGTATCTGAACAGCAGAGTTTAAAATAATTAAAAAAATTAAATTCAGCCTATTATTAACAGAAACATGGAAGTTACTTCTAATATATAAACAGTAACACCTAGTAAATATGTAGAAGTATGTGTTTTATTCAATAACTATAAAAATTTATTAAGTCTCGGAGAATAGTGCAACATGCCCATAGGATGTCATTTGCACTTCTGTGGCTGCTTTTCTAGGGAAGAGAAACATCTACAAAATAGTGTATGCACTTCAATATTAATCGCAATGGAGATGAGATGAGTTATTATGTGCAAATGTTCCAAGCATTATTACTGTAAAACATTTTGATAATTACAGTTTAATTTTTGAATGTATGTGTGCTATACAATTCATATAACCCACATTTTACCTGGTACAATTTATTAAATGTAAAACTGTCTAATTTTTTAAAATAGTTCCAGCCTATATTATGTGGACATTATACATTTAGGAAAACAATTTATTTTCTTTAAAAAAATAAATCGACAAAAGCAATCATTCTTCAGTTCCCAGAAAATGTAAATAATTGCTTTATACATTTTAATCAAAATGATCAGTCACGTTTCAAAATTTTATTTGAAATTAATGTTTTCCTTGGAATTACAGCATTGTATTTTCTCTTAGCATCCTCAAATAGGACTACGTTTACTTATTTATTTAGAAAGGGAGGAGGGGTGAAGAGGGGCAGAAGGGAAAGGAGAGAATCTTAAGCAGACTCCATTCACGACATGGAGCTCAATGCAGTGCTCCATCTCACAACACTGAGATCATGATCTGAGCTGAAACCAAGAGTAGAATGCTGAACTGATTGAGCCACCCAGGTGCTCCTCATTTATACAATTCACAGTAACATTATTTCTTAATTATTTTATAGATATGTATCAGTAACTATAGAGAAACATTGTTATATAAAATATATTGCATAGTGTATAATTATATATATATATATTATATATAATTATATATTATATAATTATTATGTATAATAATTGTATAATACCCTATTATAGAGATACCAAAATAATTTTTATTCTACTGTGACCATTCTTTTTCTTTTCTTTTTTCAAATTCACAAGCTAGCTCTCTTTTTAAAAATAAGAATATTTATTGAAGCACTACTTTTATAATTTTAATTTTAATTTTATTTATTTATTTTCTAAGTGGGCTCCATGCCCAATGTGGGCCTTGAACTCATAAACCTAGAGATCAGGAGTCACACACTACTCTGACTGAGCCAGGCACCCCGGAAGCTTGTTCTTTTGCATCTATTTTTTGTTAAGTCTGCTACATAGTCTCTCCGCTATGCCTCAGTTAACATCTTTGGAGACTTCATAAGGTCTGTATCAGTGAGCTTTCTAGCATTGTTATTATTATTATTATTATTTTGTTTTCTAGCATTCTGATCTTATAGCTTTTTGTCTACTTAAACCCTTTACCTTCATCCTATTTCAGCCTCCTTAGAACACAGAAAAGTTTTTGTTGAGTCTACATTGCCTCTTTGGTGGGCCTCTGTTCCTGCTGTGCTCTAACTGATCCTTCCTCCAAGCATGTCCCCAGGAATGCTTCTTATCCACTAGGGTCTTATTTCATTGGCTCTCTGAATGCTGGTTCACTCCTCTGCATTCAGTATTTGCTTTTGGTATCCAAGTTTGGGCCATCTCTTACCCCCAGTTCATTAATTGGCCTTCTCTCTAATCCCTTGATGTTAGTTAGCTTCTCCCTGAAGCCTCAGATGAGAAGAATATCACCATCCACTGTAGACCTTCCCATTGTGTTAACACTCTGACCCCTCCAGTAAGGGAGGGCCCAACCAAAACTCTCTTTGAACTCTAAATCATCTTAATCTCAATGTTTTGCCTTCTACATTTGTACCCTCTAATCAGGATATTTTAAGGCTTAATTCTGTGGACTCAAAATCCTCTTGGTCTTTCACCCTTGTTCTGTATCCATGTGCTTTGTTGGCCCCATGATCAGTCATTTTCACAGAGCTTTCTCTAGTACTTGGGGATCCTTAGCTATTGGTAACTCTCCTACTTCCGGGGTGTCAGGCGTTAATAGGAATCACTCATGGAACCCTGCTTAGGAGATGGATACTTTCTGGCATGACTTTTCTTAGCTATTGTCCTCTCCCTCTCAAGAAATTTGTGTATCTCCACCAACTACACCACCTTTGGCTCAAGACAAGATGTATCTCCTTGTCAAAACTAGTAATGCTCTAAATTCAGTTTGCCACCACTAAGACATGACTTTTATTTTGCCTTCATCCTATACCTCTTCTTTCTTTCTGGTTTCTTTTTGCTTTCATGTTATCCATTCATAAAAATAAATTACCTGAATAAATTAAATAAAACTCATTTAACCTTAACACACACATTAAACTATTTTTTCTAAATCATTTGCTTCATACCCTAACATGAGGTAGGAACACACTAAATTGTTGCTCCAGGACCTCACTGGTTTATTATTTTCTATTTATAATCTAGTTTTCCCCTCCAAACCCTCTACTGAAACTGAAATCTTAAAGATGAATGATAACCGTATACAATAACCCTAACAGAATTTCTTATTCTCTGTTCTCTTCTATTCTGTTAGACCAGTGCCACTCTCTTATATTAGTTTGTCTCTTTTTTTTCTTTTCTTTTCTTTTCTTTTCTTTTCTTTTCTTTTCTTTTCTTTTCTTTTTTCTTTCCTTTTCTTTTCTTTTCTTTTTTCTTTCCTTTTCTTTTCTTTTCTTTCTTCTTTCTTTCTTTCTTTCTTTCTTTCTTTCTTTCTTTCTCTTTCTTTTTTCTTTCTTTCTTTCTTTCTTTTCTTTCTTTCTCTCTCTCTGTTTCTTTCTCTCCCCCACTCCTTCCTTCTTTCTTTCCTTCCTTTGAAATCTTTACTCACTTTCTCATGCTGGTGAGAGATGACTTACTGTTTTCTGGACATGCACACTGCTTTCCCACTGTTGCCCTTGCTTATGCTTTTTGTCCTGTTCTGTCAGAATTCTACCCATTCCTCAAGGTGATCTCCAGTAGACCTTCCCCAGAACCCCTTGATTGGATATGATATTTTTCCTTTTCCCAGCTCATAGCACTTTGCATCTTGTGTATTTATTTTCCTGAACGCATGCATATGTTTTCTTCCTATAATTGTGTAAGTTCCTTGAGGTAGGAACTGCTTTTCTCACATAGTAGGTGCTCTCAATAAATCTTGTTGAATTGAGGTGAATTCCAAACTTCCAGTGCATTGTTTTCTTGAAAACAAACAAATACAGCAATCATATATTGCAAATACAGTGTTAGTAAAAAAGCAGTGAGAGGCAGAATTATTTTTCCTCACAATTTAGAGATTAATGAAACGTAGACTGCATTAATATTCACTTATTTCCTGACTTTGTAGTTTGCTAAATTTCTTTTCCCTTTTACTCACGTGATTACTCTCTTATCCACAGGATAGGAGTTCCTAGAAAACCTTCGATTATTAACATCTACAATTTGTTGATTGGAAACAATTCGCAAATGGCAATGAGCTCATTATATATGATGGTATTTTAATATCTCTTTAATTTTTTGGTAATTCCCTCCAAATCCAAGGAAAAAATTCCAAGCCTGTTGTCAAACTTGCTTAATATAATTAAGCAACGCAACTATAAGAATCTGATCAAAAAAGAGTTTTTGCATTTCCTGTTTGTTTTATTTTTAGTTTCTCCAGTTTCTAGTTTTGGAGGTCAGGCTTAAAGCATTTTCATGGATGCAATTCCCACAGAGAGCAATGGGAGATTGGTGTGAGAGGGATAGCAGCCTGGGTATAAAGGAATTTTGTTATGCCTTTCTTTTCTTTATTCTCCAGCTGCTGTTCCTTAAATAAAACTTTAAAAATAACTTTTATAGGATGGTTAATACATTCTTACCTTGTGGCTACATTCTCAGCTGCCCAACATTTTAAGCAGGCTCTAGTAATTTGGATAAAGAAACAGGCTCTTGTCTTGAGTCTTGAAGAATTGCCACAGGGTCAAGGCCAGAGCAAGGAAGTGTGGGCACTCGTGAACTCGTATTCTGCACATACTTCCCTAGGGGCTGCAAGAGAAGGAAGGGGCAGAGGTCAGGTGGTGAGGGGTGGGACGGAGTGTTAGGGATAGTTCGAACTCTATGACAAAAGAGCGAATGTCACAGGTTTCAAGTTTAGAAGGTCCTATGCCTTTCTCAAGTAGTCTATCATTCCTTGGCCCACTTTTTATTGAGTTAAGCTTGTATATTTGGCAACCTATGGGAGTACAGGAGGCAGTATTATACCTCACTATGAGTCCATGTGAAATCCATGTGTGTTTAAGGTTCCCAGTTTTCTTATGGGAGCAAGCTGGGCAGAGGTATATGTTGGAGGCTCTAAAGTCCCAGTGGTCCTTTATGTAAGCATAATTACCCTCTAAGCACACACGTGGAGCAGTACCGTGTCCTGTGACACCTGCCTAGCTTGCCCCAGGTAGTAAGCGTTGAATCTGTGAAGCTACTGGTTTGGCTGTTTGTACTGCATAATCTGCTGCCCTGCTCTGTGAAAGAGATTTGGCTTTCATGGAAAAATGCAAACTGGAAGGTGGGGAAGGATTCTTGGATATCAGCTCTCCTCTCCACCCTGCATATTTACTCCATTGCACACTTTACAAATGAAGGAATAGATAGGGTATAAGAAAAGTGGGCAGAAAATTTACATTTGTTAAGTGCCTTCTATGTGCCAGGCACTAGTAACTATGTGTGTTTATAGCACTTTATAAGAAGTGCTTTACTTGTGCTATTTGCTTTTCATAATAGTCATATGATGGGTGCAGAGTAGATGTAATTATTCCCACTTTGCTGATGTAGATACTAAAGTTCAAATATTTCAGGTGATGCTCAGGGTTAGGTAATAAAGAAGTTAACCAGCATGCACTCCAAAGCTGCTAGAACTCATACAGGAATTCAGTAAAGTGGCAGGATATAAAATCAATGCACAGGAATCAGTTGCATTTCTATACACCAACAACAAGACAGAAGAAAGAGAAATTAAGGAGTCGATCCCATTTACAATTGCACCCAAAACCATAAGATACCTAGGAATAAATCTGACCAAAGAGGCAAAGGATCGGTACTCAGAAAACTATAGAATATTCATGAAAGAAACTGAAGAAGACACAAAGAAATGGAAAAATATTCCATACTCATGGATTGCAAGGACAAATATTGTGAAAATGCCTATGCTACTTGGAGCAATCTACACATTCAACACAATCTCTATTGAAATACCGTCAACTTTTTTCAAAGAAATGGAACAAATAATTCTAAAATTTGTATGGAACCAGAAAAAAAACCCCAATAGTCAGAGGAATGTTGAAAAAGAAATTCAAAGCTGATGGCACCAAAATTCTGGACTTCAAGTTCTATTACAAAGCTGTAACATCAAGACAGCACGGTACTGGCACAAAAACAGACACACAGATCAGTGGAACAGAATACAGAGCCCAGATATGGGCCCTCAGCTCTATGGCCAACTGATATTTGACAAAGCAGGAAAGAACGTCCAGTGGAAAAAAAGACAGTCTCTTCAACAAATGGTGTTGGGAAAATTTGGATAGCCACATGCAGAAGAATGAAACTGGACCATCTCCTTACACCACACACAAAAATAGGCTCAAAATGAATGAAAGACGTAAATGTGAGACAGGAATCCATCAAAATCCTCCAGGGGAACACAGGCGCAACCTCTTTGACCTCAGCCACAGCAACTTCTTCCTAGAAACATTGCCAAATGCAAAGGAAGGAAGGGCAAAAATGAACTATTGGGACTTCATTAAGATCAAAAGCTTTTGCACAGCAAGGAAACAGTGAACAAAACCAAAAGACAACTGACAGAATGGGAGAAGATATTTGCAAATGACATATCTGATAAAGGGCTAGTATCCAAAATCTATAAAGAACTTATCAAAACATCCAAAGAACAAATCATCCAATCAAGAAATGGGCAGAAGACATGAACAGACATTTCGGCAAAGAAGACATCCAAATGGCCAACAGACACATGAAAAAGTGCTCAACATCACTTGGCGTCACGGAAATACAAATAAAAACCTCAATGAGATACCACTTCACACCAGTCAGAATGGCTAAAATTAACAAGTCAGGAAACAACAGATGTTGATGAGGATACGGAGAAGGGGAACCCTCCTACACTATTGGTGGGAATGCAAGCTGGTGCAGCCACTCTGGAAAACAGTATGGAGGTTTCTTAAAAAGTTGAAAATAGAACTACCCTACAATCCAGCAATTGCACTACTAGGTATTAACCCCAAAGGTACAAATGTAGTGATCCAAAGGGGCACATGTACCCCGCTGTTTATAGCAGCAATGTCCACAATAGCCGAACTATGGAAAGAGCCTAGATGTCACATCAACAGATGAATGGATAAAGAACATGTGGGGAGTATACACACATACACACACACACAAACACACACACACACACACATATATATAAATACGCACACACACATATAAATATGCGCACACACACACACACACACACACACACGCACAATGGAATATTATGCAGCTTTCAAAAAGATGAAATCTTGCCATTTGCAATGACATGGATGGAACTAGAGGGTATTATGCTAAGTGAAATAAGTCAATCCAAGAAAGACATTATCATATGATCTCACTGATATGAGGAATTTGAGAAACAAGAGAGAAGATCATAGGGGAAGGGAGGGAAAAATGAAACAAGACAAAACCAGAGAGGGAGACAAACCAGAAGAGACCCTTAATCTCAGGAAACAAACTGAGGTTGCCCAGTGATGGACATTGGGGAGGGTATGTGCTATGATGAGCGCTGTGAATTGTGTAAGACTGATGAATCACAGGCCTGTACCCCCGAAACAAATATTACATTGTATGTTTAAACAAACAAACAAAAAAAGAGTCTCTCATGGTTTTTCTTTTCTCTGATGACTTCCTATTCAGGTTTCCCTTCCTTCCCCTATGATCCTCTGCACTGCTTCTTATATTCCATGTATGAGTGAAACCATATGATAATTGTCTGTCTCTGACTGACTTATTTCACTTAGCATAATACCCTCCAGTTCCATCCACGTGGATGTAGCGATTTACTTTCTGACAGCACTATAAGCCATGGAGTACTTATTTCTTTGTATCAATATTGACACAGTAATATGCATTTTAAATATGAAAACATTCCTTTTCATTTCTAGAATATTTTTCATGTGTTTAATGATCTTTTATATTTCTCCTCTGATTTGTCTGTTCATCTCTAATTTGCCTGCTTTTAATTTAGGATATTAGTATATTTCTCCATATTTTAGAGCTCTTTTTACATCAAAAATATAAATACATTTTTTGTATAGTTGTATCATATTTGTTGCAGGTATTTTCTGTGTTCAGTATTTGATTATAATCATATTAATACTGCATATGTATGAAATACTAAGAATGGAGTTTGTTATTGTTATTGTTGTAGAATTTTTACATTTAGAATGTTCTCTACCTTCCCAAGATGAATATTTTTATGGTTTCCTTATGCTTCACTCTAAAATTTAGTATGTATTTCTTTTGGAATTTATTTTGGTAGATAAAGTAATTTTATTTAGGAATATTTTGGATGCAAGTCACAAGAATTCCGGAGCTTTCAAAAGTTAGATTGCTTCTTATTAATACAGGGGTGTTTCACAGAACCCACGTTTGGGATGCAGTCACACTTCAGGGAGAGACAGGGATCCAGGATGGGCATGCCATTGGGATTCTGCTGTTTCTCTTCTCTGGCCTGTGCTCTCATTGCATTTCCTCATCTTTCTCATGTGTTTTCTCTACTTACTTCTCCCAGTGGGAACCATCGAACCATCCAGAGAAAGACTAATAACTCTATACTCCCAATCCAAATTCCACTAAAGTGACTCTGTTTTTCTAGTTTGGATATGGTACTTCAGGTTGCCCTGAAACAAGGACACATTGGATGAACCCTGGCTTCTAGGAGCTCATTCTCTGTGGATCAAATTCCATATCAAAGAATCAGGAGAAGGTAGTTATCAGGGAAGGGGAAATATTTTGAGCTGCAGAGACAACTAATAGGCTTGAGGTCATTACACAGATGAAGACCTCACTTGATTATTTTGAAATGGCTTTCTTAATAAGTATTGGTGCTCTGTCCTTTCACTACTGATTTTTAATATTTGTTTTGTCATATATTAAACTCATAAGTGTGCTTGAAAGTGTGTATTTCTAGACTGAGATTTTCTGATAACATTGGTTTCTGTCAGTTGTTAAAACAACTTTATTTCCATCCTTATAGTAAGATCAATTTCCCTTTCTTCTTTTTTTTCACATTTGTTGTATATATATATATATATATATATATTCTTCCATTTCTTCTTCTGGGGAAATTTTGTTGCATGTATGAATGAAATATTTTTATAATAACTATTCTAACTTATTAAGGAAAGCTATTATTTTTATTCATTTGTCTTATACCTGGCCACTTTTCTAATTTTTCATAATTCTAAGACATTTTCAGTTCTCTTGAAATTCCAGTTACATAAGTTATATACCGGTCAATGAGAATAGTCACTTAATCTTTTCTCTTCTAATTATATCTTTTATTTCCATTTTATATCTTTTAGAATTGTTCGGAATATCCAATAAGGCAATAATTATGTTTATGAGTATTGTTATGAGCAAGAATAGTTCTTGGTATCTACTGACACCATGTGTCAGGTGCTATTGGAAATTTGTGTGAATTACTTTATTTAATCCATTATTACTATTACTCTAATTTTGCTGATGAGGAGACTGTGACTTGGAGAGGTCAAATTAATTAACCAGAGCTATACATCTCATACATGGTAGAGCTGGCATGCAAAAACAGGTCTGTCTGACTCCAATAACCATAGTCATAATGATTATCTAGACTACACTTTTTTAAAAAGGAAAAACCAATTTATTATTTGAAGTTATATACTGAGAAAGCCCAAGAGAGTTTTATAACAAAACATTAAATGTTTTTTGCATTTCTAAAGAAGCCACTGGTAAAACTTTGTATCTTTGAAGTCTTTTGTGCAAATGATTAGTTAATACATTTTGCAACCTTCTCTATCCTTGATAGTCTATCTGAGTTTCCTGTTTTTCTTTGGGTTAATGTTGATTACTACTTTTTTCCCTCCTTAATTACATTGAATAGCCCTTGTGAATTTTTGTTTCAAGAAAGAGCTGTAATGTACATTGCTGTACCCTTAGAGTGAAGTGCATAGGTGACAGAGTGGATTTCAAAAGTTCTCTTTTTAAAATTAATTAATTAATTTAAAAAATTATGTTATGTTTTAAAATGAGAAGAAAAGAAGTAGTGTACAATTGTTAAATCATATCCAAAGGATTTCTTTTTCATTCTTGACTTAAGAAGACTATTGTGTGCAAAGATTGCCAAATGAATGCAAACTTGTTACCTTTTTGGCATTTGAGCACATTTTTACATTATGTGTTGGTACATCATCATCCAAATATAATAACATAACTGCAATTAGTATACTCTGTAAACAAATATGCATATATTATCAGGCTGATGAGGAATGAACAGATTAAATGGGTGGAAATATGCCAAAAATACAATAGGGTGGACTATGTTGGTCTAGTTTGGCATATGCAGAGACAGATATAACTTTCTAGAGTGGTCTGCTGGCATGCTTCAGACACAAATCCTGACAAATTCAGGTGAGCAGAATAGGCCTGGATTGAATGTATTTTCAGTGTGGTTGAAATGTAGTAATTAGTGACTTTATCAATAAAGGAGATATAAATTTACATTCAATATTGTAGCCACTCTAATTTTATTCTAGATATAACAATATAATGTATTCACCTATTGGTATTTGTTGTATTGATCAAGTAGGTTGTATGGTTGAGAGTAGTGAACTTGGAGCTCAGTTTTGGTCTTACTTTTGATACTGATTTTCAGTTTTGGACAGATACTTTGTCTCCTTCAGTTTTATTGCCTCATCCATAAAAGATAATGAATGATGCCGATATGCAAAGAAAGAGAAAACATTATAAACTTATTTAAAAAGTATATTTTATCAAGGCTCAAACCAAAAGGCCCAGAAAGGTTCAACATCTTCCTCAGGACACAGAGATTACAGTGGAATTTAGACCATTATCCTCTTCCAATAGATCTAATTCTAGGTTCTATATGCCTAGTGGCATTAACATGCTTTTAACTAAAGCTCTAGCAGCTGAACCAGTCTTACCCTGTAGACAAGGTAATGATGCTATTAGTTTTGTACGATACATACACTTTTGTTTGTTTTACAGATCTTTAAATATTCCATTAGTGACTAAAGGAACTTAACTCATAATATTAATAAAAGGTTAGATTAATGCATTTATATGTAAATATTACTTCATTATATTTGATACTGTATGTTAAAAAGAATTGAATAAAAATTTAGGATAAAGGGACGCCTGGGTGGCTCAGTTGGTTAAGCGGCTGCCTTCGGCTCAGGTCATGATCCCAAGGTCCTGGGATCGAGTCCCACATGGGGCTCCTTGCTCGGCAGGGAGCCTGCTTCTCCCTCTGTCTCTGCCTGCCTCTCTGCCTGCTTGTGCTCTCTCTCTCTCTCTGACAAATAAATAAATAAAATCTTAAAAAAAAAAATTTAGGATAAATAATTAAATGTATGTGGCAGATTGTGTTTTCCAAAAATGGCCACAATATCTCCTATCCCATGCTTTGGTTTTACATTGTGATTTGAGAAGGGAGTCTATATTACCTCATCTTGAACTTAGATGGACTTGTAACTATATGGAAGTGACTTTTTGTGGCTTTCAAGGCTAGTCATAAAAGGTGGTGCAGGTTCTACCTCGATGCTCGCATACTAAGAGTGAAATCCTGTTTCTCAGAGTGAAACCCTTCTCATTCTGTGAGGAAATACAGACTGGCCTACGTGGGAAGACTGCACAAGGAGGCCCCGAGACTGCATGAAAACAGAGAAATGTATGGCCAGTCCTCACTGGTAGCCCCAGTTACTGTCTGTCTGAAACCACAGCCCAAGTCAGAATCACTCAGCTGAACACTTACCAAATTTACAAATTTCCTGTGGTTGAGAAAGAGACAAGTGTTGAATGGGATACTTTCTGAGAAATAAGTGGATGGAGCCTTTAAAAAAACAGTTGTGTTTAAATTTCTATTTGAAGTTATCTACATGGTTTTAATGTAAAAATTTCCCTCTCTTGAGGAAATTTTCCCATAAGGACAGACCCATATTTTGAATGAGTGGCTTTTGTTTTGACTTCTTAGAAATTACAGAATGTTGCGTTACCTGGGTGGCTCAGTAGGTTAAGTGTTTACCTTGGTCATGATCCCTGTGTCCTCGGAGTGAGCCCTGAAAGGGGCTCCCTGCTCAGCGGGGAACCTGCTTCTCTGTCTCTCTGTTTCTGCCCCTCCCCTCTAGAGGCTCATTCTCTCTCTCAAATAAATAAAATCTTAAAAAAAAAAAAGAAAGAAAGAAATTGCAGAATGTCCTGGATTTCCCATCTGGGTTGAAATAGTGTAGACAGGTACAGAGCACTCAGAACATTCAGGTAATCCAAAACTGAGTTCATTCTGTGGATGCAGCTGCTCAGAAAGACCAGAGGTTTGGGAAGGTATTACTCATCTAAAGAACGTGGAATGAGTGAGTAGTCAAATAATCTAGCTGAGATCTTAAGACATGAGTGGATGCCAGTTGACATCTGGGCTACATGTGTTACACGTGTTACTGATGTTCATCAACAAGCTATTATTTAACATCATTCTTATGGCTCTCTAGGTGTTAATCCATCTTAAATATTGGGAATGAGATAGCATTCCCCCCCCCCCCCCGACTCTCTGTAAAACTGATTGTATTTGAGTAGAATTGTCTTTTAGTTTAATTGTTATTATATTTCTTCAAAACTGTTTATGAATTTAATCATAGAAATGAAATCTTCATGTATATTATTTTTAAAATTCTGCATATGAAGTTGAGCTGTTGAATACATAATGTATATCATAGCTACAAATATTCAAATCTTAATCACCAGTTTTATTAAAAATTATTTAAAAATTTTAAGTGTGCCACAAAACCTAGCTATTTTTACAGAACTTGTTCCATCATATTTAGTAAATAAAAATCTGAAAATATCACTCTACCTTATAATCACCTCTGTAAAAAACAGCAACATAAAACTGAAGAATATAAGGAACCTCCTCAGATGGGTAATGTTGCCATAAATAAAGCACTGAAGTCATTTACAAGTGCTTTTACAATAAAATGCCAATAAAATACACCCCACACTATATTTCTGAAGAAACATTAATCATGAACTTACCTGAATATGCATAATTAAAATAGTAACTCTGGCTGGTGTTGATGGTTCCTGGGTTAAGCACTGTTCTTGTAAGCAAAAACATTTTATTTCCATATCAGCTAATCTTGACTTTAAGGAGCAGTCTCTAATTCTTTACACCTCTAAAACATACAAGCCCTGTGTCACCTGTTACTTTATAGGGTGCTTATATAGGCTTCTGGCTTTTTCCTCAGTTACATTTCCATTTAGAATTATGTGTGACCTATGTATAACCTCATACCACAAGTTTTCTTTTAAAGTTTTATCTCATTTAATGATCAATTTTTGTACTGGAAGAAGTAATTGCTAACGTAGTTTCTTTAGTTTTTCTTTTTCTTTTTTTTTTAGTACTTAATGTACATAATATATGGTGAACTTATTCATACAAGCATCACATTTCATTTGTGTGTTCTAATTTATCTATAATTTAATTTTCTGGCTAAACAACTGTTGCTTTTTAGACCACTCCATTTTCTTTTCATTTCTATGAACAGGGCTAGCTCTTGGTATTCTTTGGGATTTTCCACAGATACAATACTTTATTCATTTCACAAGACTATTGGAGAAGGGACATAAATGAAACCTTGAAATCAGTATACTGAAGTGAGGTATAGAAACTTTGGGTGGACACCAAGGCTCACTACTACACCAGCCTCTAAGTCCACATGATTCAAATTATAATTCAGAAAAATATACCTTGGTTTCATAGCCTTTTAGGAATTTTTAAAGTTTTAGTTTGTTTTGTTTTACTAATAGTTTAAATTGGAAATGTCAGTTACTCAAATGCCACGGGTCTCCTATAATTTTAGTTAGGACTTATATCAAGAAACTTAACGGTAACTGGGAGTAGCAGCTAACAGTTTTGTAACCATTGTCACTAGTCAATACCTAAGGTCTGTCCTAACTGGGAAGTTGTTTCCCTTTCCTGTCATTTAAAGATGAAGAAAAAAATGTTCGTGCCCTCTAATTTAATCCAAAGTCTTGGAAGAGTCACTCTGACCACTTTCAAAATCTGGTCTGGGAATAAAAATGAAAGTACTTTAAATTTCACACTGTACTAACTATAGGTGCAACTTTGAAATTTCTCCTTCTCTTAGATTTGTCAAATGTTGCCTAGTGTTTTCATAATGACATAACAGTTTTATGTAGTACACAATCAAAATGTCATTATAGCATATTACCCAACCGCTGAACATGCCATTCTTTGCCAGACAATCTTTTCTTAGTACGTGTGTTTCAAAAGCACTTACTCTGTAAATGAAAGATTAAGGTTTAGCTGACCTAGATTGAGCTGTGGGGATTTAAAATCCAGGGACCAATCATCTTGGGTCTACCTCAGTTCATTTCTTTTTTTCAACTATTTGGATGACTCAGTGGATTCATTCCAATTTTCTGGAAAAAGACAATGTTTCGTGCTTGCTTAAAAAAAAAAACAAAACACCTCAAAAATGGAAACAAAGAAAACACGGTGAAATAAGCAAGCACGATTAGACGATCCTGTTTTGAATAGGATACCACAAGTAGGTTCTATTTTACATTCTGTTGGTAGAAGCTGGAAATTATATTGCTGTCTCTGTATTTGCAGTGGTGATTGACTGAGAAGCCCAAGTAGATGTATAGTTTTATTTGGAAATAAATCTGTCTTCACAAAAACATTTCCTTTTCAGCCATGACATTTGATGACATTTAACTTCTCTTACTCTTAAGCCCTGAGATGAATGGAAAATTCTTTTATCCCTTAGTTATCAAGAGCCAACAATAGAGAGACCCAACATAGGTAGTCATTGCTCTTCTTCTTCTATATGACTTTATGTCATATAATTAATGAAAAAACAAAGATGAAAACTTTGAAGAGTCCACAGTAGATATGGAATTTTAAAAATGTAATCCTGTATAGAGTTCTTTTTTAGAAGTCAGCATTATATCCAATTCTGCTTGCTTTTTAGGAAAAGGGAATTATTGAAAATATCTTTGGAATTTTAATAACTCAGTTTCCACTGGAAATGGAAAATACAATTGAACTTAAGAATACTTTTGACTCTAGGGACACCTGGGTGGCTCAGTTGGTTAAGCAGCTGCCTTCGGCTCAGGTCATGATCCCAGGGTCCTGGGATCGAGTCCCACATCGGGCTCCTTGCTCGGCAGGGAACGTGCTTCTCCCTCTGCCTCTGCCTGCCACTCTGCCTGCTTGTGCTCTCTCTCTCTCTGACAAATAAATAAATAAAATCTTTACAAAAAAAAAAAAAAAAAAGAATACTTTTGACTCTAAAAGAAAACCAATCTTGTGTAACAATTTGATTACATAGTAAGACATGATTTAAATATGTAATGACAATAAGCTTCAAAATACACTTATTTTTCTAGCAGATGTTATTTGAAAATTTATTGTATATTGATAAGAACTTAAATAGAAATAAAAGACTTAAAATTTAATGTTATGCTTTAAAAAATTGAAGAGTAGTTGACCCACAATGTTATATTAGTTGTAGGTATGCAACACAGTGATGCAACAAGTTTATATGTTATGCTATTTATGCTCACAAGTGTAGCTACCATCTGTCACTATACAACACTATTACAATACCACTGTCTATATTTCCTATGCTGCACCTTTTATTCCTTCTATTAAAAGGTTATACTTGTTTAAAACATTCTATAACAGAAAAAGAAACAATGTACACTTCCTTTTTTCACTATGATAGAATAATGGGGTCAGATTTACTCTTTAACATTAAACAACTATAAAACCAGACAAAATAGACGAAATATTTGTTTTCAGGCAGTGCCCAAAAGTATCACAGAATACGGATCCTTAAGAGAAGGAAAACAAAGTATGGGAATCTTACAAATTCCTTAACTCATGGCATTGATTCCAGGGATGGTGTGTTAAGAGAAACCTCAACAATGTTTAGAAGCCATGTGAAGCTGGGGAGAGAGAGTTTGAGTTTGACTCAGGTCACATAGAATTTGTGGAGCAAAATAGCAAATATGAGGGAGCAAGACAGACTTAGAACTCCAAATACATGCATGGGATCCTTTTGAGATTGTAGCTGAGCACTATTCTGCACATATTTGTGAGTAAAATACACAAAAGTAAGAAACGAACAGAAGGAAGTAGACAAGGCAATCTCTGGAACTCTCACAAGACTAGAAATAATCCACATTGCTACCAGCCAAAGTGGAAATATTTCCTAATATATAGGACGTTGGGTAGAATTCTCAGAAGTGTATTGCCTTAGTGGCAAAATAAAATTATGCTCTAATAGAGGCTTTTCTGAAATTCTTCTAAAAAGATTAAAAGCAGGTCTCAAAGGATAAAATGATTCTACTGAAGTTAGCTGCATCCCTAAATTAAAATCAAACAATATTTAAAGGAATACAACAAAAATCCCAACAGGTAAAGTTCACAATGCCTGAAACCAAATTAAAAATTACCAGGCATGCAAATAAGCTGGGAAATATGGCCCAGAAGGACTAGAAGAGTTAATTAATAGAAATAGACCCAGAAATGACCCAGATGACAGAAGTCACAGAAAAAGATGGAAAAACAGCTATTATAAATACACCTCATATATTCAAGAAGGTAAAGAAAAAATGAATATTAAGAGGAGAGAAACAAATATGAAGAAGACTCAAATGAATTTCTAGAGATGAAAAATATTTGAAATGAAAAGCACACCCAAAGGCCTTGAAGAATACCAAGGTCAACATTGTAGGAAACTTCTTTCAAATTGAAGACAGAGCAATGAAAAATATACAAATTAAATTACAAAGAAAAAAAATCTGTAAAAAAAATTGTTCAAATTTGACCTGTGGGATGATATTAAGTATTTTAATGCATGTGTTTTTAAAGATTTGGAAGGAAGAGGTAGGGGAACAGAAGTGATAATAAAAGAAATAATGGCCAAAAATTTTCCAAATTTGTTGAAAACTGTAAAACCATAGTTCCAAAAGCTCAGTGAACTCCAAGAAGAAGATAGTTGAAGAAAACCCCACCAGGTCATATCATAAACAAATATCTGATAAAGAAGTAATGAAGAGATAGCTTATGAGTAGGCAGAGAAAAAAAGGCATTACACACATGGAACAAATATAAATATGACATCAGAATTCTTGTCATAAACTGTGCAAGTGAGAAGACAACAGAGCAACTTCTTAAAGCACTAAAAAAATAAAACTGTCATTCTAGAATTATATGCAGCAAAATATCTTCCAAAAATGAAGGAAAAATAAAGACCATTTCAGACGAAACCAGAAAGAACTCATTGTCAGCAGAACTGCACCATAAGAAATGTTAAAGGTATATTCAATGGGATATTACTCCACCATCAAAAAGAATGAGCTCTTACCACTTGCAATGACATGGATGGGACTGAAGTGTATTATGCTAAGTGAAATAAGTCCGTCAGAGAAAGGCAAATACTGTATGATTTTCCTCATATGTGGAATTTAAGAAACAAGAAATAAAGAAAAGAGACAAAAAACCAAACTTAAATACAGAGAACAAACCGGTTGTTACCAGAGAGGGAGTGGGTATGGGAAGGGATGAAATAGTTAAAAAGGATCAGAGTATACTTATCTTGATGAGCACTGAATAATGTATAGAATTATTGAATCATTATACCTGAAGCTAATATAACATTGTATGTTAATTATACTTCAATAAAAAATATAGATTTTAGAATGATGGGTCACTCTCTTCTAGGTTTTTTTTTTTTTCTAAGATTTTATTTCTCTCTGAGAGAGATAGAGAGAGAGAGGGACAGCACGAGCAGGGGAGGAACAGAGGGAGAAGCAGACTCCCTGCTGAGCAGGGAGCCAGATGTGGTGCTCGATCCCACAACCCTAGGATCATGACTTGAGTCAAAGGCAGATGCTTAACCAGTTGAGCCACCCAGGCACCCCTCTTGTAGGTTTTAAGAGAGAATGAATTAAAAAAGAAAAAATAAGAACTTTAAATCTTGTTCTTTCTATATTATACTTGATTTTTTCCTCAAGAAATATGAGATATATGACAATAATAGAATGAAAGATGGGAGGAAGTAAATGGAACTGTATTGTTTTAAGATTCTTTCAATATATATGAAGTGGTATGATATTTAATGGTAGACCATAATAAATTAAATGTGTATGATGTAATCCTTAGAGCAACCAGTAAAGAAACAGAGTTTAGATAAAAAGCAAATAGTGATGATAAAATGTAATCAGAAATGAAATTTTTTCAATTAATCTAAGGGAAGACAGGAAAAGAGGGAAAGAAATAACAATGAATAGATAAAATAAATATAAAACAACTAGTAATATTCCAACCATTTCAGTAAATACACTAAATGTAATTGTTCTGTATGCTCCATTTAAAAGGCAGAGGTTCCCAAATTGGACAAAAAACAAGAAGCAACTATATGTTCTTCCCGGAGAACCTTCTTTAAATATAAAGTAAAGTGAGAGGAAGAGGATCTACTGTGTATTTACATATATTACATATATACGATTTTTCGTTACCCATTATTTGATGTATTTTTATGTTCTTTGTTTTACTTTCTATAGATACATATCTTCTTTCACATTTCCCTTTTTTTTTTTTTTGACATGCTCTTCTTATAATAAGGTTGGGAAATGTTCTATGAAAATTTTTCTTTTAATAAAAGTTACTCCCCTCTATTTCCTGCCCATATATGAAGGTGTTGTGCCTTTTAAGGCATTTCCATTGTTTGCTAACTAGAAAACATAAAGTATAGAAATGTAAATAATAAGTAAAGCATAAGTTCTCCCTTCTAGTGATCACCAGTTCTCTGTATTCATCGGTCTGCTTCTGTATTTTTTGTTTGTTTGTTCATTTGTTTTATTTTTTAGATTCCACATATAAGTGAAATCTGGTATTTGTCTCTGACTTATTTCATTTAGCATAATTATAATATATACCATATCTTCATCCATTCATCTAATGATGGACAGTCAGGTTGCTTCCATATCTTGGCTATTGCAAATAATGCTGCAATAAACATAAAGAATTGCATTTAACTTTGACATTGGTCAAAGTTAGTGGATCAGATGAAGTCTGCAGTTTTGTCTTTTATTATTCTCATGCTCTTAACAATTTGGATAACTGACATAGACTTTAATTACTATTGGCTTATTCTTTTTTTCTCTCTGAAAGTTGTGATCCTAACATTTATATTGTATTAGGGTACATAATATAAAAATAACTATCTTGTGTTATTACAAAAGTGGGAATACAAAACACTTCATGATTATAAAATACTCATCTTACAGGGCCCTACGAGAATGGTCTAATAGTTGCAAATTCATAGAATTTGCTTTTTAAAATATGCTTACTTTTATACATAGAGAATACCTTTATTGCTCAGGTGGAAGCAACAGTACTTTAGTTAATTAGAAGTTTCTTAAATGGAAAAAACCTCTGTCCTCCTAACAAAGACTGTGTCTTTTTTTTTACTTTACTTCCAAGACTTTGGTTTAATGTGGTGAACATCAATTTTTTTTTCAGATACTAATTATAGATTATTTATTAATTAGATGCTAATTATAGATCAGTTCTTAAATTAATTTTTTCAAATAAAAATTCATTTAAAAAACATATAAAATATGCAGATTCTTCTAAGCTCTTCAGAGATTCCTATTCAAAATATGTGGTGTTATGTCCAAGTATTAGCATTTCTGACAGCTCCCCTAGGTGATTCGGGTGCTAGTGGTCCAAGGACACTTTGAGAAACATTGAACTAAATTTTCTGAGCTTGTATAGAACAGTGGTTAGTGATTCTTAAAATAACCTGCACCATCATGCCGCAGTGATTGTCAGCACAGGTTGGAAGGATTCTTTGATGAATGAGGCAATATTTTCCAATGGAATAAAACATAGCTGTGTTGTAGTTCCACTTCTTTTTAAATTAAATCACTAACTGCAGCTTGCAGGTGAACTGAATACAAGCCTTCCTCCTCTCTTTCTTGCCCACTATTTCGAAACCAAAAGGGAGTATTCCTGATAATAATATTGACAACAAGAATTTATTAACATGAACCTGGAATAACTTAAAAAATGAGTTATTTTAAAGATATATCTTAAGATAAACTCTTCCAAACTTAAACCTAATCACCATAATTAGTATATACCCTTCAGAAGTTAACTGGCTTTAATATCTAATAGGTTCACTAGACATGTGCATTTATTTTTTATATCTAAGAGCACATTTTATAGTTTATTTGTGTGAACAAATACATAAGGACTTAAATTGTTTAAATGTGGATACTTTAGAGTAAAATACTGATCTCATTGCGCAGGTTTTAAAAATATTTTTAAAATTATTATTATTTTTTTTTGTCAAAATTTCTTCAGACTTCTCATTTAAAAGAATGTTTACAATAATAATTTGGTAACTTTGATTTTTATTGAATTATGTAGGCTAAAATATACATATCTATATTTTATGATATATAACCATTAGATACTTTATTCTCCATTGTTTTATGCTTTGAAGTTAACTCCAAATTATTTCCTGAGGGTGTCGAGGGGGATGAAGACTAATGTACCTCTTAAGCTTCACTTTGTTTTATAATAGGATGTTGACATGGTCTCCTTTTAAATCCTGGAGATCTCCCTTTGACTGGCAGCGAAGTTGATCTGTATTTTTTTTTTTTTTTTGTCACAGAGTAAAACCTTGGGACCTTTGCAGTCTAATATTAATCAAAGGGTCTATCTAAAGAAAAATGGAAATTATATTTATGGAGAATTACTTGAAGAATGTGACCTTCATCCATTCTTCTCCTTTTCTAACTTTTAGGTGGTTTAAATGTCTCTTTCTTGTGACTTAAAAATCATTTTATATAGCTTTCTTATTGGAACTTATGGTCTTCTGTTTCTCCTTCAGCACATTTCTTAAAACCAACTTAAATTAATTATGAAATAATTTAGGTATATAGGACATTTCAGGGAATGAGAAAATCATTATTCCACCACACATACATTTCTTCAGTGTTAACATTCTGGGTCCTATTTGCTTCAAACCTTTTATGCTTAAAGGGCTAGGTATCAGAGATAAGGTGAAAGCCCCCTTTCTATTTCTTTTGAACCCATTCTTTGCCCTTTCTTTCCAGATATAATAAACATCCTGAAGTTGCTTGTCTTCCTCCCAACCATGTTTTGGGTTTTTGTATTTTTATTGTAAATACCATATTTATTTATCATAAATACCATACCAAATATCATAAATCAAAAAATATTTGTTTTTTTACAAATACAGTGTATTTAGTATATTTTAATTTTTATGAAAAACTAATGCAGTTATACTATATATTTTTCCAGCAGCCTTTCACTCAACATTATGTACTCTAGATGAATTTGTGTTCACAAATTATGCATTCTTTTTAATTGTTATATAGCATTCTGTGTATTTTCATCTTTTCTTGTGTTGATGGACTTTTTTTTTTTTAAAGATTTTATTTATTTATTTGACAGAGAAAGAGAGATCACAAGTAGGCAGAGAGGCAGGCAGAGAGAGAGGGGGAAGCAGGCTCCCCGCTGAGCAGAGAGCCCGATGCGGGGCTCCATCCCAGGACCCTGAGATCATGACCTGAGCCGAAGGTAGAGGCTTTAAACCACTGAGCCACCCAGGCGCCCCGTGTTGATAGACTTTTAACTTTCAAAAGTTTTAATATTATAAATCATCTGGTAAAAGTCTTTGTATACATCTACTTGAGTAAGAAATATCCTGAATTCCTTAAAGCTATAAATCATTAGATCTGCAGTATTCCTACATGCCAGGTTACTGTGAAAGAGTTCCTTTGGTTTTACTGTCATCAGCAGCCTATGAAAATGTCTCTTCACATCTTCACAAATACTTGCTTTGGCACACTTAAAAATTTTTGCCAACCTAGTGAATGTACATGGGCATATCCCTGTAGCTTTAATTTGATATCTGCGATTACTATTATACCTGACTACCTTTACAAAAATATTTTTCATGATTAATTTGTGAGAGTTCTTAGTGTTTTTTTAATAGTCATCATTTGTGGGTTAGAGATTGACAATTTTCTCTCAGTTTCTGGATTATGTTTAAATTAAGTTTGCGGTGTACTGGAGCTTTTCATTTTAACCAAGTCAAGTAGGGAAAATAAAATGATTATGAAGAACATGGTCTTCGGATCCAGTCCTGGTTGCATGTAAATCCTAAGACCTTAGGCAACTTAACTCCTCTGGGCCTCATTCGTATAATGGGCGTAACAATAATACCTACTCTGTAGGTACTTAGTACAGCAATATAGAGAAGGTACTTACTGTGTGTTCAAAACATTTCTTTTTAAATTTTTATTTAAATTCTAGTTAATTAACATACTGTACAACATTGGTTTCAGGAGTAGAATTCAGTGATTTATCACTTACATACAACACCCAGCGCTCATTATTGCAAGTGCCCTCCTTAATACCCATCACCTATCTAGCCCATTCCCCACCCACCTCCCTCCATCAACTGTTTTCTGTCATTAAGAGTCTCTTATAGTTTGTTACCCTTTCTCTCTTTATCCCCCTGCCATATGTTCATTTGTTTTGTTTCTTGAATTCCACATATGAGTGAAATCATATGGTACTTGTCTTTCTCTGACTGAGTTATTTTGCTTAGCATGATACACTGTAGCTCCATCCACATCATTGCAAATGGTAAGATTTCTTTCTTTTTGAGGGCTGAGTAATCGATATTCCACTGCGTGTGTGTGTGTGTGTGTGTGTGTGTGTGTGTGTGTGTGTGTGTGTGTGTGTGTGTGTGTACACGGCATCTTGTTTCTCTATTCACCAGTTGATGGACTTTTGGGCTCTCTCCATAGTTTGCCTATTGTCCATGATGGTGCTATAAACATGTACCCTTCCAAATCTGTAATTTTGTATTCTTTGGGTAAATACCTAGTAGTGTAATTGCTGAGTTATAGGGTAGTTCTTTTTTTTTTTTTTTTTTTACCTTTTTGAGGAACTTCCATACCGTTTTCCAGAGTGGCTGTACCAGTTTACATTCCCACAAGTAGTACAAGAGTGTTCCCCTTCTTCTGCATACCCAACAACACCTATTGTTTTTTTGTTGTTAATTTTAGCCATTCTGACAGGTGTGAGGTGATATCTCATTGTGATTTTGATTTCTATTTCCCTGATGTAAGTGAAGTTGAGCATCTTTTCATGTGCCTGTTAGCCATCTGTATGTCTTCTTTAGAAAAATGTCTATTCATGTCTTCTGCTCATTTCTTAACTGGATTATTTGTTTTTTTGGATGTTGAGTTTGATAAGTTCTTTATAGATTTTGGATACTAACCCTGTATCAGACATGTGATTTGCAAATATCTTCTCCCATTCCATAGGCTGCCCTTTGCTTTTGTTGATTGTTTCTTTCACTATGCAGAAGCTTTTTATCTTGATAAAGTCCCAATAGTTCATTTTTGCCAAAATATGTCTTTATGAATTTTAGTTTTTATGGTATTAAAGAAATGTTTCTGATATTGAGGTCATAAATATATCCTCTTATATTTAGAAATTTTGATGTTCTGTTTTTCATATTGAGATTTGTATTCAGATCATCTGGAGTTTACATTTATGGATGGTATACATTCAGAATCTAACTTTTTTCTCTATGGTAGCAAACTTCTCTACCATTACTTACCTATCCATCATAAACTTTCCTGTTCATTTATACTTGTATTGCCTCTGTGATTTAATATGCTCTTATGTATGTATAAGTATCTTTCTGTATCTTCTGTTCCGACTGATTTGTCTAAAACATAAATTATCATCAGGCATTTAAGTTTTATTTTAACTTCATAATGAGGTTTGGTATCTAGTAGGGCAAGTCACTTTTGTTTTACTTCTTTAAACTTTTCTTGATTATTTTTGCCCTTTACTCTTCCATATGAATTTTAGAATAAGCTTGTTATGTTGTACACACACACACATACCTTTTTGTAATTATAATTGAAATTCTCTGGAATCGTAGATTAATTTGGGTAGAACCAGTATCTTTAACATACTGAATCTCTGAATTGTTCCATCAGACAACATGGTATAACTTTCCAGTTATTCAAATGATATGTCTATCCTTTCTTCTATTATTTTTTAATAGAGAAATCCCAGATTAAATTTTTCAGAGACCTTACATATTTTTAAAACAGTCCTTTTCCAATTATTTGTTGCTACTGTACAGCAGTGCAGTTGATTTTTGCATGTTAACCTTTAATTCAGAAACCTTGCTGAACTTTCTTGTGGTTATAATAATTTTTCTATAGATGCGTATTCATCTGTTATGCAGGAAATCACATTTATACAAAAAGTAACGCTTTAGTTTTTTTAGTTTCTATTTAATTTCCTTGTCCTAGTTTATTTATGTCTGTTGGCCATTCATTTTTGTGAAACTCTTGTCAACAGAATATACACGGATTTTCTTATTTTTAAATCTAGGCTAAAAGTATATATCTTTTAATGGATAAGTGACTTTTTAATACTTATTATAATTGCTGATATGTTTGTAATAATTTCAACCATTTTTTATTGTAGTTTCTACTTTCTTGCCCTTCATCATATCTCTCTACCTTTATTTCTATCTAGTGTTATAGAATTAAATACTTGCATATGACTCAAGAAGCCTCAATTTAGTCCACATTTTAATCCTTCTCTGGAACAGTAAAAGAACTCAAGAATGTCTTTACTCTACTTTCCTCCTCCTATTTTTTCTACTATGTTTGTCAAGTATATTAGTTTCCCCTTTTATTTATTATTTACTTAAAAATTATGGCAAATATTAAAAATTTTTTTTATTATGTTAAGTTAGTCACCATACAGTACATCATTAGTTTTTGATGTAGTGTTCCATGATTCATTGTTTGTGTATAACACCCAATGCTCTGTGCAATCTGTGCCCTCCTTAATACCCATCACCAGGCTCACCCATCCCCTCTGCCCCCTCCCTTCTAAAACCCTTAGTTTGTTTCCTGGAGTCCATAGGCAATATTTATATGTTTTTTCATTCAGCAAATATTTATGTGTACATATAGACACATCATAGACATCTGCTCTGAGTTTAAAAGGGTGATCCAGGGTGGCTGGGTGGCTTAGTCAGTTAAGTGTCTGCCTTTGGCTCAGGTCAAGATTCCAGGGTCCTGGAATTGAGTCCTGATTTGAGCTCCCTCCTCTGCAGGGAGTCTGCTTCTCTCCCTGCCCCTCCTCCCACTCATTCATTCCCTCAGTATCTCTCTTTCTCAAATAAATAAATAAAATCTTTAAAAAAAAAAAAGGGTAAAGCTTTCTTTAAAAAAATAAAAAAAAAGGGTGATCAAAATGAACAAACTGTCTCAAGTATGTATACATGAATGTTAAATAGGTATATAGACAGGGTTTTTATTTTTTTGCTTGTATTAGCAAAATAATGTGATTATCATACTGAAAACCTTTGTTCTGCGTCATCTTAATAACCTTGTAGAAAATTGCAAATTAACTTAACTTTAGTGTTCTTTTTGAGTCACACACAACTCTTCTGCCTTTTAAATTAAATCTGTGTTTTCAAGAGCCTTTGCTACTGAAGTGGCTTAATATTTATCCACATTATTTTCCATTTCATTTAAAATTGTTGTAATAAAGTATGGTCATAGTTGCTGGGGTTTCTGGTGATTTTGTTATACGTATGTTGAGTGTACAAGTAAGGAGCAAGCTCACCATTAAGTTTTGGTTCTAGTTTTACTTAAAGGCAACCATGGGAATTAAAAAGTTGTTTATTCATCAGTCTTTCTGTGCCTTATGCCTTATATTTAAATTATCCAAATTAGTTACTATTATTATTCTTTTTTTACTATTATTGTTCTTATTTTCAGTGAATACTTATTTAGATTTATTAACATTTTAATAATTTATTTCTTCATCATTGCATGCCACTTCTTCCTTCTAATTTTATTCTTACCAAATGGTTCTGTTGGGGAATGTAGTGATGAGTAAAATTTTAAATAAAATATACAACTCCGTTAATCTTTAGTTACAACTTTAGGAAAAGGTAGTTTTATCAATTTGAAGTAAAAAGGGTTTGTACTTTCTTTTTTTTCTCTTTAAAGATTTATTTATTTATTTTAGAAAGAAGGAGGGGGAGAGTGAGAGTGTGAGCATAAGCAGGGGGAGGGGCAGAGAGAGACTCCTTAAGCAACTTCCCACTGAGAGCAGAGACAAACAGGGGACTGGATCCCAGGACCCTGAGATCACGACCTGGGCTGAAATCAAGAGCTGGCCACCTAACCAGCTAAGCCACCCTGGCGCCCCAAGGATTTGTACTTTAAAACAAAAAAACTGTATAAGAACAATAAAAACAAAACAAAAACAAAATAATGTACATTCAGATTGTATTCTCATGCTTGATCCCTTCCTGGAATTTTGACTTCTCTGCTTTTTATCTTATTTTGTTTTGGTTTTTAGTTCTAGTTTTGGCTCAACAATGAGTGTTCTTTTTTCAAGGAAGAAGTAGATTTTCAGGCCGTATTAAAGATGCTGTGCTCATCATGTTTCTCATCTCCTGAATCCATACCAGCAGTAGAATTCCAGTCATCAGACTCTTGAACCTACAGATGGGTTGAAACTCTTGTGAGCTCTTACTTCTGCTTACCCCTTGAAGTTTGATTTATCTCCATAATTCTGGAGATCATGATTTCCCTTTTTGAAAAGTCTTTGTTTGTTTTAATATGATTATATTTTGTGTAATATTCTTATATAATATGAGAAAATCTCATGTGTATCAGTTTAGACATTCACATTGCCAGACAGCTATGACTAGTTTCTAATTAAGTAAGATGAATTTGATGGATGACTTTTTGTTTCAAGGTCTTTTAAAGGTATTTTTACTTTCAGTGTGGTGACAAAAGCAATGTTTTCCTCTTGGGCAAAACCACTGTGAGCTTTCTTAAGTACATAGTGTTAGTAGTAATTTTTTTCACAAAGATAAAACTGATGCATGTAACTTTTAGATGGCTTTACAAAAACCTGTGAACTTGAGTCTTTGGTTATAATAAAACTGCTATGTCTCAGCTATCATAAACGCAACGTTAGAGAAGAACCTCTCAACAAAAGAAGCAGTTTGTCAAGAATGACAGCTGGAATTTCTCAGCCTCTAGTGCCAGAGTTGACTTAAATCAAGTCAACAGCCACGTCAGTGGTAGAATCCATGGTCTAAGTTTATTTACACAAATCATGGAGATATAAATGTTAAAAAAAGCCACCCTTATTTATCGTTTTGAGTAGTGATTCTCAAATTATTCTATTGAAGTATCTCTATCATGCTTTACTTTAAAATGTAGTGACCTCTGTTTTCTACTTCAGCATTCTGTTTGTTTTAATTGTTCAATTATTGATTTGTTCCTCTATATCCCCTCAATTTTTTATATGATTATACTTGTACATAGATGTGTTATAGCTCTTTTGTGGCATTATACATTCCCTTGGTATTTCCTTGTAGATACATATTCTGTTTGAAAAGATTCAAGTTTATTTTTTTTTAAGATTTTATTTATTTATTTGAGAGAGAGAGAAGGGGGGGCACAAAGGGAGAGTCAGAGAAGAAGCAGACTCCCCACTGAGCAGAGAGCCTGATACAGGGCTCCATCCCAGGACCCTGAGATCATGACCCAAGAGGAAGGCAGACAACCAACTGAACCACCCAGGCACCCCCCAAAATACTAGTTGAAATAGGACTACTTTATGATTGCTTCAGCCATGCAATATTAAGATAAAAGGTTTGAAAATGACTGTCTTGTTATCTGTGATTTTCAGAAGTTTAGAAGAATTTACATATTCTTTGAAGTTTAAGGACCCTAGAAATCAGATATACTCAAGGGAGCTTGTAGGGGGAGAGGGAAACTTAGTCTATATTTGTTATGAAATACTTGTCTTAAAATTTTTGTAAAACAAAGTACGTTACAGAGTCAAAGAAATACTAATAGTATTTATTAAATACTCTGTGTGCCAAGGCACTGTTTTAAATCTCACTGTATGAATGAACACACTTAACTGTTCAAATCAAAACTATTATATGTCATGCCCATAAAACAAATGAGCAGTCTTCGGCAGAGGGAGGGTGAGTAACTTGCCTAAGATCACATGATCAATAAGTGGCTCAGTTAGGTTATGAACCTACTTAGAGCCTAGTCTTCCCATGGTTAAGAAAACAAGAATAGTTGAGTAAAAGTGAGACTCCTATGATATCTCCTAACTTCTGATTTAGTGCTCTTTACAGGGTATCCATTTCTTGTGGATATTAAATATATATTATTGATGTCCATTTCCCTTTGCTAAATTGAAAGGTAAAGTAGTTTATATTCACAAATCTGGGATTCGAAAGGCATTTCTAGCAACTTAATCTTCAATATGTTTGATATGGCAGTTATAATGGGAATGGTTAGAATTTAACTGTCATTCATTTCTTTTTTTTTATTAACATATAATATATTATTTGCCTCAGGGGTACAGGTCTGTGAATCATCAGGTTTACACATTTCACGGCACTTACCATAGCACCCCCCCCCCAATGTCCATAACCAGCCATCCTGTCCCTACCCCACGACCCCCCAGCAACTCTCAGTTTGTTTTGTGAGTTTAAGAGTCTCTTATGGTTTGTCTCCCTCCTGATCCCATCTTGTTTCATTTCCACCCCTCCCACAACCCCCCCCCACCCTGCCTCTCAAATTCTTCATATCCGAGAGATTATATGATAATTGTCTTTCTCTAATCTGTCATTCACTTCTTTATCTCTTAAACTGTGCTTTAATTGCTGATAAGGCAAAGAAACTTAGGTTAAGTGGTTATATTTTTCAGTTCTTTGTATTATTCCTTTCTACATTTTGGTATGACTGCAGAGTTGTCTGGATGGATTTGTTTTTGTGGTGTTTCATGGCCATTTTTCATCAGTTATAAACAATTATCAGTAGTCTGTCAAATTCTGAAAGCAGTGCTTTATAAATTTCTAATAGAAACTAATATAAAACCATTCAGAGATGAGTGTGCCATGAGTTGGAATGAGAAATTGATGGTTGTTTGCATTTCATTCAGTTGCAACATTGTAACTCAGTGTGTTGTGAGCTTTTTCTCCTGATTTATCAGTATTCACAGAAATTGTAATCTTTTTTATAAAGTTCTATGACGAATCAACACAATATTTCAATCAACTTACCATTTTGTTCTTGGTAAACATGTCTCATAAATAAATTTATGGGTTATTGCTTACTGTTCCAAGTTAATTTGCCACGTTTAATGTAAACATAGTTGAAACTCACTGAGATTAAAAGGGCATTGTCTAAGATAGTAAGTCTATGGAGATCTGCTGCCACAATTGTACGGTAATCACATACTGGCCTGGACACTAGTAAGAAATGTCTTCGTTAATTGGGATCCTTGTACAATTGGTTAGGTTTTGGATATTCCTTCTCTTGAATAAGAGGGTATTTAGCTTTATTTATGATTCTGAAAATGCATCTTTCGATTCTCAATTGTAAACTGGTCACCACAAATGCTATGTTCATAAGTTCCTTAGCCATTATGATAACATTGATGTACCAAGAAAACCTATCATGGCCAAAACTGTACCACAGCTCTAGAATCTATTTAAATGAGAGCTCCAAACCATTTTATTTACTTTCAGAAAATAAAAACTTAGAACATTGGCCTTGAGTTACATTGCTACAAATGCATTTTGGTTTAGATAATATGATTAAATTTTTGTACTTAAGAAGAATTTAAATTCCATCAATTTAACTATTATAAGACATTATGATAAAGATTCCAAACATTGATTAAGGTTTAATATTGGCTAAAATGTATATGATTCTAGTGGTTGATTTAATACTAGCATATATGTGGCTGGATAAATAAGAAGTATTTGAGATTTTTTTTGGAATAAGATTTTTTGGGTTAAGACATTTTAAAATTTAATCTTTATTTACTTCAACATCAGCACGTTTATTTTGAAACTAGAGCATCTTCCATCCCATCCTATTTTTTTTTCTATTTATAATTTTTTTTAAAAAAGCTCTTCAAAAACTGAACAAATTACAAATTAAAAGGATATGCTATGCCATCTTATTTTTTTTTAATGCCATCTTATTTTTAAAATTACAAAACATTCTGTAGAGGAACTGACTTAAAGAGTTATGGGAGCAGACCATAAATTTGAAAGTACATTTGGTTTCTTTTATATTGTTAAACCCAACTACTGGTGTTTACCTTCACCATACTCGATAGTTTTTTAGATAGGATGACATATCAGGATAGCAGAACAAACTGATAATCTTGAGATGCTAGAGGTCCAAGAGGAAATTTTCCCCATCTCCTATCCCGTATGTCCATAATAAAAACTATCAATGTGGGAGCCTATTTTTAAGAATCAAGCACAAAAGTGAAAATTCATATGACCTAATAGTAAGATTGACCACATAAATTTATCATGTAAACCCAGAAACCTTTGAGAGTGAAATGGGGCATTATTAGTGAGATTGACCCTTGACAACACAGTGATTAAGGGCGCAGTTGAAAATCCACATATAACATATAACTTTGAGTTTCCCAAGACTTAACTATTAATGACCTACTGTTGACTGTAAGTCTTACCAATTACCTAAATAGTCTATTAACACTAATTTTGTATGTTAAGGGTATTATATACTGTATTCTTACAATAAACTAATTTAGAGAAAAGAAAACGTTAAGATAATCTTATGTAAAGAAAATATATTTACAACCCTGTACTGTATTTATAGAAAAAAAATCCATGTATAAGTGGACCCGTGCAGTTCAAACTCGTGTTGTTCAAGGGTCAACTGTAATTACACTGAGACAATAGGCATAAAGTAAGTCTTTCCTGGATATATAGTTAGCTCATTTTTTAGTTTCATGAATCACAGCCCTTGGCCTGTTATATAGTCTGTTCAGCACTCTGAATATAAGATTTACTTAAGGCAGGCGCAAAATTCCAGAACAGCATTATGTTATTCCTTTGGTCAATGGAGGCCAAAGGTATGACTGAACAGACCCCTTAGGTTTGAGCTTAAGGCAGTATTCCTATGGGTGTAAATTATAGGCCTTTTGAGAGTTCATTTTTACGTTGCTCATAAAGGGTGGGGAATGCTTTTAAACTAGTATATATGTGAATCACCCAAGGATCTTGTTAAAGTGTAGATTCTGATATAGCAAGCCTAGAGTGGAGCCTGAGATTTTACATTTCTGATAAGCTCCCAGGTGATGTTTATGCTGATGGGCCCTGGACCCCACTTTCAGTAGCAAAACCGTAAATTATTTTAGGCAAACCATACATCTTGATTACCTCTGATTTCACTAATGAATGCTCATTTCATCACTCAGATTAATGAGATATGTCACTAGTTTCACCAATAAAAACCCATTTTAGATAATCAGTAATCAAATTAGCCAAACTTTGGCTATTGATCAAAGACAGAAATTTTAGGAGGGATGGGTAACCACCTCCCAAGTTTGGCCCATTCTCATAGTATGCTACATCTTTCTGTGTTAAGACTGGGTGTTCTTGATTAGCTTGTCAGTTGACCACTTTGCAGATATGCTTTCTTGGTGGGCACTTGGGTGTTGCTTTACATATGCACTATATCACATTGCTTATACCGAGGCGTTTCAAAGTATAGTTTAGGCATCATGACTCAATCTAGTTTGCCTTTCATCTTTCCATAGTCAATATATACTATTTGTGTAATTTTCATAGGTGTGCGATCATCTGATGCTAGCATGAGGGAGAACACAAATACTAAGAGGTTGACATGAATGGTACATGACACTGACTCAAAAGGGTGACCTCCCAAGACAGGTCTTCTAAATTAGTGACATGAGTCTGAATGGTCATCTGAATTCCCCCTGATAGTAGTGGGAGACACTTTTATGTCTTTTCCAAATATACTCTTTGGTCAAATAGCGCCTGGCTTCTTCGGCACATTTGTCTTTGACATGTCTGAGTTCTTAGGTCAGTCATTTAATGTTATTGTCATGTGTTTTTATTTGTAATGTAACAAAGCACGTCACCGCATTGCCAAGATGATTAAATGAGTTGATATGTATTATGTGTTTTGAAAAATTAAGGTTCAGTAAGGATGCTGCAATCACCAATTCACAGTTAAAATAATATTCAACTAAAAAATAATATCCAACTCTTTATAAATCATCACATGTCACTTTTTGTGGCCATAAATCCATGAAGATATTGAGGGAAATCAAAACTATCTTCTCTTACCTCCTGATGTCTTAAGAATTAGTGATATATTATGGTTGTGAAACAAATGTATCCATGTAAATCATAAGGCTGCGAATAGATTTGGCTTGTTCAGTTCTCAAAACTGAAAACACAGAATTTAGAATAATGAAGCTCAGATATTGCATCCCTAACATTAGAAAGTGTAACCATGAAATCGAGTTTTCTTTGTTCTAAAAAAGGAATCGTTATCTTCTTTCTTTTCTAAGGTTTGACCCTCCTGCCTGGACAAAGAGTATTTATGCCATATAAATGACCATTTGTTTTAGATTTAAGTAGATGGATATTTTCTTTTCTTTTTTCTTTATAACTAGGATCACAGACATTATGGAAAGTCTCTTTGAAGTTTTATGCTAAGTACTTTCTGCTAAAGCTCTCATTTTTCTCTCTTTACTCACTGCCTTTCCATTATGATAAATCACTGAAATCTCATAGGCTTATCGTTACAACAAAACTATCATTCCTTCCTTCTCTCTTTTTATTTTTCTTTTCCTTTTATGAAGTTTCGATGACTTAGATGACTTAGGCTATACATGCCACTTCTAAGAGTTATTTTATATACATAGTAGTTTTTCATCTACTAAGCATGGATTCCCCCTCCAAAGCATGTCACCTGTGAATCATATGGTAATTGTGAAATACATGTTAAATACTAGTAAAATAAAAGTAAAAAGATTCAGACCATTTATCATTTACCTTAATCCCACCTTTCTACTTTGTCACTATATCCTTCACTTTCTTTACTTACCATAAAACAATGCTGAGCTGAATCTTTAACTCATTTATGCTATTCACTATACTAGACACAACTTGTAACATTTCCCCCCATACATATTACCCAGAGGTTAATATTACTCGGTATAAAATCTAGTGTGAGTTTTATTTGTACTTTTTCACATTTCTAGTCTTCAAAAGCACATAAATTTTATTCCACTGTCATTTGAGTGAAGTTCTGCATCACTTTTTATTTCTTATGTGTGATATCAACAATAATTAATGGGTGTGTACTGTGTACATCTCAAAAAAGCCTATAAATAATTACTATAAAATTCTGAAAATAAGAAGTCAGTACTTACAATTTGATTCACATTAAACAGTGCTCTCAAAATCATCATGAAATGGACCAAAGTTAATATTCCATTTTAAATAAAATTATATAAAACTCCTCTTATAAATCACTGAATAAGACTTGAAGATATAATTTAAAGATTTAATTACTATTGCTGCAATTAATATTAATTTTATAAGAAAACAGCCTATAACAATAGTTTAAAAATTAGCAAATTCTGTGTTAGAGAATTAAAAAAAAACATTTGTAGGGATGCCTGGGTGGCTCAGTCGGTTAAGCGTCTGCCTTCAGCTCAGGACATGATCCCAGGACCCTGGGATTGAGCCTCACATCAGACTCCCTACTAGGCGAGAAGCCTGCTGCTCCTTCTCCCACCCCCCCTGCTTGTGTTCCCTCTCTTGCTGTGTCTCTCTCTTTCAAATAAATAAATAAAATCTTTAAAAAAAAATTTGTATACCGGGAATTAAGGTATCATTAATTCATTCTGTTCAATTAGTATAAAGAACATTTCACAAATTTTCTGGAATTCCACTTGAATTGGACTGAAGAGAAAATTATTTCTATGAATTACACACTATCAAGTTGCTGATAAGCCAATTTTCCAAGATACAACTGTGACACAAAAGAAAGCTTTGGCCTGTGTGTGCTCTTTGTTGACAGGAGTCCTATTTTATTTATTTTTGTATCCTCAGCATCTAATGTATTCTGGAATACAGCTGTTTCTCAATAAATGCTTGACGACTAACTGAATGAATCTAACTAGTGTATCCAGGAGAACACTAAATTGTGATTATTCTTTTTCTTGTAGTTATTTTTCCTCAGAGAAGAGATCCATTTCGTAGGTAAATTTCCACATACAAATTTGAACATGAGGGTAAATATATTTTCCTACATGATCACATTTGTAGTAGTCTATCTGTTCTGTTATATTTTCATATTTTTTCCCAATGGCACTGTTGATAAAAAAGAATATAGTGAAAAAGTACATCTTCCTATAAAAATATCACTTTTTTAATAAACATTATTACGATCTAAATATTAAAATAACTATTGCAGTTTTTTTGTTAATTATTAGCCAAAGAAATCTGATGCCTAACATGGTTTCCAAACACCCCCATAAATTAGATTAATCACGATCCTTGGCTCATGACACTCTATCATTGTTGGTACATGAATGGGCCCTTTTTTTAAAAAAGATTTCATTTATTTTATTTGAAAGAGAGAGGGAGGGGCAGAGGGAGAGGGAGAGAATCTCAAGCGGACTCCATGCTGAGCATGGAGCCAGAGGTGGGGCTCGATCTCCTGACCCTGAGATCATGACCTGCGCCCAAACCAAGAGTTGGACATTTAACCAACTGAGCCACCCAGGCACCCCTATTGTATTCTTGTTTATTTTTTACTTTTAACTTAAATATGTATGCCTAAACTATACCTTATTTAATTTTACTTGTTTTTGAACTCATAAACAAGCTATTATAAGTACATGTAGTTTGACATAAATCAGAGCTGAATTAGTATGTGCTTGCTTTTAATTCATACATTTTTAATTCTACAGATATTATATTATATTCCAGGTATTTTGTTAGATTCTATATATATGAACTAAAATTTGACAATATTCCAGTCTGGGGGGATTCTCTCTCCATGGTGAAAATAGACAAGTAAAGTTACCGTTACTATGTGATTTGACAGAGAAGGAATATGCTATGTACTTTTATGATGTGTATCAGAAGGAGGATCGAGTTGAGTCTTGAAGAATGAATAGGATTTACTTAAGCAAGGGTGACTAGCATCCCAAGATTTTTCTATGTTTGCATGATATATGTAAACTGGTGGCATAACATAGAAAGTTGTCTGGAAAGGAAGGCAGAGGCAAGATTGTGAAAGACTTTGCAAACCATTCAAAGAATTTGAACACTCCTCTGTAGGTTATAGGGAGCCTGGAAAGATTTGAGGAAGGACAAAACAGTTATGTTATTCAGAGAAATTACCCTAGTAGCAGCTCAGAAGACAGGTTACAAAGGAGAAGTTAGACATAATTTCCAGATTATGGCAATGGTCAAGGTAAGAAATATTGAGAAATTGATCTAAGAGGGGTATTGATGGAAAAAAGTGAGCGATTAATAAGGAATTTTGAATAGAACATCAACAAGACTTGTTTACCAGTGTGAACGATTGGTGGGAATTATGCTGAAAGGTAAGAAATTTAAGAAGACTTTCAGCTTTTTGAGATGGATTACCAAATCACTGGTGGGACCATTAGCCTAGTCTAGGTATATTGTGTAAAGAGAAATTTTAGTGAGGGATCAAGTTTGGGTGTGGGGAGAATGTTTAGTCTAAAACATGTTGACTTTTCTAGAACCTGTAAGACAACATCTAAACCCAGCTGATTATCTAAACACAAGACACTATGCTAAGAATTCTGGAAGGAACAAAATCAAACAGGTTTGAGGCTCAATTTTACTCTCAGGAAAGGAATGCTGCAAGGACCCAAGTGTCTCAAAGACAAGACAGAATATCCTAGGTGGCATCAAATGGAATGTGCAGTGTTATGACTTCCCAAAGAGAGAAAACTCTATTCTCTTTGAATGATCAGGATGGGCTACATGAATGAGATGCTCCTTGAGGTTCAGCTTGCCAGAGCATGAATCTTTTCGTTAACAGAGATGATGGTGAAGGAAAGAAGTACAGGAAGCTAGAAATGGATGTAATAGAGAGGGGCATGGTATATGAATAGGAACCATGGAGTATATTTATAGAACATCTAGTCCCTCATTTTGACTACAATTTAAGTTTCAAAAAAAAAGAAAAAGAAAAAACCACCAGTGAATGATGAACTTGAAATAAAAATTGGGACCAGATGCAGAAGGGCTTTGAATGCTAGGTGTTGTAGTTTATTTAGTTGGCAACTGCATTGGGAGTCGGAGCTTTATGCTTAAGAATGGTTTTAAGGGTAAAGTGACGATATCAGATTTTCACTGGGGAAGTTAGAAAACAACTACGAAGATCTTGTTTAGGAGCCTATTAGAGCAGTTTGTAAAGAGAAAATGAAAGCCATAAAGGGCAGTAAAGAGGGACAGGGTGGATATAATTTCTTATTATTTTTAAAATGAAAGAAAGGAGGGAATCATGGATGGTTCTAAGAATTGGGGTAGAGATTTGATGGGAAGGCTGGTGATAGCTGCGTGCATCTGGGATGATCCCAGATCACTGTGTGTTGGAATAAATATATGGTTTTGGGTAATCAGAAGGAAATGATTCTCTGAGAAGAAACAATTACCAAAAATAGCAAAGCCAGGAAAGATAAAGACTAAGTAAAAATGATTGTGAATCATTCATTATCTTTGAATGGATTTGTTAAAATGGTTAGCATCGAGGAAAGACTAACAAGGGCATGGGATTTTCCCTTTATTTGTATTATGATTTAGTTAGAATAAGGATTTTCACATTTCTTTCCAACTCTAATGTCCTGGAAGTCTAAGATTCTGTGAGTATTAAAAACTTTTGGAGAGATTGGGGAGTGGGTAAATAGAGGTATTGTGTGTAAGGATGGTTTGATTGCATTTGTAAATTAAGGGCAGGGGTCCACAAGGAGTAGAGATAGTGCAGAAGTGAAAGAGAAGGGATAAGGATAGAGCAGGACTCCTCAAGAAGGAGGAAGGGATGAGAGTTAAAGTGGAGATGGGGACAGTCCCTGTGGAAAGTTGGCACGAGTCCACAGCAGCCATGAGGAAAGAGAAAGTAGATGAAGATAGAGGAGGGATACAGAAGGGATTTGAGGTAGTGTATGTGATTGGGGAATCAAACTCCTCCCTTTTGGGGGCGCAAAAGGGTATGGAGAGGGAACTGGAGGAGTCTGTGGAACATCTGCAAGTACTTGCTCTCAGGAGCACAACCGACAAGAGGAAGGAGATGCACTGAATATTGCCCAACAGCCACGAGGTCGTACACGGCTTTGTGGCTCTTTGTCTGCAAGAACTCTGTATTATTTACTTGGGCAGACAGTGGTCATTCAGAATGTTTTAAAAAATATTATTTTTCTGGTGAGTGTAGGGATAGATAGATGTACTTTTCTGTAGCCTGCTTCCAATGAGAGTAATTGAGGCCGTAGAGCCTCGGAGCATACAGGCTTGTTATGGGGAAAAAACATTTGATATAGTTTGGAAGGGAGATATTGTTTCTTCAATTCATTGCGTTTCATTTACAGGAATAAGTATTACATAAATTCTTAGGATTTTCCTCTCCACCACCAGCTTAGCCCAAATTACCATAGGCTGCAGTGTCTCAGCTTTGGATGGAGGGTAAAGTGACATTCAGGGTAATAAGCCCTAAGGCAAACCTCCTGTCTGATAATATGCAGGTTTAGAAAATCTCATGCATTTAGACATGCAACGCCTTAAAATATTAGCCATGCATAAAGATCATTTTTTTTCTTGAAGAAAGAGCTTATATAGATAACCTTATATTTTTTTAATTAGAAATTCATGCCTAGGTCGAGCATAATAGTGGCAATACATATGTGTTTGGCTTTTTCAAAGTGATTAAAGAGAATCTTCAAGAGGACTGTTGGAAAAATCTTTTCTGTCAGTAGTTGTCTATAAACCTCTTTTACTTGCAGTCACAGTGGGAAACTGGAGCAGGGTCAAGGGCACATACCATTTCTTAGTGCCAGCAGATCCCCGGTAATTGGACTTCAAAACGATGCTGAGTCCTTGTTCCTTGAAGGCCAAACTGAGATTTGTGTAGCATTTAACAACAAAATACTATTCCCTGGCCAAAATAAAAATCTCAAAATGTAGACAATGTACAGTCTTGGACCTGCTCCACCTGCTTTTGAAAGCTGCCAAATGTTTACTTTCTTCTCATTTTGTCCTGTGTTGTGTTTTCACTCATAACACATATTTTGCACCAAAAATAATTTACTGGCTTAGTGGGAATAGAGTCATAAATGAGGAGAAAATGGAGAAACTGCTGGCTGGTGGAGCAGCCCACGATTAATAAATTGTGGACCATGTGACTTGGCAGCTCTTTGATTCACCAGCAGAGTCCCCTCCCTTGTAAATTCTAGTTGGCTTTCCCATACATTATTATGTGGATTCCTTATAACCACTTCCCTTTCTGATTTTCCAGAGACAGAGTATAAAGTTTCCCTAAATGCCAATAAAATGTGAAATCTTATCCCCCTCTTTAAGCTGGCTTTGTGCAGTCATCTTCTAAAATAAGTATAGCAAACGTCTTAAACGTTGCTGTTTGCTATTTTTATGTTCATTCATTAGTTACAATTCTTCATAAGATCACAGTTTTCATTTCAAGAACAATTTGTTAATTTGGGGGAAGGATTAATATTGAGCAAAATTGCGTGTTTTCTTTTTTTCCTTTAAGAATAAAACTAACTTCACATACCACTGTGAAGATATATCCATGTCCTTAAATTAGTGTAAATTATACACTAATTTCTCCATCCACTCAAGATCTGTAGGTGAATGGACTTGAGTTAACTACATTAACCTCAAATCCTTCAACACATAATCTTGGTTTGCTGGTATATTCCTGAAACAACATAAACACACTGGCGTTTCAAATGTTGATTTTGTTTACATAATCAGGGAATATTTGTTTTTTATGGAGGCAATAAATGCAAGCGTTGTTATTAACTGTGACACATTAAAAACAAGGATTCTTTACTGTACCGTTCTGAGACATTTGTTGACAAGCTTTTAAGAGGAGGTTTTCATTTTGAGCAAAGGGGGAGTGGTGGAGGGATATAAATAGCTTTCATCGCGTGCAGTGTCTTCTGAGAATCGTTTCTTTTTCTTTCTTTCTTCTTTTTTTTTTTAAATGGAACTTTGGCAAGGAAAAGCCTAAAATATATACATGGCATTACATCATTTGTATTAAATCATTTTGTGTTTTGAGTGCCTTCTAGATTCAGAGAGTAGAAATTAGTTGGAGTGAAAAGATAAGTCGTTCAATATGTCTAAAAGCCTCAGAACCCATGTTCCTGGTATCAGAAAAAGTTCATGGCATATTTATATCAGACCTGCAGTGTACAAGCCCTGAGTGTTTAAAAGTTGCCTTGAGAAGAAACTGGAGAAACAGGATTTGTGAAAGGAGTTTGGTAAATTTGGAATGAAGAGAATGTGACTTCACTTAATTTTGATTTTCATAGTTCCCCACAAAACTTAGGGAACACAGGTAAAGTTTTGGAATTTGTGGTATGATTTTCCCTTTTGTATTTCAAAATGCATGACTTCGATGCCAGTGGCGCTTGGACAGTTCCCTGTCTCTGGAGTTTGGGCTTAGTTGAAGGGTGGTGTGTCAGTTAGACATATTTCTAAAAAGAGAGGCTTAGACAATATTAAGCTGTCTTTTTGCACGAAGATAATAGGCTTGAGATCAGGTTTGGGGGGAAGAGAAAGGGTTGTCTGTATGTCTTTAGCTCACATTTAGATATCAAAGATTCAGGCTGGAGGATCCATACATGGAGTTGGATCTTGGTATAGATAAGATGCTCCTTCTGCTTGCCCAAACAGGGCACTTCCATGATAGAAAACAGATATGACAGATAGAAATAAAAAGAAAACCTCTTCTGTCTGGCTTCAGGCAAGTGTGGCAAGGAAGGATATGGGTATGGTTGATGAAGTGAGATCCAGTGGGCCTTTTAGGAGAGATGAGGCGAGATATGCAGAGGCTGAAATGAACCATCACGCCGGGGTCTGGCTGGAGACCTGCAGACATCTGGGTATGAAACCTGTTTTTTAAATTAATTAATTAATTTAAGATTTGTTTGTTTGTTTATTTATTTATTTATTTGACAGAGAGAGAGAGAAAGCACAAGTAGGCAGAGTGGCAGGCAGAGGGAGAGGGAGAAGCAAGCTCTCTGATGAGCAGGGAGCCCGATGTGGGGCTCAATCCCAGGACCCTGGGATCATGACCTGAAGGCAGACACTAAACCGACTGAGCCACCCAGGTGCCCCTGAAACTTGTTTTAACTGAGGAGAAAAATCAACAAAGGTTAAGTGGCCCATGTTCCCAGGGGAATCCCTTTGGCCCAAGAATGGACAGTGAGCTAGTCACCTTTGATGTTTAGAAATAGAAGCCAGCAGGATGCCCAGAAACCAGGTGGACTGGGAACATTATCCTAAAAATAAGTGGATGTAGCCAGTGTATAGGATTCAGGAGAGGTGGAGCCCAGGAATCATATAAGATGGCAATTACCACTCAAAGAGACTGTTTATATATGTGCATCAGACTGGATGTTAAACTGGATAAAGCCAGAGTTTAATTCCCCCCCCCCCCAACTACCCCCAACAAGCAGGTAGGGGTTTGGTAAGAATATCAGCTTAATTATAGGCTCAGTAAAGGAGCTGCATGTCCTCAGCGTATTCCAGGACTACTGTCCCACCACTTATACTTTGAGCAATGCTCAGGACAAGTTGCTAAATTTGCTGGTTGTCTCTTGAGCAGCATCACTATATTTGAGATGCCACATGTGTCATGGGATGTCCTATAGTGTCCTTTATTTACTCTGTCGGAAAGTGGCAGCAAAATTTCATTCCTTATGCTTTTAAAAAAACAAAATAATAAATTTTTTCCATAATTCCTCTTTGCAGACATTGGAAGTCACAAACTGATAGTCCACGAATTGTATCAGGCTTACAGATATGTTTTATTTGAGCTATAGAGTGTTGGTTTTTTTTTTTTTTTTTAATGAAGGTAATCTGTAAAAATTAGGATATTTCACAAAATAATGGCGTTCTGGCCACTATTGAAAAGATTTGGAAGTCTGGCAGTATGGTGCCTGGATTCCTAAATGTCACTAATTGCTAGAGCTGACTATCAGGTGCCCATTTTGTGGGTCATGTACTTCACTTTTCCACTGCTATACTTCTGTCTCTACCAGGCCGGCTTCATTCATGACCTGTAGCTCCATGGTACTCTTTGGCGTTGGATTTGTGAGTGCTGCATCCAAAGGATAAATATGTGCTTTCGTCTTAGACCCCAGCCTCCCACAGTGGCCACTGAACCTATATTTTCTGCCTCACCTTTCATTATCTTCTAAGTTTCCTCCTCCTCAAACACAGCTACAATTTCTTCACTTGTGTTTGCCTGACCCCATTCCTTTCCTCATGATGTTCGAGATCCTTTGCCTGCAAATCACACACATGAATACTCCAAGTCTCTTCCTAGCCTCACAAAACCCTTAGAGTGCAAGAGTTAAGTCAAACCAAGACCACAGATATTTCCTTAAGATGCCACTATACACGAGGCATGTGTTGGATGCCCCTGAGACCCATTCCCATAAGAAGATAACCGTATCTGGGGGAGTAAAATACGTAAACACATAAAAATTAAATTAAAAATCTGGGACATTAAATAATAGATCACTAGAATAATGGAGAATATATGATGAAGTGGTATAACCCGTGGCACCCCAGAAATCTGTCCGAGTTACCCACATCATCTGTATCTCCTTAGGTTAGGGAATCAGAATCCTAGGTCTATGTCAGAGAAGAATAGCTCCATTTCTTTCAAGGGTATCACCGAAATGTCAATTTTAAAAAATTATTCCTTTAAATTGAAAACAAAATCTAAGCACAAATGCAATTTATATCAATTTACACCTCAATTTCATGCATGTATACACACACAAAAACACATAATGAACATTTGCTAGAGGTTAATAAAGATTAAAAGCATACACTTTAAATTTCATGGTTCTTTGAATTTCTTGGTCTTCCGTAGTTCTTCAAAATTTTGCATTTAAAAAAAATTTTGCATTTTAAAACTTGATAGAAACAGAGTTGTTTTCTTATCACTTAGTATAAATTAAAAACATGGTATTTTTCTCAGTTTACCAGAATTCTCCTAGAAGAACTTATTGCCATGAGAAATCTGTTCTAGGAAACATGAGAAATTGTTTTTTCTCTTTCCTGTCACACTGTCAGGACTTACTTCTTTCTGCTTAGACCTAGTTAAGAAATCACAAAGATATCCTGCTGGTAAGCAAGTTAACTGCTAAATAAGGCCCTAGGGTTAAGGGTTAACAGGCATGGCTTCAACAACAACTTTTTATAATAGACATGCACCACACCTATTAACCTAAACACCCTATCATATCTATCATATTTGGTTGTGTTTTATTTCAGTTTCCACCATTTCCACCTAGGAAAATTGTTGGTCCCCTCAGATTCCTGGGACTAAGTCACTGTTGCCGTTCTGAAATTAGTTCTCTCTATTGGTGCCATTCACATCAGGCATTTAAAGTATTACTTAATTAAAACCAGTATGAAATAAGTTCTAAAGAGTGTTTCGTTTAAATAAGCTGAATTAATGCCGCTGTCTCTTTCTTTTTTTGGCTTTCATGAATTACTTTAATCGGGGAAAATGAAGCAGCATCTACCAAGAGGTTATTGTACTAGAGTACACATGGCAATCCATTTATTTCAAAAACCTAGTGATTAATTAATGTGGGTTAATTACTTAACCTTGCTGGAGGGTATCCTGTGGGGGTTAGTGATGAACACCCATCCATAATTCTGCCATTGCTGAGTCAAAGGAGTAAAGGCATTACAGGAAACTGGAAAGTTTAGAGTCTTCCACAGTCATATTTACATACTGTGTAGAAAAACTATTCATGTTCCTATTTGAATAGCCCCACAGGTTTCAGTTTAAAAGAAGTGGAATAAAAGGCACAGAGAAGTTCAAGAATACTCGCTCTCTATATCGCATTCCCAGGACACTACTGAAAGCTTATCAGGCCTTAGTTGAAAAATCCCTGGTCCTTGCCAATCTGTTGCTTAGCAACTAAATCATTCTCTCCTTCCCCTTTTGGTCTACTCACCTTGCAACCTAGAAGACAAAAAGAAAAGGAAGGGAGGGAGGGAGAGAGGGAGGGAAGGAGGGAGGGAGGAAGGAAGGAAAGAATCTATCCCATATGTGCAAAATAATTATAGGGACAGATTTTCATAGGTTTAGGGACATGTCAGGAAAGTAGCTAAATGGTAATATCATCTAGGGTATTTCTGATGAAATGAGCTTTAAGTGGATTTGAGTAGCAAAATTTTATCAACTGGAGTAGTTATTTGTACCAAAATCATTTAATGGCCTTTGATTTCCAAATTCATTAGCAAGTACCTTTTTCCTCTGGAAAGAAGAGAAAGAGGTTCTTATGTTTTCTTTTTGGTGAACAGCCAAAGGAATAATCGTATAATTCTTGAAAGTTGGTGCCTAGAATAGGGCCATCATGTAGGTTTTCTTTACAATAGCTAAACTTTCCTCGTACTAGGAAAATGTGTATGATTTCTATTTTATTTATGAAAACTTTTATTGTTTAAAAAACACAAAGAAATGAAGATTTTAAGAAAAACATTTTACAGTCATGTATATAGTTATTACAATTTTCATCTTTTTTTTCAACTTCTTTCTAAATGTCCAGGTTTCTCTAAACATTTACTAAGGCTGAGGAGAATCTCTGCTTCAGATACAATTGTAAAAAAATGCATAATTTGAAAAAAAAAAACACAGTTGCACAAACACATCAGTATAGTAAAAAATGTACTGCTGATAAAGTTTTCTTATCCAAATATTTGTAAAGTGTTTTGCCAGAATGACAACCACCACAACAAAACCAATGGAACAAACTTTAATTTGGGGCCACAAGACTGTGTAAAGCAGGCTCACTGATAATTACAATTAAGGCAAAATTGTGGTTAACTTAATGAAAAGGCTCAAAAGTGTGCCAGGCCAATGGCAAAGGACCTAAATCTAAAGACAGACAAGCTTTTCTTGATTACAGTGATTACATCATGGTCGTTAGAATTTAAAGTAACTAACCCAAACACAGACATCATATCTTCATTTGATAGCTGTAGTCTAGTAAATAGTGGGAAAGGATGTTATGTATGGATTAAGCTTGATGAAATGAAAACAGACATTCTTTTTGAACCTGTCTGGCAAGGAAAATGCAAACTTCAGAATCAGGCAGTAAAGTTAACTTTTAAAGCTTAGGCTCTTTGATTGGAAGAGGTCTGTGTAGTGTTTTTGGCTATTCTTTGTTTTATAGGGAAGCCACTGCAACAGCTAGCTGCGCATAACTCATTCTTGCATGCAATCTGTAGTCAAGTATGATGTTTGAGATTCACTCTTTGGAACTCAAGACAGTATTTTCAAATTTTCAAAGTATAATGCGGTACTAGCATGGTTCAGTATTTGTTTTCTTATCAACTGTAATACAGTTAAATCTCAAGTGTGAGTTTTGACTCCAAATGTGGATCTTCAAGCATTATGCAGGGTCCCATTCTGCTCTGCATGTAGATAATTCATGCTGAGAAGGCAAATGCTTTGCTCAGGGGAAAGGGATGCATTGGATTACAGTTAGAGCTACATACATGAAAGCAAGTCCTTTGACCTCTGACTCCCAAACCGCCTTTCATAGCACTACCTGTGGGAACACTGCTTCTAAACAGAAGAGCAGCTATTTAGTAAGATCAGGAGAGTGAGGAAAAGAAAAACAAGGCAGAGAGCCTAAAAGGATGTATTACCTGTCTTACTGATGATAGAAGATTTCAGCTTGGATTAAGAAAAGGCACCATCCCCCCTTTTTAAATTTGACATTGAGAAAAGACGAAGAACAAATTAGACATATATAACAACCACATTATATAATATTGAGGAAAAAATAGAACTGATAAGACAATCTGTGGTCTGATCTTCGGTAAGACGTTCAGTGTTAAGTAAAGTGAAGGAACACCCAAGTTAAAATCAGCTTCATCATTATCATCATCAAAAAGCATTTATTGGGTGTCTGGATGCGCTGAGCACCATTGAACCTACTATGTTTAAAGTACTTAAGAAAGGAAACCAAGTCTTAATGTAAACACAGCTCAAGTAACTTGAATTGGTATCAGTTCCTTAAATTGCACCTTAAAGAAACCATTAGGCGGTTTAAAGAAAAACTCTATGGAGACTGCATGTGAAGTGTGCATGTTTTATCACTCTGGTAAATAAATGGTTTCGTTTTCTACTTTACTGAAGTCTCAAAATGGTCAAAGGGACTCACAAAAGTTTCACAGCAATTCTCAGATAAGGTTTTATTATCACAAGGAACAAAACGTGGATTAAATTAATCTTCCAAAATGCATTTTCTTGACTTACATTGTCTTAAAATAAAAGTCAATCAAACTTGCAGGGTTTTGTATTACCTCTTGTCCTAGCATCTGCCACAGCCACTGCCAAGGAGTTTCCCTCAGAGCCCAGAAAACACACATTCATAATGGCATTGCCCAGGAACTGTTCAGTCTGTTCAGATACCAAGAACCTGAAACCTTAGTCTGCTCAGATGGAAGCCAGGTTGGTGGCCATGTCAGTAAGAATGCATGAAAGCCTCAGTTAGCAGATATGCACATGTTCCTTTTCTTTCTGGACGCTGGCTCCCAAATGATTCTTATTTAACTCTTTTGGGCTAGGATCAAGCAGAAGCATTTCATACATCTCCCTAGGTGAATCTAGTATTCACTGTGATATAGTTTAAGTTCTTTTATCTATTTTTTGTGATTATTGATTTTGCAAGTAGAACAGATATCAAAATGGTTGTACATAGGAGATGAATAATGTATTCAACCTCCTGGATACCTACAGAATCTGGTTACTTTTGTTTTGCCTTTTAATCCCTGCAGCCCTGCCATGGAAGATAAGAGTGAAAAGGAGCTCTAAATTATATTGAATTGGTCACTTAAAAAGTGGTAAATTGCAGTGCAGATAATAAAACCTAGTAGCATTGTATGGATAAAGGTCAAGTCAAGTTCCAACTCTAATGGACCCAAGTGGGGCTACTGCGAAATGGATTTATCATACTGGAGAGAAAACAAATGCAGACAAACAGAGTTCGAGGACACTGGAGAGTTAAGCACTGAGGACTGAGGAACCCAGAGTCAGAGTCTGGTAAGGATGCAGTGGGTGAGGAAGCCATACTAATAAGCAAGGAAGTCTTCCTTGGCAGGTAAAGAATAACCTGGAAACAGACACCATGATCTTGCCACTTAGATATAACACTCATACTTCTAGTAGGATATAAACATACAGAGCTAAACAATGAGTTCAGGAAAGCGTATAAAAATATCTAATAGGGAAGTATGAAGCAGTAAAACATCAACCCCAGTTCCAGATCATTGATTGTTTCAAGATCTTATTGATCTGATAAGAACAATAAAAATATCAGTGATTCATGTGCATTGATTCAGTGTTCTAGAGACTCAACATATACTATCACATTAAATTCCTATCATGATGGCAGATAAGAATTATTTCTTTTTTTTTAGATGAAAGAACTGAAAATTCAGTGATGTTCATGAACTTGTCCAAGGTACATACCTGTTAATGATAGAATTAGATTTGAACTATCTGCTTATATAAACATTAGGTATTTTATCTCCTTTATTCAATTGTTTTATATATCACTTTATTAAAACTTTTGTAGTCCAGAATAGAGATTCAGGTAATAAGATTCAGATAAAAAAATGATACTTTTTGTAACATTTGTGAAAACTTAGATTTGTTTTGGCTCATTTTTCATGTTTTTGTATTTTCATATGCTCATTTCCTTTACTCATACTTTTGCAAACCTTGCTAGGTATATATGAAGTGCTAATATTTGACAATAAATTTTAAAAAATCTTGAGGTCAGTAGTCTGTCATAAAGTTAGTAGAATTAAATGTACAAGAACAGTATTTGCCTTTATCATGCAGTGAATATTTTTAACAATTACTTAAATGGTAATGTAATGTTTCTAAGAGTCCATGATTCTGGGAAAATTTAATAATAGGATTTCTGATTTCTTTTAAGCAACATCCAAATACCAGTTAAATTACTGAGGTTTTGTTTTATTAAGACTGAAATATAAATATATATTTTTTTAGCTATAGAAGTTGTCTGGATAGGAAATTACTGTAATATTCCCAAATCCAGAGCCTAACTTAGTAAGATTAAGAACTCACACTTTATTCAATCCTGGGTGGCTTTTAAATTTTCTAATATGCTGATATTTGAGTTGAAAAAAAATTCATGAAATCTTTGAAAAGTCACTTCTTTGTGTTTAAAATAAATGTCTGCTATAGAAGGCAGCAGTAATTTCAATCAATAAATCAGAGTTTATTAATCCTTTTCTATCTATTGAATGCTCTTGTATGCTCTTGAATGCTCAAGAGAAGGGGGATAAGACCCACTTCCTAGTCTCAAGAAAACATACCAAGAAGTACAAAAAGACTGATGTAAGACAGCATTGAATAAACAAGTGTTTAAATATGTTGTATAAACTTTATTCTTAAGACACGAAGGAAGCAGAAAGTAAGGCTTGGAGAAGGGCTTATAAAGGACTTGGCATGTTAACTAAATGCTCAGTTATTATCAGTTAAATAATGCGTTATTTAAAGGTGGCAACAGCTTCTCAGACATAAACAAAAGATGGGAATAAGCAACTTATGATAGCTAGCAGGAGGGAAGTGCTCACAGAAGTGATGATGCTGGAAACAGAAAGTAAGCCAAGGTTATGGAGAGTCTTTTTGTTTTCCAGCAGTGTTTTAGATTTGGAACAACTGCTGAAGTTTTTTAGATAGGAGCTAGTCTTCAAATGATTGGTTTAAAGAGGATCAAGTGCATGAAGTTTTGCACAATGGTTTCTTGGAGAGGGAACAGAGTATGTAGCAAACTTGAGTGACAAGGGCCTGAAGAGGTAGTGACAATAGAAAGAGAAAGTATTGACACTTTCTATGACACCACTTGGTATTTTTCACATTTTTGCAATGATATACTATTAAAGATTTTTTTGGAAAAAGGAGAAATACTGCTTTAATTGTTCTACTCAAATACAAGAATTTTTATCTTAGCGTATGCCCTCCTACTATTGATTACCATATGTATTTTGACATTATGGTACTTAAAGCGGTGTGTAATTTAAAATTTTTCTTGAAATAGTATATTTTTTAATAATTCCCATGACTGCTAAGAACCAAAAAGAATTTCGTAGAAAAAAATGGAAAATTGAATGCTTGAATACTAGGGTTGATAAAATGGTAAGAAAATTAAACGTGACTCCAAATATATTTTTAACAGTGGTACAAATAATAGAATGGGAGCTGAGTAGTGAGTGAATATTAAATTCAATTTTGGACATACTGACAGTAAATTAAAATATCTCAAAGATAGTTGGACACATGAGACTAGAGATTTGGTCTGGAGATACAGATTTGATGACAGAGAAAGAGTATGGCATAGACTTTATGCAGATTCAAGTTTATTTTGATTCTTTCTGTTTATTATTTGGGTAACTTCAGGCAAGTTATCTAAGTCCTTGGGGTTTTAGTTTTTAAAAGAAATAAAAACTTGTCTTTCAGGCTTTGGGGTTAGTACTTTGTAGACACAATTAAAATGTTTATTCTGAAGAAATAACAGTTATAAAAAATTGCGGCATCTCCATTGTCATTTCCCTCTGAACATTTCTCTTGTCATAAAATTGGGAACACCATTATGAGCTGATATGAGTTTTCTTTTTTTTTTTTTTTAAATCAAGAATGCCCTATGTTGAGCAGATTGGCTCAGTACATACAAAGCCATCTACTGGTTTGGCATGAATCTGCTCTAAATTAAACAACTGAAGGAATAAAACAGACCATCATACATATTATTTTGTTTTCCCTAAATTAATTTTCCTTCAACACTATATAACCTTCCTGCTTTTGGCATCACTAACGTAAAATCCCTATTTTTGCAAAGCTATCTGAGAAATGAGTAATGAGAAATGGTGATCTCTGTGTAGCCGGAATATGGCTATCGGAAATGATACCTGATGAAATGTGAAATGCTGATTAATGAAGAAGAAATTGTACAAGTCTGGGAATGCAAGATAACTTTGTACTCCAAGTTGCATCTGAAAGCAATGGATAGCAGGGAAAATGCTCTGCTTTAGCCTGTGAATAAAAGAACTTCAGTCTCTGTGACTGCCCATCTGGCATTTTTCACCAGCACCAAATTCATTAGCAATGATTAGTCCTTTTCTCCAAACCCCTCACTCAAAATAAGTAAATAAAAGGAGAGTTTGGGCAGTAAAAGATCAAGGAACAGTATCTCTATTTTGAGATGTCCTTAAGTTATCCTGATTGGTCAAAACCTAAACAAGCATTAAAGAAGGAGCTACGTGATGAAAAGATGAATTCTCAGTAAACATCTCCAATGTTGTGTTCTATTTAAGGTAACTTAGAGAATTCAGTTGCAGTAACTCCCAGATATTGACAAGTTCTCATGTGAATTTAGATTTAAAATGATGGAAAAATTCTCTATGGCTCTACTTCAGCTACAGAGAAAAATATTTATAGCTTGTTTTATTGATATACTTATCTATAATAGAAACCCTCAGAATATATATAATTTTGCTTTTTTTAGCTTGCTTCTTTTTGTATATAATTATATTGAAAGATATGCTCAAAGTTAAGTTATGTCGTTATAATATAATCATTATATTGTTTGATATTGTAAAGCCAGCAAGATTCCTAAAGGTTTTAGTAACTATCTTCTACATTATACAACAGCAGAGTAAATTCTAGATTTTAGAATTCAGTTTTAACTGGAAGCTGGAGTGAGATAGAGACAGAGATAGAGAACTTAAGAATATATTTCCTCTAAGGAATTCCCCAAATCATTCACTTCTCAGAAATTGCTGTGTTAGAGAGTGCTTTGTGAAGAACATGACATAATGTGGTATGCATAGACTAAAACCAGAATTTACAAAAATGTTAGAAATCTTACTTCAGTGTACTGATTAAATGCAGATAACATGAGTTAAATATTAGGCATGAGTTATAAGGAATGAAGATACACAGTGATCAAAATACTGTGGTGCTGTACAATAATTTTAATATTAGATTTAAATATATGCTAGTTAACAGTGCTGAGAAATAATATGTTGCTCCATCAAATTTCACAATATAGTTTCTTTTCCTAAATATCATTTCATTCATCCATGGATAAATTCGTTACATTATTTGTTACTGTCCTTAGACAGTTTTATAGTTTATCATTAGGATCATATGTATTAGTAGAGTTATAGTAATCACTAGTGTTTGGCTAAAACAAACAAACAAACAAATGTTTTTCCTATCCACAGCATCTAGTGTGTTTCTATCATTTAAACATTGTGGTTCATATAATAATAACATTACCTTCCTTGCATTGGCTGCTAGAAAATAGCCAAATCCATGCCCCACTTCTAAAAAGTTCAGTGGACTTAATGCATTCTTTTCATATATTAACCTTTTTTTCTCCATGCCCTTGTATTTCCTTACTCTTAAGTTAGTTACATTACATGACTTTAGATACCCATTCTGTAACAAGATTTATATATGTAACTGCATATTTAATATCATAAACATATACCCTAAGAGTGCTTATAACTTCTACCACATTAAGAACATGCATTCTAAGAAGCATGGTGTAGAGAGCCACAGAGCTTTTCTTTTCTTGGGTCTGATTTGTAAATGTGCTCTCAAACACAGTATTTGCAATATCATTTAATTTTTTTTAAAAAGTAAAGAAATCTAGTGAGAATGCTAATGTTTATTGGGCACTATGCTAAGCAGTAAATATATATAATATCATTTGTGCTCATTAAATATATATAATCTCATTTGTGCTTGTGTAATAACCTTATAAATGTAGGTACTATTTTTATTCCTGTTTTACTGATGAGAAAAACGAGGTCCAAAACCTTAAGTAACCAGCCGGATGTTACATTGTAAGTGGTATGACTATAATTTAAAACCTTGAGATCCACATTCTTGCAAAACAAACCACTTAAGAAACAAGTAATTTTTATGCATTTGGTGTAAAACTATACTGTTGATGGCCCACAAATTTCTTGTTTAATTCTGCCACTGAGAAATTAATTTTCTGCCATTAGAAGTCACTGAATATCGATTGTCCCTCATCTTTTCCCAGTTTGCTAAAGGCTACCAACCAAGGAATGTGTGTGTGCAGGATGGGTAAGGGAGAAAGGATTTCAGAGAAAGTTAATTCTTCACAGGACCAGGGGATCCTGAATACTGCTGAATATGATCTCCTTATCCTGGCAATTTTTTCTTGAAAGCCTTAGGGAAGGGTCCAGAAACAAGTCTTTAGCTGCAGATCATCATTCAGTTTGATAATTTAGGAGTTGGGCTTTCTGATTGGAAGTAACTGGTTGGAGGCACACGGAAGTCGTTCTTTAGGAGGGCCCATTCTCTCTCTGATGGCATTAGCGGATTGGGAATTTAAAATGTTGCTTTCAAAGAGGATCACTAGCAGCCTAGAATGAGAACTAGCCGAGTGAAATATTAGTGGTGAGGACTTGGAAATATTTCCTTGATAAGTCAATTTTTAATAATTGTGGTGAAAAAATTTGCCAAGTGTTTGTGACAAAGACTTTGCTAATTCTTTTTCAATTCAACTTTATCGGGACCCTTCCATGATGTTAATTTTCTGTCTTCATTGAAGGGCACATCTGTTGGTTACAGTGCTAATAACCCAAGCAGGTCCATTTGAAGTCTGTTGAACCTCTGAGTCTCTTTCCTGGTTATTTTTATTTGTTTAAGGATTACAAGTAGGCAGTTCATCTTTGAAATGGGAGCAAGTTTTATAAGTTTATCTATTAATGAAAACCAGAAGTCTCTGAACTGTCCTACCACTTGGCCATTTAAGTGGCTTTGATAAACTATAAATCCTTCTTTCATCAAATGTTCTGCAGATACATTTTCCTGACATCCACGTTGAGTTAATAGCTTATCTCCGCAGGGACTGTGATTTAGTTTTGCAGATGCAGCAGAAGAAAGAATTGCCAATACTTAAAAAAACTTGATTTCCATCTGGGCAGTTTGGATTCTCTATTCACATAACTGAAACAACTATGAATAAAAATGTTCTAGGGGCACGTGGCTGGCTCAGTCAGTAGAGCATGTGACTCTTGATCTTAGGGTCCTGAGTTCAGGCCCCATGTTGGGCATAGAGCCTACTAAAAAAAAAGGAAAAAGGAAAAAAGAAAAAAAAAATATCTTAACAAGAGATGTCTACTGAAGAACAGTATGCTGTATAGACTATTGGACTGGAAGTTAACAACCATCATTAAGCTGTTGTTCCAGTGTAATGACAAACTAGCTCAACACCTTGATAAAGCCATTTAACTTCTCTGGGGCCATTCTTCTTATTCGTTAAACGCAAACCTTGAATTCTAAATTTTCTCCTTCCCCCAATTCAATGAATGTCATTTCCCGACCATCGGTTTGTTTGAGACCAGAAGTGTATCCATTGTCATCCCTGTTGGTGTGAGTACTTGCCAAATTAATATAGCCTATGAAATGAATATTCAGTTTGGTTAGCAATACTAGATGAAGTCTAGAGTTTATGCAACTGCTGTGGCTTTACTTGTTTTGACAACACTTTTTATTATCACATCTAAGTTTTACAAGTATTGATTGGTGCAGAGGGACAACAGACTTTTTTTCTACAAACACTTTATATATTGTAACCTATTTATTTTTTTAAAGGTTTTTTATTTATTTATTTGACAGAGAGAGAAATCACAGGTAGGCAGAGAGGCAGGCAGAGAGAGAGGGGGAAGCAGGCTCGCTGCTAAGCAGAGAGCCCGATGCGGGGCTCGATCCCAGGACGCTGAGATCATGACCTGAGCCAAAGGCAGAGGCTTTAACCCACTGAGCCACCCAGGCGCCCCTGTAACCTATTTTTTAATGAAATCAGTTATTTGGCTAGAATTGAAGAAAACTGGTTTTATTTGAGAGGCTCCATTTTCAAAAAATCAAAAGTACAAAAGGCTCAAAATAGGTGTGTTAGAATATGAAATACAAGGACTCAAAAAGCTGACTTTTATCTTTCATGAACTTAGTCTTATTTACGAAGGAATTGGATATCATACATAGTTGGCTTACATGGAGTTATCTGGAGGAAGCTTACATTTTATTTTTACAAATGTGTTAATTAGCTATTTCAAATTTAAGCTAAGTTAGGCTATTCGTGTTTAAGTAAAATAGTCAAAACAAAAACAGAAGTTGAGCTCAATGAGATTATTTTCAGAATTTATTTGTATCATATTCAAAAGTTACAACTTAAATAACAAGGACTATGGATCTAAAAGCACATATAAATTCCATTTCTTTAATTTACCTCTCCCCTTACTTCCCCATCCATCTCTGAAAAGTCAGCAGTTTCTAGACTGTAACATTTGCTGAGACTAATTTCCAGTTCAAAGTTACTACATTATGTTTGCTAGTGTTCTTCATTCTACCAAAACTCTAAGTTAATATTCAAGAACAATTCACCCAAGCTTTGAAAAAAGTATCTTTTCTGGTTTGCTTAAATCTTACAGCTATTTTGAGTGCTGTCCAAGAAAGAAAACAGATTACAATTTTTGATAACATAGGAAGAAAATATTATTATCACAGCTTGAAATCTGTTAACAGGGACTTTCTTTAGGGAAAAACAGAACATTAAAGTACAACAGAAATTTAATTACAAGGAGATTTTCCACTTGTCAGAAATACTTGCATTAATGTCAGTAATAACTACAATAAAGAGACTATTGTCTGGTTCTGCAAGAAAAGGAAAAGATGAAAGAGATCGTTTGTAATCCCTGTTATAGATACACTAAAGGGTCATTGATTATTTAGATTTTCTTTTGGATGACCCTAAACAAAATATTAAGTAAAAATATTAAAGCAATGCTCATTTGTTAGTGTCATGTTGATTATCAGTATTTTACCAGGAAACTGTCAAGGATACTATTTGTCCTTCTGGTCTAGTAGGAAAGTAGGTCACTAAGTATATAATATTTAAGGAAAAATGTAACAACTATAGAAAATCTTCTATCTTTTATTCATCCTTTCTTTGCTTTATACCCTTAAGTTGAGAGCATTGCTTATAGGATGAGCTTTCATGTGCATTATATGAGAAATCCAGATATTAAATTTACTTAGAATCTGAATCTTAAGGATACTGTAAGAGTCAGAGTCCATAGAAAATTCCTTGGCAAATCAGATAGTGATTTCAAATGTTCTGGCTATAGGTCCTCTTGATATAGAGAACAGAAAAAGATGCTAATGAAATGGATTTCTTACAAGGAAGCAAGAGCAGTCTCATGAATTAAAAATTGATATCCATCTAACATCTGTTGGAAAGTCAGGGGCACTTTATAAAAGCACTCCTACTATGTGTGAAGCTCTTCACATTTATTATTTCATTTTTCCTCACAACACTTGGTTGATGCACATGTAATTATGCTCTTTTCACAGACTTCAGAGAAGCAAAGTGCATTTCCTAAGGCCATTCAGCTAGAACATGGTGGAGCCATGATTGAGATGTAGGTCTGTGGAGATCATATCCCACTCACTGGTTTTAACCACACCATTTTTCTACAGCTCTGGTAGGCAATTTGAGAAATCCTCTGACATGAATTTTAAGGCCCAAATAATAAAAGCAAAGCTGTTATCCGGTGCTTTCCACCTATGGATAATGGGTTCTTAGGTGACACCCCAGTTAATATAAGGCATCCTTGAGTACAAATAGTCATAAAGCATTATCTGTAGATAATAAAGATACCACATACTACTATTTATTAAATATAAATATAAACTTTGTGAATAATAAAATGTAAGTTCAATTATTAATTAGCACTGATTCTTAGGAGCTTTATTATTACCATTTTCCTGGCAAAATACTAACAACAACAGCAAATTCTTGTTGAGGATCAACTATATGCCAGATGTTATTTCTAGTCACTGGGGAGATGGCATTAAAGAAAATGGACAAAGATCCCCACTTTTGAGGAGTTTAAATTCTAGTGTTATGTGTACTGCATTACGATGAGTGTGTTAGTAGCCCAACCAGAATAATTTTCTAAAATAATATTGGCCTTATCTAAAGATACTGCCTTTGTATATGTATCAGTGGAGTTGGAGTAGAAATGATTCAGACCAGTATCTTGTATTTTCCAGTAGAAGTGACTTTGGAACTAGACTGGACAAACGGTCAGTCCAGATCAGCCACTCTAGGGTATTGTCAGAGACTGTAACCCTTATCACAGCTTGGTTTTTGAAAAGTAATATTAAAAGATCGCGTGCTAAATGGCATTCAAGTTTACTCTTGGATAAAATGAGGCAAACAAAAGGCTCTGTGCATAGATCGGGTGGTTTTGGCAATCCTTTGAAACCACATATATGAAATTGTGCTTTGGCGTGAATTTCCCGTGAACATGGTAGGGCAGCCACAGTAAGAAGCAGCTCTGTGGAGCTCTCTCTGTGTGAGGTAGGGGTGCTACTGAGGATGATGTTTCTTGAGTTCTTCAGGGTTCCCTCTAAGAGGAACTGTAAGAGAATTTTGTGTGGACTTCAGTGTAGGAAAATGCGTGTTTCTCTGGGACAGTTGGTATATTTTTATCTTATGCACAATGATAATTTTATAACATCATATTTCTCACTTTAGTTTGTCTGGTAGAGGACTTGGAGCTGAACTTATGGTGCACCTTTTAATTCTTTTGCAGAAATGTCTGTATTTGTTTCTGAGTTCTTACTCTCTGACTTTTTTGTAATAGATGAGCTCATTTCTCCTTCTCCTGATTTCCCTAATTTAAAATTTTATTTTACTATATAAATTTTTCTAAGCAACTGCAAGTACTTTGGGAACAAGGCAGGCTACATATTCATTAATGAAATAAATAAAATAATAAGTGCTAGAAGAGATTTAAAGAAGTCAAGTACTCTAAACCCATCTGCCTTAAAGTCTCATCAAATGTAAACCAACACTGTAAGGTGATTGCCTGCTATTTTCTTTAAAGCTCTTCAAAACTGGCTCTAGAAAATTCTCTTTTGAACCATCTTCAGATTCCTACCCTTGTCCTCATGGTTTGCTGTTCTTAAGGTTTCTCGTGTCAATAGAGGGTGGTTCAAACAAAACAGTTTACCTGAAACCAGAAGTTAAGCAACTAGAGCTAGAGTTGCATGATATCTTTGTGACATCTTATTTGAATTCCACCACCTGCATCTTTACGAACCTCACATTTTTGTAACTCGGTCTAAGAATCTTTACCACAGGTAACTGATAAAACATTTTGACACCTATGTTTAGTTTTGCATCATGCATTTTTTTTCTGTTAGGTTACTTTGGAAAGTCATTTAATTTCAGTCTCCTACAGAACAGAATTCATATGAATAGGAATGTTTGCTTATGTAACAAAAAGGATTAAAAAAATCACTCAATATATGTTTCAAGGATCCAGCTCCATTAAGAATATAGAGCTATCTTTATTCTCTAGTCATGCTAGTCTATCTTCATTTTTTTCAATAAGAATGTCAGTCATACCCAACTGTCAGTTTTATTGGTTTATTAACTGTAGAACTTTTGAAAGTAACTGATGCTCACAGGAGGTTCCTGTTTGAGTTCACTGGACTGATGATGGTAGATCTGTTAAGAGGAATTTAGATTAGGAGATGTACAGCTCTCACAGGTCATATTAAGCTTACTTTCTCCACATATGACTGTAGTTCTTTTCATAGAGCACAATTCATACTCCTCCATGGTCCCAAGGAGATTGTACATGTAAACAGGAATTTTCTCTTGCGGGGTGAGAGAGGAGTCGAGCAGGATGTGAACCAGGCTAATAAAATGTGAATTTATAGGTGTTCTCTTTCTGAGCCCACTCTCTCTGTCTGTTAGGACCAGCCCTTCCTAATCCTTCCTCACTGCAGAGAAGTGCTGGTTTTTGGGTGTTTGGTTTTTTTTTTTCTTTTCTTTCTTTCCTCCCTCCTTCCCTCCCTCCCTTCTTCCCTCACTCCCTCTCTCTCTCCCTCCTCTCCTTCCTCCCTCCCTCCCTCCTTCCTTCCTTCCTTCCTTTCTTTCTTTTCTTTTCTTTTCTTTTTTTTCTTTCATAATGAATGTGAGAATGTGTTCTGAAGATAGTGAAAGCATTACAGACATCACAGCAAACCAGTGCAACCACACTAGGGCTCAGGTGAATTAGGAGGACCCAAAGTCCAGGTTGACAATTTCTCAGAGCTTACTAATGTGACTTTTAATTTGTCCATGTACTTGAAAAAAAGACACACCATTTCCTTACATTTTTTTCTGAATGTTTAGTTAATTTTGAACCAATTCTTTGTCTTGATAATTATCTGCATATTTATTTTTAAACACAAGTATTGATCTAAATAAAATTTTCAGAAGCATTTGAGCCTCAGTAATTTACCAGACCCATAGGGTTACCATGTTAGGAAACTATTTATCACTTAGACAGACAAACATTCCTCATAAAAAAAAAAAAAAATACTGAACACAGCATTTCAATTGCAGTCACAAATAATAAACCATGTAGTTTTAGAAGATATCTAACACTTTTCTCAAGTGAAAAGCTTTGCAGAGTTAATGTTAGATATTCCTGTTGAGCAATTCTTAAAATGCATAAGAATGTAAATGGTCTAAAATTGAAGTTAACCTCTTTTGACAGTTCTGTAATATCTACCATTACAGACTCAAAACAGGGCAATAATTCCATATGAAAACTTGGCTAGTTTGGCCTTAAAAAATTTTAGGATAAAAAGCCATGCAGGATGCTCCCACATAGTATTTCATAAAAATATGATTTGATCTGATCGTCATAGTCTGGAACATATTTTTCTTGGTATTTGGCTTTTTTCCTCTCATGCCTGAAATAAATTTTCTGGAGTCTGTGTCTTTCCTACGTACTATGGATTCAGAACAAAAATATCTTTCTTCTCTAGGGAGTGACTGAAGCAAACGCTTCTTTACATGGGATATTTTACTGCTTGCTCTTTTTCAGGTGCTTTTGCTTAGAAATGTCACGTATTACATTTTTATTTCTTCTTATTTCTCTAAATGTACTACAATCCTCCTTCTTTTATTGTCTCTTATTAACTTTCTTAAGTCCAGTTCAACTCGCCACTTATACAAGTCTTAAATGTATCTAGAATACTGCCGCTCATTCCCTATGGACTCGCTTTGCTTTTTATCTCCATCCACTTTTTGTTGCTTTTGTTAATGCAGGCTCTTTGGTTATGCTCAACAAATATTTGTTGAAGGAATGAACAAATAAATATATGTGTTGCATTTACCAACAACTGTCTTGTGTTGTAGTTAAATTTTGTCCATATAAACTGTAAGTTCTTTGAGGGCTATAATGTTGGGATATACTTCCTTTCCCTACCACAACTATGTGCTCATGTGTGTATTTGGTGTGTGCGTGTGTGTGCACACTTGGGTGCACACACACACACACACACACAAACAGCCCTTAGGTGAGAATATTGCCACCATAGGTGATAGATGTCAAAACATTTATATTGAATATGTAAATTAGGGATATATTGATACTACATCTTAAGTATGGTGCTATTCTTCATTCATTTATTGAACAAATATTTATTGAGCCCTATAATATGCCACACACTGTTCTGTGAGGCACGTATTTTGAAGAACTTTGCTAGAAAGGAAAACAGAGAAATGGGGAAGTTTCCATAGGGAGTATTTAGGCCTAGGAAAATTTTTTGTTTGCTTTTTTTATTTTATAAGATGGTCAGTATTACAGTCTATATATGTGTATGTGTGTTGTGAGGAGAAAAATATATCCAACAATGAATAACATCTGTTCCCTCCCCCAGAGATGAGGGTGAGAAGTTGTGACTGGGTCTCTCTCTCTCTCTCTCTCTCTCTCTCACACACACTCTCCAGTGCAGATTAGTTTAGGATTCTTGAGATTGGCTTTAGATCTGGTAGAATAACTTAATATTGGGAGTGGGTCTTAACAATTCTTAACTCCCTTCATGTCATCCCTCTTCTGAGTGAAAAGCCTAGTAATATGTTTGTAGAGTATTCATTCATTTCATAAGCACTTTATAAAGAGTGACTACGTTCATTAGATGTTGTTCTAGGTGTGGAGAGAAGTGAACAGAGGTGTCATCTGCCTTCTTGGTATTTGTACTTTGTTCTTGGTTGATTCATCTGATTTTACATTGCACATCTGTGGCACACTGGTCTAAATATTACAGGTTGAAATATCAGATTTAAAATGCGATCCTTTTTCTATGGGATTAATTAAATTTCTGTTTTTATGAATGCATTATAATGAACAAAGTTTCTTTGTTATATTTCAGAGGCTGCCAAGAGCTTTTGGAGGATAGTTTAATTTTATTGAGAAAAATATCTTTAATTACTTACAATTTCTGTGATAGTTAGGTCCACTAATAATAAGTAAAACCTTTGTGATTTTCTTTATAATGTGATATAGGGTTGTGAAATACTCTTTCCAAAAAAAGGATCTGGGGACAGTACCAACACTTTCACTCCAGTGAACATCCAAGTCTAGGACACACACTCATATCTCTTATTATCTGGTATAACTATCTGCATCACAATCCCAACTAACCACCATATTCACTATGTGACTTGTCAGGCAAAAATTGTTAACTATGTATTGTGTGTTTGATCGGCATTTTCGTTGTCATTTCCGCCTTAGCTTTTCACAAAAGATTTTTTTAAACTTGAAAACTGAATCACTTGCAGTCCTTTGGGGGAAAAGTGAAAGAGGGAGTTTTACGTGAATCTGTTCTACAATGATATACGCCCAGCATGGGGTGGAATGTGAAGAAGGGAAAAGGTCGAAGAAACCGAACAACTTTATTGAGCCTCCTGTGTGGTGTCGTTACAGTAGGACGTTATTATTTCCCTTGGAGTGGATCCCCAGAGGGGCAGATTCCATCTTAGTCAGATGTCAGTGTAAAAACACAATCACTTGATTCGAAGCACAGGCTTTCCTAGGAGGGTCTGTCAGCTTGTATTGTTCACCCTTCTCTTGTCTCGCGCTGATACAAAGGACCAACAGTTATTTACTGTTACAGGAGACGTTACAGTTTTTCTTCTTAAGTAATTATGTGGTTTATTTGCTTGATTTCTGCAAACAAAACTGATGAAAAAAATCCGAGTGTAATATTTCCCATGTGTTTTAAGTTCATATTTTCACATCCACGAGTATTATCTAGTTTATTAACATTGTGGTTAACTTATAAATGATATGCAATTTAAGGAAAGAATGACATCTTCCTGGATTTGGATGATCACTAATATTTGTTGAGGACCTACCCTGTGTAGTGTATTGTTCCAGGTGTCATGAGGAAGACAGTGATACTTTCCACATCAGTGTTGGGATCTTGGAATTATAATTAAACTGGAGAAAGGAAACATGCACATACAGAATTTACAGAATGCAAGAAAGAATGTTTCTTTGGAGGAAAGTTTTCAGGTTAATAGTTTATGAGTTACTTATTCTCCTCCACATTCTCATTTAAAATGCTTACATGCCTCTTTTTTTTTTTAAGTTAAAATAATCTAGTAACAAGAAAACATTGCAGTAGCTTTTCAAGGGAACTTACACAAGAAGAGGAAATATTTTAACCTGGAAGATGTGAGACATTTTAGTAATACAGAGTTGAATTTGAGAATAAAAATGTTAACTTCCAAAGTTATTTTGTAATATTTTCATACAATCTTAATTCTGAAGGAGCTGACCCACTATTTATCCAAGTCTTTTTAAAGAAGTGTGTAATGCCAGAGAAGAAACTTTTAGACACATCAGAGCATTTTTTTTCCTCACAAAGTTATGCACCAATAAAAGAAAATTATGATAAAAAAACATTTTCTGATTTTGATTACAGCATTTTCCTGCCATACACGGCTTGTATAAGCTGGGGGGATGGCTCAGCCCAATGTCTTTAGTACCTAGACCTCATGGAACCAGAGTTCCTAAATCCTGCCAGACTGAGCTCTATTCTTAATCCCTCTGAGGCAGATAAATTGAGTTCCACACAGTTTAGTTTGTGAGATCTCCTTGGTTCTACAGTGTATTAGTGATTTCATGGATGTCGTAAAGACCTCAGATCCACCCTGGTGTTCTTAGCCCGAACCTCTGTGTTTAAAGACAGGGCAATACTAAGATCTCTAGTTAGTTAGAGGTGATGTCGCACTTGTGTTGAATTTACGTTAGAACTCAGTGAAAGGGTAAAACCATGATGGCATTGGCATTGTTTGGGTTTCCTCATTTAATCATGGAAAAAATGTTGGTTAGTTCACTTACAGTAGACTGAAGGACTGAGGGAGAATCTGAGGGTTTCAGTGTTAGCAGCTTCAAGTCATTTCCTGGCAAGTTCTTGGAAATTATAGGTACTTCACCTTTCAGAAGTGGGAGGGAGGGGGCACCTGGGTGGCTCAGCCATTAAGCATCTGCCTTTGGCTCAGGTCATGATCCCAGGGTCCTGGGATCGAGCCCTGCATTGTGCCCCACATTGGGCTCCCCGCTCTTAGGGAAGCCTGCTTCTCCCTCTCTCACTCCTCCTGCTTTGTTCCCTCTTTTGCTGTATCTCTCTCTGTCAAATAAATAAATAAAATCTTAAAAAAAAAAAAAAGAAGTGGGAGGGAGGAAGAAGAAATGTAAGTAAGCATCTGTTTAATTTTTCCTGCAGATTTTGGTCCTCTGGCAAGTCCTTTTCCTACCTGTCAACCAACTTCCAAATATACCCATACATTCCCTGAAGCCCGTCCACCATGACAGCTTCTTCTCCCAGCTCTGAAGCAGCTTAGTAAGTATTATTCTCTTAGGATTTATATTATATTACTTTTATGCTTAGAAAATGGTCAGATTAGGTTGGAAAACCAGAGTTCAGGAGACTCAACTCTTTTTCTGTTTCGAGAGGTATAACGGGTGAGCAATAATGTTATGTGAAGTCTTACCTAATCATAAGATTCTGTTTCCTTTATTCTAATTAAATCTCTCAACCTGTAGTAGTATCTCACATAAATGTATCCACTGAGATATATACAAGAGAGGACATACAATCACTACCCATCCTTAGATAATTGGCTTTAAACTGCAGTTCATCTATGAAGGGGAGCCTTTCTTTGGTTATTGTTTTTTGATCGATGTGTTATTTTAAGCCATGCAAGAGTCTTGTGAAACTAAATTCAGCACTCTTTACATTTCCTTCTCCAGGATGGAAATGAACCAAGCATGGTTTCCACTTTCCGCTTTGATTCCCGAACCCAACATTAACATAGGACCATTCCTTTTAAAACAAGATGATAATATAAACCGCAGCAATCGTGTGCCGCTTCCTCGTCCTTAGTTGGTTGCGTTATATACATTATACTCTAGCATATAGTGATTTTCTACACTCCTTAGAACCACTCCATATTACAACACATCCACCAAAATTAATGTTAGCCTTTTCCTGCCAATTCACCCCCTATGTTCTAGCCAAGCATATTTATAATTAGAAACCTATTGCTTCACACTCAAGTTTTATTTCAACTTCTCTTTATAGGTGATTTGACCTAGTTTTCACCTTAATGACTGCTCTGTTTGGCTTCTCTCCCTTGTACCCATGGGGTGCACCTTCAAGCCTTATACTCTCATTCTGCACATTCCACTCCAGGGAACTGTGCTGCATTTGACAGTCAAATCTTTTTCTTTCAAATTCAATCCATGACAAATTCAATCCATAAAAAACCTTAACAGCTTCCCACTATAAGCAATGTCACAATGTCCCTTAATGAATATTTCTTTTATTGTCTTAATTATGTTAATTAATCACTTTAATCCAACGATCTATCTTAGACTTTTTTATTTCTCCCTTAGTTGCTAATGCAAGGTATTTTATGCAAGATTATATATATTTTTATTTATTACGTTATATATCTTTCATGTCGTGTGTTCATAAAATTAATAGAAAACTATTTAGTTTTTTTCATCTTTTATTTGCAAACTCAAGCAAATGACACTTTTGAACTCTGTTTCTGTGCCCTTCTTCAACTTGAAAAGTTGTTTCCTTAAGATGAGAAGATAGGTGTTAATTTAAAATCCTAGTTTGGTAAATATTTTGTATTTCATAAGGTTAATTTTTAAAAATATTTACTTTGTTTATACTGAGTCCATAATATCCTTATAGTTTTCTTGTGGCATCATTTTAAATAAAGCAGATATTTTGAGATGGCCAATCATCTCAAAATATTTAATTCTGAAGAATAAATATGTTTTAAAACAATTAATTTGCTAAATTTAATAGTTAATATTATTAATAATATAATTAATATAATCAAATTTTATAGAGAAATTTAAGATTGATTGGATATGTATTTTGAACCCAACATTTCTGGAATTTGGAGGGCCAAAAAATCATTTGTACAAAGCAATTAAGTATATTTTATATAATTATTCTAAAGGAGGATTTGAGTTTATTTTAGGAATGGGCTAAGCAGCTGAATGGCTCTCTGTGCATATGTAAAATAAGAGGCCATATTTAGGTAAAAATGAATATTTAAGAGAAGAGAAGAAGAAAAGCAGAGATATTAGAATACTCTTAAAGACTGCTTTTGAGACTCTATAGCCCCCAAATAGTCTTTGAAAACTTGTTTTAGAGATATTAATCTAAACTCATCCTATTTGTCAAATAGATCTTTCCCCTACAAATGAAGCTTAATAGGGAATTTGATGTTTAAGAAATACTTTCTGATTCTGAGTAGTTTTATTTTTTGTAATGTATGTATACGTGAAATAGAATAATTGACTCTATCTGAAGAGGGTCTTAGTAGTTCAGATTTCTTTTTATGTGAGATTATATCCATAATGACTAAGGAATCCCATTACTATGCTTTGTATATACTATAAAAAAAGGATAATAAAGCAGAAAATTTTCCATCCTGGGGAAAATTTATTATTTCATCTATCCTTTTTACCACATATTAATACAGCTATTTCCAGGAAGAACGATGAGCGCTCCAGCTCCTTCTCAGTGAGACATTCAGACTATTTAACGGAGTAGCAAGAACACATCTTGTTTCCTGCAGGAAGACAAATTGCCATACTGTTTTTGGTTTTTTGGTTTTTGGGGTTTTTTTTAATAATTAATTGCCCTGCTATCTGGATCAAACATTGTCTAGGTCAGATATTTGAATTCCGTAGATTACATTCATGGTATCTGTGAAAAAGACAGTAATGATTTGATGTATCAAAATCTGTCACAGGCTACTGTCCTATTATTCTGAATGAATTACCTAGGAAATTTATTTAACAACAGCTCTATCTGCCTTTAGTGTGAGAGACTTTTCATTCAGCTCATTACCAGGCAGCAGTTTAGGGAGACATCATTCAAGATGATGATAATGGTTTGAATTATTTTGGGCCCCCAAATAATAAAGTATCTCCTGCAAGTGACCAAAATTTATAGCTGTGGCTTGCGTAGTAGCTTAGCAGTTCACATATGGCTTATGTCAGTGGCAGAAACAACATTATTTTCTAAATCACATTGATTTGTTATGTGATACTGAAAGATCTTAAACAGAATCAAGGTCTATAAATTGCAGAATGGAGTCCTCAAAACTTCTTATCTGTCTTTCAGTTCTGTCAAAATGAGCCCAAGAGCCAAGCATTCTATGTACACAATGCTACTAGTCAAAGAATAAGAACTGAGACCATTCAATTTCCTCTTTTTTTGGCAAAATGCCACACTGACATTTTCCTTTCTGTTAGTTTTGGCAAGGAAGAAAGAGAGAGGAAACTTTACTGCTCAGTTACTGATGGTTTTTCTATTTTGTTTTTATTAAAAATGTTGAAACATGGACCCTTTGTCAAAATTATTTTATTATTGAAGGGTGGGTGGGGTGAATGAACTGGCAAGTGGTCAGCAAACCATTAACAGTACTGATAATGGACAATCTTATTTTGGTTCCCCAACACAGAAGTGCTTAATTGCAATAAATTATGCTGTAGTCTGGTGACTGATGTGCATGTTTAATGAATTGGTACAGACTTGGAGGTTAATCTGCTGGGGGGGGAGGGAGTGGGTAACAAACTTAGCCCATCTGATATTGCAATAAAAACTATGATCTTTTAAAGTTACATGATGATATATTTTGGGCACGAAACTAAAAGAATGAGTTTTCATTGGCTGTGGATTTGTTGGGTCTCCAAGACTAAAACATTGAAAAATCAACATCCTTGATGGTGACATTTGAATTAAATACAAAACCTGAGTACATCGGGAGTGGAATGCACCCCACCCAGACTGAGACGGGTGGCCATCAAAGAACTTACAGAAGATGCAGTGTGTTCTCAGAAAACAATTGCTCTTAAGCCAAGCCATCTTTACCTATGCAATGGATTATATTTTTAGTTCTCAAGTTATTTATATAACAAGAAAACAAATACTCTTTCTACATAATTCCCTGATAAATACCCCTTGGAGTTTGTAGAGAAATATGACTTTCTTTAGGAACCACAGGGAGAAAATTATTTTATAAACCTAAACGTGAAACTGAGTATCAATTAAGAAAACACTAATAATGGATCTGCTGATGGTTATGGGGTCACTGCCAAGGTGAATGAAAAAAATAAATTCAGTAAAACTAAGCAACAAAACCCTTCAGTATGTGAAAAAGTTTGCAGATGGGGAAGCACAAGGAACAATTGCTTCTGTATTTTGTACCCAAGTGCTTAAAATTGCCAGTTAAAAATGTGATATTTAGACCAGGGAGAAAGAAAGATACAATGATTCATAGCAAGCATTTCTGTAATTTATGTGTTACGTGTTTGTTTTTCCTCATCTTAAAGTAAGTGTCCTGACTTTGAGGAAATCAGATTAAAGTATTTGGAAGCCACATCCCCTAGCTAATAGCCAGTGAAAGAAAAAAAATAATTAACTAATTAAAAGGCTTAAGCTGCTTAGAATTCCTATCTGGAGTTTCTTGTAGAGTCCTTTGCAGATGATTTAGTGAAAAATTGCTGAGAATTAAAGGTCTTTGAGAAAAGTTAAAGCATGAAGTACTATGTTTCCAAAAGAAGATAAGAACCACTGTTCCAGATAAATTAATCAAGAGGCCTGTTTTGATAACAGTTACTAAGTGACTATAATAGGTTGTGAAGAATAAAATTGTAATGAGAGGATTCGCCTAATTGGAGACATTGTGCAGACTCTTGTCATATAGATGTCTTCATTTATTTTTATTAAGGTTATTGTTTTTTTTTCTGGCTGAACATACCTGTGGATTCTGCCATATACGTCTTTTACAAAACCTTACAAATGAAAACCTACAATGAAATGAAAGAAATAATAACAAAGTACTTCTTAAAGACTAGCATTACCAATTCTGGAATTCTCTTTTTTTCTGAACCCTCACATTGATGACATTGTGGACATTTTTTATAATATTCAAAGATTAAAGAACATCCTTATGTGTTTGCCAGTTTCACTGATATGCTTAGCACGCTCTCTCTCTTTTTAAGAGATTTTCTTATTTATTTAAGAGAGAAAGAGCACCAGACAGAAGGGCAAAGGGAGAGGGAGAAAGAATTCTCAAGCAAACTTACGCTAAGCATAGAACCTGACTTGGGGCTTGATCGCATGACCCTAAGGTCATGACCTGAGTCGAAACTAAGGGCAGGCACCCAGGCACCCTGGCTTAGTTTTCTTTTTAAAGAAGACAGAATATTAGAGCTGTTTTGTTAAGATTTCACTCATGCAATCATTACTTAGTCCAGTAAATATAAATATGCAAATGCTCTTTTTCCAATTTTACCACAAAAAAAAGAAGGTGTAATATAAAATTTTGTCCAACTGCTTCCTATCTTACTTTATGAGTTGAATGAATAATGAATTCTCTAACTTAACTACTCGCATGCATTTCCTAAAATTGAGGAGAATTTGGTGATAGACACCCTAGAAAAAGTATTTGGCAGAGTAGTTGAAGCCATAGGACCAACATTTCCTTCTTTGAAGAAAGAAAATTGCTAGCTATCTCATTCCTTTGTGGGAGAGAAATCTGCAAGGAAAATTAAGAATGGCAGGGACCCCTTTTTATGTAATGGTGCAGGGCCACATAACATGTTGTTACAATAGCTCCCTCCACCAATCAGTAATATTTTTCTGGGTAGGGGGAATCACCACAGTGTCTTCTCATTTTTCACTGGGTCTACTCAACATTTAAAATTTTCCCTCCAAAATTTACTTTTCAATTTGTGTAAGCAGATGCCCAGCATAAACTTACCATGTTAGATTTGATGAAAAATTATATACAACAGTTTTAAGAGAATGGGTTTTTTTTAGGGAAAGGTTTTTGTTTGTTTTATTTTTTAACATCAACTAAAGACATTTAATTTATATAACAGGTAATATTGGTCAAAAAGTTGAACTAGAGTTATATTGGTTAAAAAAATAGCCCGAAGAAAGCCGTGGAGCATATAGAGAAAACTGGAAGTAGTCAAAAACATATTCAACACGTTGAACTGAATTTGATATTTGCAAATCCTAAAGATTCTATCCAAATTATACTTTCATCTTAACCACCATGATATTTTGACTAGCTCTCTAAGGAGTGTGTTGTTGACCTATAAAGACTTGAATGGACCATCGTTACATAGTTTAATGTTTCTTCACTGATTAGAGAATATCATGTTCCCTGAAAACAGAAGATGAATAACAATGTATAAATAAATCATATAAATAAAATCATATTCTGAAATAGGTTAAAACCAAAGTTCCCACATTCAACAACTGAAACAGAATTGCATGGAAATAGAAGATGTTACGGAGAGAACATGAACAGGCTGTCTTTACATATGTGTAGGGATTTCTTAAATTATTTGTGATGAGAAGAGGGAGTTGTTTTTGCTTCTTGAAGGAATGTACAGAATAAGGGTGGTGATGAAAAGGGAAGGATGAAATATTGCTTGAGGACTGTCAAGATGATGATAGAATGATGGAATAAGGAGGGTCATCGCAGTGTGCAAGAAGAGAAGAGAGAAAGTAAATACTATGGTAATGAATTATTTCCCTCTTCTGGTAGGTACTCCTAAAGTTAGAAATAAAGAAAAGAAAAAATTCTTGTTAAAAAACAATTTGGTCTAATTATTTTATTTTGGAGAACAGTATTTGTTCAGATATGCATGCTTATAGTTTATAATCTTTATATATATTTGTTCAGATATGCGTGCTTATATACCTAAATGTTAATTTTCAAATGTTGAGTACTAATTGAATACAGTATTTAAGGAACTCAAGATAAGTAGCTAATATTATTAATCTTTATGTTTTCCTGTTGTAATAGAGTTATGAACATACACTTTTGAAGAACACATAATTCTCATTTTGTAGTAAGAAAACTAAACTTAAAAGAAGTGATATTTCCAAAGTGACATAACTAGGTAACATCTGTTAAAACCAAATCTTTTGATTGTGGTATCAGTGCACTTTCCAATACACCACACTGTGAGTGAAAATAAAAATTTATCCCATATTACTAGTGAAAAATTTAAGACTTAGTGATATCCAAAGCTGTAATGTCAGCGACAGAAGCAGAAATATCAATCACTCAAGCTACCAGATTGTTAGTCCCAGTATTGGATTAGCAATGCTGCATTTCCAAATTTGTACTTGTCAGTGACATGTGTAATAGTGAACAGGATTCTTATGGGCTTCTAAATACACACATGCACATGTGTGTGCATGCACACACACACACACACACCTCTCATGGAAGATTTGGTATAAATTTTAAAGGAATTGTATGTATTACTCTATACTTGAAAAAAACAATTACTTGAGTAAATCAGAATTTGTTTATGGGCTGGAGAAGTGAATGGTTTTGTGTGCAAATCCGTTTTCAACCACCAACAGGTGTGACCTCGGTTAGGCTCTATAATTTAGTTTCCCTGGCTGTAAACTTGGGGTGCTAATATTACTCATTTCTTCTGGATTGAAAACTAAAGGAGTTGGTGGGTGCTTTTAAGTGCCGAACATAAAAAGCCCTCAAAAAATGTTCACTATTATTAGCAACCTGAAAATGTTCGTCTATGATAGAATCATCTATCAATTATTTTATATTCCCATCAGTTCACAGCAATGCCTGGTATACCAAATAGTCCTGAATTTAGAAATCTTTTATTTTTTTAACATATTTTAATTTTTAATTGTGCTAAAGTACACACAACATAGAATTTACCATCTTAGTCATTTCCGAGTGTCCACTTCAGTCGTGTCAAGTGCATTCACATGGTAGTACCACAACAGCCACCATCCATCTCCAGAACTCTTCATTTTGCAAAACTAAAACTCTCTATCTTTTGGACAATAACTCTCCATTTCCCCCCACTTCTCCAACCCCCTGAGAGCCACCATTCTATTTTCTGTCTCTGTGAATTTGACTACTCTAGATATGCCATGTAGTGGAATTATACAGTATTTGTCTTTTTGTTATCGGATTATTTCACTTAGTATAATGTTCTCAAGGTTTGTTTATGTTATAGTATGTGTCAGAATTTCTGCCTTTTTAACTTGGAATAATAGTCCATTGAGATATATATATATATATATATATATATATATATATATATATATATATATGTATTTTTTTTTTTTTTTTTTTACGCACACACACATACATTTCGTTTATCCATTTATCCAGCAATGTACTCTTGGGTATTTTTTGCCTTTTGGCTATTGTAATGTTGCTATGAATGTGCTTGTACAAATATCTCCTTGACACGCTGCTTGCAGTTCTTTTAGGTCTATACCCAGAAGTGGAATTGCTAGATCAGGATAATTCTATGTTTAATTTTTTGAGGAACCACCATATTGTTTTCCATAAAAGCTGAACCATTTTACATTCCCAACAACAATGCACAAGGTTTCCAGTTTCTCAACATCCTCATCAACATTCGTTATTTTCTGTTTGTTTTTTTTTAATAGTAGCCATCCAAGTGGGTGTGAGGTGGCTAAAATTTTTATTTTTAATGTCAAGTATCTTGAGGAACTGTTGACATTTGTTATAGAGTGTGACTGTTCTACCCACTAGGAACTCTACTATGATTATGAGTTTGCAAAAGTCACAGCAAAAAAAAAGGAGATAATTCCAAATTCTTAATGATTCACTGGCATTTGAATGACAACCATGGAATGAAATGACAAACTAATACCTACAATTGTTATCCAAAATTGTTAGGTTTATACCAGTTTTACCCTGAATTCTAACTATTACTAAAAACTAACAGTTGTAGTGGTAAAGTCCAATTAGTGTAGAGGAAATATTGAAACTTGAGTTTGTGTGTTTCTTAAGATTTTCACCATTCATATTCTCCCCTAATAATGAGTTGTGCGGAGCCTAGAATATTCTACCCAGCACTGAAATACCAGAGTGGAAGATTTTTTTCCTACTTAATATAAATGTAAAATTTGCACTTTTAAGAACTCAAAACTGAGTATTTCATTCTTTTGCTATTTATACTTATATGTACTGAATATAAAACCTGAGCATTAAACAGTTCAGAAATATGCATTTTATTGGGGCGTGTGGGTGACTCAGTCAGTTAAGCGACCGACTCTTAATTTCAGATCAGTTCATGATCTTAGGGTCATGATCTCAGGGGTGTGAGGTGGATCCGATCCCCATGTCGGGCTCCGCACTGGACATGGAGCCTGCTTAAGATTCTCTCTCTCCCTTTCCCTCTGTCCTGTCACACTGCCTCCCCCCACCCCACTCACACATAGTCTCTCTCTCAAACAACAACAACAAATTTTCTAAAAAATAATAAAAAAGAGTTATGTATTTTGTTATCAAATGAAGATTAAAGCAGAAACATATTCATGAGTATCTGTTTTACTTAATTTTGGAGACAAACAATGATGAATAAGCTATACTATGGAATTTCATTAGGTAGTATCTATTTCCTCCGCAGCACTAATGAATGATACAATGACCAAACCACTAACCCTCCCAGTGTGTTTATGCTCTCTTTAAACAAATAGACCCAAAGGATAAAAAATGTTAAAGAAAATAAAGAACAAAAAATTTAAAAATTCTGAATGAAATCACAGAATAAATAAATCAGTTATGTTTATGGATAGGAAGACAGTATTGTTAAGATGTCAGTTCTTCTCAAAGTTATCCATAAATTTAATGCAAAATCTCAGCAAGTTTTTTCATGGATCTTAATATACTGATTCTCAAGTATATGTGGAGAGGCAAAAGAACTTAAAATAGCCAACAAAATATTGAAGGAGAAGAACCAAGTTGAAGGACTAACACTGCCTAACTTCAAAACTTAATATAAAGCTACAGTAAGGGGTGCCTGGGTGGCTCAGTCAGTTAAGCATCTGCCTTCAGGTCAGGTTATAATCTCAGAGTCCTGGGATCGAGCCCTGCGCTGGGCTCCTTGATCAGTGGGGAGTCTGCTACTCCCTCTCCCTCTGCCCCTCCCCACTACCCTCCTGCTTGTGCTTGCTCTCTTTCTCTCTCAAGTAAATAAATAAGATCTTAAAATAAATCTACAGTACTTGAGATGGTGTGGTATTGACAAAAGAATAGACAAATAGACAATGGAACGGAACAGAGAGCCTATTGCCAACTGATCTTTGATAAAAGAGCAAAGGCACTACGGTGCAACAAAGATAATTCTTTTCTTTAAAAAAAGTGCTGGAACAGCTTGATACCCACATGCAGAAAAATTAATCTAGACACATACCTTATACCTCTCACAATAATTAATTCAAAATGGATCACAGATTTAAATATAAAATACAGTACTCTGAAATTCCTAGAAGATAACATAGCAGAAAACCTATATGATCTTGAGTATGACAACGACTATTTGGATATAGCACCAAAGGCAAGATCAGTGTAAAAAATAACTGATAAGCTGAACTTCATTAATATAAACAACTTCTGCTCTGTGAAAGGCAATGTCAAGAGGATGAGAAGACAACCCACGATCTGGGAGAAAATATTTGCAAAAGACACATCTGATGAAGGACTGTTTTCCAAAAGAGGTACAGAACTCTTAAAAAAAAAAAAAAAAGTATGAAAACTAGCCACCAAAGTTTATTTTGTTTTCCTTCAAATTTATCTAGTTATTAGCTGGCATATATTGTACGGTGTTTTTTTTTTTTTTTTTTAGATTTTATTTATTTATTTGACACAGAGAGAGATCACAAGTAGGCAGAGAGGCAGGCAGAGAGAGAGGGGGAAGCAGGCTCGCTGCTGAGCAGTGAGCCTGATGCAGGGCTCGATCCCAGGACCCCGGGATCATGACCTGAGCCGAAGGCAGAGGCTTTAACCCACTGAACCACCCAGGCGCCCCTCGTATGGTATTTTTAAGCCAATTAAATAGATGGCTTTAGTCAAGGCTCATTTTAACACAGAAAACTTAAAAAAAATTTTTTTATTCTATTTAGTGTGAAATTTGGATGTGAAAGAAGATATATTTTACCCTAAATTTTAGGATGTTTGCTCCATTTAAAATAGTTTGAAGGCCTTTTTTCTTATACATTTTTGAATATGGAAATATATGATGAGTTTATACCTTGACTAAGATTTATAGAGCAATCTGAAGGTTAATAATGCCAAAAATAATACTTTCTTCCTTTTTGCCTATTTGAAACATCAAGAAAAAAGGTTTTGGGGAATCTTTTCTTTTTCTACACAGCAGAAGAAAAATGGACACAGGCTTTAGTTTCAGACTCTTATTTTTGGTTGTAGGTTTTAGGATGTTTTAAGTGTGATTCATCATTTGTAAAAAGAAGATAACTGAAATATCATTGAATGAACTAAGTTTAATTAGAAATCTAAAGCACCAAATATATAGAGAATGTGTTAAATATATTAGTTCAGGATTCCCCTATATGTACCATATATTCAGAAGAGATTGCTTAATTATGGGCAGAGGGAAACTTTGTGTATGTTTAATTTTGTTGTAAATTGAGTCTGCACTCACCTTATTTATACATGAGGATCATCTAAATTCACATTGTTTATATTGGAATTAAAACTTATCCATTTTATTTCAACTCAGAATTATCAAAGTAGATAATTTCTTTGTCAGGAGCTTGGTAGAGTTACCTTTGAGTGAAGATTTAGATTTTCTAGGGATTTTTTTTTCCTCTTTGTTTACATTAAATGGAGTTGACAACTGCCACAAAAGAAAGTATTGTTCAGAAAGCTACAGCTGGGATTGTTGATGATATTACAAGGCCTTCAGCAGGCTGAGTTGAAAAAAGGAAAGGCTGTTAAGGCTCCTACCCCAGATGGAATTTAGAGGCTCCCAGTGAGGAGAAAATTGAGAGTTCACCCAAACCATGTATCTACGGAAAGTGATACCTTTAGATACAGATAAGGAAAAATCTTGACATTGCACATAATCACAGAAAATAATTTTAATGAAAATAGGTCATTTTTCTTAATGAAGTTTTATAGAATGTGTACATTTGATCTCATTAATTTTACCAGAAATAGAACCGTATTCCAGTGAATTATTAGGTATAAATCATCTTACTAATAATTTTGATCCCTGATTATGTTGAAGTTTGAGTGAGGGACAGAACACATGGACACACAAGCACAGTTGCTTTCAGATTTTATGTTATGTTATGTTATGTTATTTATTTATTTATTGCTTTCAGATTTTAGAAGTAGGAGAAGGTAGAGGGAGAGATTTACCCAGAAACAGATTAATGTTGGGTTGCCCAGGCTGTAACTATAATAATGCATTTCTACCTGTTTCTAAGTTTATACAAATTTATATGGATTTATAAACTATAATCTTTCTAGATAATTATAATTATAAATAATGACATTTTCAAATACAAGATTTGAAATAAGAGACAACCTGGTATTGTTTGCTCTAAAATTTTTTATATGAGATATCGTCAGATGCAAAATTTCTTGTTCTTGCTTTCTTTTTCCGCTTTTGTAATTAAAAGAACAATGGATTGGGACACAGAACAACTAAAACTTTAAACTATTTTCACTTGGACAAGGAATTTAAAGTCTTCCATGTTTTCATTTATTCATCTTAAAAAAGAGTTTGTAGGACTAGATCATATTTAAGGACTCCAGGCAATAATCCAGATCCTCATATCCTCTGAAACATAAATGAGGTGACTGCTGACATTTGACTGTATTAACTTGTTGATAATCATTTCAGTATCTTTTCCCTGATTACACTAATTATTTTCCCTTTGTAAAATATAATTTTTTATTCTAATAATAAACTCTTTGAGTTAATGGGTTACATATTTTAACATTTACCATTTATTATAAAATTTGCAAGTAATATATGCTCAAAATTGTTTGAAGCAATAGGTAAGAATTATTAATTGAACACCTACTATTTACCATGTAATGTGTATTTAGTACTTACAACATGTAATCAGTTAAATAAATGCTGTGGGGAGCAGAGATGTTTATAACACTGCATGTGATCTGAGAAAGGAAGAGAAAATAATATGACTTAATCATTTTCCATGTGTCATTTTATATAGGATTTTATAAATTTTTGATAACTTGGTTTGCAGAAGTTCAAGAGATGTTTTGAATAGATCACTGTGCATTATTTATAGAGGGGGAAGCTAATGTAGTTAAATAGCTTACGAAAGGCTGCATGGTTCAGGAATTGCAGAACTAGAACACAGACCAAACATGCTTTCTGAACCCAAAGCATGTGCGCTTTTCCATAGTGAAATAACATTTATATGAGAAACTCAGTGTAAGACAGTCATGATGTGTACCACAGTGGCATCAAAATCAATGTGAAGTAGAAGTGCGTGGAGGAAAGAAAACTATTTCTGATTTGGAAGATTAGGAGAACTTCATGGAGGAAGGATCTTTTCTTGGGTCATGAAGAATGGTTAACCTTGAGAGAGAGATGAAGAATTCTAGAATTCTAGGCACTAGTAATAATTTATCAAAATCATGGAGACAGGTAGTGTTTAAGGAATGGTGAGAAGCTCAGTTGCCAGAACTAAGAGATGTCGAGGAATGTTAGCAAGTGAGGTTGCAGTCCTATCTTTGAGATGCCTTGAAGCTAATGACCTATTTAATCTAAAAGAAAATTAAGAGCTGGGAATTTTCATCCTTACAAAGGTTAAACTGGTCCTCATGTGCAAGATGATGTTATATGGATAAAACATGAGAGGCAGGGAGGCTAGCGAGGAGGCCAAGAAGGAGGAGACAAGTACCGAAAGTAGGCAATGCCAAAGAAGCTCTTCTCTTCTCTGGATGACTCCCAATTCACAGACTTGTGGTGCTGCTTTCCCTCTTTCACTCCTTTATTAATTTTCAGCAGACCATCAAAATACTCTTAAAATTTAAATTTGATCATGCCATTCCTCTGCATAAAATTCTCCAATGGCTTTCCTTGGAACCTAGAATACAATTCTAGCTTTTTTTTTTTTTTTTTAGTTTTTTATTTAAATTCCAGTTAGTTAACATACAGTATAATATTAGTATTAGTTTTGAGTGTACAATATGGTGACTCAGCACTTCCATACAACATCCAGTGCTCATCACAAGTACCCTCCTTAATCCCCATCACCTATTTAACCCGTCCCCCCATCCACTGATAACCATCAGTGTGTTCTCTATAGTTAAGAGCCTGTTTCGTGGTTTACCTTTCTCTTTCTTTTTTTTCTCTTTGTTTATTTGTTTTCTTTCTTAAATCCACTTATAAGTGAAATCATATGATAATTGTCTTTCTCTGACTGACTTATTTCACTTAGCATAATACACTCTACTTCCATCCACTTCATTGCAAATGGCACGATTCTATTCTTTTTATGGCTGAGTAATATTCCATTATAATATGTATGTGTGTATATATATATGCCACATCTTCTTTTTAATCTCCTCGGATCTAGGGTCACGGTTAGTTAGGGCCAGAGCAAGGGTAATGCCTGGTATCCTGCAGTTCAGAGACCTCTCCAGAAGGGTTAGGTTATGGTTAGGTTTAGGGTTAGTGTTAGAGGCTAAGGGTTAAGGGTTAGGGTTAGGTCTAGTGTTACGATTAGGTTTAGGGTATGTGCCTGGCATCCTGCAGTTCATAGACCTTTGCAGAGAATAAAACCCCAGATTTCTGCTGGGGTGAGAATAGATATGGCAGCCACCTCACCAAGTGTTACAAAGACTGTATAGTTGGGTTCTATCCAGCTCACCTACATATCTGATGCTGCACTCACCCTGGTTCACTTCTTTTTAGCCAAATAGGTCTTTCTGTTACCAGTCTTTCTGCTTTAGGGTCTTTGTAATTATTTTGGATATTTTGTCAATGCTTTGTTGCTTCTTGGAATTTGCCCCCCTTTCTTGCAGTATTCTCCCCTTACTTATATTAAGGTCTCAGCCCACATATCACTTTCTTAGGAAGATGTTTACTGATTAAATTCATTTTTTAAAAATCTTAGTCTCTTATTCGCTTTCCTTCATATAACATCACATTTGTTTTTTTTAATTTGCTTACATTATGTGTCTTCTCCTTAGAAACTGTAGTCAGCCATATTGACAGCCCACAAAGAAAGACTTTATAGCAAAGTTATAAAAGAATTATGGAGCTAAGAAAACACAGTGAATACACACGTCTTTCATTTTGCTAAAACAATAACAAATATTATTTTTAAAAATTACATGTTTTCTTTGTGATTGTTGATACTCTGTCCATTCTGTTTTTCTCTGAACTGCTGTGACATGAAATACATGTGAGTTAGCAGAAAGAGCATGCTTCTCCCAGAAATGTGCATGCAGCATTCAAGAGTATGTTCCTAATATTTAACAACTCTGCAAACCTAAATTAGGAACTGATTCCCTAATATGAAACACAAACACAACTTTTTATTCTATTTTTATTTTTGTGCGACAAAAATGATTCTAATACCTCTGCACTAGAAGTTTTGAATGGAGTTAAGTTTCATCAGATGCCAGCAAGCCTTCAACTTATTTCTTTTCCTTTGCCAATGGCAGTATTCTTCATTGTTGAGCTCTTGTGGCATATCTTTCTGACACGGTTTCCTTTACAACAAATGCATATGGACACACGCACTCAAGTGTGTGTGTAAGATCTGTGCCCTTGACTCCCATTGGCAAGAGTCCCAAGCAGATGCTTCACTGATCTTAACTGTAGCTATTACAGTCACATAATGTCATAATTAAATTTACTCTCAATTTTTCTCTAATACACGTTAGTAGATGTAAAAGTCTCAAGTCTTTCGTCTTAGGTGGTTGTTGGTATCACTTTTATGAAGTCTATAAGTTTATACACAAGGACCACTGCTAATAATCTGATTAATCTCTTTATGTGTTAACATTTTTAGCATAGCATAGCCCATTTTCTGTATAACTATTTAGTTTTCTCATAGTGTTTTGGGATAGCTAAGCTTCAAATTATCCTGCAAGTTATTTTTAAATTATATTTTCAGTATTTTCCAAAAAGTTCTTTGAATACTATTTTCCAGCTAAAGTTTTAAAATCTTTCTGTATTGACCAAGGGATAACCATACATATTTACCTTGTAAATAACATATTTGTTAGCTATTATTACATTAAATTTATCTCCATTATTCTCTTGGACTCTAAAGTGACCTGCTCAGGAATTAAATCCACTAAACCTAACTCTCAAGATTCCTTTTTGTGTTTTATTTCCATCATAATTATTATGGCACCAAGAAAGGCAAATGAACTGTCTCAAATTTTTCAGGTCAGTGTAGAAGCAATCTATTCCGTGCCTCTTGAAGAATTTAACTTGTTGCCCCGAACAGATTTTTACTATGAGGAGTGTCCTCTGCGATGGTATTTTTAATTAGAAAATCTTGACTTCTTTTGGGACAGAAATGATAATAAGATATCGTAAAACATACACTATCTTGTTTTTTTAAATTTAATGATACAGTTAGTGACCTTGATTGACTAGAAATTTATTCAAAATTACAAAAATAGAGGGAAAAAACCATTAGTGTTATCAAATTTCAGCTTAGGTCCAAGACTGGCTTGACCAATATAATAAAGTTCTTACTGTCTTCAGAACATCAGAGAACTTACTATCCGTGGTTTGGTCTTTGAAGTCACCATGACACCATTGCCTCTGATAAAAGAGTTTATTTATAACTTGCTCAGCTTATGTCCTTTCCCACTGAATCAGCAGGCTCTCTAAGGTTTGGGGATATAATTTCAAGGACTGTTAAACCTCTGTCAAAGTTTGGTTGGCCCCCTGAGGGGCCCTGTGTTTCAACATTCTCTTTGCTAAGACAAGACTTCTCAAGAAAGTGCTCAGAAAACTGACAGCTTCAAGTACCAGAGGTTTTGTAACTTGAAGTGGCATTTAATCTGAAAAATAACATTAGCAAATCAGCATATAATTGGCTTTCTATTTCTTTTCCCACCCCTCATTATTTTTTCTTTTTGGTCAGGCGGAGATGCAAGTCAAATTTATACTAAATACAGCAATTTCTTAATCTCTTCAGAAGGATGTTCCTATGCACACAATTAAGTAGATGGAATGTCATTATCTTCAGAAAGTAGAAAAATGTACATTTTAATAGGGACCATTTATATTTCTAGGGTACCTTTTGAATTCCCTCTTTTATTATTCATGTATCCACTGAAGTTTAAGGGGACTCTGCCAACAATTAAACTCTGTGAACAAATTTAGCAAAATATGTAAAAAAGGAAGATCTTCATACCACCTTTTCACTTCTGTATTTAATTGCTCTTGGGTCCCTCATCACTCTTCAAGTTGGCCTGCTTCTCAGCTCTTGTATTCTGCATTATACTACCTCCGCATTTTAGACCTTTCAAGCTAATGGGTGAATGGGAAATACCCTAGAGCCTTCTCTGAGATCAGGACCTTTCTGACACCTTCTTAGATTATCATTCTCCATAATTTGACTTCTATCATCCTTTGTTAATACACTTTCTCTCTCTCTCTCTTTTTTTTTTTCACAAAGCAAGGTTTTATTAAATAGCATTCCAGTAAATAATCTGTCCTTTCCCAAGTGTTACTTTAACTTGAATTTGTTTCACAGTGCTTTGGTTAACATTCAGTACGGTCTGTATAAATTATATGCACACAGTATCATTTCTATAGAATTCTCTGTGTGATCATGTTTCATTTCAATATCCAACACTATTCTTCTGCTCCTCTTACTGCTGAGATCAAATCAAGCTAAAGGGGATATTGGCCTTGTTGAGGTGACTTATGTTGATGAGAGAGTAGGAACTGGACACTGGACTCTGATTCTCTTCTTCAGCTCGTTCAGAGAGCCTTGCTTTTTTGCCGCCAGTCGTTTTTTTCTTCAGTAGTTAGCAGTCAGACTGTGTTGATTCACAACTTTTGATCAGGTCCCCAAGGACCTATTGATGTCTACATGAATAGAGACTAACCTTAGTTTTTACTCTTTGTACTGTGTTCTGCTGTTAGTTTCACAGGCTTTAGAGTGTAATCCAAATTCTCTATTTAATACCTTTAAGCTAGTTCTCAACCCCTCCAAGATTCAGTTTTCTCAAATGTTATTGGAGATCATAATAACTTCATCATGTGGCTATTAATAATTTTTGTGAGATATTTCATATAAAGTGGTCAACACTCAGTGAATGGTGGCTATTATTGTTAACAATAAGTACCAGTTATAAATCTTGCTCTTCTTAATCACATTGTATTTTGAATGGTAAAATAAGAGTTATCTATATGACTTAAGAAATAAATCAGTTACCAATTATTAAACAGTTATTGTCTGTTCTAGATACTGGATAAGCATTCCACAAATACCTAATTTAGTTATGATAATAAATCTATAAGAAGACTTTCTTTTAGCACCTTTTTTGGATGATGAAACTGATGCTTCAAGAGGATAAATTTCTTGTTCACGGTATCCAATGTTAAGCAGAGCCAGGATTAAAATCTCGGTGTTTGACCCCTATGACCATGCTCTTCCCTGCTATCTGATATTAATGCTAAGTGACATAGTACAAAAGGTTTACCAGAGTTTGAAAGAATTTGGAAGAAATAATTGACTGCTATTGGTTTGGAAAGTTCACAGAAGAGTTAAGATTTCAGTTGAATCTTGAAGACAATGAAGTAGTGGGTACTGAATATTAGCCGTAACATTGTAAGGGGATTATACTGTATACTATACTAATATTATACTATTTCACTGCATAATTTATTTTTTATTAATTAATTTTTAATTAATTAATTAATTTTAATTAACATATAATGTATTATTTGTTTCAGGGGTACAGGTCTGTGATTCTTTGGTCTTATATAATGCACAGTGATCATTGTAACACATACCCTCCCCAGTGTCCATCACCCAGTTACCCTATCCCCCAAACCCCCTCCCTTCCAGCAACCCTCAGTTTGTTTCCTAAGATTAAAAGTCTCTTATGGTTTGTCTCTCTCTCTGGTTTTGTGTTGTTTCATTTTTTTCCTCTCTTCTCCTATGATCCTCTGCCTTGTTTCTTAAATTCCACCTATCAGTGAGATCATATGATAATTATCTTTCTCTGATTGACTTATTTCACTTAGCCTAATAGCCTCTAGTTCCATCCATGTCATTGCAAATAGCAAGATTTCATTTTTGATGGCTGTGTAATATTCCATTGTGTGTGTGTGTGTGTGTGTGTGTGTGTGTGTGTGTGTGTATAATTATACATATGTATGTATAAATAAATGTATATATGTAAAATGTATATATGTTTATATGTTATATATATTTATATATTATATGTTTTTATATATTTATATGATATATATATATATCATATATATATATAAAAGACATCTTATCCATTCATTTGTTGATGGACATCTGGGCTCTTTCCATAGTTTGGCTATGGTGACATTGCTGCTATACACATTGGGGTGCAGGTGCCCCTTTGGATCACTACATTTGTATCTTTGGTTTAAATACCTAGTAGTGCAATTACTGAGTCATAGGGTAGTATTATTTTCAACTTTTTGAAATGTACCAGCTTGCATTTCCATCAACAGTGTAGGAGGGTTCCCTTTCTCCACATCCTCACCAACATCTATTGTTTCCTGACTTGCTAATTTTAGCCATTCTGACTGGTGTGAGGTGGTCTCTCAGTGAGGTTTTGATTTATATTTCCCTGATGCCAAGTGATGTTGAGCACTTTTTCAAGTGTCTGTTGGCCATTTGGATATCTTCTTTGCTGAAATGTCTGTTCATGTCTTCTGCCCATTTCTTAATTGGATGATTTGTTCTTTGGGTGTTGATTTTGATAAGTTCTTTATAGATTTTGGATACTAGCTCTTTATCAGATATGTCATTTGCAAACGTCTTCTCCCATTCTGTCGGTTGTCTTTTTGGTTTTGTTGACTGCTTCCTTTGCTGTGTGAAAGCTTTTGATCTTGATGAGGTCCCAATAGTTCATTTTTGCCCTTGCTTCCCTTGCCTTTGGAGATATGTCTAGGAAGAAGTTGCTGCGGCTGAGGTCGAAGAGGCTTCTACCTGTGTTCTCCTCAAAGATTTTGATGGATTCCTGTCTCATATTGAGGTCTTTCATTCATTTTGAGTCTATTTTTGTGTGTGGTGTAAGGAGATGGTCCAGTTTCATTCTTCTGCATGTGGCTGTCCAAATTTTCCGAAAACTATTTGCTGAAGAGACTGTCTTTTTTCCACTGGACATTCTTTCCTGCTTTGTCAAAGATTAGTTGGCCATAGAGTTGAGGATCCATTTCTGGGCTCTCTGCTCTGTTCCTTTGATCTATGTGTATGTTTTTGTGCCAGTACCATGATGTCTGGATGATTACATCTTTGTAATAGAGCTTGAAGTCCAGAATTTTGGTGCCATCAGCTTTGAATTTCTTTTTCAACAGTGCTCTGGCTATCTGGGGTCTTTTCTGGTTCCATACAAATTTTATGATTATTTGTTCCAGTTCTTTGAAAAAAGTTGATGGTATTTTAATAGGGATTGCATTGAATGTGTAGATTGCTCTAGGTAGCATAGACATTTTCACAATATTTGTTCTTCCAACCCATGAGTATGGAATATTTTTTCCATTTCTTTGTGTCTTCCTCAATTTCTTTCATGAGTATTCTATAGTTTTCTGAGTACAGATCCTTTGCCTCTTTGGTCAGATTTATTCCTAGGTATCTTATGGTTTTGGGTGCAATTGTAAATGGAATTGACTCCTTAATTTCTCTTTCTTCTCTCTTGCTGTTGGTGTATAGAAATGCAACTAATTTCTGTGCATTGATTTTATATCCTGCCACTTTACTAAATTCCTGTATGAGTTCTAGCAATTTTGGGGTGGAGTCTTTTGGGTTTTCCACATAGAGTATCATGTCATCTACAAAGAGTGAGAGTTTGACTTCTTTGCCAATTTGGATGCCTTTTATTTCCTTTCGTTGTCTGATTGCTGAGGCTGGGACTTCTCGTATTATATTGAACAACAGTGGTGAGAGTCGACATCCCTGTTGTTTTCCTGACCTTAGGGGAAAAGCTCTCAGTTTTCCCCCATTAAGAATGATATTCGCTGTGGGTTTTTCATAGATGACTTTTATGATATTAAAATATGTACCCTCTATCCCTACAATGTGAAGAGTTTTAATCAAGAAAGCATGCTGTACTTTGTCAAATGCTTTTTCTGCATCTATTAAGAGGATCATATGGTTCTTGTCATTTATTTATGTAGCATATCACACTGATTAATTTGCAGGTGTTGAACCAACTTTGCAGCCCAGGAATAAATCCCACTTGGTTGTGGTGAATAATCCTTTTAATGTTGCATCCTACTGACTAGTATTTTGGTGAGAATTTTTGCATTCATGTTCATCAGGGATATTGGTCTGTAATATTCCTTTGGTGGGACACTGCATATAGTTACGATATTTAAATCTAAATATATTAGAGATTCCACTTACAAAATCAATCACAAATGCCTAGATCTGAAAATAAAGAAGGGATCTTAATTTGGTCAGGCTAGTGACCACCAAAAATATCTGGCAATTTCAGTGTTCCGCTTAATTATTTAAAAGTATTAGGAACTCTTCAGTCAATTAGAAAGAAAAACTCATGAGGTCAATGGAGAGTATTGTCCTTTTATTTTAATAATTTAAGATGAACATATTGGCAAGAGTTTTGATTTTCTGTGCCTACCTTTCTCTTGTTAATTTTGAGTTCCCTGGCATAGTACTGGACTTCTCTATTAACTTCGTGTACTCTCATTTTTCAGGGAAGTTGTCTGTACATATAGTTTATATTTTGCTATATATTTGTCAAATAGTATATTTCCTTGTTTTTTAATCTTGTATCCTATAACTTTGATATAACTGCTTATGCGTTCCCAAAGATTTATTGTAGATTTTTTTCAGATTTCTACCTAAGTGACTAAATGATCATGTCATCTGTAAGCAAAGACAGTTTAATTTCTTTCTTCCCTTTTATTTCCTTCCCTTTTTATGGTATTATCTGAAACTTCCAGTACAATGTTGAAAAGCAATGGTGAGAGGGAACATCCTTGTCTTGTTCCTGATCTTAGCAGAAAAGCTTTGAGTTTTCCACTATTAAGTATAATTTTCTTGTAGATAGGATTTATCAAGTTGAGGACATGCCCCGCTATTTCTTGTTTGCTGAGAGTTTTTATCATAAATGAGTATAGGATTTTGTCAAATGCTCTTCTGTATTTATTGATATGATCATGTGGTTTTTCTTTTTTAGCCAGTTGATGTGATGGATTATATTAATTGATTTTTGAATGTTGAACCAAGCTTGCATACCTCAGATAAATCTCACTTGGTTGTGGTATATAATTTTTTTTACCTAAAGAGTTTTTATTTTTATGTGTTGTGTATATATATTTTATTATTTTTCTGAATTTGAATTCAATTAATTAACATATAATGTATTCTTTGTTTCATGGGTACAGGTTTGTGATTCATCAGTCTTATATAATACCCGGTGCTGTAATGAGCACTGTCGTTACAGTGCTCATTACAGCACTGGGTATTATGAGCAGCTCATTACTGCTTCCCCAATGTACATCACCCAGTTACCCCATCCCTGGTGCTCTGTTGTTGGGTGCGTACATATTAAGAATTGTTATGTATTCTTGTAATATCTATCTCTTTATCATAATGTAGTGCTCCTCTTTATATCTGATAACTTTCCTTGCTCTGAAGTCTGCTATTTAAGCTTTTTTTAAAATTAATGTTAATGTGTATATCTTTCTCTATCCCTTTACTTTTAATGTATATGTATCTTTTATTTCAAGTGGGTTTCGTATAGACTACATATGGTTGGGTCTTGTTTTTTGATGGAGTTGATCTGTCTTTTAATGATGTATTTAGATCACTGATGTTTGAGGTAACTATTGATAGATATAGTTAGGTTAATATCCACCGTATTCGTTACTATTTTCTATTTGTTGCCCTTGTTTTTTGTTCTTATTTTGTCTTCCACACTTTTTCTGATTTTTGTGGTTTTTATTAAGCATTTTGTATGATTTCATTTAATCTTTCTTTTTAAAAAAGATTTTGTTTATTTTTAGGGAGAGGGAGAGAGAGAGAGAGAGCAAGCACATGAGCAGGGGTAAGGGTAGAGAGGGAGGGAAAGGGACGAGCAGACTTCTTACTGAGCATGGAGCTGTACGGGGGCTTGACCTCAGAACCCTAACATCATGACCTGAGCCAAAATTAAGTCAGATGTTTAACCAACTGAGTCACCCAGGCACCCCATCATTTAATCTTTCTTAGTTCATCAATTATACTTTCTTCTTCTTCTTCTTTTTTTTTTTTAAATACTTTTTTCAGTGGTTGCTCTAGGTCTTGCAGTATACGTTTATGGCTATTCTAAGTCCAATTTTCAAATAATGGGTAGCACAAGTACTTTATAACGACAAATTATTCCTAATGGTCCCTTTCATCTCTCATATCATTATTGTCATTCATTTTACTTATATGTAAGCATATATGTATATAGACACAAATATATTATTGCTATTATTATTTTGAGCAAACTATTATCTGTTAGATCAATTAAGGATATGAAAATAAAATTTTGTAGTTTATCTTTACTTATTCTCTGATAGTTCTTTTCTTTATTTAGATCTGAGTGTCTGACCTATATCATTTTTTTCTCTCAGAAGAACTTTTTAAAATATTTTTTTGCAAAAGAGGTCTACTAGCAGTAAATGCTCTCAATTTTTTTTTGGAAAGTAAATTTTTTTTCACTCATCCCTAATTTTATCTCTATCTATTCATCTATCTATCACTTTCTCACCTTAAAAGGCCCTTCACGTGCTGCTCTGTCAGACTGTATCTCTTCCTTAATTCAAAAACTGGTATGAAACTTTGACAAAACCCTTCCTAACTTCTCTCTCTTTATGCTGTTTATGCAATTATTCTAGTAATTCTTAGAAAATGGGCCATGGTTGTGTTATATGTTCAATTCTTTTGTTCTTTGTATTTTAAATAATTTTTTCTGTCTCCTTCATTTGATTTCTAGACTTTTTTTTCACCATGATATCCCAGAATGTATGGAATAATGTCCATTCTCACTTTATGATTGCTTAAATGCTATTAACCTATGGCCACTCTCAGGTAGTGTGTGGCCACAATCTATTTATGAGGTGCCTTTAAATCATGTGCCCTTGGGCTCTAGGTTCAAAGAGAAAAATGCAAATAACTCTTGATTTTTTTTTTGTACTGGCATAGGAGTGTCTATAATTTTTCTTTTGAAAAAATGATCATGCGTCACCATAGTAGTCTTGCTTGATTTTCATGAGAAAAAAACTACTCGCAATATGTGCTTTTACCAGTAACAGTTTAGGTAATGAAAGCTTTGTAAATCAATTTATGTTTGATCAGGAAAAAGTCAATAGTTTTGAAATCTAACTGTAAAGTTCATTTTTAAAAAGTTTGCTAAAAATTATATCATGTCTTCAGAATGTTGAATGGAACAGTTCTATTGAGGCCTGAGCTAGTTTCTGATTGTACACAGAGCCTATGAATTTTGAAATTGATTTTTTGGGTTATCCAATTGGCATGTCCCATGACAACCTTTGAAGAATGCCTGAAAGCAATGCATAGGTAGATCTGTCAGATTTCCAGTTCTGAAACACCCTTTGTAATAAGGCATGTCATAGTATTTTTGTTACAGTGCATAATTTGCCCAATATGTTTCAAAATTAGAGAGCTTAAATTTTATGAATCTCTTGATACTCTTTTTTTTTTTTTTTTTGGCTGAAACAGAAATCCTTTCAAACATAGGTAGGACTAAAATGACCCTGCCCAATCATAATCATTTCTGCTCACGGCCAAATGACAATTACTACAAAGGAAAATAATTTAACAAGGAAAAGTGATATAGACCAGAATCAATAGGGATTTAAATCTTGCTATAGATTATACAAAAATCTTTTATTTTTTTCAATTGCACATATTATTGCTGGCACTCATTTCTATATAGCAGTTACACTTTTGCTCCAAAAATCTTCAAGAAAAAGAAATTAATTTGTTCATGAGTCATTTATCCTAATATGGATCAGGCACCATGAAGACACCATAGTTATAGAAGTGAATAAATCAGACATCATAACCTTCATGATGGGCTGTGTTAGAGTAAATGAAAGAAAGAAAAAGTCTATGTGAAGAGTTTTAATTTTGATTATAAGGGAAAACAATATATGTGTTTATGTGTAATCTCTTAACACTTATTTTAAATTAAAATTATATTAAATGTTAAAACACATGGAAATAAATAGTATGTTCCATATTTCTCTGTTTTTGTCTTCTACTTTCTCATTCCTTCTCTGTTCTAGTTCTAGTCATACTTGAAGTTCTTATCTGTTCATTCATTTATCTATAGACTGTATATTTTTTACTAAGTTTTAAGAAGATGATGATAGTAATTTTTCTACGAGTATAGATCTTAATAGAAAAGAATGCTAACATATGATTATACCCTCAGTTAAGAGGATATATGTGCTGTTTGCTAAGTATTTAGGCATTTAACAGGTGGGGTTCATGATTGTTTCAAATTAAGACCCCAGATTTCTAATTGCTGTGACATGTGCACTATAATGATCCAGTGTTTTACAGCTTTGCTAATTGTTGTGCTTTATAAACTCTCACCTTGGCTGCGCTGAACTACTTTCCCACAGTATTCTTTTCTCTGTGTTACCAGTTAGCATGAGTCATGTGAACCCTAGTCGTCTCCTTCCCTCTGACTGATGGGATACCAATCTCTAGACTTCTCAATGAGGCCTCCCTGGACATCTAGTCCCTAGCCAGCAATCTGCTGGTCACAGATATTTGAGTGGACCCCTAGAGAGTAGGAGAGGCAGCTCAAACCAATCTACAGCATTATGAGATTTAAAAAATGTTTTTGACTTAAGCCATGAAATTTGAGATAGTTTGTTATCCAGGAATAGCTAACTGATACAAAATCAATGAACACAGAGAGGAAAGAACTATAGATCAGGATAATATTATTTTGCAGTTATTTTTTGGCAATATAGAAGTTAAATCCCTTAGGTCCAGTGAATTAAATGTTTATTTCCCAGACCAAAACATAGAGTACTGTCTAAAATTACAAATGTGATGAAAGTAATTAGTTGAAGGGAACTGGTAGAGTCTTAACAGTGCTTCTAAATAAGCTTGACTATGATGCAATTTAATGTATTGACTTGAAGAGCCATACAATCATATTTTTTTTTAAAGATTTTATTTATTTATTTGACAGAGAGAAACACAGTGAGAGAAGGAACACAAGCAGGGGGAGTGAGAGAGGGAGAAGCAGGCTTCCCGCTGAGCAGGGAGCCCGATGCAGGGCTCGATCCCAGGACCCTGGGATCATGACCTGAGCCGAAGGCAGATGCTCAACGACTGCGCCACCCAGGTGCCCCATACAGTCATCTTTTAAAAGAGAGGACATAATTCAGTCTTAAAGGTCTCTAGATATTTTTCTGTTACAATAAATATTTTTAATTCCCAGTCTTATTGAATAACATTTTGAGTAACATAGAATATGACATAATCTATTCAATTAGACTATCCTGTGAAATACTATTATACTTTATACCACTTACATGATATTCCATAGTGTCTTTTTTTTTTAATTTTTATTTTTTTAATTAACACATAATGTATTATTTGCCCCAGGGTACATGTCTGTGAATCATCAGGCTTACACATTTTACAGCACTTACCATAGCACATACCCTCCTCAATGTCCATAACCCAGCCACCTTATCCCTACCCGCCCCTACCCCCCAGCCACCCTCAGTTTGTTTCGTGAGTTTAGGAGTCTCTTATGGTTTGTCTCCTTCCTGATCCCATCTTGTTATTCCATAGTGTCTTATGTGTTGACCATTTACCTAACTTCTGTTTCTTTTTATTTTTTACATTTTGCATCTAAAATGTAGACTGTGCTTTTCATGGTATGTGCCATTGACCATCCGTGCCAGAAACAACTGGAGTGTTTGTTTGAAATGCAGATGTTTGGACCCACCCCAGAGCTTCTTAAAGTCTTCAAGGATGTGGTTGGAAATTTCCTTCCTTTGCAAATTTCCATACAAACACTAACATTTAAGAATCTTTACTATAGACCTGGCATAGTGCAAGGTGCTGAAAAATGTTCTTAAAATGAATGGCAAACAGGAATATGTATGCTAAGTTGGAACTCCTATTTTAATACATAAAATGTGTCTATAGAATTTACATAGCAAATAGTTCATGCCAGTATCCTCAAGCAAACCATTGTCAGACAAAGTGTAGTTTAATACCCAGTTAGAGGAACAGCCATGCCCTTTCCTACTGTTTTTGTGCGAGGTTTTGCTTACTTGTAATTTCTTCTCTTACTCTTTTGAGAGAATTAAAATTACCCTGTCCTTCCTTTTTTATGCATTTGATTCAAAATCAAAGAATTAAAAGTGGAAAAATTATTTCCCTGCACTTCTCCAAATTAACTAAAATAAAAATTTTCTAACAGAGTCATGACAACCATAATTTTGGGAACAGATGCATAATTGGAAGAAGAAGGGATGCTGAGGTTAACTTCCTTTGTTTTGAATATATGTAGCTGCACCAAGGAGAATAAGCCCACATGACATCCAAACCAAGCAGTTTTTTTGTCTAGAATATGTCTCTTAGTCATGAAACTTCCATTGAGTGTATGTGTCATCCAGAGTGAGAAGTATGTTTTCCAAGTCTGGCTTAGTAGATTTCTCAGAACCCCTTTTGATCCTTTTAATTTTATTAACTGAGATGGAAACCTCTTGACATCAGAATTTTTGCAAAGTTTATTCCAGATCCCAGCCCCTGAAAGCTTTTAAATACCTAGGGGTTGGTCCAGATTGTCACCTAATGAATAAGAAAATCTTCCAAAGTCCCTAGTATTTGAGGCCATTAGTTGCCATAAAATCACAAATGATTATATTATCCCTGTAAAAACAAATTAAAACCTTAGGTTTATTCTACTATTTTTCCATTATAAATAGGGACTTTCCAGCGTCACTAAAGAAGTACGTTTGCCAAAAATGTTTAATCTGTCATTTTTTTGGACCAATTTATAGCAAATACCAGGTAGAGAACAAGTCAAACAAGAGAACAAGCAACGAATCATAAGAAACCAGAATATAAGACTGCATATAGGACTACTGTCCCATTTTTTTCAAGAAGCTGATGTCTTAAGAAAAAGGCAGACTTAGAGGAAAGGAAACTAGAGCACATTAAAAGATATTTTAGAGATAAAATGAACAATGAAACATATAGTCCTTGGCTGATCCTGGCTTGAATAAACTAGCTATAAAACATAGCTCTGGAACAATTAGCTATGAAAATGTAAATATGCACTGGATATTAGATGATATTAGAGAATTATTATTAATTCGATTATATCTGATAAAAGCATATAGTAAAATATCTTTGTTTTTAAGGATGATGCATACCTTAATATTTAAAGATTGTTATGATGAATGTAATTTATTCTATAACATCTAAGAATAAGAAAAAATAGATACAGATTAGGTTGATTAATGAAACAAATATGCCATAATGATTATTAATTTTTAAATCTCACTTTTAATTATATGGTTTCATTATGCTGTGTCTTATTTGAAAAATTTCTTAATAAATTTGAAAGGACATAGTTGTCTTTCATAATTCAATTAGAATTAGAATTTTTGAGTGAGCATGGGCCTTCGTTATCTAGAAAGTGTAGGTTTTAGTAGCAAAGAACGCTTCACTTAGTGTTAAGAGATCTGCATTCAAGTAAAACCATGGGTGACGGCCCATTCCAGTTGCTTTCTCACCATCAACCCAAGTTCAGTCAAGGACTTTTCAATCAGATTTAAAACAAGAACAATAATCCTTGACACCCTCCTATGTCAAGGGGGTGTTATAATGATGAATGAGCTCCAGGAATAGATTTAGCCTGCTGATGTATTTGTAACCCATATGGCTGTGTCACCCTTTGACTTTTCTAAGAGGAATAGAAAATAGTTACATTTAGTATGCCACAAATTAAATTTCTGTCAAGTTTGTCTTTAAAAACCACTCTCCTAGAAATCTGGGTTTTCATAGGCTGGCAAAGAATCTTTATAAGATTCCCACATAGGGAACTGAAGCTCTACATCTATATATCTATATATATCTATATCTATATATTCTCTTTTTAGAAACAGCTTTATTGAGATATACTTGACATATAAACTGCATATATTTAATGTATATATAATTTGACATCAAAGCTATATAAATTAATTATATAAATTAAGGATTAAAGTCCTACAGGCTGTTATTGCTTGGTTGTTACATTTTTTAAAAATTCCTGTACCCAAAAATGTTTACCAAGTACTTCATATGTGTGATAGTAGCACAGATTAAGCCAATGTATTTGATTAGAAACGTGTCACACTCAAATGTAGAAGAGGATTTTTTTTCTCTGTTGCTCAATTCATTTCAGTAAACATTTGCTATAGATCTTTTTTTCTCCACTGCATCAAGTGGTATTTTCATAAGAGCCTGTACAGAAAAATTCATCTGTTTGCCTTTTGGAATTTATATTTTCAGCTAATCTTAGATAATCCTCATGCTTCTACCCATTCCGAGAAAAAGATATCCTGGGCATCTCTTTAGACTCATTTCCATGAACTCAGACTGCATGGGCTGTCCCATACATAGCTACAGGGTTTGGAGTAAATCGAAGTAAAGTTAGAGTTCTAGACAGAAATGAACTTAGAAAATGAAGGAGATAGCCTAAATATCCAAACAAAATGGAAGAGTGAGAAAGAAAGGAAATCTCCTGTTCTATTAAAAAATGAAGAGTTTGGAACTGAGAACAGGTTATAAAAACAATGATTGGGAGGCCACACTAGAAGAGAAGAGGGCTTTCTAGACACCTGTGGCCTCAGGCTTGGTCAGGAGGATGCTCTTTAGGGACTAAGACTGCTCACGTGTCAGGGGGTCTGAGTATTCTACCTTAGCTGAGTTGAGATACAGCATAACACATTTCTTGAAGGTAGGGATTTCTGAGAGTAGCCTACCTGTGAAAAAAGCACCCCTAATAAACTTCACCTGGGAAAATAGGGTGCATGTGTCAGTCAGAGGGCCCATGTCCTGCACATTTGGGGATTAATCACGCCTTAAGACAGAAGAGAAGCTTTATTGAATAGTGGACCTCTTAACTGCTAATAATCTCAGTGCTTATAATCTTACTCGAAAAACCAAATAAGTTTAAAAAGCCACATTGAATACTTGACACACAGACACACACACAAAAGTCAGTGGTTTCTTGGTAGTATGACTAGTCCTTCCACACTTTCAGAAGAAGAGTTATACCACACACAAAATGATAAAAATCATGACATAAAAATATAAATTTTTATTTGTGTTATCTGTATGATAGGAGAAATGCAAATTTAGCTATTTAATAATGGACAGATATAGTGGTTTTTCAGTTGTCACACTTTATATAGATCAATTTTTTTGAAAATCCATTGAGTAAGCATTTATTGAATATGTACTAGTAGTTGGAAACATCATACCGCTAAGCTTTCCTAAATGAGGATAATATTTGTGTTGCATGTACAGCAATGTTTATAATTTCATTTACAACAATTAGGGATGTATTCAGATAAATGTAACAAAAATCATGAGTTATGGTGACTTAGCCAAACAAAAGTTTATGCTTATATTTTTTCATGTAGTAATTAAATCTAGAAATAGAAGCTCTGACTGATATTGGCTCATAGGTACAATAACATCAGGGTAGATATCTTTGCAGTTCTCTTGGTCTTTCCTTTATGATGGCAAAATGGATGTACCAACTCTAGGAATCATGGCCACATTTAAAGTATAGAGAAGGAGGAGCAGGTGAGCCCAGACATATCTGTCTGTTTTATCAGGACAGGTAGGGGCTTCTAAGAAATATTTCTTTCAGACTTTCCTTTATGTCTTATTGACTAGAACTCAATCACGTGATTATTTATAACTGTCATGAAAGTAGGGAAATCAAGTATTTGGCAACGGGTAGTATGAATATTATGATTGGTTTGGATTAATCATGATTCATTGCTGGATGTATTACTACCCTGAATATAATCAAGTTTTTAGTACCAAGGAAGGGCAAAGGTAGGAGAGATATTATTTTTAGGCAAGTAAAAGTATCTGCCACATTTTGTTTCACATTTTCTGTCCGTATGGAGTGCCATTTTATGCTTATTCAACACAAACTCTTAGGCGTGCGGGCCACTCTACTAGATAATCTGTTAAAGAGTTAAACTATGTGCAAAGTGGTAAGTGAGTATTACAATATACTTAAAAAGTACTGGTTTGGATAGTCCAGAGAATTAAACCATTTGAATTTTATTTGGACATTTTTATCTTTGTGTTTATATAGCCTCTGTCCTGTGTAAAGGAAAACACCTAAAAACTACAAAACAACCATCAAATTATATGAGAAAAGAATCCCAACATGTTATAATAATAAAAAAAATAGCAAAGTAGTGAAAATATATGGCATCCCATTTAACATCCAACCTAATGAGTGGCATGGCCTTGGACAACTTCTATTATCTGTCTAGTTGATTTCTTATCAATAAATTTGGTCTCCGTAGTCCAAATAACCTCACTCTAAAACTCATAATGTTGGTAAAAAAGATAAAAGGATTGGCTTGGAATGATCATATACGACTATGTAGTTCAGAAGAAGAGATGAGTAAATATTTGATTTTCTAGTTTAAGTGAAAAATTATATAGCTGATTATATTACATTAACCTAACTTTTCATTTCAAAAATATTTTTAACATAGTTTATTAGAAGAATAATGGGGGAGAGAAACAGGATACCATATATGTCAACCTGAGACGTGCCACAACATTCTTGTGTCGTTCTTAAAAGGTGCTGAAGGTGAAGACAGTAAACAAAAATGAGATAAATATTACACATTAAATTTATTTACCTTGTAGTATACGATATAATTTTAAATGATTATAATTTTCTCAAAGGAGACATTTGAAATATTGCAACTTATATTTTATATATTTTCTTCTAGCTGTGTTTTCAGAAAAAAATAACAAGTGTAGCTGATTTTGTGAAATTATTTATGTCTTAGTATTTGTCATAGTTTCCTTACACTCAGAATTCCAAAATATAGTTAAGTAAATTATTTTATATTTGTCCAATTAATTATGGGTAGGAAATATTTTGTTACATTTCTAGAAGAAAATTCTTTCATAATCTCTGCCTATCTACATTGTGTATAAATAGTAGCTACATTTGAAAATCCATTTATAGTATAGGTTAGTTGAAGATTTTTCTGTAAGATAGCACCATTAGCATTAATTTATGATGCCAAAATTGAAAAATAAAATGGTATAAAATAAAAGGAATTGAATGAGAAGTTACATTTAAAATTCAAGGGTAAAAAATTATGTTCAACTTTGTAAATACAGTCTTTGTGGTTGGTTCAATCAGTGCATTCAGATATATTGCCTGAAATTTTTAAGTTGCACTTAATCAGATTGGCTGTGGAAATAGCCCTTTAGCAAAATTACATGCAGCTTTTAAAATTAGGGTCTTAAAGCTATAGGGTATAACAACTAGCCAGTAGAGTCTTTAAAACACATCAGCAAAGTTAGGAAATATTTGGCACCTGGGAATTTTCTTTTGGCATTATTAGGGTTACAGATATAGTCAAAGTATTCACGTCAGAAGGGTTTTCAATGAAAATTCCAGATGTTTGACAAGTGTGTTCCCTTATCCTGTTTAGATGTATGCAGTATGTTCATTCTTCCTAACAATTTCTCTTTTTAAAAAAATATGTAGGCATCAATAAATACCTTGACCTAGTGCATGGTGAATATAGATAGTTTAGAATTTGAACAAAAGAAAAAAAGATACAGTATATGTATAGCTGACAGTTTGGGAAATATTTCCATCTCTTCTTATGACATACTGTAGTAGAAGTTTGTCATTCTTTTGGCTGCTTATCATCTCTCTTTCAGATATTCTACCTTAGTGTTGGTGAGAGGTAATGCCCCCTCCCAATTTAGAAGTGGAACATGTCTGATACTTGCTTTCCTGGATTCCGTTGTATACAGAGTACAGAGTAATGACTGCATTTCATCAATCAGATTCACCAGCCTCTGACTCCGAACTAGGTACTTGTGATGCAAACAAGGCCAGAAACTCCTCTATTATGTTGGAGATTCCAAGAAGATTCAATTCATAGAACAGCAATGGATGGCTGTTTTGCTAGTGGGGGCATCC
>CM052887.1:44107487-44174678 GCA_028534135.1 Potos flavus
AGAATGTCTCTCTCAAAGCTCCAATTATAGAAAGCTTAATTAACCAAGTGTTCAGCTGCCATGGTCTGAATTTCATCACTGAGTTTGCACTCAGGCCATGCTTTGCACAGGCTACAGAGCCAATAAGTGTATTCAGCAAGAATTCTAAGACAGGCATTCAGTTGGGTGACTGATGGGTTTTGCCCACCTTTCTTTAAGACTGCGCTAAAGAGCTTTCCTCCTCTCTTTCGCCCTCTTGCCTTCACCAGGCATCAGATTGTTGCATGGTCTGATGGCTCTTCTAGCTGACTCAGATCCTTCCCAGTTTTCTTCTGAGGTGTGTTTCCCTAATGAAACTCTTGTATTTTTAATTGAGTCTTGGTGTCTGCTTTTTGAGATGGAACTAACACAGTTATCACGCGAGCTAACACGTTTTCTTCAACACATTCCTTTTCTGTTTAAATAAGCCAGAGTTGTTTTTGTTACGTTCAGAACATTCAAAGATATATATATATATATATATATATATATATATATATATATATATATATATCTATATATATATATATATATATATCCTTGAATACACACACACACACACACACACACACACACACACAGTGGAACCATTAAAAATTGGTTTTATATCTAAGCAAATCTAGTTACCATTCCTTGCCCTGAGATTTTAGTTGAATCGGGTATATATTTACATACTTAACATTTCATTGAAATAATATTCACTAAAAATTGCCCAAATTAAAGACTGAAAATGTTATAAATGTTTTTGGTCTGTTTTAAGTGTAAATACTGTATACAAACATTTGCCAAGTCCCTTTCTGGAAAGAGTTGCTTGGAGTAAGAGAGTGCATTACTTAAGGGAAGGTATCACACAAGTTAATACTGCTCTTTATGGATAATTCATGGTGAAACGATTTTAGATATTGAGTATGTAAATGGCATGAAATGTTTAAGTAGAAGAAGTCAAATAAGAAAACATGCTGTAGTATATTTTTGGTTTTTTAAATTACTATTTGTATGTAATAAAAGGAGCCAACTTTAAGTGAGAGGTTTGAAGAGTTTTGATAACATGAATGCCTCTCTGTGACCAATTAATATGTAAGACCTTTTCATCACACCAGTAAATTTCCCAGAGCCCCCCTTCAATCTATCTCCACTTCCTCAGGGCAAGAAATCTGATTTCCATCACTGTAGTTTATGTAGTCTACTGATCCAAAAATTCATATAAATGGAATCATACAATATGTCTTTTTTTGTGTGTCTGGCCACCTTGAATCAACAAGATGTCATTGATAGTCTTTCTTATTGTTGCATATATCAGCAGTTTGACCTTTTTATGGCTTAACAGTACCCAATTTTAAGAACACATCAATTTGTTTATCCAATCACCTATTAATTGGCATTTGGGTCATTTCCATTTTTTATAGATTATGATTAAAACTGCTGTGAACATTCTTATGGAAGCCTTTTGTGGACATGTTTTCATTTTTCTTGGACAAATATCTTGGGATGTGTCACATAATAAATGAATTGCTGTGTCTTACAGTAAATGAACGTTCAACTTCATATCAGAAACTACTGAATTATTTTCCAAAGTGTGTAATTTTCTATCTCTATATGAAATATGAAATAATATATGAAAATTGTAGTTGCTCCTCACTGAATTTTTTCTTTTGTGCTTTCATTTCTGTCTTCTTTTAGATTATTATATATCACTTTGTTTTCTTATTTCTTCTATTGTATTTTTAGGCATTCCTCTTTATGTAGTTTTTTTAATGGTTCTAGGAATAAGAACATACATTCTTTTTCTCTTTTTTAAATTTTATTTTTTAAGTAATCCCCATACCCAACGTGGGGCTTGAACTCACAACCCCAAGATCAAGAGTCACATTCCCCACTGACTGAGCCAGTGAGGTGCCCCAAGAACATGCCCTTCTAACTTAGTATAGTCTACCTTATAATACCCTCCATGTATTAGGTAAGAATCATACAGCAGTATAATTATATTTATACCTTTTCTTCTTCTTTGCTATTGTTATATATTGTTATATATTCTACTTCTTCAACAAATGAAACCAATCCGAGAAAATAATAAAAAACCATCTTTTGTATCAGTAAATCTAGTTATCATTTCAGGGTCTTGTCCTTATTCTGGTCTATGTTTGGATGATCTCTATTGGTTCTTCAAATTCACTATTCCTTATTCTGTAGATGTCCACTTTTTATCTGTTATAATGTTGCTTTAACCTTCAGGCAAAAAAATACTCTAACCTTTTATATAATGGAAAAAAGTCATTGCTTCTCCCTTGTTCTAAAAATTAAGGTAAATTTATAAATAGGGAAATGTATATATCTAAAGTGTCCACTTTGATGAGTTTGCCAAACTTATATATTCATGTAACCAATGATCCAATTAAAATATAGAACGTTTCCAAATCCCCAGAAATTTACTTTATGCCTCCATTTCATCAATTCCTATATACTACCAGCAACTAACGTACTTGGATGTCATTTTTTGAACTATACTTTTTTTCTGAATATAGAATTTCAGGATAGCAGGATTCCCTACCTCCCCTACTACCCCCAGTACTTTTAAAGCTCCATTTTCTTCTCTCATTGTTTTTGACTTGTCATTCTAGACTACCTTTCCACAGTTTGAATGGTATACAATGTATCTTTTTTCTCATATTTAAATATTTTCTCTTTATTATTAGTTTTCAGCCATTTGATTATGATGTGCCCAGGAGATGATACTGTCCCACATTTTATCTCCTCATTGTTTATTTCTATTTTTTTTTCCTTTCTAGTTTATGTTTGGTTCATCTTCTGTGGCTCTTCTTTAATTTCACTGCTCCTCTTCAGATTAATTTGCTGTTAATTCTATCTTAAATTTATCTTCAAATATTATTTTAATTATGCAATTTCTATCTGTAGAATTTTTTTTTAAAGATTTTATTTATTTATTTGACAGAGAGAGAGATCACAAGCAGGCAGAGAGGCAGGCAGAGAGAGAGGGGGAAGCAGGCTCCCTGCTGAGCAAAGAGCCTGACGTGGGGGGTGGGGGGCTCAATCCCAGGACCCTGGGATCATGACCTGAGCCGAAGGCAGGGGCTTAACCCGCTGAGCCACCCAGGCGCCCCTATATGTAGAATTTTAAAAGCTCTCCTGAAACTGATGACCAATTCACATGCCTCCCCTGCATCTTTGATTATAGAATCTTTAACATATTTATAATTGTTATTTTACAGCTCTTTTCTGCTAAATCTAATATCAGGATCATTTCTTGGTTTCTTTGAACTGATTTTTTTTTTGGCGTGCACCACATTTTCTTGTTTCTTCAGTTTTATAATTTTTTAAATTGCATACTGGACATTTTGGCATATTCATCATAGAGACTCAATTTTGTTGTCTTCCTCTGAATGGTGTTGAAGTTTATTCTAGTAGTGAATTATTGGTGGATCACTTTTAATGTGATGTCTGTAGACTTCGTTTTGTGTTCTGTTAAGGCATGTCTGCTGTAGTTTTGGCTTTAATACTAGGATGTAATTTTTATTCCTCTGGCATGGCCTTTCTGGAGCTTTAATGGAAAGCCTGAGGTGTTTACCAAGTCTTTCTAAGATTTGAACTCAAACTCTGTGTCTTCTCCCATGGAAAAAGCTACAATGTCTGCTTATCTCTTTCAATTTCAAGTTGTTGTTTTTTTCCCCCCTGGATCCTTGAAGTCTTGCCTCTAAGTTTTGCACAATTTTAGAGATCAGCCCAGGATTTGAGGGAAAGTTAGGTACATCATTTTGGTATTTCTCCTTTTCCTTTTCAAGTTTCCAGTCTGAATTCTAGCCATTCTTATAGCCCCCAACTCTTCAGCTTTCTCAGGCTGTGGCTTTCTGCTTGAATTTGTGATCTTTCCTTAATTTGTGTTTTTTCAAATTTGAAGACAATTTAAAATGTTGTTAGCACAAGAATGGTTATGATAATATGGTCTTCCCCTCCTCTCTATCCCATTCCATTAGATCTAGATTATGTGGAAGTAAAGCATAACAGTTTTGGGTAGAGTTAGAAAGCAGAATCAGCACAATTGGTTGTGTTAAAGTAGAGTATGCCCAAAACAGAGTCTCCTTTGTGACCAGATATTCCCAATTAAAGATTTAATATGTTAATGTGCATCTTTAAAGTGGTGTGCTTCTATTGTCTTCTGGAATTTAATTTTTATATAAAGGAGAATTTGGAGTTATTTTGGCATTTTCCCTTCTCTTATTTCATCTTATCCCAACATACTTGTAGAATGACTTATTTGTCATTGATATTTAAAAATTCTTAGGGTATTACTGTGCGTGGATTTCTTTATATTTGTTTGGCAGCAAAATTTTTCCATTTACATACCCAAATTTTGTTTTAATTCCAAAAATATTTTCTTAAATTGTCTAAAATCTATATATGTATAATTCCAATTTCTATAATAAAAATATCTATATCTGTAATTCTAAGATCTGGTATCCAGTCTCCAACATCCTTGTCTAAATATTATGTCTTTTTCATTATTCTTGCCTTCTGGAAGAATTTTTCCTTTGTTCTACATTTTACCAATCTAATATTCTGCTATTCATGTTTTGGCAGTTTTTGGTTTTTTTCTAGTGCAGTTTTTGGTTCTGCTGTTTAACTTTCAATTCCTGATATAATTAATCTTTCTTTGCTTATATGTTCATATCCTATTGCTTTTTTAGGGCTTTTGGCTCCTTTCTTATGAAGGTCAAATCTTTTCTGTTAGGAGGATTAGTAAAATCCATAAATCCGTCATTAGGAACTCATATTATACTTGCTAGGCACTGTATTTTCCACTGTGAATACTGTAGCGAGTTTACATTCTATTAGGGGACAGAAGGACATCAATAAAACAAAAATAAAAACAAAATTCTAAACACTTGGGGCAGGCTTATGCTACAAATAAATTTGAGGGTGCTATAATGTGAGAGAGTAATTTTTTTAAAATTTTTTTTTTGAGAGAGAGAGCATGCAAGTGGGGTGGAGGGAGGGAGGGCAGAGGGAGAAAGAGAATCTTAAGCAAGCTCCACTCCCAGCACAGAACCCAAAGAGGCGTTTGATCTCAAAATCCTGATATCGTGACCTGAGCCAAAACCAAGAGTTAAGACACTTAATTGACTGAGCCACCCAGGAAGCCCGAGACAGTAATTTTTAATGAGCCTACCAAATAAGATTTATCTCAGAGGTATAAATATGGGTCAGTAGTAGAAATTGTATCAAAATATGTCATGATCTTAACAAAGCAAAGCTTAGAATGTTCAAGAAACATCTAGGAGGCCAGGTGGTTAGAGTGGTTGAGTTCTGGGGGAAAGGAGTAGGAAAAGAGGTAAGAGAAGTAATGGGGAAGGAGCAGATTATGAAAAGTCTTGCAGGAGATTGTAAAGATTTTGATTTTTACATCAAGTGCCATGGCAAGTCTTTGCAGTTTTTTTGAGTAGGGCAAGTGACTTTATCTAACATATTTTAAAGACTCAGTCTGCTCTCTGTTAAGATATTTTAGGGATGGAATATTGGGAGCAGAAAGATGATCATTATATTTTTTAAACCTGCTGAAATCTTTTACTAATATCTTACATACTATTTTTTCCATCCACTTTCATGGCTAAGATTAGTTTGTATGGTTTTCTAGTGCTGTCCTTTAATAGTTTTTGTCTCATGATTAAGCAAATTATCGCAGATTAGGTGAATAGGAGCCCTTTTAAACCGGATCCAGTGTCCTTTTGACATGGCTTCATCACAGCTGAACATTTTACTTTCTTGTAGTTTGAGATGGTCTAGAATTATAATTCCCACAGACCTGGAAACAGCAGTTTCTTCAAGGAACCTAATTCTTATTTGTCAAGAATGGTACTTAGAAACCAGCATTTGGGCATTGAGATATTTTGTATTTTTGAATCTGTTTTTGTCATTTAAATTCCTTCCAAGAAACTTACTTTTATAGCTAAATTTTCAAATTTATTGGCAAAATTGTGTTTATTTTACAGGGTTCTTGTATGTTTTTTAAAAAATCTCTTTTGTACTTCTATTCCTAAATAGTCTTGGTTTTGCCCTTAAGATAATATACTCATGTAAACAGATTTGAGTTTTGAACAATTCTTTCTTGGGGAGTGGTTTGCATTTGTTTTCAGTTTCACTAATTTTTGCCTTAATTTTAACTTTTTTTTTCAATTTCCTTCGGGGCGATCACATTGATCTTCAATATTCTTGATTAAATCGTACCACGCTCCATATTCTTTTACAGATCTCCAGGTAATTCCTTTGTACTGCGAAGTTTGGGAACCACTGAGATAGGATATTTCCTTTATTTTTGTTACTCAATCTTCTGCCCCTTGTTAAATATAATAACAAATTAACATTTTTGATTTGTCTTTCTTAAATATTATTTCTTATAATGCATGCTAAAATTTAATGTGTCTTAAAAATGCTGCCTGATAATGACCTTTCAGGAAACTCCAGAGTTGTGCATTTCATCCATATCTGTGAAATAAAAGCAACAAGTACTGTAGAAAGAGGCTGTGTGTTTATGACACTAAAGAACCGTAGTTTAAGAAATGATCAGAATGAAAGAAAATTTGAAATCCAAATTGATAATAAATAAACCTGTAATTATTGCTTTTTGAAAACGAATTTAATGATAACAGGGTTCTGCTTCTATGAAAGAAGAGTTGTTTTGGCAGGAGGAAGAGGACAGATTCCAATTCATCCTCCTAACATTGAGCCCAGATAAATGAGAATTCACCAGCAAATAAAATTCATCACAGTCCTATGCCACGTTCCTTTTTTTCCTGATCTTTCCTACTTCTCCTCTCTCCCAATCTCTCCCTTCCCCCTCAGTACTTCATTATATTTGCAAATTCTTGCCATTTGGAACAGTTTTTAGGGCAGTGGAAAAGTGATGCTTGAGAGGTGAAAGGCAATCACAAGCTGGCCTGGAATCAATCGATAGGGAGAGTGCTTGACGGCACTCACCAGCTGATTCCCAGCTGTGCTTGGGATGCGGCTGCTCAGCCAGCCGTCCTAGCAATTTGGGTCCATTCATGGTAATTGGTTTCAGATGAGACCAGAACAACTCATTTTACACTGTCCGCTTCCCAGTGCCCGAGGAATTGGAGGGCGTAATATAACATGTTCAAGGCAAAATCCCAGCTTCGTGGAAATCCCATCACTTAAATTCTAGTCTGAATTGGATCTCATTGTGTCCTGGTAGTCCCTGTGTGGTGAGAAGGATTATTATAATGTTATTTCAGTGGTTAGTTGTGCTCACCCTGATGCTCTAGCTATGACCCTTCTATTTTTCTCAGAATATCTTGCTTTAGAAACACTAAATGTGTCCCTAATCATGCAATTAAGGAAAATGTTAGTGATCATATTCCTAATGTGGAAAAGAAATGGTACAATTTTACCTTGTTCTCACTAAATGCCTCCACTTTTTAAATTTGAAGATTCGAATAAAATGAAAATGCTTTCAGTATATATTCCTCTCATTTCTTCTTTCCTCTGATAAAAGGATATAAATACATTTTCAGAGTTTCTTTAGTAGAGAAATTGAGTCCATCCAATTGCTAATTTCATAAACTGTAATGCTATTTTCTTTTTTTTTTTTTAAAGATTTTAAATATTTATTTGACAGAGAAAGAGAGATCACAAGTAGGCAGAGAGGCAGGCAGAGAGAGAGGGGGGAAGCAGGCTCCCCGCTGAGCAGAGAGCCTGATGCGGGGCTCGATCCCAGGACCCTGAGATCATGACCTGAGCCGAAGGCAGAGGCTTAACCCACTGAACCACCCAGGTGCCCCTAATGCTCTTTTCAACTCCAAGTAAATAACAAGATGTCCGGTAGTAGTGATTTAAACAATGAGGACCTATTAGCTAACATAAGAAGAAGTCTGGAAGCAAAGTGTTTCCAGGGTTAGTTCAGTAGCTGAAGAATGCTACAAAGGACCCAGGTGTTTAGCATCGCAATCGCACTCCCATTTCCACCATCCTCACTGTCACAGTGTGTGAGGGATGTCTACACTCATGGTGACAAGATGGTTTCATTAGAGTCAAGCATCACATCTTCAGAAAATACTATTAGTGGTGTTCTGCTCAATGTTCCACTCTCTGGAAAACAAACACAAACAAAAAAATTCTAATTCGTAGCATTTCATGATTTCCATATTGTGACTTTTCCCAGCCATGGCCAAGTTAAGCTCCTATATGGTGTCATCGAGTGCAGCATACAGAAGTAGCAATCATGAGCCAGCGTGTGCTGGCTCCAGTATACCATTAGATGTCATCCAGAGTCAGGCAGAATCTTTTTTAATGATATCTAGAGATGGAAAGCTTTCCCAGAAATCCTTAAACACCCTTATGTCTCATTGGTTTGGCTTGCCTCTAATGCCTACCCTTAAGCTGACCACTGTCAAGAGGCCTAAAATGATCATGATTGCTTGGAAAGATTGATCTACATTCCCTTCTGGAAGCAGGGTGACCTTCTTAAGCCTATAGGAGAGTAAATACCTCCAAAATATTGAAGTGGTCTAGCAACTAGGAAGGGGATGAGAATGCCTGATGGGTGGGCAAATAATAGCGTCTGCCTAAAGGACAAAAGCAGACATACCATGTTCTTATGCACAAATACACATGAGAAGGAGTGTAGAAATGTAAGGATATACAATTTTTATTCTACTTCCAGCATCCTTTTATGAGTCTACCACAAAAACACACACACATCATTTGGATGTGTCATCTTTCTGTTTGGGCAACTCCTGGAGCCTAGTCATGGTGAAACATCAAAGTGGAAGGAGAGTACTAGCTGAGTTGGCTCGAAGGCTCTTAGAGAGCACTTCAAACAGTGTGAATGGTTGGGAACAGCTAAAATTCCCCTAGAAAAACATCATCTCTTATAAGAAACATGACCCTAAACAGTGTTAATATATTTTTGAACTTGAGCACTTTATTATCTGCTGTTCTATAGCACCTTTCTAAAGCATGCTCATCATTTCTATCAATTGAGATGTTTCCTTTTGCTTAAAAGAATGAAGTCTTCCCCACAGAGATGTGTGTAGCTGAGCTAAGGACAGTAGCTAGGAATGGTTAAAAAGGGCTGGGGCAGACAAAAATACTGTGTTTCCTTGAGGTCAAAAGAAAAGAAGCATGTTTGTTCCTTTTGATTAATGGATAGTAATTCAAGTCTTTCTTTCCATTATGCTATTTTCCACTGTCTTCTTGTTGTATTTTTATTTAAAGGAAAATGTCAGCTTTTTTTTTAAGATTCACTTCTCTTATTCATCCTTCATATTCCTCCTTTCACAGTACTTTGCCCCCCCCAATATATTCATACTACCTTACTTATGAATCTACATTTTTTTTTCTGTTTCTACGGAAGCTAGATTTTAGATTTTTTTTTTGTTCCATTTGCCATTGTTAACTGTTATTTTTCTTATTAACAATGAAGAGGTGACAGGAGCTGTTCAACATTCTGTTCCCATTGTTATGAGGGGTTAGTAACCCTGCTGGTTCCAATTTCAGGCTATCAAATCAAGATACAGGATGCCTTTACAAATTGAAGAGTTGATTCTCTAAGGTGGGGCAATGCACAATGTTGTAAAACCGGAAGAACTCTTAATAATGTCTTTGTAATGGTAATGAACTGTCTGTTGCCACACAAGTTAGTAATGTTACATTGGTATTGGCCTACAGTACTTTACATGGTTTAACCTATGCTTTAATTAGCAATTCAATATTAACATTTGTTACATGTACTGTCTTAAAAAATGTTTTCTTTCTCTCTCTTTTTTCTTTATTTTAGAGAGGAGTGGTAATCGGTTTGCTCTCTTTTGGTGGAGGACTTCTCAAGGTGAAGTATATTTCGATTTTAAAATGCATACTTAGATTAAAAAAAATGTTGAGTAGATGTAAGGAAGCAACCCTTTGAGGTTGATAAACCTCCAAAAATGAGTGAATTTATCAATCTTGGAAATCTTTGGAAAAGAAAAGAGATGCTTTGCCCGCGGTATCTTGGCAGTGCCTTGTCCAAAGTGCACAAGGTATGCTGAAGATCTGGTGTCTCCTTCGAGGTTTGTGTCTATTCAATGATATAAATTTACTGGATAGATCTATCTTATCACTGGGGTCTAAAAAAAGTGATTACTTCACCATGGACACTGTATGAATATTTGGGTACCAGATAGTCATTTTGAAAGATGTTTTATTTGACCAGTTGTTTCAAGCATTCCATGGACACATATGATGAGAAAATAACCTAGTATTTATACTTCACATAAAGATAACAATACCATTTTCCTGATGTCAAATTTAGAAGGGATACATTTCAAAACTATTTCATATATAGGATAGCTGTTCCTTTGTACACTAACACCTAGAGCTGTTATATTTAGATTCCTTGCTTCACTACTTACCTACACAGAAATTTTAAATTTGTGGAGTTTTTTTTAAGTTGGTACTTCTCAGTACCAAAATGTGTTTTAATGAAATACAGATAATTTACTTATTACATTATTAGAGTAATTTAAACATTTAAATTTGCGATCTGCTTTGCTCTCATGGTTACAAAGGTGAAATAAAGAACAAGCAAAGTACTCAGAAACAAATGTAATTTACAATTTAACTCCTTCAAGTGACATTTCTCCTTCTGTTTTATAAGAACTGCATTTGATTACCACAGATTCCTGTTTAATCAAATTTTGATGTGGGTATTTTTACCAAGTACATATTTTACCTTTTAAAAGTTCAGTTTTTATTCTAGAATAGTTTTAGAGTTATAGAAAAATTATAAAGATGGTACGGAAAATACCCATTTGACCCCCATAATTTCCCCTATTATTAATACCTTACATTAGTATATACAGTTGTCACAGTTAATGAACCAGTATTGATATATTATTCTTAACTGATGTCTGTACTTTCTGAGATTTCCTTAGTTTGCACCTTTTTCTGTTCCATACAGGATATCACATTACAATTAGTAGTCTTGCTTCCTTAGCCTTCTCTCGGCTGTGATAGTTTCTCGGACTTTCCTTATTTCTGATGACGTTCCAATTTTGAGAAGTTCTGATCAGGTAGTTGATAGAATATCCCTTGATTTGGGCTCATCAAATGTTTTTCTCATAATTAGACTGACTAACGTTATGGGTTTTGGTGAGAAAGCCAAGTGCATTTTTAAATGCAAGTGTTTTATTCTGTCTTCCCATTTCATACTGTTGGTACTGTTTATGTTAGTGAAAGTACAGGTTAAGGTCTCCTGGAAACATGGGTATTAACTGCACTGTTTCCCATAAAGTTGTAAGAAGATCATGTAACAAAGTTAAATTTTCTAAAGCAAGGAAATTCTTAACTCCAGCACAATTTTGCTTCCCTTTGGAAAGAGTCAGACTATTATGAATTTTCAGGGGTGATTTCCTGACTTCTCAATCATAAATATACAGGACTAGAAAAGACCAATCCCGATGCTCAGGAAGCTGTGTAGTATAGAACAGTAGTTTTCTAACTCGTGGGTCATGAAAATCTCTGTTCAAATGAAATCTTGCAAGGCTCCATAAACAAATAAATAAAAATAAGACTGGTCTGATTGCAGCAGGGCCCTGGAGGACTTACTTAAAGTATAACTGCAAATCCTCATGTCTAATAGATTGGTAGAAAGAACAGGGAACAAAAATACCTATTTCACATGATTCATATGAGGCTTCAGTTATATGTAAAGTGTCTAGTGTTGTGCATTTATGGCACATAGTTGCTCAAGAAATACCAGATCCCTTCTCAAACTGTGATTTACTAGATGTATCTTTACTCTGTCATTTGAATATGTCTCTCTCTTTATGACCATATCTGTGTATTAACTAAGTATATATTTGTGCATGTCGGTGTATAGCCCAAAGAAAATAAAATACTTATAATGGTGAGGATATGAGATAATTGCATTTAGAAATTAAATTTTATATTGTGAAATTGAGATAATTACTAAGAGTTACTATCTAAACAGGGAATAACCCAATGAAATTACAAAAAATATTTTCTAACACCTAAAACATACCATGCTTTAAAATGTTTTCCCAAGACATGAATATTGTGTTGGTGAGAGGTTTTAAGAACTACTGTCCCCATATATCATACTACATTGAAAATATTATAGAGTATCTTGTCAGTCACACTAATCAATTATTAAACTATATTTTCTAATAATAAAAAAATTCTAGTGTTATCACTATCTAGTTTGTATTCCAGGAAGATGGTAGAGTAACAGAGCTCAGAATGCAACAGAAAATTTGCACTAGTCTGAGCCACTAAATCAGAATTCTAATGTACGCCACTGTGTCAATGTTTGACAAAAATTTTGCCATAAAACGGACAAAAATGTTGAAATAATAACCATAACAGTAATAATTTGTCTTTGGTGTTTGGAATACTTACGAATCTAAATAATAAATTTTATGAAATTAAAAGGTCTTAATTACATTTGGTTACAGGTGGATAACTAATAACTTTTTAACGTGCTCCATTACTTTATATTTAGTAATTAATTGCAGTATTATAAGGCATTATGTTAATAATATTGCAATTGACTTTAAAATATTTTCACACCTATGTAAAGTAGGAAGTGAAAACAATTGCTTTTCCAATTTTATAGATGCATGAAGCAAAGCAAGGAACAATTGGGTAACTTTGGCGGATCACAGGATATTCATTGGAGCAATTGAGTGTCCTAAATCTTGAGTCAATAACTGTTCCATTGAAGAATATGGCTGGTTTTGATAAATATATTGTATTTATAGTTTTTAAATTTGTTTTGTCCCATTTACATATTTAACTGAATGTTCTCTTTTCTCTTTCTGAATCTTCCAAGTGGTTTCGATTGGATAAAATTCAGTATCTGATATCTTTGGATTTGAAGTGGCAAATTTTTAAATGTATGAAAGAATGACAAAGTGAGGTGATGCACTATCATGTGTTTAGTTGAAGTTCTGGGTCACTGTCATATTGGTTGGAGTTTGACCGTTTGTGATTCTGTGCTATTATTTTTCTGCTGAATTTATCCTGGGTCCTGGCCAGTATATTGCCTATATCCTTTTTAGTTCACAAGTCAAAAGGCAGTAGATAAACTACCATCAAGCCACAAATAGTATACTTTGTTTCATTACTAAAACCTGAATATATTGGGAGTTTATTTGCTCTTTCTTAGAGTATTGGAGATAGCTAGAAAACACTTTGATGACTGACCTGTAGAATTAACTAGAAAGATAGAAATGATGGCAAGATACCCTGTATTATTTTTACATCAGTTTAATTAGAGAAAGCTCATATACACCACTGACATCACTAGACTTTTCTGGGTTCCTGGATGTCATGTAAAACCGAATCCATATCAGAAGACCAGATCCTGCCTCAGGTTGCCTTTGCTGAGCTACAATCCTTTTATTAAGAAATTACCATTCTGCGTGTGCCTGGGTAGCTCAGTCAGTTAAGTATCTTCCTTTAGCTCAGGTTATGATCCCAGAGTCCTGGGATTGAGCCCCACGTTGTCGTCCTCATTGGGCTCTCTGCTCAGCAGGGAATTTGCTTCTCCCTCTTGCTCTGCCCCTCCCCCTGCTCATGCTTTCTCTCTCTCTCTGTCAAATAATTAAATAAAGTCTTAAAAAAAAATTACCCTTCTGTCTGGCCAGCATCTCTTTTTCCACAAGTCATCCCTATTCCTTTGCCTTATTTTCATTATTTTCATGTGATGGTAGTTATTCACGATTCTTTATATGATGTATTTCAAGAAGATGGTGATGTTCAAGGCATATTTTTTTTACTGACTTCTGTCCTCTGTAATACTTCTTGCCATCTCTGAATTTCCATTGTCGTGCATTTTTACTTTTCTGGTGTACCTCTTTTTGTCCCATGTGATTGTTATGTGTGTGTGTTTATTTTATCTTCTCTATCTGAGCACATATTCTGGTAAAAGAGCAGGAGCTGTGATTCACCTCTTGTTACCCACACTCCTGGTCATTGTTATGTAGAGACTCAGTGAACATTTACTGAAGTAAATCTTTAGACTATCACAGAATGACATTTCAGAAAAATACAACTTTTGTTTAATATCTCTGAATGTTTACTATTACTCAAATGCTACCAAAATTCAACTCCGAGCAGAATGTACTTCTGCGTTGGTGTGTATCTTTTGTTTTTAGTGTGCACTGTATCTTTTTTCTCTCTCTTGGATTTTGTGCCTTCTAAGTATTTTCAACCTAGAGACTTTTCTAGCTTTCTGGATGTTTGCAAAAGCCATTTTCTACTTAAATTTATCTGCTTCACTTTTCATTGTTCTGTGTCATTTTCTTCAGCTTTTTGATAGTTTATATAGCTTACTAACTGCACGATGTTTAAGGTGTTTAGGTGTCATTTGGAGTCTTCATAAAAGGAGGTCACATAGAGTTCAGTTTAGAAAAGGGAAAAAATCTTAGGAAGATTCTTCTTGAGGTTAGCACTTTAGAATCTCTTCATTGTTTGCACTCAGGATGCAACATGGGATGCTAAGATTCTCTGTTGTGAATCAGGCTAAAAGGAAACTGAAAAACTGGGGCAAAGTAAGGGGTATCATAATTTAAAGAAATATCTCAAATCCTTCAAGCCTGAGTTATTTAAAATGTGTGTGTGTGTGTGTGTGTGTGTGTAGATTCGTGGTAATTTTAAAATGAAACACTTATTGAGTTTGAAAAAGAAATTTAAAGAAAAGAACAATAACAGAAATTTCCATTGCTCTGCCTAAATTTATTGCTCACAATTGTGGAACATATTTCCCAAGCCATAAAGACATGAAGGAGGAGCTTCTGAGTCATTATTCCCTTTCTTGTTTTGGCCTGGAGGGAAGTTGAATTTAAGATAGTTATTTATGCATCTAAACATACTACTCTAAATGTTGCCAGTCAGAGTATCCATTGAGAGGAGAGAAAGCAAGGGGAGACGGAAATGACCAATAGCTGGCTTCTGGCTGGATAAAACATTTACACATAACTTCTGGCTTCCCCTCAAGTGGAGCTTTTGCGAGGGATTTATAGGTCAGATAGCTCAGCAGTTTCAGCCTGTTGCCCACTGTACCTTAACAAAGCTTGCGTGTGTTTGTACAGCTGGACTGGTAGCTGTGGGAGTCCCAAGAATCCCACAAGGCCCCGTCCTTTTACCTCCCCTTTGCCATTTACCAGCACACAAATACATACAGAATGAAACTGTCTGACTAGCAGGTTAAAGGCCCACAATTCAAGCCCTGTTTATTTTCTTTCCTTGATTTCCTGCTGCTACAGTGAGTAAATGGTATTTTTCCCCCTTGCTTTTTTTTTTTTCTTCTTTAAACCTGTTTGTCTCTCAGTGTCTGGTAGAGAATGAAAGGAATACCAATATTTTAACATAGTTTATGGGACTTGTTAGTACACTTTGGTGTACTATTTTTGAATCTCTCCCTCTCTTTCTCCTCCCCCCCCCCCCACCTCTGTCTCCTTTCTCTCAAGGTCTTTCCATTCTCATCTCTCTCATATGTTTTTGGGAAAGGAATTATTTACCCAAAGGAAGGGAAAAAAAAACATCCCCAAACTCTTCAAGTGTAACTTCACCCCAAGGAAGGGTGTTATTTTAATTACTGTTGAACCCATTCTGTGGGGAGGCCTGTAAATGCTTGATGCAGCTCAGAGAGTGGCAGTTAATATGCCTTTTGAATCAGTGCCACAAACTACAAAGACTGCCATCTGGGGAGGTATTACGTTTGTAAGAAAAAAATAGTTGAGACTTTTCCTTAAATGAGCTTGTAAATTCCAGTCAATCTTAGGTTCATTTCATTTTTTTCCAAAAGAAAAAAAATCCTCCCATATGAAATACTTAAAATCATATTAATTAACCAGAAAAGGAACAGCAATTCTGAATTTCAGTGAATATCACTGTACTCCTAGGTTTGATCTACGTGTTTATATTTTGGATTTTTTTTTTTTTTTTTTGTCATCCCAATAGCAATTTCATTAAACTCCCTGAGTTGGAAAAGAATTAAATTGATGAAGAAAACTTTACCTGTTCCGTATTCTTAAATTATCTTGTTTCTTCATACCAAAAAAAGTTTTAATTAGAAAGCAAAAATAGTCTTTTAGTTAATTTTGGCATTTCGATGATTCTTCATCTCCTGTGGCTGTTCTGGCAAATGATGCAGAATTGGAGGAATATTGGGAGTTGGATAAAACTGGTTGAAATTCAGGTCTCTCAGTGTAACTAGTGCACTGTTCTGAGACAAGGCATGAAACCTCAACTTCTTCATCTGGAAAATGGGGAAAATGGTATTTTGCCAACTTTACAGAGTTGTTGAGAGAATCAAATGATATGATGGCTGCCAGAGTGTTTTATACATGGAGAAATGTTATGTAAATCTAAAATAGTATTCTTTTTTTTTGAAGTTTTAAATTATTCTTGATAGTTGAGCTTTTCTTTTTTGGGGAGAATACAAATCCATCATTACTGGCAGATATAAATTCTAAATTTCAAGGAGACTCTAAATCAGATGTAAATTATTTTTTTAAAAGTTGCGTTTGCATGGTATCTTTTAACAAATTATAGAGGTACCTGAAATATAATGGGAAAAAAAAAGCCTGATTATTTTAGTGGTAGATCCAATTGGTCTCATTATAAATATTCAGGAAAACTGCCCATAATCTTGTTTCAAAATACTCCAGGATGCTTAAACTTCACACTCTGTTGACATTTTAAATTACTTAGCAGGAAACCTTCTGATATTTATCCTTCCATTTGTTAAAGTTCTTTAGTTCAAAATCCCCTATGGAATTGCAGACTTAGAGGCACTGATTTGGTAAGGAAAATACACAAGAAACAAGCTCTGGGTTACATTGGACTTCATGTAACACCTTTGTCATTAAGGACTATTAGAAAGACATTTTAAAAAATCTACATTTTGCACTGAAAAGTAATTCATACTCTTTTGAGGGAATAATGGTTAAACAACTTTTCACTCATGAATTTTCTTTCATTAAATATTTGAATTATCATATGGAACATATTTTTCAGTTTCCCCCTTTCATCTCCTTTCCCTTCCCATCCCTATGTGATCCCTGTCTATGGTAGTCTACATTTAAAAAGTAGATATCTTTAGAACAATGTTAATGTCCATATCCATTTTCATTTTTAAAAATTTTTCCATGTCCACTTTCATGTCCATGTACATATCCATAACCACATCCAAATCCATCCTTTGTCTAATAAGAATAGGAGGTCTTCCCAGAATATTTATTCTCATCATTTGGATTCTATTACAGTAGAGGCATTTTCTTTAGCTAATAGCTTTTGCTCAAAAATAAATATTTTATTTGAGCATAATTAATATTGTTCTTCAATTTGAAAAGTCTAGTAAAAACATTTGGTCTATTTTCATTTTCCTTAAAAATTTTATCTGTATTTTCATTTAATCCTTCTTCTTCCATTCTTTTCTACTCCACTTGACATTTTATCAATCTTTGTGCTAAATCTTAATTTAAAAAAATAAAGCATTTATATTCCTATGTGATGGATCACCTTAGGGCTTTGTACTTCTTGTGTTCTGATCATTCCGTGAACCAGAATCTTTGTGACAGAATGTTTGACCACACTGTTCTTAAGGCACTTATATGGAGGAGCAGGTAGTGGATACTAGAAGTATCTATTGATCTCATAACATTTCTGCAAGGCTGACTAATTTGCTAATTGTGTGAGATAAATTTACATGGTTAGGTTCATAGTTCTTATAAGTGCCCAGCATTTACTTGTCCTTCAGCTGTCTTCTTTATTAGTTTCTTATTCTAATAGATTCCAAAACATCCTTGAACAATCTGCTTAATAAATAAGAGGAGGTCGTTGAAACTCATAGGCAACTTCTAGGTTCAGACCAGCAGCTAAATACATTTTTTTAGTATCTTGGTTAAGGAAGCATTTACATTCAAAATCTTTATTGAGTTTCTTAACTGAGGCAGAGGAAGATGCAATCAAGATGTGTTTTCCCTGTGAAAAGTGGAAGATTGCTGTAGAGTATTAAAAGTTGAACAGCTGGCCACTGTTTATGAAAACAGCCAGGCTCTTATCCATAATACAGGAAAGAGAGTCAAAAGCCAAAGTCCCCTTTTTTTCAAGATACAGCTGGAAGATTTTCAGAGCTTGGGGAGAATTTTAAACATAGGGTAGACATCCCTCCCTCCCCCCCCCGCCCCGCCCTTGCAAATGTAGGAAAAAGAGGAATAAGAAAATATCTTCGAGGTAAAAATATCTTTATCTATTCTACAATTTATATTCTACCAAACACATGTAATTCTTTTGGGAAAAAAATATTTTGTTAATTTTCACCAGAAGAAAGAACAGGTGAATTATGTAACCACTATATGAAAATAAGAGGAAAGTTATTTAATTTATGTAAAATGGAGGTAAAAAGTATAAAACAAACATAACTAAGGATTAGTTTTAATTCCTTTTATAGTCTCCTTATTGAAACCAATTAATGACTTTAGCTGAAGATACTTTTTCCAAGTGTAATGAACAACTTTCTTAGATCAATTCTTTGGAATCCTGGCAACCTATCTGTTGTATTCCAGATTCAATGGTTTTTATGGCCAAAGGGATTTACTCAGAAAAGAAGCTCTGGATGGGGAAATTAAGGAGGAAGTAAATTGAATGCTTTATCTGTACACTTTCTAGTCATCATTTTAATTTTATCCCTTTGGGTAGTAAATTATAATTGGGTAGTTAAAATATAATTCATCCTACATATAAACTACCCACTACTAGGCAGAAGTATCAAGATTACCCTATTTTAACAGATGATATAAGTCTTGCAAAACAAAAAACAAAACAAAACAAAACAAAATGCCTTGTTGTCTAACAGTTAATATGAATTTGTTCAGAGTCTTCCCCATGCATAAAATCTATAAATGCTTCATTTGATACTTTTATTTCTCTTTTAGAATGCTACTGAGTTCTGATAAAATGATAACAAGTTTGGGCAAGAGAATTTGAACCTTATGCACAAGAGAATTTGAACCTTATGCATGAAAAAATGAGTATGCATTTATACATTTTACAATGAAAACAAAACTGTATATTTAGTTCATTTGTTCAAGTAGGTTAAAGTTGAACTTCAAAGAAATCAAAATGAAATACAGCATAAACAATGGTTTTTAAAATTTGCACACATATCATACATCTAGGTTTTCAAATAAACCAGGTTAAATTAGTTGTTATTTCATTTTATTATCATCCTAAGCTGCTTATAAAATATGTAGGAGGTTTGTCATTTGTCTTAAAAAATAGGAGTGTGATTGTTTATTTCTTTTTTTTTTGTGAAAGCAGTTTCTAACCTTATTATTAGAATTCTCCAAAGAGAGTGACCAGGAAAGCTAAAGATTTGGATTGTCCCTTGAGTAAAAACAAAACAGAAAAACTCCTCGTATAGTCATTAAGTCTTATATGATATGAAGCATTTCCTTCTTTTCCTTGTTTTCACCTTTTCTCCCTATAGTAATTATTCTTTGAGTCAAAATCAACATGCAGTGAATTCTGGTTTCCTAATACCTAGGGTGCTTTCAGATATAAAATAAATGCTTTTAGTGTGAGCTAGTTAAACAGAAGCCTGGACTTACTGTTGGGGCGGGTAGGATTCTGATGAGAGGGAGAATAGGAGAACCCCGATGTGAGAGAAGACAGTTCTGCAGCTTCAGGAAAGCCAGGGAAAGCTGGGGGGTTAGGGCCTGATCTAGGAGCTCAATGGTGGCAGAGGCTATAATGGAAGTAGTTCTGCTAAGAAGCCAGGTGCATCTCACAGCAAGTAAGAGAAGCAATGGGTTATGAGATCCCTATGCTCAGCTTTAGCCTTTTGGTCAGAAGAAGAAATGAGGTACCATGATGGCACACATCAAGGATGTCCATGATCCTGTGTTTTCTTCTTGCCTTGGATTAAACTGCACTGGGCCATCCTCAAGGTAAATGGGCTCTTTTGATACCCCGTTAGTCTAACTGTGTTCTGAGCCTTGAATGTGGTCAAAAGCCAATGAAGAAATAGCATCAACATTCAGCAGAATCCAGTTCTACCATGGAGACATAATGTAAGCGATTTCTACCATGTGACACAGATTTTGGGTGGAAATACTTGCTAAGATAAATAGCAGGCAACTTTTAAGACTACAATTTATATGTTCCTTTAATCCTTTTATACTCTGCATAGGTTAGGTAAGCTCTTTGAGCAATATTTTGAAGAGGAAATATGTGTTATGGATGTTGAATTACCAGCAGTGATGGAGAACAGCAGTAACTGAAGTGATTCCCAAACAAAAGGCAATTAGGAAGACATATTTAATATCACTGCCATATCATGATAAGCAGAAAACCAATTTATCAGTCTATGTTAGTATAATTTTTTTAGTTGTTTATTTATTTATTTGAGAGAGAGCAAGAGAGCACGTGTGTGAGCCGGAGGGAGGTACAGAAGGAGAGGAGAGAAAGAATCCCAAGCAGACTCCGTGCTGAGCAGAACCTAAGGTGGGGCTCGATCCCCGGACCCTGAGATCATGACCTGAGCTGAAATCAAGAGTCAGAGGCTTAACCAACTGAGCCACCCAGGTACCCCTACATTAGCATAATTATTAACAAAATCAAAATCAGCTTTGAAGCCCGCTGATCTTTATAAAACCTACTGAAGGATTGGGGTCCATGGGTGGCTCAGTCAATTGAGCATCCTGGATTTCAGCTCAGGTTTTGATCTCAGGGTGGTGGGATTGAGCCCTGCACTGAGCTCTGCCCTGGGGTCAGAGCCTGCTTAAGATTTTCTCTCTCCCTGTCCCTCTGTCCCTCACCCTATCCCTTTTCTTTCTCTTCCTTCCTAAAAAAAAACAAAACAAACAAAAGAACTATTGAAGGATTAAAAATGTATCAATATACAAAGTAGATAACTTTTATATTTAGAATTATATTACATTTTCTTAATTATGGCTTTTTCTCATGGTACTGGAAATGCATTTTATGAATTTGTATGCACTCTAGGTTAGGTCTGTGACTAAAGTGTCATTTCTAAATATATTTTATGGACAAGTAAGTTCTCACTTTACTTAAAAGAATGCCACACTGGGATAAATATCTTTGATCCATTAGAATAGGCATGGACACCAACTCCTTTTTATTTAATTTTATTTGTCGGTCTGGCTTCTAATCTTTACCATTTTGTCCTCGCCTCCATCTCAGACCTGTGTTGCTGACATTATATACTAGTCTATAAATTTGGGTTTTATCTTCTTAAATAAGAACAATACCTCTGTTTTACTCCAGCTAAATAATTTGGGACAGCACTCAATAACCAATTGAGCAAGATTACTTTCCACCTGACACTGCAGAGACTTCTACTCTGTAGCAGAAAGTGTTGTTTTTGGAACAATGTTAGACACTCTCTACTATTTTACTGTGTCCTGACAGAAATTAATCGTGAAGGTCTTCTAGAGTCATTTATCAACAACCTTCTGAATTCACACTCTTACAAACCATGTATCCTCAGTTGAGGGAATATGTTGCCTGTGATTTTGCATCAAAATGTCAGTGGAAGGCAGATTCTGACCAGGGTAAGATTTTCAGAGTAACTGATCTGGGTGACTTGGACTTTGGTTAGATCCTTGAAGCCTAGTCTTGAAAGAGGCTGAAAGGATCTTCAGCACGGCTCTGAGTGATCCCACAAGATATGTAAACACAGATGCACCAGGCAGAGGCAAGCAGCCCAGCAAAGAGCCTGGGCCAAAGTCAGAGCAATTAGCACATTGTGAAGCAAAGTGCCCAAGCAGGCCTCAGAAAATAAGCAAACTGTTGTGTGCATGTGGTTTTAAAAGAAAGCTGCAAAGTAGGCTTATAATTTTATGAGAGATCATGAAAATGGGAAGGATTCGATATGTTCTATTTATATCTTTTGCAAAAAAAAATGTAGTTATAATATGCACTACCTTCGAGTATCTGTAATATGAAGGTGAAATGTCCACTTAAAAGTAGTGTGCTTTTAGTTTCTATTAAGCATAGCCTGGGCCTTAGTATTCATTTTACCAAAAGCGTCTGTTAAAAGGATATTAAAAAATCTGCCACACCAGTGCAAGATAGTAATAGGAGAAATTAGGGAGGGGTAATATATGGTAACTCTGTTTTTCTGTAAATCTAAAACTGTTCTAAAAAACCCGAGGTATATTAGTTTTTAAAATATTTTCATTTTATTTTTTTAAAGCTTTTACTTATTTACTTGGAAGAGAGTATGAGCAGGTGAGAGGGGCAGAGGGAGAAGCAAGCTCCCCACTGAGCAGGGAGCCAGAGGTAGGGCTTGATTCTGGGACTCCGGGATCATGACCTGAGCCGAAGGCAGATGCTTAACTGACGGAGCCACCCAGGCGCCCCAATTTTTAATATATTTTTAAAAGGATATTAAAACCAATACCATAATTTGTGATGAGATAACTGTCTACTATCAAAGTCAAAAAGTTTAGAAGTGCACTGCATGTGTTTATAATGCAAACAAATGAAAATTATGTAACCTGTAGAAATGTGTCCTTAAGAAAATGGATGAGTCTAAAGTATATATGAAATATATTTTTAAAAATAAGAACCTGCCCTCTCTGGATTTTTGTGTAGAAAAAGGCAGACAGAATTAATATGTGTGTGTGTGTGTGTATTTATGTGTGTGTGTTTATATATATATGTTTATACATATACGTATATGTGTATGTATACATGTATATATGTGTATGTGTACATATACGCATATATATGTATGTGTGTGTGTGTGTGTATATCTGTGTAGTGAGGGAAGAGTTTTGTAATAGTATTTTTCAGCAATAGATAAACCTTTTTCTTAAAAGCCTTTAAAAATGACAAAGATATATCTATGAAAGTTGATTGTAAAAATCCTCCTATTGAGTAATTTTAGTAAGTATTAATATATTCAAATTAGCACTCACTGTGTGTTGGTATGGGTATGGATAATGTGCATTTTCCAAAACCTATTCCTAGAAAGAGAGAGAGAGAGAGAGAGAGAGAGAAGAACACATTAACCGAAGTGTGATATTGTAGTGGAAACTATTAAAGGCATTTTTCAGTAGCGAGGTTTATTTCCAGCCATTTATCTTGTACCACTTCCTTTCTCTAAATGTGACTTCTGATTTTACTTTGTCTGAGAAATAACAGCAAGTTGAGTAGAAAGTCCTGAGGTTAAAAAAAAAAAGTCTGAAGTCATGACAAAGAAAAATATTCTTTCTAATTCTGTCATGCGATTTCCAGGATCAGAATTTATAGAGGCCCGAAGTTCCTGGCACTACCTGACATAACTGGCATTATTTGATCTTTCTAACCACAGCAACCCAAAGCTGAAACGAATCAGTCAAGTAGAATTCACATCTACTTTTTCCTTCAATGAAATTCATTGTATAGTAGCATATGTTTAAGGGAATGTGTGAGTTTTATTGCAGGTCAGAAAGGCTGCAGTTCTAATCTGTGATTCACGAGGAAAACAGAGCACACAAAGACCAGGGCAAGACGGCCGGGTTGGAGATTGGAAGGTTCCGGTGTGTAAACCATATTCCAGTCTGATACGTGTGCAACAATAGGGTCATAAAAAAGGAAAACACTCCATGTGGATAGGAGACAGTCTTTGTTTTAGGGCTCTTACTGCTTTATTTAAAAGTTGTTAGTCAGATTCTTGCAAGGCTAGAATGATTCTGAGTATGGTGCTTTGTGAAGTGCATAAACCATTTGTGAACTCAAGGGGAATATTAAATATATTTCACTTGCCAAGAAGTTAATCAGTCAACCACAGATCCTTATTCAATGCGATTTATTGAACACCTGCCATATTAGAAGAGCCATAACAAGCCAGGTGGTGAACTGAAATGGCAACACTGCCCTCAGGGTGCTTATAATCAGAAGAAAATAAAGAGGATGGCAACTGAAACTTACAAGGGCCTCCCAGTTTACACTATTTCACATACAAAGGATGGCTGGAGCATGGTCATTACATACAACACCATCATTATCAACAACAAGTAGGTATGTATACATGATCAGTTATAGGTACGTGTATGTGCACGTGCAGCAATACTCCTTGGTGAGATTGTGATTTTGTTTCACCTTTTTGCTCTTTCAGATTTTGTTATTGGTGTAATTTCAGCTTAACTTAATATAATAGATGTATCTTTTCTTAATATAACTAGATGTATGTTTTATGAAAGTGGAAATTGGAAATTTCTATGCCATAATTGTTCAGTAGATTTTGACTGTGAATAGTACTGGCTTGGGTGTTTTTTTCAGGGAGTGGAGAAGGTAGCTGTTTGGCAAGTTTTCTATTTCTTTCAATGAGTAAATTAGCCCACTTACAGTTTCTTTCCTTTTTGGAACAAATTTAAATAATTGATACATCCCTTAAAATGTATCTGTTTCATTCAAATATGGTTGAAAGCATGTTTCAAGATATACTATCTCTGACGATTTGGAGAAATTTCTCTAGATTCTGTATTCCTCAGTTTCTTCATCTATAAAATAGAATCATATACTACCCTAGAAGATTACTCTCAAAATTAAGTGAGTTAACAAATAGTTTGTGTTTTGTTTTGTCCTTGTCAATTTCAGATTATTTTTTGGGAAGAAGAGGGAAATTTTGGCCTTTCTTCTCTATTTTCAAACCAGAAGTCTTCATCTGAGTCAAATTTTCTATTAATAGAATTTTGGCAATGTATTTGAAGATTTTTTTAATGTAAATTCAAGTTAGTTAATATATAGTGTAGTATTGGTTTCAGGAATAGAATTCAGTGATTCATCACTTGCATATAATACCCAGTGCTCATCCCAACAAGTGCCATTCGTAATGGCCATCACCCATTTATCCTCCCCCCCCCCCCCACCTCCTCTCCAGCAACCATCGTTCTCTACAGTTAGGAGTCTCTTATGGTTTCCCTCCCCCTCTGTTTTTATCTTATTTTATTTTTCCTTCCCTTCCCCTGTGTTCATCTGTTTTGCTTCTTAAATTCTGCATATGAGTGAAATCATATGATATTTGTCTTTCTCTGACTGACTTATTTCCCTTAGCATAATACCCTCTAGTTCCATCCACGTTGTTGCAATCGGCAAGATTTCGTTCTTTTAGATTGTTTATATATATACCACATCTTCTTTATCCACTCATCAGTTGATGGACATTTGGGCTCTTTCTAGAATTTGTCAATTGTTGATAGTGCTGCTCTAAACATGGGGGTGCATGTGCTTCTTCAAATCAACATTTTTGTATCCTTTGGATAAATACCTAGTAGTACAATTCCTGGGTCATAGGATAGCTCTACTTTTAACTTTTTGAGGAACCTCCATACTGTTTTCCAGAGTGGCTGAACCAGTTTGCATTCCTGCCAACAATGCAAAAGTGTTCCCCTTTCTCCGCATCCTTGCCAACACCTGTTGTTTCCTGAGTTGTTCATTTTAGCCATTCTGACAAGTGTGGGTGGTATCTCACTGTGGTTTTGATTTGCATTTCCCCAATGATCAGTGATGTTGAGCATCTTCTCATGTGTCTGTTAGCCATCTGCAGGTCTTCTTTGAAAAATGTCTATTCATGTCTTCTGCCCATTTCTTAATTGGATTATTTGTTTTTTGGGTATTGAGTTTGATAAGTTCTTTATGGATTTTGGATAATAACCCTTTCCTGATATGTCATTTGCAAATATCTTCTCCTTTTAGTTTGTTGATTGTTTCCTTTGCTGTGCAGAAGCTTTTTATCTTGATGAAGTCCTATTCATTTTTGCTTTTATTTCCCTTGCCTTCACAGTTGTGTATAGTAAGAGGTTGCTGCAGCCGAGGTCAAAGAGGTTGCTGCCTGTGTTCTTCTCTAGGATTTTGATGGTTTCCTGTCTTATATTTAGGTCTTTCATCTATTTTGAAATTATTTTTGTGTATGGTGTGAGAAAGTGGTCCAGTTTCATTGTTCTGCATGTTGCTGTCCAGTTTTCCAAACACCGTTTGTTATAGAGACTTTTATTTTCCATTGGATATTCTTTCCTGCTTTGTCAAAGATTAGTTGACCGTATAGTTGTGGGTCCATTTCTGGATTCCCTATTCTGTTACATTGATCCATGTGTCTGTTTTTGTGCTAGTACCATGTTTTCTCGATGATTACAGCTTTGTAATACAGCTTGAAATCCAGAATTGTGATGCCACCTGCTTTGGTTTTCTTTTTCAACATTACTTTGGCTATTCAAGGCCTTTTCTTGTTCCATACAAATTTTGAAATTGTTTGTTCTAGCTCTGTGAAAAATGTTGGTGTTATTTTGATAGGGATTGCTTTGAATGTGTAGATTGCTCTAGGTATTATAGACATTTTAACGATATTTGTTCTTCCAATTCATGAGCATGGAATAGTTTTCCATTTCTTTGTGTCTTATTCAATTACTTTCATGAGTATTCTATAGTTTTCTGGATATATTAGATCTAAACATACTGACTTTTTAAAAATAAATAAATAAAAACATACTGATGGTTTTTTTTAAAGATTTTTTTATTTATTTTATTTGACAGAGAGAGAGAGAGAGATCACAAGTAGGCAGAGAGGCAGGCAGAGAGAGAGGGGGAAGCAGCTCCCTGCTGAGTAGAGAGCCTGGTGCGGGGCTCGATCCCAGGACCCTAGGATCATGACCTGAGCTGAAGGCAGAGGCTTTAACCCATTGAGCCACCCAGGTGCCCCAAAAAACAACTGATTTTTATTTTGTCTTTAAAATGGCCCCAATATGGACTCCTGTTAAATATTTTCTGATTATAAGTCCTATTTCTCCTGCCTCACTCATTCTGTTCTAGCCACACTGGCTTCCTTGCTATTCCTCAATCGTGATAAACTTATTTTAACTTATTTTAGAGTCAGAGCTTCTTTTGTATTTGTGTTCTCAATAGCTAGAATGCCTTTCCTCATGTCCACATGACTTGCTTCTTGCCTTCTTCAAGCCTCTGCCCATATATCACCCTCCCAGTGACTACTCCTTAAATAGCAACATTGCTCTCCTCAACCTCTATTACCACCTGCTTATTCTCCCTAGTTTCCCTATTTTTCTTTATAGCTCTTTTTACTTTCTAATATACTCTATCACCTTTTTTTGTCTATCACTTATTTTCCACCATTCAAATAAAACGTAAACCTCATGGGAGAAGGGGATTTTCCCCTACTTTATTTGCTGCTATATCCTTGATTTCTATCACAGTTTCTGGCATATAATAGAGGCTCCATAAGATGTTAGTTAACTGAACGAAAGTATTGTCTGTCCCATTTAGTCAGTGTCTGGTTAATCACCACTATGGTCAGCAATACAGATCAACTTTTAAATTATTATCAGAATTTTGATTCAATACAGTAAGCTCTTCAAAAACAGGAACTATTTATTTGCATTATTCCAGTTGGAACTCTTTAATCTGTGAGTAAAAGATTGACCTAGCCCAAAATGGGCTATGTCAGTAATCTATGTAGAAAGATTTCCACATTGTTTCAGTCAGAATTCATATCGTTTGAGTCAGGGATCACCCTCTGGCTCTGCTTCCATTTTTCTGGTGTCTGTCAGGCTGAACAGTAGCTCTTAAGCCTATACACTTTCAGGTTTTAAGTCGTGTGTGTGTGTGTGTGTGTGTGTGTGTGTGTGTGCTGAAAACCTGGGATCAAATCAGGTTTTAATGCTTGAGAGAAGATCAAGTCCCGTTCTCCAGTAGCTTCAGCCTCACCCAATCAGCAGTGTCCTGGGACTGGGACTAGTAAGCTTCTGATTATTCCATTCATCAACCAGTTTCTATAGCCATATCCACTGAAGAGCCATTGATTAATAAGACCATGATCAATGGCTGCACAGGAGAGCAAGTGGAGATATACGATGCGTCCTTGAGTCTTGGTCTGGAAATTTGACAGTTATTTTCTTCTCCAACTCATTTACTGAAGCAAGTCACATAATCAACCCAATGTTTGTTGTGTGAGGAAATATCCTTTACCATTCATGGAGGAAATGGAGAGTCTCAGGGCTAAGGATGTGGATGTATAATTCTAACTTAGGGGTGGGTGAAGAATTTTAAGCAAAGATTCAATCATCTACATTGAGTAACAATATATACGCTAAACTATTTCTAAGGTGAGGTTAGGAGCTACAAGGTGATTCTTTTGCTGAGTTAGGGTTATAGATAAGGTCCCGTATTTGTTCTGTTTCTCCCGATGTGTGTGTGTGTGTGTCTGTCTGTCTGTGAATGTGTTTTATACACACATACAGACTGGCAAGTCCTAAGATTTGCAGGGTGAGTGGGCAAGCTGGAGAATCGGATGATGTAGCTTCAGTTTGAAGGCTGGCAGGCATGATACCCAGGAAGAACAGAAGTTTCAGTTAAAGTCTGAATGAAGGAAAAAAGTTAGTGTCCCAGTCTGAAGGACATTAGGCAGGAAGAATTCTTTCTTACACAGAGAGGGTCAGCTTTTTTATTCTATTCAGGCCTTGGTTGGATGAATGTTACTCATACAAGGGAGGACAATCTACTTTACTCAGTCTACCAATTTAAATGTTAATCGCATCCAAAAACTTTTTCACAGAAACACCCAGAATAATGTTTGACCAAATATGTGGGCACTCTGTGACCCAGTCAAACTGACATATTAAAATTAGCTATCACAAGCCCCGGTTTTGTTTGTTTTTGTCCTGACTTTTTATGACAAGAAAAGAGAAGCTAAGTGAATACTCCTTTTCTATCTTTTTCTTACTGAATTCCCAACCTCTTTTCTAAATAAATAGTGAGCCAGCCAAACTTTGAAGAATATAGGTTTAAAGGGATGCCAAATTATTAGCTTGTCTTGAGTGCCCACAGATCTTGGTCTGGCCCTGTTCTTAAGGTTTGTGCATGTGGCCCTTGGAAACTCAAAGAGAGTGAAAGTTCCCTTTCGTTCAAGAGAGAACCACACTCTGTGGGAATCTGAAGTCTTTGTTCACATGACCTCATTGTGGAACTCAGCATTAAAACAGTGGGTAGGAATCTCTGAGGCTACTTAATAGTATGGTGGTACATGAAGTTTCTCCATTTGGCTGTGGTATGTAGAATTTGTGGTGACATTTTTGCTGATTTTGTATGGTGAACCAACATGTGAGTCAATAAAGTGGATTTTTATAATTCGTTTATCCATTTGCATAATAGGAGTGTCTGAAGGACAGGTTGAAGAAACCACATCCTGCATTTGGAAAAACAACGTATCTGAGGTAGATTGTTGCCAGTTGAAATGTCATCTTTAGAGTATATTAAAAGTGTAATAGTTTGGAACCTGAATGTATAAAATGTCAAAAGAGTATTCAAAAAAGGTTTCAGTATAGGTGCAAAGGAAAATGATCTAAATTTAATGAACACTTAAGGCTGCACAGTCAGTTTTTATGATTGCCTTTAAGGAGAAGAGTAATGTATGGGATTCTGCTGCAAGATTCAAGAGAAAGTGCCTAAAGAACATATTGTTTGGCATGGTTAAAGAGCAGAGGGTGAGTGCATAGAAATGAGATGAAAAGACAAGCGCTGGCTTTATCATTGAGGGCCTTGCTTGTGAAATTAGGGAACGTGAACTGCCTCTTACGGGTGTTCCGGACCCATCAAGATGTTTAAGCAAGTGAGTGACAGAATTGTTGTTTCTGGACAATTTGCCCTGGTGATAGTAAGCAGGACGGAAGAAGATCTGATCAGAATTTTTTTAGAGATCTAAAGATTGAAAAGATTCTGGGGACACCCTTTATGCAATTTTAACTAATATGTAAAGCATATCCAAATACTGAAATTAAAATAATGCCTAAAACTTAAATGTCATAATTATAACTTCTTTCCAGAGATTCTACTTTTAAAAAATCTGGGTACATTCACTGAACCTAAGCTTTTCTCATATTTTATATTGTGTTTGCTTTACTGACACCCTAAGAATATGATTTTATCACCCACTGAGTGATCTAGCATTCCATGAGAATTTCAACAAAGGCAGTAGCAGTGGGGATGCATGGACAGCAGAAACTTTTAGAAGGTAGACTTGAAAGAACTTGGTGGTTGATTGGCAGAGGAGAGGGTCAGGGATTTGGATGTTTCTAGCTTAGAACCATGGGTAAATTAAAATAAAAGTGCATAGAAAAAAAGCAATGGTAATTAGAATGGTAATGGAAACATATGGTCAATCTAAAATGTAGATTAATTCTTACTGTATCACATCAAATTGGTTTGAAAGTAAGTTTCCTGGTGGTAGGAGAATTTTTTTTCTAAATTTATATGAACTAAAGTTGTATTTTTGAAAGTGGTGATTTAAATAACTTCCAGAACCTAACAGATACTTAGAATAAAAATTTTACCTTGATATTATCTAGGAGATTTTTTGATAACAGACTTGTCTACTTATTTGGAGAAAGGCTGCTATTCGTTACTAAATTGCAAGCTTCATAATTTTAGCTGATTATGTATTGTTGGTCATGTCTGTGAATGCCTTGAATTTCTTCAGCCAATGCCAATGATGAATGTGGGTAGATGATTTGAAAAAAATAATAAAGGAACTAAATAATTTCAGAGTCCTACTAAAGAACTCATTCCTGCTCTAGAATTCTGAAATCCCTTCATTTACTCAACAAATGTTCCTTTGACACAAATAAGCATACAAAATCTGCATGTAGTCCTGTTCTCTGCTATGCTATGTGAAAGCATGGAATCCATTCTTTATGTACGAATGTGCCTTTGACCTGAAATTGTGTTGGAAAAAGCTGGAATTAAATGAAAATAGCGGTGAAGTAAATTTCTTTTGCCTTATTGCTAATCATGGTACCCTTTGGAACGTCGTTAATGACTATTAACAGAAGTAAAAGAAGATATTCAGACTAACTCAGGATATGAATTCTCACGAAGGAATATGGCCTTTTCCATCCTCTTTCTCCTCATTTTTTTCCCCCTTCCTCTTCTTCCTCTTCTCCCTCCTCCCCTATGGGTGTCAAATGCAAAAATAAAAAAGGCAAATGAAGTTTACTTCTTGGGTTCTTATAGTTGGTTCTGGCTGTGTCCTGAAATTAGTCTTTTTTTTTTTTGCTCTGGGAAAACATCAGCGTGAAGACGGTGACCCTGTGCACTTGTTTTAGATGAGGGTAAACAGAAAACGATATTACTTGCCTGAATGGAGTAGACTATCCCATGGAGGAGAATAATAGCTGTCTTCTAGTTTCTGTTTTTCTAAAAAGACAAGTGAGAACTTAAAAGGAGAAAGACCTAGAGAGGGAGTGAAAGATGATTACCTTAAGGATTAGAGCCGTTACCCTGGTGAAGTCTGCAAATACTGTTTCTAAGTGATGGGTTCAATGTCTCTCAAGTAAAATGAATTTCAACTAAGGGATTAGCAGTAAATCTTTACAGGAAAATATCTCTCAGTTAGTTATCCATTATGATAGCATGATTTCAATAAAAGTGGATATTGTTTCACTCATTAACCAGGCTGTCATATAAATATTATTTTAAAAGATCAGAAGAAATACACTATTTTCTGGAAAAGTTCAAATTGCTGAAATTTTATCACAAGTTTGACTATTTTAAAATACATTCAACAAAAATGATTTTTTTAAAATGAAACATGGCATTGATCTGGCCATGGTAGTGACTTAACAAATTGAAATATTTTAAGTGTTTTATCAAAAGTCTAGTAGATACAGGTTTCATAGATGCTTTTTAATTTGCTATATACTCTTGTTGGCATTTTTTATTTTTAAGAAGTAATCAAAAACACATTGTGAGCTCAAGGAACAGCATATATGCTTAAGGTTAACACGGTAATGGCTCTGACCTTTAACCCTGATGCAACTGTTCTATACTAACAGCTCTTTGTGAAAGGACACCAAATACTGAAGAAATTGGAAAGGTTAACAAAGTTAGCGGACAAAATAAACTTGATACTGAGAATGAACTTTCACATGTAGCAAAAAAATAAACACTATTCTCTTAAGCTGATCATCAAAGGATGTTTAAGATGCCTATATAGGCTTCTTAGTGCTAAGTTCATACTCTGTTTTGAGAATTGTTTATACAGAGGGTTACCAAATTCATAGTGAGTCAATTACTGTAAATTCATAAGAACTAATACGTATGGGATTATTTTAAAACAGTTGAAATCCGCACCACTGGGGTGGCAATCATACTTAGGAACTTGCTATTTTTTTCAAGTCATTTTCATGACATCCAAGTATAAGAGGCATTCCTAACTTCCTTATGTGGACTTGAGTAAATTATTCCCCAACATAATTTATAGAATTTGGGTCCAAAATATAACCTGAATTCTTGGCTACAACAAGGTAATGTAAAGCCTGACTTCTGTTACTGACACATTTTAGCAAGTTCACAGCTCAGGCTGACTCTACAATGGGAATTACATATCAGATTACTTTTGTAGAAATGGAAAAGAGCAAAGTTACTGCAAAACTGTGTGTGATCACCAAGAATATGGTGTGGAAAGGTCATTTAATAAACACTGAAAAGGTGGGTGTGTTTTTTACTGGTTGCTGCTTATCTTCTAAACCGTTTTATTAGCATTTCCTGAAAACCACATAACATCCTAAAGATGTAAAGATAGTTTCTGTCTCTTGCGCACAAGTGCACCTTAAAGGAGATACCCTAGACTAAAACTCACCAAACCACTCTTAATGTTATTTTTAGTAATGAGAAGTGCAGGTTAGGAACTTTTTTATTTCTCATTGTATCAAAAAAATAATGTTTACGTGAAAAGAAAAGCAAATGACAGACAAGAATGGTCATATCTGGTTTTGCATTTAAAAGCCCAATCCTTGATGGCTTAAAAAAATAAAACTTCAGGTGGTCTTATTTTTTAACTCAACAAAGCTCCACTTGTTATATAAGTCGTCTTACTAATTTATTGTTGGGCTTTGAAAAAGCTTCCCCATTTTGCCGGTCTTCCAAAGTATTGGTTGATGTGGCTAGCAGCCTTTCAGAAAACAGCAGGATTAACAGGGTATTTGCACACCTGCAAAGCTCATTTGATGACTAAAATTGCAAATGCTGTACAAGTAAAACAAAAAAAATGTATTTTTTGAGTTATTTAGTGACCACAGCTATATAACACTATTCACACAACCAAGAATGTATGTCTATATATTATATATCCCAAAACGTAGTTTTGATTGATTATTTTTCCATGTCAAATATTTTGATTTGCTGGAAAAGATGATAAAAAAAATCCTTAACAGAATTAGACAACTTTATGAGAAAATGACAGCAGCAAAAGCAAGAAAGTGATCTTAAGAATCTTAAAGTCAGCAGATAAATTAGGAAAGAGAGAACATGTAGATCAAGATGATGAGCATGGTTGCCTTTTGTTCTAAGGACTTGTCTTCAGATGCATTGCCATGCATATCTAAGCTAAACACATGACTTCCTTGGGAAGTACTCTCTGGATGATTCACCTATCTTTCAGACATGTAATTTTTAGACTTTTCTTTATTGATCATTTGATTGTTTTTGATCAATAGATTTTCATTTTGATGATTGGTAGGTTTCTTGAAAATTCTCTCACTTCTCATGAGATCATTTAAACTGAGGGCTAAGTTGTCACCCTGACTGATGGCTTTCTTAGGTGGTAATTTCTGGAGGCCTAACCGAGGTAGGGAAAGGTTAGGTATTAATCACTGAAATTGCAGCCAGAGCATTTGATACCACGTAGGGTTTCTATCTACTCCCCACTTCTGAGGCCCGTGGCAGACATATGTAATGAACTAAAGGTCTTGGGGACAACCTCGCAATCTTCCTTGACTCTCAGCTCCAGGCAACCACTATTAACTAATCTCTTAAATTGGCTCAAACGGTGAAATCTATTTGCCATCCTGCATTAGATTCATATTCTAAGCTTTAATATTTACTCTTTGTCTCTTCCATGGAGATGATAACATCACTTTCTGCTTCCCTGGCATGAGAACTAGTCCTAGAGAAGGGTTATATGAAGACATAGTGCAACTTTTCCTTCTAAAACTGTAGGACTACCCATGATAAACCCATTTAGATTGAAAGAGACTTTATCAAAATTTCCCTAACAGATTATAATCTATTTACTTCTAAATCATTATTACTCATTCTGTGTTCACTCTAGCACAAAATGAGTTAATCTGAAATGAGATTCTTTAAGATGTTAAGTTTTGTTTGTGAAAATGATTATAGTATAATTTTATTATGGGTGCAGGAATAAGAAATAGATGAGGTTTTACGTAAATAGAAGAGTTTGATGCTATCGACTTAAGGAGAAAAATGATCCTCAAAGGGCTCACAATCACAGCTTGCTAGAATCACCATCTAATGAATTAATGTCCTGCTTACATTTTTCAAACTGTAAACACTTTGCTACTTAAATTTTCAGCAATATTTGAGAAGCAATTTGCACTCGGAAACTTTGGGCTTTGTAAATTGTGAACATAAGTGAATGGGTACTAAGTTATAGATGAGGCTGGAAATAAATGGAGGTTCTTGTGAGTGGGTATGAGAGCACATCTGCAAGTTGTAGTTAGATTCAGCTTCAGTCTGTGTTTTCCCCAGTGTGACTCACTCAGTCATCACCCGCTTTGCGTTATTACTGACTCCTAACTATGTGAAACACTCAAACAGTTGGGATTCCTTTTGGAACACATACAAACAACCTAAATCTTCCAATTCGGATTATGTGGTTGGGCCCAAGACTGTTTTGAAGACAGGGAGGAAAAACCTGAAGGCTGTCTGTGGCTATGGGGTGTGGTGTTGTGGGGTTGGTGGTACAGTTCTAGGGTGTTAGTTAATACGGAAGGTACTCAAGTTACATCCAGTGTAACATACCAACCTTGGAAAATCTCTCTCTCTCTTTTTCCCCCTCCCTCCCTCCCTCCCTTCCCCTCCACCCCACCCAACCCCACCCTTTCTCTTTTTTCCCATAGCAATTGCTAACTAACCTTCCTGACAATGTAGCCTGAGGTAGGTTACTTTGGGTAAACTAGAACATCATTTCTCTCTCGGCAGTTTTTTTGTCCTTACAATCAAACCCATGTCAAATCTAAGTAAAAGCTCATTCTGACTATCAATATTTATTTTATTTAGTTCTGTATAAGCTTCAGTGCCTGCTCATTTCTTCTTACCAAAACTCTTGAACTCCTTAAATCCGATCACCACAAAATTGCTGTGGATGGAAGCCTTTCATTATCCTGCCTTTGTTTTCTAATTTTTTGGACTTTTAAAATTTGAAAATAATTCCAAGTCACCACTTTAAAGTGTACAGTTTAGTAGTTTTTAGTGTATTTACAGAGTTGTCCAGCCATCACCACTATCTAACTCCAGTACGTGTTTGTCACCCCAGAAAGAAGCCCTGTGACCATTAGCAGTTACTCCCCGTTCTCCCCTCTTCCCAGCCTCTGGCAACCATTAATCTACTTTCTGTCCCTATGGATTTGCCTACACTGAATACTTTGTATAAATGGAATCATAAAATAGGTGGCCTTTTGTGATTGGCTTCTTTCACTAGGCGTAATATTTTCAGCATTCATCCATGACCGAATAATATTCCATTGTATGGATATAATACATTTTATTTATCCATTTATCATTTGGTGGACATTTCATGGGGAAATGTTTTTCCTTTTCTCTATTTCTCTTCTTACTTTTCTCTCTCTTTTTTGCCTCATGTTATTCTAGTTTTTGTTCTCCTTATGATATTTGTTATAAGTTATTTAATTTCACGCATTGAAAATCCTTCTAGTAACTTCTAAACTAATGTTTCTCAAACTTCAATGTGTACATAACACATAGAGGGCTCCTTTTCCTTTTTTTTTTTTTTCTCGAAAGTTTATGTATGTATTTTAAAGTGGGAGAATGAGAATGGGAGTAGGAGCAGAGGGAGAGGGAGAGAGAGAATCTCAAGCAGACTCCACACTGAGCGTGGAGCTCGACAAGGGGCTTGATCCCATGATCCTGAGATCATAACCTGAGCTGAAATCAAGAGTCCGACACTTAACTGACTGATCCACCCAGGTGCCCTGGGGGTCCTTAAAAAATGCAGACTCTGATTCAGTAGTTCAAGGGGTAAGCCCATGATTCTGTATTTAACAAGTTCCCAGGTGATACTGATGCTGCTGATCTGTAGACTACCACTTGAGTACCAAGGATTCTGACCGTATGTTCCACTGAAAGAGAATATTCTAACTAGGCTAGTTCATATCAGGCACACTTGTAGATGCTTTCACAAATTTTATATTTATCTAAATATTTTATCAACAGCTATTTAATACATGCCCAGTTGCCTTCACATAGTATTTAAGCAAGGCGTGGTTTAAAACAGAGCCTGGCAACTTAAGACCTGTGATTTTTGCCTGCCATCTGTTTTTTAAAATAAAACTTTATTAGAACCTAGCCGCACACATTCATTTGTATGTTGTCTATGGCTGCTTTAGACTATAACAGCAGACTTGGGTAACTTTTACGGAAACCATATGGCTTGCTAATTGTGACAAAGACCACATGGTTTACAAAGCCTAACATAACTACTATCTAGCCCTTTATAGGAAAAAATTGCCAACTCCTGCTTTAAAGACTTCCTATGTTATGAAACAATTTAAATCAATTTACTTAAGCACACATCTATGTATAAACTAAAGAACTTAGGGTATAGAACTGCAGTAATCACTAAGAACATTTTATCAAGATGAAATTGGTGTTCATCAAGAACATTCATACATGTACCAGTTTTTAATGAGGGTACAACCAAAGAATAAAAGTACAGTCAGTATTTTCAACTACTTGAACATTTAAAGTTGTGTTTAACTCAACAATCTGTTGATTCTATGTATGCACCCAAGCAACTGAGTACGGCTGGAAAAAAAGCAATCGTCACACAATAATTTTATGATCACTAAACTCAACTAGATCCATAATGAATCACAGGACTTAATTCTCTAATTCATTTGCATTCCCACACTCCTAGATGACTATCCATGCCTTTTCTTCAAACTCTGAACACCTCATATTCCATTCTCAGTCTTAAGTGAGGACCGTTTATTTTCTACTAAAAAAATAAAATCTATCAGAAGAGAACTTCTGTTTTTCTTGTCACTGTGTTCTCTCTTACCTCATCTCAGCCTCCAAACTCTGGCTTTGTTTTTGTTACATCAGATGAATTGTTTGTCCTCTTCAAAGACCAGTCTCTTCACTTGTGCACACCACATCCTTACCTTTATCACCTACTTCAGGACATCATGGCAGCACTTTTTCTTGCTCCTGCATTGTCAAATTTGGTCACTGTACCTGATTTTTCCCCTCATTATACAAACGTTCTTATTTCTTTCATCTTAATATAAAAGACTGAATTTTGACTCCATTTGCCTCTTCATGAGCATCCATTTCTTCCTTCCCCTGACAGCAAATGTCTTTGAAAGAGATGTCTATACTTAGTCTCCAGATTTCTCCTTCCATTCTCTGTTGAACCTGCCTTAAGATTTTATCCACATGCTTACCCTGAAATTGTTCTTGTTAAGGCCACCATGACCTTCCCAATACAAACTTCAGTGGGTGGCCATTCTCAATGCTGAATTTGTCAGTGGCCATTTACACAGCTGAGCACTCACTTATTTTGTAATGTATTCATCCCTTGGTGTCTAAAACCCACACTCTTCTTATCTTCCTTCTGTTATTCTAGCCATTCCACCCCCCCATTCCTTTTGCTATTTTCTTTTCATTTACTTGACCTCTAAATATGGGTCCTCTTCCTTTCTTTATCTACACTCAATCCCTTCATGAATCATGGTTTATGATACCACATTTATGATGATGGCTTCAGGATTTATATCTCTGGCCCAGACTTCTCTATAACTCTGGAGTTTTAAATCCAACTGTCCACATACCATCTCCATTTAGATCTCCAGTGGGCATTTCAAACTTAATGTGCCCACAACTAAAATTCTGACTTTCTCCTTCACCCTAAAGCTTATCCTTCTGTCTAAGTCCTCTCAGTGAATGGTGATTTCATTTTTACAGTTGCTCAAACTGAAGAGCTTGGAATGATTCTTGATTCTTCTTTCTTTCACACCCCATATCCAATCCATCAAAACATCCTGTCAGTGCTCGCTTTAAGATACATCTGGAATCCAACCACATTTCTTCACTTCATAGCCACTATCCTTGTCCATTCTATCACCTTCTCTCACCTGGATTATTCTAATACTGTCATGATGAGTATTCCTGCTTTCTGCTCTTCTCACCCTTTAGTATTTTCACTGCAGCAGCCAATGATACCATTAGAATACCTTGGCACTCTATACATCCTTCAATGACTTTCCATTTCACTCAGAGTAAAAGCCAATATGTTTCCTGTGGACTACAGGGAGCTACGCACCATCTCTATGACTTTATCCCCTACTCTTCTCCTCTTGCTCACTCAACAACCTTCACCTCTTTGTTTTTTCATGAACCTGCCAATCATATTTATGCCACAGAGCCTTTGTATTTTTAGTTTTGTTTGCCTGGAGTACTCCCGCGATATTCACGTGGCTCCTTCCTTTATCTCCTTAGGTTTTAATTCTTTTCCCCTTAGGACTTCCTCATCCTGCTTCCCTGATTTAACGTTCTTCATAGCATTTATGACTTCCAAACAATTTCTACCTGGTTATTTTGATTATTGTCTCTGTCTATCCAGTGAAACATAAACTTGATGAGATCAGGGATTTTTGCATTGTTTTTATTGTTTTAAACCACAGAACTAAAGACAAAACCTTTAACTTCTCAATTAGTAATTTTTCTGGATAAAGCAGTTTCAACCCAATGTTATCTCCCCCCAAGTTAACATCCCTTCCTCAGAGTGATATTACGTGTCACTTGACATTCTTTTTTTCCCCTCCTTTGCTCTGCTAGATTAAAAGAAAGTAGTGCTGACTTTTGGCATCATTCAGAAACACTGTGTTGTTACAGTGCTTTCCCCACAAAATGTCTTCTTATGTCTTGGAGTAACAATCACCAGTGCAGCTCTGTCTATCTTTGAGTTGCTTTGGCTAGAGAAACTCCTGTCATTATCTCAAAACACAGACGTGTTCTGATTAAAACAACAAAAAAAGACGCTTTTATTCCATAGAGAGGTCCTCTTTAGAAAGAGGGTAGTTATTACAACGGAGCATTGTAGATTTGAAAACTCATTTCCCATTTTCAGAAAAATAAAGATAACTTTTTCAATATCCATGAAAGTCAAAAAGCCATCTTTTAAATACTCTCCCAGAGGGGTTTATACCCATTCCATTTTGCCTTATTCTGACTCTAGTCTCTACCTATTGACAGATGAAGTCCCATTCATTCAAACCATGGAGCAGTTGTAAATTTGTTGCTAACTCTGCCTTTATAAAATCTAGGCATTTAATGTCTTGTTAGTAAGATTAATGTATAAATGTATTTTGTGTTTATAATTATTATATATTTAGATTTGTCTCTGTAATTAGAAACTACTGTAAACTTTGCCCTCAAAAAAGTCCGATCTAAAAATTAAGACTAAATAATAAGTCAGACTTCCTGTTAAATTGCTCTCTTGCTTTGAGAAACTTTGCCAGCACAAAGAACCAGTCCACAGTAGCCCCAGATAGTGGTTTTTGGCTAAGCATCAAATGATAAACATTATTTATATGTATTCCAAAATACAGAAGCTGGCTATACTTCATGCTGAATATAGAGTTGTGCTATTTAATATTTTTAAATATTATCAAGGGATTTGATTTTTTTTTAAATCGATGTTATTGTGCTATGGATTCTTTGTTTTTACATAGAATTGTATTTGTATTGAACTCTAAATCTCACCTTTTTATATGCATATATAATTATGTGACTTCTCTATTCATTTTTTACTTCCATGTGCCATTATGCTTTTCTCCCATCTTGTAACAAGGGAATAAATAGGCCCTTTCTCCAAATGTGAGACTTTGATAGTGTCCCTTGGTTCCATTTTTTTCTTATGTCCTAAAAAATTTTAGTCCATCAAGTGTTCCTTGGGGCCATCTGTCTTTACGAAGAATCCCTCTTTTTAATCTAAAGTCTATGATACTTTCAATTAAAGAAAACAACAATATTTCCTATTCCCTTTTAGTCCTTTATGACACAAATGTAACTCTTTTAATGTTTTTTCAGTTAAAGTACATTTGCCTCATATCTGAGTTTAGTTTGCTAAGTCTTAGGGACTACTTTTAAAATCCATTTACTGATATTGAGGTTAGAGAATAGCCTAAGTGGAAGAGGTGACTTGTGGGCCAGTTTACTGTGTAGATGGTGATAATAAGTAATAGATTTTAATCGTGCTTTATATTTTATGTCACTTTTAGAAGCATTGGTTTATTCATTATTGGAGATTCCTACATAGTTCTGTTCCAAGCAGATTTTAGTTTATAATTGTTATTGATTCTTAAAATTCTCTTCTGTAAAAGAAGGTATTTTAGGTCTATTAATGAAAATGGAAAAAGTATTCCTTGCATTTTCAGTCTATAATTATCTTAAAAATGTCATCTATCATCTATTTACTATTTCTGTTTTTTCATGACTTACTCTTTCATTGATGTCTGTCAAGGAATCTAAAAAACGAAATTTTTGTAAAAGACCTTACAAAAACTTTCCAATAATTCCTTAGTTACCAAATTAATTTTTAGTCCACATTCTTTTCTCATATTGTTAAAAATTTTTGATGTTGCTGAAACTTATTTCCTCTCAGAAATCTTTTCTCTTGACCTTTTGCACAAGAGTCTTGTATATCTTTCTCTACGTCTGGCTGGTTCAACAAAGATTTTATCCTTGACTCCTTATCATTCTTCAGTGATGTCCTCAACCAAAGGACAGCCTTTTGGTGAATCTGCATTTCTGGCGCTGGTTTTATTTGTTTTTGTCAAGGTTCCAATTGATCATGACAGCTAGCTGACTGCTATTTGTAAATTTTGCATGCCCCATCTAAATTTGTTTCGGTCCTACCAATCCAGTTTTGTTATTTCTAATAATGGTCCAAGTCATTGAAGTCTGAGATTTTAATCATTTAAATTTTTCTAGCTTCCTTATTAGTTAGGTTTATCACTATCTCCTAGATGTATTCCTTTATTCAAACATCAATAGGCCCTGCCTATTTTCTCCTAATTTCTATCTAAAATCATTGCAACAGCCTCTTAATTTTTTTTTGTACCTCTAATTTTCTTCTCTAATTTCCCATATATTCATCTACTCTTAAATTATGTTTCTGGTTTTAGAACACATATCTAGCCTCACGGACCCAGTTTCCTGAAACTCATCTTTGCTGCTTTGGCTTTTTGAGAGAATATGAATGTTAGTCTTAACCTTATATGTCCCAAATATATCTGTTCATCTTCCATGAAAACTTCCCTGATCATTTTATTTGGAAAAGATTCCTCTCCCATCTGAACTCACACATGATATCATCATGTTCTGGCTGGCTTGCTTTCTGTGTTGTATAATTACTATATTGCGGGATGTTAAACTCACGGGAGACAGATTTCAGACTTAGTTATCTTTATATATCCTATAGAGACTATTTCAGTGCTTTAGATATTATAGGTACATGATAATTGTCGAATGAATAAGCATCAAATATGCATTGCTTTTATACCATAGTTGCTTTATACAGCATTGTAACAGTCTTTTCATTCTCTTAAGTATGAAAGATAATTTCTTGGTATAGCATCATATAGTGTATGAATCATAATTTTGTTATGGGCATATGGTTTTATAGCTTTAAATTTTATGGGAATCCGTATATAATTAAAAAAGGACACAAGTAAAGGGGAGAGAAGATCATTATCCTGGGAGTTTTCTTAAGGTACATAGAGCAAAAGGCCTGAATTTGGCATCATAGATCATTGCTCTCCCATCTCGCCCACAACTACTGTCACACACCCACAACTGCCCCCCTCAAATCTTATACATGAAACTTTAGAAGTCCCATGTATAAATCTACAGAAATCTATCCCACTCTTCAGAAGCAAAGTAATACTGGTCATTACGTTGCTGAATGCCATCATATTATATGGTGTTAAATGATATAGTGTTGGTTGTATATTCTACATATGATTTCCAAGAGTTATATATTACATTTTTTTCGGGAGAAAAATCCTACAATTGTTTTCTTTTTAATATTTCATGTTAAATCAAAAAGTACTTCAACGGAATATGTTGCAAAGGGAGCTATTTTGAATGTAAACTGAAGCAAAATTAATTAGAAGTTGCTGAAATGCTAGAGAAATAATCCTAATTTTAAATGGACTCCATGTGATGTTTGATTTCATTACTGACAAATTTAGAATGAACTTCATTTATTATGCCGTGAATGTTCATTATTTTTGCAATGTATTGCACACACATTTCCATTCCTTCCAACCTATTTTTTAGTCTCAGCATTTCTATTTTGACGTTAGAAAAATATACAACCAAAATCTATAAGACTTTGATTAAATGTTGATACAGCTGATTTCAACACAGCCAAAGCCAGTGACCATACATGGAATCTAAACAACAGCTAGTAATTACAATGTCAAAGGCATGTATACACTGTGAGTTATGTTTCATTGTCTGGCATGCAAATATAGTCTCCGTTTCCTTTACACTATGTCCAAAGTATAAAGAAAGCCAACCAAAGAGTTCTGTTTCGTTTACACAAAAGAACAAGGTTCAATCATGTTTGATAAGTTGCAAATTACTGGTAATACCACAAGTGTTGTTACAGCTGCTAAGAATGGTCAGGAGGATGTACAAAATACAGCAAAGGCATGAATCAAAAGAAAAAACCTAAACAAGTTTGAATGATGGTGTATAGTATGGCTAACTTTAACTTCACTTGGGGCCTGGAAATGCCGTATTGGGTGCAGTGTGAGGTGCCTCATATGGAATCTGGTCTCGTGCAGATCTTTCTTTCAACTCTCTCCATACAGACGAAGTGGCCTCTTCTCGTTTGCATGCACGCATGGCATTTACAAATCAAAATTCTTACAGTTTTGTAAGACCTGAGCCACCAGGGACAAAGAAAAGAAATAACGAGGGAGAAAACATTCTGAGACAGTAAGACGCAATCTGACTTTTTTGTAACAACACTAAAACCCCTTTATAAGAATCAGACCAAGCTGGCATAGTAAAAGAAAAACAAAACAAAACAAAACAAAACACGACACTTTCCTGGGAACCCGAATAGTTGAAATACGAGGGTTTTTAAAGTGTCTAATTCATGTTGGAATTTAATTCAGTGAGCATTTATTAAATCCTACCATGTGCTGCAACTTCTCATTTCATATACTTTTATCTCCGTTCCCCTCCTCGTCAATCCAATCAGCGATTCAGGAAGATGTGTTTTTGAATGGGAAGAGGGCTAAAGAAAGCATTGGGCTGGTGAAAAAAAGACTCATAAATGATAGTTCCTATCCCTTGTGGAATGCTGGCAACCTATGTAACTTTCTGAGCTTCCTGGGCCCCCATTTGTGTGCATATAAAATGAGAAGGAATGAGTAGCATCAGAAGTTGCAGACAGATGATCCTAGAGCTAAGTGTGGCCTGCAGACATGTTCAATTGGATCCACAATTTGAATTAGGTTTCAATACTTAAAAGGCAGGATATTTTATATAAAATTCCAGATTTCTGACTTCACTTGAAAAAAGATTGTAAAATCTGTCACTAGTGGGCTGGCATTTCCACATAGCAACAACTGGGTGCTGCTGAGTAGCAGTAGCCTCTGACATAGAACACGCGATCTCCTCTTGCGGTCAGGTCTTACCTCTTGCGGTCGGGGTTACCTGTTCTACCCTCCAGTGACCCTTGTCTTCTCTGAAATTTCTAAAACCACTTGTTAAATTTTGCTTTCAGAGTCATCTCTTTCTGACTAATGTTATGCTATATTTATAAAAATACATACAGAAGTTATTTATGTCTAATGAAAGCAATTCTAGAGTAGTACCCCACTTCATGGTTATGATATTATTATTACCACTACTTGTAGGAATATTAATAATAATAGCAAATATTTAATGATCACTAAGTGTGTGTCTGGCAAAACTCTGAGTGCTTCCACGGGGATTAACTGAAATGAGGACAGGACATTACATTCTAAACCACTGGTTCTCAAACTTGAACATGCATTAGAGCCATCTGAGGGCTTGTTAAGACATAGGTTTCCAGGTGCCAATATAAGGTTTGAGAGAGGAAACTATGATAGAATCAGAAAAACAATCAAAAAAATATATTAAAATTCTGCATTCGTATTGCTTTGCATATTTTAGATGATGTATTTAACATTTAAGTTTAAAGTTAAAAGAAGCAGAGCTTGAAAATCACACTTGATCCATCACGGATGTGATTCGTGCAAAGAAGAAAGCAGAGCACCAACATTGAATCTACACACTAGAGGTTGGCAGACTATTGGAAATAGCCATGGCCTGTATTTGTACAGACCATGAACTAAGAATGATTTTTATATTTTAAAGAGCTGGAAAAAGAAGGAGAAGGAGAAAAAGAAGAAGCAGAAGAGGGGGGAGGAGAGGAGAAAGAAAAGGAGAAAAAGCACAAGAAGGAAAAGGAAAAGGAGGAAGAGAAGAAAGAGAACAAAGGAGAAGGAGGAGGAGGAATGGGTGAGGGCGGTGGAGGAAAGGAAGGAGGAACCACAGCAAGAGCACTAATAGAGGACAAATGTGGCCCTCAAAACCAAAAATATTTACTATATCCTTTTATAGAAAAAGTTTGAAGACCCATGTTATACAGTAGAAAGGACTTTGTCCCACTTGAGTGGTTTGTCTCCAGAATGCACATTTATTTATTCTGTAAATTAAAATATTCTAGGCTTGCATATGTCTTTCGTTAAAAAAAAAAAAAGACAGCTTTAATTGATTTTTTTTCTATTAAACTATCTTGATAGGTTGGAAAAAAAGTTTTCCACTTATAGAGAGTGCTCAAAAAAGGCTGCTGTCTTGTTCATTTGCCTGATTGAACTCAGATCTGTTCACCTCCCTTTAGTGGCAGGATTCTTCCAAGGCTTTATTCCCGATATGGCAATTTTCATCATCAGTCTGCCTGGATAGAACTGCTCCTGTGGGTTTGGATGTTCCTTACAAATAAGGAATAATTTGTATATATTAGCAAATTAGCAAATAATAGCAAATTCATATAGCTTTACCCTAACCACATTTTTAAATGTATTCATTGATTTATCCATCATTAATCAGGTGTCAGCTTGGTGCCAGGCAATGTCCTGGTCACTGTTTCCTATGACCCTCCATCTCTCTTACCTAAGGGTTTCATTTTCATATCATGTTGAACTAAGGAAAAACGCCTGCATCTGCTTTCTCTCCTTGCTGTGTTGGTCCTTTCCACAGCGAGTGTCCCTGTATGCGTCGTTTGGAAGGAGAATTTAATTCACTTCTCAATTACTTTGCTTGATGTAAGTATGACTTCATTCATTAGAATCTTGGCTAAGTGAGGTAGTAGGAAAAGGTAAGCGTATAAACCATAACCTTCATACATTAGCCAGTTTCCCCAAAATGTATGGAGGTACTGGTATTTTTTTGTGTAGCACAGAACAACCTTAGGAAATAGTATTTTTTAAAAAGGGCTTTTAATCTCCAAGGTAAAATAAAGGTGTACTATAAAGCCATATGGTAATACTTTACAGCAGCTGGGCTGAGACAGTGTACTGCTAATTTGCACAGTTCTTTTATGTAAGTTAAATGTATTTCTTTGGCTAAATGCAGTTCTGAAGGCAAGGGTATTATTAATTGCTAATGCTGCCCCTGGTATTCCGATATTCACTGCTAATTATATAAACCAGTATACTTCAGTCTTAGTGAACCATTTTTCTTCTGCTCTGAGATATTTGATCAGAAGGAATTCCACCTCTGGAACAACTTGTATGAGGTTAGCCCTCTGGGAAAGTTCTAATTTACAAGATCCTTACTAAAAAAATCAAATCTGTTTCAAAGAGATTACATTATAAATGTAAACTTCCTAATGAGCTTGAGTGAAACGCTGTGGGCTACAACTGGTGAACTTTGAAAGTTTTTACCCTTTTCCTTTTCCTATATATATATTTTATGTAATCTGTATCCCAAGTCCTATAAAGAGACCAGCTGTTACTCCCAGTGAACTGATGCTTGTAGCCAAATCCTACATATTCCCTGATATAGGCGATCCTTCCCTTTTTATTCTTTTCATTAAGAAAAAATGTTTACTATAATAAAAACAGCTAACACTGTGGTGATTATACACCAGATGGCAGGCTCAGTAACCACTTTTGCATAAACTACCTCATCTGATATTCACAAGTTAAGTAACTTACCCAAGGTCTCTTAGCTCTTAATTAAAGATTAAAAAGAAAATGTGGTGCTTGAGCTTGCTAGAGATTGAGATAGTAAAAAACATATTAAAACCATGAGGAAATTAGATATAGCAATTATTTTCTTTTTTAAAAATGGTATTTCCATCATTTAAATGTCAGGATACTAACGTATGATTTCGGTGTTCTTTCTTTTCTTCTCTTTGCATATGTGAAACAGATCAAATTGAAAATATGTCAAAGTCACATGATTTATAGCTTACTCTATTCTTATTTTTATTTTAGTGTCAGTCTCAGGATAATTTTGAGTAATTACTTATCTTAATAAATACTGTCCATTGACTGACAAATGCCTTGTACACAATTCCCTATGTGTATGGCTATAGAATATGAAAATATTCATATTGGTATCTGGCACTAAACATTTTACAAAAGACCAGTGGTCTGTATTTCATGTGACTTGGGTTCAGGGTCCAAATTAATCTCTATTATTACATGTATGACCATGGACAAATCTTTTCACGTCTGTGGACTCCAGTTTCTCTAAAAGAGAATAGTTGGATTTTGCTGTCTCTAAAATAACTTATAACTTCAAAATTCTATGAAATATTTAATTTGAATTTTTAAAAACCTTGGTTGTGTGCCCAAATAAAATTAGAGCTTTAGAAGTCTTGTGTATAGCTCCTTGCTTATCTGTTTCTTACCATCCATTTCTTCCCATTTGATTCCATTCAGCTCCACTATTCTTCATCACTGATTTTTTGAGATAACAGTGGCTTTGCACAGAGAGACTTCTTTTTTTTAATGTTTTATTATATTTATTTTTGTATTATATAAAATATATTTTGTATTATATAAAATATTTTGTATTATATAAAATATTATATATATATAAAATATTATATAAAATATAAAATATATATATATTTATTTTTTAACAAATACTTTTTTATTTTTTCAGTGTTACAAGATTCATTGTTCATGTACCACACCCAGTGCTCCATGCAATATGTGCCCTCCTCAGTACCCACCACCAGGCTCGCCTAACTCCCCACCCCTGCCCCTCCAAATCCTTCAGTTTGTTGCTCAGAGTCACAGTCTCTCATGGTTCATCTCCCCCTCTGATTTCCCCCAATTCACCCTTCCTTTTCTTCTCACAATGTCCTCCATGTTATGCTCCACATGTAAGTGAGACCATATGATAATTGACTCTCTCTGCTTGACTTACTTCACTCACAGAGAGACTTCTTAACTGAACTTCTGTATTGATGGCAGTGTAGCAGAGAGTTAATTCCAAGGAGAAGCTGACCGTTGGTAGAAACAGAAAGGCAGAGGAGGGAGGAACTTCTTAGCCATCATCCTTTGGTAACTACCCAATTTTCTCTCAGTGTCCTCACTTGCTCCCTGCCATCCTTAAGCAAACAAAGCCTAATGCACTTCCTGTTCCTTCCTTGCCCAGATGCAAAAAAGGTTTAATATCAATGCCTCTTCACTCCCATCTCATTCTCAGTATATCTCTTAAAAGAAAAGGAACCACTTGCTAATGGCGCCTGAAAGCCCATGTCACAGCCTCATGTTGATTAGTCACCATTCAGTCAAGGGCACTTTTCAGCCCCAGTGAAGGGGAAGAGATGCGAAAGAAGAATCAGCTCTGAACTTTATCAGTAGTTTCTGGGTGTGCCACAAATAGGTGGAAATTGGAAATGAAATTCTCTTCACCATGGATGGTAGAAGTTAATGTTACTCATGACGTAGATGGAAGGGGTGGGGAAGATTCAGAAGGAGGAAGGTAGTGAAAAAAGAGAAAAAGCAGGAGAAAAATATTGTGAGCATACTGCAAGTTGAAATAATCTATCAAGTAATAGTTTGCAGATCTGGTTATTTTTCTACTCTATCCTATTGAAGTTTGGGCTTTCATTGAGGGTTTTTTCTCAAATTAGCATAGGCAGCATTCAGTATTCATGAATTTTGCTTTTTCTAAAGGTACCCTATGTTTCCTTTCTGAATATGAAGAGGTTTGCTTGTAAGTCCTGAAACTGGATAAATCCTTACAGTAATGGATATATCAGTGTGGGGTAAAGAGGTGCTAATTTAGGGAGGTCAAGTGTATACTTTGAAATGTTGGTAATTAGTAAAGGTAAAAGACACCTCCTGCATCATTTTTCTAAACAGCCACACTCCCTGGCTTTCTTAAATACACCATAATAATATGCAGCAGAAGGTAACAAATCAAAGGGCCAGACCTGTGCTCTCTCTTGTGGAGTCAGTAACTATTTCGACCTCAGCTGGCCCTGACTCCTGCCTCCTTCCCTGTTCATAGTACCCTCTGGGTGTGTGTGAGTGGTATTACTTTTTGCTCTGAAGAATTCTGAGATGAAAATGGGAGGTACGCTCTCTTTTCCTTCCTTTTCTTCTGAGATTATTGTCATTATTCTGAATCTAATGAAATGGAGAAAATGGAGTTTTTCGAACAGCTAATGTGGGAATTTCCTTGTAGGGCAAGCTGAGCTGTGCTGAGAAGATATTTTGAAATGCCCATGGAGGGGAAAAAACTAGACTGGGACTGGCATCTAGGGCTGGTGAAGGAACACTTCAAAGAGGGAAAGGAAAAGAAATGGTGCTGAACACCATGTGGGGAGGAATGGTTAGAGCTGTGTGACCTTGTGGTTCGCAAAAGGAAGGAAAGACTTGGCAAAGAGAAATGTCTATTTTTTTAAACGAAATGCCAATGAGCTGTGGGATGTTACCTACCCACCCCAAGCCACAATCCCATAAAAATTCAAAAATAATATACTAAATATGCTTGCATTTCTTATGCAAGACAGTGAAAGGAGTTGTGTTTCAGGTCAAGATTGGCATTGGCTAAAATATATAAAAAAAAATGGAAGAAACAGTTGACATCATGATGTTATTATTATTCTGAGGCCAAGGTTTTTAATGGATTTCTGGAGGAAACTTCTCTTAGCTTTAGAAGTTTCCTACCATGTACACCCACAACATAGGCACCAGATTCAGGTAAGAAATGTTCTTAGAAAGAGCCTCAGACAAGTATGAAGAGGGTCAGAGGCACAACAAAGGTGCAGGCATTGACTGGTATTAACAGGTGTTTAATCATGTAAATTAATTTTGTTAATGTCTGTATAAATCTCAGTTGCATGCTATTATGCCGTATCCAAGCCATGGGTCTACCTGCGGTTGTATCACCAGTTACCTTATTCAGTTATATTATTTTAGTCAGGGAAATCAAGAAGGAATGAAATTCTGCATTGTTTAAAATTCGCCAGGAATCCTTAGTCAATGAAACAACCATTCTCAAAGGCCTCATCTTCTCCATTATCCCAGTTTTAACTAAACACAGAAACTATTTTGTTAAACTGGATTGCAGACACAAAGCAAAACTATTTCCAAACCCTCCAGTCAGGTGAAAAAAGTTGCTGGCATTCTGTCCGGGGATCTACAGCCGTGTTCCCAGAGCCAGAAACTCACACGGTGCTTCCTGCCTGCCTCGCCGCTGGCAGAAATGGCCACTGGTTGGAAATAATCGTTTTTAATAATGCAGATCATCACAAGAGCTCGTGGGAAATCACTCTAAATATTACCCTTGGACTTTAGTATAGAAATATAGCAAAGGGAAATTGTCCCTATGATGCTCAAGGGTTAGAATAATATGGAAAAACCAACTCAGTTCGAATAATTTATTGTCTCTGCCATGCTTTTTGCATAGCACGGCTTAAGCTGTCATTCACTGAAGGGCTATTTATACAGTCTGAAATTCCAAAGGATTCCTGGATTTGTGTTCTTCTCCTCTCTTTAAATGATGCATAATAAGGTACTCGACAGAGGTCTTTTGTAATGAATGTGGAACTGTTTAGTTTGGGCCCCATCAAAGGGATGGAGGAACAGTAACCGGCTGTTTGAAATTTTATATTATAGAAACTATACTCTGCCACCACTTGAATTTGTTAGCATCTTTAAAATAAACTCTATCCCCAGACAAAACCAAATAAATCTCTATATTCTTGACATTTCACTACAGAGGCCAATGAGAGGTGTAAATAGAAGCCCCAAGGAATAGAGGAAGTAGTTTTCCTGGAGGGGCATTCTGGAGGACATATGCTGCCTATTGTTGATGGTGTTTTTTTCTAAGGGTGGCCAAGTTTTTCTTGGCTTCTTTGGCCTAATTATAATGCTTGCTTTCAGCTAGGCATGGCAGTGTTGAGATTTGCATTGCAGAGTTGTCAAGCCAAATACCTGCTAGACATCTCAAACTGGGCGTCCTGTAGGAACCCCAGCTTAACGAGCTCAAACTCTTGCCTCCCATGCCCCGCCTCCCGCAAATACTTGATATTTCTCCTTTATTCCTCATCTCAGCAAGTGGCAAATGACTTACCCAGGCATCCAAAACATAAACATGGGAATATTGTGTGAGAAACAGTATGAGGGGAGTGGGAGACACTTGGAAAAGTCTGGGTCATGTTCACCAGATAGTTAAAAATATGGCAGTGGATTGTATCAATGTCGATATCCTGGCTGTGATTTTATACTGTACTTTTACAAGGCGTTATTATGGAGTGAAACTGGGTAACAGGTGTGCAGGATCTCTCTCTATTATTTCTTACAACGTCAGATGAATCTATAGTTATCTCATAATAAAAAGTAAAAAAAATAGTCTCTTGATTTTGGATATAGAAATGCACATCCACAGTACTTTTTGAAGTATAAATTCTATTTTCACCATATGATAGATGAACGTACAAAATATGACGGCTAACTTTAAAAATATTTTTCTTGTGTTCCTCTAGTCTTTCCGTTTTTCAGAATATTGAGTAGGAAATCAGATAAATCAAACCATGGTCCTAGGCTACTGTTTGATATCCTATACAAAAAAATAGGCACATAGCTGACTCTTAGTTGACCAAGCATGCTTTCAGTGCTAAGCTTGCACTCAGTAGGTTTCTTCTTTTAGCATGTAGCTCTAGCACTAGGAGACCTTTACCTTCCTCTTCTGAAATGCATTATAATTTTTCTAATGATGTGTGGCTCACTTTATATCTCAGATTTCTCAAGGAATACTGAAGAAGATTAAGACGGTTCTATTTATGTTTTCTGCTTGATGACCAAGCCTGTAATTGCTTTAATAGTTTGTGTATGCTGGATTATAATATTATCTCTAAGGCCATCTGAGGATCTCAGAATAGCAAAATATAGTGAGAAATAGTATGCCTGCTTCTTTCTATGTAATGTTTGGGCATGTGGTTTGTTAGAAATAGATGAAGAAATCAAAATGAAGGTCAATTTTACCAAAATAAACTCAGCCTATTAAAGTTGTACCATACTCCAAGAAGTATATCCACAATTCCTCAATCTAATGCTTACTTAAAGAAAATAAGCAAAACATGCAAAACATGCTGCTAATTTTTTTTTTGCAATTGATAAATTTATAATTACTTAGAATTTAAAAAAACAGTATTTGGGTGAACTCTTGGTTTGTGAGTGGAGTGTCCATCTACTACTTGTTTCAGGGGAAACATGGTCATTTTTTGGTGATTTAAACCGAAATAAAGATGGGACCCAATAATAGATGAAATGTATAAGACAAAAAGTCTTCTTCCTTCTGTTCTAGTAGACTGTTTTAGGATTTGCTTACATCAAGTGCTTTGATTTTCCCTCTCTTCATTTTACATGAGAGGATATATTTATTCCCTGGAAAGCTTAATCTGTAATCAATTATATTTAACAAGTTAACTCAATTTTAAATGATATGATATAAATGAAGATTAAAGCTAATTTAAGGCAGCATTTTTTTTTACTACTGTTTAAATTAGCATTGGAAAAATCAGAAGAACTATGTTTTTGATTAAGGTTTGGTTTAGGCTGAAGAGTTTCAATAAGATAATTTTCATAAAACTCTGAACTGGAGCCAATAACTGCTAAAAGATAACAGGATATATTAAAGCCATATTAGACATTTAAAAATAAAGTTTCTGAACACCTTTAATCAGGAAACAGACTGTATGTGTGTGTATTGTAAAGCCTCCCTCGTGTCTTCCACAGTTCAGCATGCTTGTCCCCTTCTCTTACCTCACTCCCATTACTTGGACTCATGCCACCATCATCCGTGGCCAGTAGTTCTGGTTTACTGACCAGCATCCCCTATGTACAGTTTGCAGTCTGCCTTAAAATTCCTGATTCATTTTTCATACTAAAATCAAGGTGATCTAAAATAGCATTCTGATCATGGCCAGTTTTCTACCTAACACCCTCCAGTACTTTTCCATTGGCCTTAAGATGGAGTCCAAGTTCTTTGCCTTGATAGAGCAGACAGGATCTGTCCCAGCTCAACTAATGTGATCCCTCACTACCCTTTTCTCAGTACCTCTTCCATTTACTTACTTTATGCTCTCTGAACGTGTGGTGCTTTCTCTTATCTCCTGGTCTTTGCAGTGTTTTTAAACTTTTCCTAAAGTATCATCCCCCTGACTTGCATACCTGTCATCTAAGTTCTAATAATGGCTCCAATCATGTCTTGGAAATGAAGAATCTCCCAGGTTACAGATGATAGCTTATTTGTCTGTTCTCCCAGTAAGTATGAAAGTTACTTAGATCAAGGAATGGGTCCTTGCTAGCCATTATATCTCCCTATTTTATGAAATTTAAAGATTCTTTTGGAGGCACCTGGGTGTCTCAGTCGGTTAAGCATCTGCCTTCAGCTCAGGTCATGATCCTGGGGTCCTGGGATTGAGTCCCGCATCGGGCTCCTTGCTCAGTGGGGAGTCTACTTCTCCCTCTCCCTTCCCCCCCTCCCTTGTGCTCTCTCTCTCTCAAAGAAATAAAATCTTTAAAAAAAAAAAAAGATTCTTTTGATGGCAAGACACAACAGAGTGACACTCAAATGGATGAAAGGTAGATCTTTGTTATTTATAGCTCCAAAAGAGATTAAACTGACAGGCAGGGTCACACAGGAGGTCGTACCCTGGGACAGGTGAGCAGCAAGCTAGAGCTGTTGGGAGCAGCTTATGTATGACGAGAAGGATGAAGTTAGCTGGATTTCCCAGTCTCCTGTAGATTGGCTAATTTGCCCGCAGTTGTCTGGTATCCAGCACTAGAGTGATTAGAAAAGTGCATAGTGATCCCTGAGTGTAACCCAGTGAGGAAAGTGGTCAGGGTGTGTACGTAAATTAGGTGCCCTAGAAGGGAGTCTGACTGGTGTCTAGACAGTGTTGAAACTGCATCAGCACAACATTTCAAACAAATGCATGCATGAATGAATGAATGACAAACCAACAAAATACCATGCTCCAGTTTAGTACTTAAATTACGTGCTTAAAATAAATATTTAATTGACACCGTGATTAAAAAAAAAAAGGATATACATACGCATGAGTCTATGCTACCATTTGGCCCTATAATAATTATTATGCTTTTTCTCAAATGTCTAGTTATTTAGAATGGACTTGTAAGTGCCCAGTGTCATCTTCCACTAAGTATCTGTGAACCTTAGTTTTCACATCTTTAAAATAGTTTTTAGTTTCCTTTTTAAGTAAGGAGAAGTGGCAATGAATCTGATAAATTTTTAAAAAGTACATTTTTTATTTTCAGAAATATTAGTTAGATAATTATGTTTATTCAAGGTAAAGCTACTATAAATATCCTTCCTGGTTGGACCCATTTTGGCAAGGTCTAGTCAAGAAACAGTTTCTAGATCTAAAAGGCCAAATTTGCTCCCTGCCTTTTAAAATATACTTAAAAATTAGCGTTTTATTAAGCAGTAGTCTTCTGGAATGAGTGCTGAAATTGCAGATAATAATGTTAACACATGAATGAAAAAAACAGTTTATGTTTTAAAGTATCTTTTTTGACATCAAGAATAATGTGGATAATTTCCTTCTTCTTGCTGTAGTTGCAATTTGAGAAGCATAATAAATAAATGAAAGTATTTGCAGAGTATATTCGGATGTACTGTTTTCAAGAACTTTATGAAGACAAATGCTGCTTTTCATCCAGGGGCAAAATAAAAATATTCTACTTAGCTGATTTTTTTCTGGAGATAATATCTTTTATAATTTTTAGACTATTTTTTACATTGTTAATATTATTTACAATATGCTTAAGACTCTGTTAGTCAGGGGTCTCCAGAGAAACAGAACCACTAGGATACATATAAGAGGAGATTTATAATAGAAATTGGCTTACACAATTGTGGAGGGCCAGTAGTCCCGTGATCTTCTGCTACAAGCTGGAGACCCATGAAAACTGGTGGTGTAATTCAGTCCAAGTTCAGGAGAAGATGAATGTCTCAGCTCAAATAAAGAGAGAGCATGTTCACCCTTGTTCTGTTTGGGCCCTCAATAGATTGGACTTGGACAATGTTGAGCCACATGGTGGAGAGCCATCTGTTTTATTTAGTTCACTAATTTAATTGGTAATCTCTTCTGGAACACTCTCACAGGCAAACCCCCAAATAATATTTTAAAAGCCATCTGGGCATCCCTTAGCCTGCTCAAATTGACAAATAAAATTAACCACCTAAAAGACCGAAGAGCTTATTCTATATATTTCTTATTGTATACAATATTATCTACGTAATATATAGACAAAAATATATTAAAAGTGAAGGGATGGAGAAGATATATCATCCTAATACCAAAAGAAAGTTGATACAGCTTATTCGTTTCACACAAAGAAGACTTCAGAGCAAGGTAAATTATCAGGAATAAGGAGAGAATTACATAACGATAAAGCGGTAAATTCTCCAAAAAGTCATAATATTGATGAATGTATGTATTCCAGCAAGAGAGTATCAAAATATATGAGACAAAAACTGTTAGATCTTGGCGACAGAAAATCAGTAAGAATAAAGTTGAACTGAAAAGCACCATCACTCAACTGTATCTAATTGACATTTAGGAACACTTCACTCAACAACAGAATGCACATTCTTTACAAGCTCACATGGAACAGTTACCAAGATTGATCATAGTCTGGGCCATAAAACACATCTTAACAAATTTAAAGTACAGAAATTATGCAATGTATGCTCTCAATCCACAATAGACTTAAACTAGAAATTAATAACAGAAAGGTAGGTAGAAAGTCCCAAAATATTTCTGGATTTAAAAAATGCACTTCTAAATAATACATGGATAGGCATGCCTGAGTGGCTCAGTTGGTTAAGCATCTAACTCCTGGTTTTGGTTCAGTTTGTGATCTCAGGGTCCAGAAACCAAGCCCCACGTCTCACATTTCTCAGCACGGAGTCTGCTTGAGATTCTCTCTCCCTCTCCCTCTGCCTCTCCTGCTTGTGTTCTTGCTCTCTTTCTTTATCTAAAAGTAAAAATGAAAATATAAATAAATAAATAAGACAGGGAACAAAGAAAAATCCTTAAGAGAAAACTATGAAATATTCCAAAGTAAGTGAAAATGAGAATACAACTGTCAAATTTTGTGAGATAAAGCAAATGCAGTATTTTAGAGGGATATTCATAGCATTGAATGCATTTGTTAGAAAAGAAGATAAATCTAAAATCAGAAATCTAAGTTTCTATCTTAGGAAAGTAAGAAAAGAACTCAAAGTAAATCCAAAATAATAAGAAGAAAATAAATAATAAAAATTAAAGCAGAGATCAATGAAATTGAAAGTAGGAAATTATAGAGAAAATTAAAAAAAATGATTCTTTGAAAATAGCAATAAAATTGATAAGCCTTTAGCCAGGTTAATCAAGAAAAAAAGAAGAAACAAATTATGTAATAGATTAATACCTTCAAAAACATAATCTAATAAAATTGAAATTATATATCTATCTATTATATATCTACAGTCCGAACAAGCCCGCATCAATTAAATAATTTTCATCAATAGTTAATAATCTTCTGAAACAGAAAGGTCCAAGTCCAGATGGTTTCACTGCTGAATTTTGTAAAACATTCAAAGAAGAAATATACTAATTCTTTACAATCTCTTCCAGAAAATAGAAATGGAGGAAATACTTTTTTTTTTTTTTTAAGATTTTATTTCTTTATTTGTCAGAGAGAGAGAGAGAGCACAAGCAGTGAGAGGGGAAGGCAGAGGGAGAAAAAGGCTCCCCACTGAGCAGGGAGCCTGATGTAGGACTCGATTCCAGGACCCCGGGATCATGACCTGAGCTGAAGGCAGATGCTTAACTGACTGAGCCACCCAGGTGCCCCAAGGAAATACTTTTTAACTCATTCTGTAAGGGAGAGCATCACTCTCATACCAAAACCAGACAAATAGAATACTAAGGAGAAAAATGACAGACCCGGATCTTTAATAAGCATGCATATAAAAATTCTCAACAAAATATTAGGAAAGAAAATCCAACAATTTATAAAAAGAATTATATACCATGACCAAGTAGAATTTATTCCAAGTATTCAAGGTTGGTTCTACATTGAAAGACCAGTTCATGTAATTCATCACATCAACAAGCTAAAGAAGAAAAATATGTAATCATATCAATAGGTGAAGAAAAAGCATTTGATGAAATCCAACATGCATTCATATAAAAATTAGGAAATTAGGAAAAGAAATTAGGAAATTAGGAATTAGGAAAAGAACAAACATTAAACTGAACTGGTGAGGAGGTAGATTTTTCCTTCTTAGAGCAGAATAAGAAAAGCTATGCCCCTCTTATCGCTCTTATTCAGCATCAGACAAGAAGTCCAAGCTAATGCAATAAGAAAAAGAAATAAAAATATATTCAATTTGAGAAAGAAGAAGTAAAGCTGTCTTTGTTCACTGATGATATAATTATTTCTGTACAAGTTCCCAAATAGACATAAAACCTCCTGGAAGGTAGCAGGAAGTAAGATTAATTAATATAATCTTAATATTAAAAAACCAATTGCTTTCTTAAATAGCAATATATATAAATGGTAAGTCGTGTATTAAAAGAAGTTCAACATCATATGTCACTAGGGAATTGCAAATTAAAACAACAGTGAGATACCAGTGCACATTTTTAAAAATGGCTAAGTTCCCGATCACAGTCATCATCAAATTCTAGCAGTGATATAGAACAACAGGAATTCTGATTTGTTCCTCATGGGAATGCAAAATGGTACAGCCACTTTGGAAGACAATCTGGCAGTTTCTTACAAAGCTAAACATAGGCTTACCGTACAAGACAGCAATTGTGCTCCTAGGTTTTTACTCAAATGAGATGAAAACTTATGTTCACACAACAGCTTGCACACGATGGGGTATAGCAGCTTTATTTATAAGTGCCAGAAAAACAAACAATACATTCTTTAATGGGTGGATGGATAAACAAACATACATCTATTGAGTGTACATCCATACCATAGAGCAATGAATACATCCATACAATTCAGGAATAAAAAGGAATGAGCTATCAAGCTACGAAAAGACATGGAGGAACCTTAAATGCATATTGTGAAGGGAAAGAAGCCAATCTGCAAAAGCTATAAACTGTATGACTCCCAACTATATGATGTTTCAGAAAAGACAAACTGTATATATAGCAAGAAGATCAGTTGGGGGGATTCAGGGAGAGAGAAGAAGGGATGAATAGGTGGAACTCAGGGCATTTTTAGGGAAATAAAACTATTCAGTATACTATAAATGGTGGATAACATAACATTATGTATTTGCCAAGACCCATAAAACTATACAACACAAAAGTGAATCTTATTGTAACTATGGACTTCAGTTAATAGTGTGTCAGTATTCGTTCATCAGCTGCAATTAATGTACCATATTAATGCGAAATGTTGATAATAGGAGCAACTGTGTATGTGGGGTGGGGAGAGAAAGAGAGTTGGATATGGGAACTCTCTGTATGATTCAGTTTCCCTGTAAACTTAAAACTGCTCTGAAAGTAAAATCTATTAATAAAAAATAGTAATATATGCACAGGGTAATGGGTGTATTCATTATAAAAAGTTAAAAAATGCAAATATGTTCTTCAGACCTATAGTCCTACTTTTAATCATTGAAATTTCTTGTATTTCCTTGTAGAACATTATCTCTTCACTAACATAAGCACATGTGCATCTTTTCATGTACATTTATATAGGTGTGTATCTGTCACTTTTTTAATGCAACCTGATACTGATTTTATTGATAACTTGGAAATCGTTGATATCAGCACGTAGAGGCTATCTCATAATTTTTTAAAAATTGAGTAGTAATATTTGTCCTGTGTTGAATATTTTTCATTGTTGTTGTTTTCTTTTTTTTCCCATTATAAGCAATTCTCTATAAGAATCCTTGTCCAAATGGCCGGTCATACTTTTGTAAATGTGTCCACAGCAAAGATTCCTGGCTGTGGAGTTGTTTGGTCAAAGGGCATGTGCATTTTAAATTTCAGTAAGTGTTACCGAATTCCTCTCTACATTTTGTAGCAATTTATGACATCTACTTTCCCACATCCATTTTTATTTATCCAATAGGTGAAAATCAGTATCTTATTTTAAGTTTTCTATAATAATTAACTTATTAAATAATTAATCATGGAAGGTTATTTTTTAAATTTTTAAAATTTGAGTATAGGTAACGCACAATATTACATTAGTTTCAAGTGTACAACATAGTGATTCAACTTCTTTATACATTATACTATGTTCACTACTGCCATAGCTACAGTCTGTCGCCGTACAATGCTATTACAGTATCAGTGACTACATTCCCTATGCTGTGCCTTTTATCCTAGTGACTTATTCATTTCATAACTGGAAGCCTGTATCTCCCACTCTCCTTCACCCGTTTTGTCCATTCCCCCACCCCCTTTCCGTCTGTCAACCACCAGTTTGTTCTTTATAATTTATAGGTCTGATTTTTCATTTTATTTGTTAAAATTCATTTGTTTTGTTTTTCAGATTCCACATATGAGTGAAATATAATTGTCTCTCTCAGTCTGACTTATTTCACTCAGCATAATAACCTCTAGGTCCATCTGTTGTGTTGCAAATGGCACACTCTTATTTCCATTTGTGTTTATGTAATTATGAGTTAGATTGACTATTCTTTCATACTTACTAAATTTTTGTACTTTTTTGGTAAAGAATAATTTTATATTCTACTTTAGAAGCTTGTGGAGTTAGACTCCTTCATTATTTTTTAAACATTTTCTTGACTCTTTTAGCACTTTTTTCCAGATGAACTTGACAATAGTAATCACATTAAAAAATAATTGGTCCTATTATTAACATTTTGTACTAATGTGGAGTATTACAACTGATCAACAATTAGACTATTACTGAGTATCATATTTACAAAATAATTTAAAGAACAATGATACCTTTAAAATATTGTCTTTCCATTTATATAGTGTCAGTTCTCACTTGATTCTGTTCTTAGAAGATTTAGAAATTTTTCTCAATTTAAGTCAAATATATAATACATACACACATATATTAATTTTATTTCTAGAAATATTATCTCTCATGGTCTTTTAAATAGTAGCAATTCAATTTTGTGAAACTATGCCTTGAGATTATCTAAGGAATATTTTGCTTACTTAAAAGTTAAATTTTTTTTTTACCTCCTATCAGTATTTCCATAGGAACTGTTCAAAAAAGATTGTGATATGTTAATGGCAATCCTAGAAATTCTTTGTGATTGAATAAACCTAAAGCTATAGATAATGCGGTGAAGATTTACTGCTGTCCTGTTCTTTCTTCACACCCTTACTGTGTCCAAAAACATTTGAACTTTGAGCCTTTCTTAATGAGATAAAGTTTATGAAGTTATGTTTATAGAAGGAACCGGCTTCTCTATAATTCCAGGTTTGACTGTTATCACAGATATTACCCAAAAAGTAGGAGAATCATTTTCTGGATCGGATGGGATGTGGTAGGGTGGGCCTTGGGGATGAAGTAGTTGAGTGGGAATGTAGATTTAAAAAGATAAACTTTCTTATCCAAATTTGATTGATTTTACTGTATTTTGGGGGCAAACAGACAAAAAAACAAGCAAAATGAAGACTGTGACAGAAATATGAAAGTGTGTGTGAGAACCAACATTGTGTAACTTTCTGTGCTGCGAATAACATATGCTTCAAAGTATCATCATGAGATACATTCTTTGTCCTTTTACAGATCAGAAAACATGAGCCCAGAATTCTAGAGTCAGTTTCTCAAGGTGAAAATCGCAGACTTAGTGATGAAACCTGAGGGCTTGAATTTAGGTGTAGTCTGACTCCAAAGCCCATGCTCTTTACATAAGACCACTCTGCCACTAGGAAACCAGTGTCTGCATATGGGAAGAATACTAGGTAAAAGACTGCAGGTAATAAACCAGAGTAACAAACAAAACATGAATAATATGCTTAAATAAAATGTAAAAAAATGTGACATTTTTTCTACTATATCCTATAGGCAATTTACCCAGGCATATCACATTTCACAGTACAACTAGTGTAAATACCATTGCTTCTACATTATATACTTGCTTTCTAATGCTCAATCATGCTGTCTCCCTATGGCATGTGCTGCATGTTTTTTTTTTTTTCCTGTGAAAGATATTATTAGCAAGGTAATTAAAAACCTTAATTTCTTTTTATAAAATAAGGACTCAATATTGGTCATTTAGTGGTCGGTAGATTCTGCCCACTTTCCTTCCCTATTCCGCTTCCATTCATTTTTCTTTGTTCCGGGCACTATAGCCTTTCCATGTACACACTCGTACATTTGTGAGTCTGTAAAGAGTAATTGCTAGAAAATACGGAATAGAGAAATTTAGACTTGAGAAGGCCCATAGAGGTGATCTGGACCAACATTCCTCATAATGTGAGGAATGAAATATAGAGACAAGAGCAAAGTCTGAAATTGGACACAGAACTAATCTTGGGAAGACTTAACTTCTCTACAGATACCACAGCTGTCCCTGCTGACATCTCCTGGTGCATGACTTAACTGCAATGCCTCAAGAAATTAAATCTATAGCCCCTGCTTTTATCCTTGCTAGATTGTGTTCTAAGTATTTCCTCTGCTTTGCATTTCTGGTTCCCAAACTAAACTCAATTGCAGGTGCTTCTGATTAGAGCCTAGCTTTATCCCTGCAACCTAGCTTCAAAGGTTTGAGCAAGCAGGTATCTGATGTCTATGGTGGGGGAAAAAATGTCAAACATTCACTGCATTTGTCAAGGTTCCTATTAAAAGGGGCTCCCTAAATTGAACGCATCATTCCAGATGGCTTATGACCAATGCAGTATGCAATGCAATTAACAACCTTCATCTGGATAGAATACATAATGATGTTAAAGACCATACAAAGATTACGTGAACATTTTTCAGATCCACATCAAAGTGTTGGTTCATAATTAAGCTTGCACTTAACTATAACCCTATAACTTGCTCACCTTTCACTGCTGTTTAGCCATGTGTTCTCCATCTTATATTTGTACAATTGTGTTTTGATTTTTTTAAACCCAAATATGGAAATTTATTTATCCCTGTTAAATTTCACTTTGTTAGTTTTGGCTCATCTTTCCAACTTTTTGCCATCCTCTTGAATACTGCTTCTGTCATTCAGTATAGTAACTATCATTCCACAGCTTTGTGTCATATACAAATTGGGTAAATATGCTTTTCATTTTCATACAAATCTCTGATAAAAAATGTTGAAAAGAATAGAAAGCATTGTAGTAGAATACCACAGAATATTTTCATTGAGGGTGGCATCTAACCATTAATTAATATGTTACACCATATTGACTACATGAATTTATGTAGAATTATATTAAACACATGTTCATTCTTTTAGCTTACATGATGATGATGATGATGATGAAAAGAAATAGATGAAAGGTATTCAAAGGAAAAATTTTTTAGAGTATGAGCATTATACAGAAAGTGGTGCTTAGGAATTAAGTATAAAATATTCTCCAATGTGTGTACCACATACTTCTCCAAAAAGTAAAATAAAAGAAAAAAGAAATAAAGAAACCCAGATCACTATTACTTGTATATTAAAGATCAGTCTTAATATTGTATACCTATGAATCTCAGAGTGTTATTAGAGCAGGGGCCAGCAAACATTTTCTGTGAAAGACCAGACGATAAATATTTTAGACTTTGCAAGCCCTATGGTCTTTACTGCAATGATGTTACTTTGCCCTTGTAGCACAAAATCAGCCCTAGACAACACATAAATAAATGGGCATGACTGTGTTCCAGTAAAATTTTATTTATACAAACATGTGGCCAGAATTGGCCCACAGGCTATAGTTGGTCCATCTATGTGTAAGATGGTTTTTCTAAGGGCAGCAAGTAGACATGTGCATTTGTACTTGGATGAAAATATTACAATCTTCCCAAACATAAGATGTATTTATTATTTTAGAAATTTCATGCCCTAAGTCCTCAAGAGCAAGAACTATCCTATTCCCTTTTGAACTTCAGTACCCAACTATGTTCTAGTATTTGGTAGTTGCTTCGTTTCTTCTGAGGTCATGAATAAAAACCTTTAAGGGTTCGGGTCAATCTAGATTCATTATTTTTATGATCAATTAATTACAATACTTACAGGCATTAACATACAATTGAAAATAGAGCCAACATTCATAGGGATTGTGGCTGCCCAGATCTTCTTTCAAGAATTAGGGGCCTATTACCCCAAATCCCGGGAGTCTGTCTGCTGGCAGACAGCCCTCATCTGAACCCCTTTGGAGATTAATTAGCTATAAGAGAACCACCTCTCCAAAGACCATGCCTCCTTCCCATCATGCTCTGTATCCAGCAGTTGGCCAACATGGAGGCCCAGCCTTTTCATCTTAACAAAGGATGACCCTGAAGGTCATCTCAGCCTTAAAGTTCTTGCCTTCATTGGGACTGCATTTCAGCTAATCTCTCTCTTCTCCCAATCTTTCGTCTTTCCTTCGCCAAGTGTTGATCCCAGACCTCTCCTTAATAACCCCTCTGTACTCTAATTTCTACCACAGAATCTACTTTCTAATGAATGTAACCTGAAACAATAAAAATAATATTTTTACTCTAATTATGAGGACAGTCATATTAATGATATTCATTCAAGTTTTACTTGCCTTCAACTGGTCTTATACATGGCCTAACCTATGAGGTATGATGTTGAATGCTGGTCCTCGTATTAGAAGTTCATGTGGACTTACTTTGTCTTTCCAAATTAATGAAGCTCATCTATTACAGTAGATCTTAAGTAACCTCATCGATTGCTTACCATTTATATCACCTCTTGGTTCTTAAAATTCTCATAATTACTAGAGCAGGCACCGTCTGCTTAGTGGTGCAGAGAGGCACTAAAACCTTGCCCTAACAATCTTGAAAGTTTTAAATCTCCACCAGAAGAGACAATAAATAAATCTTCAGGTTTATGCTCTCAAAAGAGGCTTTGTGGAACACTGGTAAATACAAGAAGTGAATATAAGATCACATTTGTGTGCCACATGAATTTAAAACTCAGTAATAAAGATGAGGCAAATGAAAAGGAAACTAATGCTTCCTAAAAAATAGGACGTGCCCAACAGATGGTGAGGAAAGCTCAGAGGAGGTAGTTAACAGTGTGGCCTAAGATGGTCTTGGAAGAAGACAATGAACTGTATTTAAAGGAAATGCCATTTTTTTCCAAATTTTTTTCTCCTGAACGATTTCAAAGTCATAAATAAAATTACTGTAGTTATGGTTGAAATCAGGAGAGAGGACAAAAAGCAGAGAATTTAGAGAATGGAAGGGAAATAACTTGTATTTAGCACTTTCTATTCCTAGTGATCTTATAAAGCATTTTACATATATTAATTCTTTAATCACTAAGTCTCTGCAAGCTGAGTTTGGTTGATTACCATTTTATAGGAAGGGGACTAAAGTTTAAAGAGGTTAAATATCTTATGTAGGGATATACAACTATTGAATAGTGGACTGGTATTCTAATCCAATTCTTTCTGACCCCAAACTCTTTTTTACTCTTTTTAGTATATTGAAAACATATATAAAACCTGCAGATTGGCCTAACAGGACAGTAACTTCTATACTTTGTTTTAATTGCAACCCAGCTAAGATGCCTTATCCATATTTTCTTCAGAGGAAGAAACCTGATAAACCAATTTCTAAATATCTTCAGAGCTTGCACTAGTGACAAAGTATTATATGCATGTGGACTGGGTTAGCTGTGACTATTCTGAACTTTGTCCAAGCAAGGTTTGCATCCACCCAATTTATACCATTTATATTTTGGAACCAAAATACCTCCCATGCTTGTGGTGTTTCTAGAAAAATAGTGAAATACATTCTTTAGCAATTAGATATTTGTAAACCACAGGTGTTTTGCATTTTTGATAATTCTTTCCGAAATGTTATTGCTTTATTCAAACAAACACTGTAATTACAACATGGAAGTATGTATAGAATGTGGATTGAGAAAGGAGAGGGTTAGGAAGAGATTTGGTAATGAGGAGGTGCCAAATGTATGTAACCAGATATTAAATTGGAAGTTTCAATTTAGGCACTAGATACAATCAAGACTGAATCTGAAGACAGGTTACAAAAGAATAATCGAAAACTGTTGCATGCCCTAAAAACTTCATATATATATCAAGACGTTTGAAGACTAGAGAAGTTGGTGAAGAGGTTTCTTTAGAGAGAACCATCTGTTCTTTGAATACTACCCTCTAAATTTTTAAAGTGAAAGGTAATTCCCAATTTTGTGTAAAGACAAAAGAGAAGACTTTTGGTGTTACCACTCAGGGAGCTTCTTGGGTCTCCTGAAGCTACCTGATTCCTGCCAAAATAATCTAAGGCAGAGAAAGCCACCCAGTTACCTGCTAGCAGTGTGAGGAATGTGCTTACTGTGTTGTGACTGGACTGTGCTTTAAAGAGTTTGTACAGGTGAAGAGTGCTTGAGTGCTTCCTGAGGATGAGATGCAGTGCGTAATTATAGGCCATCTTAGAGCTTGTCCAATAGGGCCACCTAGGGGAAGCTGAACGTGGCTGAGTGAGTTCTGAAAGTTTGAGAATCGTCCTAGATAAAATGGTCAAGAAGCCTGCTGATGAGATCACCAGTAACGGGAGTCTTTTTAGAACCCATGAAAGTGTGCCATGAAAGAAGACATCTGCTTTAAATATCCTTCATGTCATGCCTCATTCCCAGCCCAGAATGGGTCTGAAATAGCAGGTAGGAGTGGGGGGACGGGTGGAATGCACAAAAAGGGAACAAGAAGCCAATTACAGTCCCCATCCCCACCCCTTCTGTTGCATACAACTAGGTAGCAGGGAGCCATAACTGGGAGAAGACAAAGAAGTCTTAGCTTTGCGTGGAGATCGAGTGTAGATTAATATATTGTTCTGATATCCACACTGCTCAATTAATATTGTTTAGGTGTATAAAAGTGACTACATGACTATAGGACTCACCTAGGTTTTCATTGAAGGTACTACCAAGGAAGAAACTTTCAAAGATCACTGGGGGAAAAAATGAAGATTTTTTAAAGCACATTTTATGAATCATCATGTGTCATTGTATCAGGTACATATATTTGTATAATTAAGATAATTTCAGTGAGCTCAGAAAAAAGAGTTTGGATAGAGAAGTTGATAGGATTGGAAATTAGTTAAGTAGAGGATCATGAATGTCAGGCTAAGGCATCTGGACTTTATTATATAGAAACTGGAAAATCTTTGAATTTTAGTGCATGATAGATAACATGACTATTTTGACAAGTGGCATTATTTTTAGTGGTGACATGTACTGATTCCAGATGGAAGATTGGTAATGCAGGAGGCAATAAAAATCTCTGGAACTGTTAAATAATGAGTAAATAGAAGTAGCTTTTTGTGTTGTGTAAAACAACAACAACAGTAATATTTTATGAAGTTTAAGTATATGTAGATTTAAAATACATGACGATAACAACACAAAAGAAAGAAGGCATTGAAATATTATGTTTTTTATTTTGTTCTGGAAAATTTTTAAAGTAAAAATTAAGAGAGACTTTAATAATTCCAAGATGTGTGTTGAAATCCCTAGAGTAACTACAAATAAAAAAAATGAAATAATGTACTCCTAAAAACCTAATAAAGGGAAAATTGGAAGAATACAAATATTACAAAAAAAAAAGAATACAAATATTACTTATTCTAAAAGAAGGCAGGAAAGGAGACAAAAAGGAAAAAACAAATAATGGGGCAAATAGTAAGTAAATACTGAAATGTATGTTTAAGCTCATATACACCAGTGATTACATTAAATATACATGGACTAAACACTTCAATTAAAACAAATATTTTTCTGTTGGGAATAAAAAACATACATGCTTCTTTTAAGAACCACACTATAAATATATAGATATAAAAATATGTGTAATACAATAAATAAACAAGAGAAAGTTGGTATAGCTCTTCTGATAACAGATGAAACAGAGTTTAAGGGCAGAAACAGTATCAGAGTTAAAGAGCATTCTTACATTATAATAAGTGAGACAGCAAAAGGAAGATACAACAAGTCTATGTTAATATGCACCTTTTAAAAATGAACAGAGACAAAAGGAAAAAGAGACAAATTCAAAATTATAGTTGGAAAATTTAACACATTGTTATTAGAAACCAATAAAATGAGCTTTTTTTTTTTTGAGTTTAAAAGGAAAGAAATTTTAATTTTATTTCTTCAGTGTTCCAAGATTCATTGTTTATGCATCACACCCAGTGCTCCAAGCAATACGTGCCCTCCTTAATACCCACCACCAGGCTCACCCATCCCCCCCCTCCAAAACCCTCAGTTTGTTTCTCAGAGTCCAAAGTCTCTCATGGTTTGTCTCCCCCTCCGATTTCCCCCAATTCACTTTTCCTTTCCTTCTCCTAATGTCCTCCATGT
>CM052887.1:44175178-44283978 GCA_028534135.1 Potos flavus
TTGGTCTGAGACCGAATTGGTATAACTCATCTGAATGAAATACTTCCTCAGAAATTTTTTACCAAAATGATCTTGTTGGAGTTCATGCTTAGAAAAGGGAACACTTTTGGGGTTCCTGGGTGGCTCAGTCAGCTAAGCATCCAACTCTTGATTTCTGCTCAGGTCATCTCAGGGTCGTGAGATCCAGCCAGCTTCAGGCTCTGTGCTCAGCGGGGAGTCAGCTTGGGATTCTCTCTCTCCCTCTCCCTCTGCCCACCCCTACTGAGGCTTGTGCATGCTCTCTCTCTCTCTCTCAAATAAATAAATAAATAAGTCTTAAAAAGGAAAAAACAAAAGAGAGCCCTTTCTATTCTCATTACCATGTATTTGTGTGTGTGTGTGTGCATGTGTGTGTGTGTGATAACCTGGCAGCTTATACACCTGTATCTGAGATATCCTGATTCCCTTGCCTGATTTTACATCATATTTACAGTTAGATTTTTTTTTTTTACTAGCAGCAATATGTGATAATTAACATGGAATTGTTAACACGTACTGCCATGGCTCAGATGACTCTTGTTCTCTGTGAGTATTTTGTATATATCAAAGACTATAGCCTTAGAAGTAAGTTGCTTGTGTTCTGAAATGAAAAGTCAGATAAATATAAAGGAACCAAAAATGTGAAAGTATGTATTCATGCCAGGGTAACCATATGATTTAATCATCCAAAGATGTTTGAGAGTGAAAGGGATACTTGTAGTAATAATTATGTTAAGATAACAATTAGGAAGTAGGACCTTGGTGAATTGGAATATGTGGTCACCCTTCATATTACATATATATTGAGCTTAAAAAATCACACATATATGTAGGCGTCAAACTAATGTGTAGCGTAGTAAAATCCAATTACTTTGACTAAGATAGCATTTCAGTTTAGTGAGGATGCTGAGAAATTATCTAAAATTGAAGGTTATTGTTACCATCATTGAGGATTAAGGAGTAAATTTTGTGCAATGTAAGGTCATTTATAACAACTATTACAATGTATGCAAGTGAAGAGAATTTTTTTAACTGGATAAACAAATGGATATAACCATTCTTATCCTGCCTCCACTGGAGCATCTATTGCTGATGTGGGTATAAAGGTTACCTCCACCCTCTGTTTGGAAGTTGGCACCTTTACTTCAATTTTTACTTCAGCCTCTACTGCTATAACCCCTGCAATTTTTCCCTTGGTTTAAGTAGCATCACATTGCTTTGTTCAAATCTTAGTCATTATTGCATCATAATTGAGGCCAGGTAAAATTAATAGTAACATTTTAATTCTTACCACAGCCAAACATATTTTGACAATTATAAAGAGAATATTTGTATAAGTCTCCTTCAGGATTAAACTTTATTTATTCATTTATTTATTTATTTATTTATTTTAAATAATTTACTTTTTAATATATTTTTAAATTAACATGTAATGTATTATTTGCCCCAGGGGTACATGTCTGTGAATCATCAGGCTTACACATTTCACGGCACTTACCAGAGCACATACCCTCCCCAATGTCCATAACCCAGCAGGATTAAACTTTAAATTAACCTTAAATAGAGTAAACTTGAAGAGATTGGATTTGCACTGTTAATGGTGGGAAGTCAAATACTAGCATTCAAATCTTCTTTACTCAAATATTCTTTCTTTATAACCAGCCTAAGATCTTCAAAAAGTCAGAATTTATATATATAAATATATATCTTATTAAATATTAAATATAAATTATATATTCTATTAAATAAAATATTTTTATTAAGTATATATTTTACTAAATAAAATATATACTTTATATACATTATATATTTATATATAAATTTCCTAGTTTTCAGTTCATAAGATGTATGCATGAAGAGAATTTTCACTCATAACTTTAAAGGTTCAAAATATTTCATACCCTGGGATCCCCCAGACTGATATGGAGTCTTCAGATTTTACAACAAACTCAAGAAACATGGGTCCTTCTATTACTAATGATACGTTTTTCTGATTTTATCTGAAAAAGCTTTCCTTGAATGTAGGTGTCACAGACTCCCATGTTTGGTGCAGTTTTCTTCAGTCTATATTATTACTTTGTAAAATTAGCTTAAAATGCTACATTTATAAAATTATCTTATTGGCAGCATTTGAAGACCAAGCACCAAAAATATTGTACGCTTGAATCGTACATTGAGTGGGAAAAGTAGATGATAGAATCCCATTACAGGAAAACAAGTAAACTGGATTGTCACTTTAAGAGATTTCTTATGGAGGATTTATTCTTTAGCTTGTTATGATTTCTTTTTTATAGAAGCAGCTGTACTTGTTATCGCACTCTGCCACATCATCAGTCATCTAGCTACTGCAGAGAATTCCCCCCGGCAGAACAGGACATTCATGAGTTTATATTACTGCCATAAATTCTTTGGCTGTAAGTTTTTATACAAATAATCCCATGTCTCTTGTATACATTGCACCAATTGGTTAATAACATGATCTCTACCAGGGGATTTCTGGAATGTTCTATCTTTTAAAAATAATGGCCAGAGTACATTTTTATATACACTAAAAATATTCTAAATGAGATTGGGCAATTTGAGGACATCTATATGATGAGAAAATATGTTTTTCCTTAATTTTCCAATTTAGCCTGGTGAGCTTTGATTTAGCTGAATGACATGAAAACAAGTATTTACAAAAGAGGTATAATAAGGTTAGTTATGTTTAAAAAAAGTATGGAGTAGCTTTTCAAATGAGAGTGGGGAGTTCCTGGCTGTGAAACTCTTTTCACAGTTTCTTTATCACTTTTCAGAATTGAATAATCTCCATAAAGGAGCCCAGCAATTTCATCATGCCAACCACTAAGTAGTTGCCAGATTCTCTGGCCATTGGCAAATTCTCCTCATGATAAAAGCAAAAAGAGTGCTTAAGCACACCAGTTGGTCTGTCGACTAATGGCTAATGGTACTGATCTGATTTTCTTTTACCTCCTTTTCTTTCCTGAGAAGTATACTAATAAGATTTCAAATATTTCCCACAACTCTAAAAGATGAAAGTATCCTTCCCTGGGTCTTCTTTCATCAATGGCACCGTCTCCCATATTTTTGTGAGCTCCATTTCTGGATGTAGTAAACCATTGACCAAGTCTCGGATTTTAGTGATGAAGTTGATATTATCTGAAGAACCACAGGAAATTTTTCAAAAGGGAACACAGATTCAACATGAAATACATCAATTTAGATTTGAGAAAGAGATAGCTTGGGATTAGTCTTTATGATGTAAAGTGATCTTTTTTAACATCATTATTCCAAATCCAGTCAGTTTTCCAATATGGAAAGAATGGTCAACTAAATTGAAACTTCCTAATTGCTCACATACTACCCTCAATACCATGTTTTTCTACTACAAGTATCTTCAACAGCTTATATTTAGCTGCCATTAAATTAGAGTTTAAAGTATCCTTGCTATTGAAATACAAAATGAGGTCACTGCAATAAAGATGTTCTCAAAGTAGAGAGAAGTAGATTATCAAGTTAGAAATTCATGTATATAGTAGGATCCCATTTGTAGGGAAATGTCATACATTTGCTTATGATTATGATGTTTAAATATACCTATAAAAATATTAATTGTGGTTATTTATAGACTGGAAATTTGGAAAGTGAGAATAGAGTAAGTTGTCATATTTATTTTATTTGTACTTTTGAATTTTAGAAGAATCAAGTTTGACTGAAAAAAATTAAAACATTAAGAAAAACAGAGAAAAGGAAAATGATGTAAACTCTTTCAGTATTAATCATTATCAAGAGTATTAACCTTTATCAAGATATTTATTGTTTCTCATTCTGGGATGTAGAAATAATATGGTTGATTCTAGAATAGAAATGAGTTAAAGAAACATTTAAGATTGTGTTAAGAAAAGCAAATAAAGGGGCGCCTGGGTGGCTCAGTTGGTTAAGTGACTGCCTTCAGCTCAGGTCATGATCCTGGAGTCCCAGGATCGAGTCCCACATCGGGCTCCCAGCTTCGTGGGGAGTCCGCTTCTTCCTCTGACCTTCTCTCCTCTCATGCTCTCTCTGACTTTCTCTCTCAAATAAATAAATAAAATCTTTAAAAAAAAAAAAAAAAGAAAAGAAAAGCAAATAAAACCGTGATGAACCATAGATCATTTGTGCAATGTTTTAATAGCATAAATTATCCAGTTGAATAACTTACCTTAAAATGGAGAATAATATTTTCGCTGTGTTGTAAATTCTAAACATTAGTCAAGATTTAAAAATTAAATATTCTCCTTTAAAATAGCATATATTTTTTTATAGTGGTCACAAGTATGCTGAATAAACATGATCTTTGTGAGTGGAATGATAATTATTTTTAAAGCTGAGAGAATCTGTCTTTTTAGATTTTAAACTCCATGAGGTTTATGCTACATATATAAAACATCTGTTAGAAGAAGTGATAAAAATCAAGAGAAAATACATATGAACTGTAACCAACTACTGCTTGCCTAGGTCTATGCCTGGACTGGGGGATGATAGAATTACTTACTGTATTTTGGGAATAAGCATGATAAAGATAATTGTAAGTGATGCCATTTGAGAATTATAATTAATAGAATTTTCTGTCCAACATTAGAACATTTTAGGGAGAAGTTGAGTTTTATAGTTTGGAACCAAGTGGGAAGCATAGATGGCATGTGTCTATATTATGCCCCCTCTCAATTACTGAGCACTGTTCTCAAACTTAGTGGACTTTCTCACACTTTTTGTTATCTGACTGCTATAGAAGTTTTTCTGTAATGTTCTCTGACTGGTTTTCAAGCATGAATAATTTAGACCAGAAGTTTAATCAAAGCATATTTGCTATGGGACATAGCAAATTTCTGAAAAAATTCAGAAAAAAAGGAGAAAAACATTGAACGGTAGCTCCAGATTCTAGTTTCAGTTCTGCCTCCATGTGAAATTTTGGCTTAATTACTTAATTTTTCTGGGCCTCAAAATATGAGTTGTAAATAATGTTTTTTTAACAAATGAGTTAAACCTTTATGGTTGCCATATTCTCTGTTTCCAGATTCCTTGAAATTCTTCAATCATGATATGCGGTTTATTTAGACACCATATCCCTCCTCCAGCAGGCATCTTCTACCTTTCCCTAGGAGCCCACGTACTTCCTTTTTCTTTTTTTAATTTCAGTTTGTCCAGTGAGTATGACAGAATAATAAACTAATCAATTTTTAAAAATTAAGGGTGGTGGGGCACCTTGGTGGCTCATTGGGTTAAATAAAGCCTCTGCCTTCAGCTCAGGTCATGATCTCAGGGTCCTGGGATCGAGCAGGGAGCCTGCTTCCCCCTCCCTATCTGCCTGCCTTTCTGCCTACTTGTGATCTCTATCTCTCTGTCAAATAAATAAATAAAATCTTTGAAAAAAAATAAGGATGGTACTAGCAGTAGTAGAAGTGACTAAAACATTACATAATGGAAAATTAATTTTTCTCAGCCAGTAAGGCTAACATTTTAGACATATGTGTTATTATGTGTGTATTTGATGGAGTGAGAACTCACTTTGAAGAGAATAATAAAGCTCCTTTGTGAAGATCTGACACAGGAGGAACTGGAAAGGGGCCTACTTCCACAATCTAATTTCAAACTCAATCTTCTGTAATTGTGTCCAGGAAGAAAATAGAGTAAGTTCTCTCCTCTCTTAATTCTTCCCTGTAACTGAACACCTATCCAGTTGTTTGGAAATCTCTGTACTCGGAGAAAGTAGGAGGTCATATATCAAGAGAGCAAATATTTCACAAATGTGCATTTGGTTTTTCACACAAGATAACTTCAAGACATATAGGTAACCTACCTGCTCATAGATGTGTGAGAATTTACTATTAATCAAAGAAAAATCATTTTTAATCAACTCATGTGTTCATTTGTTAATTCACTCAACATTTACTAGTAAGCATTAGTACCACTTTTGCTTTGTGCTAGGGTATCAGTATGATAAGCATACAAGAGCATACAATTAATGAGCATACAATTGAGAAGAGAAGATAAATTATGTTTGTATGTGACAGTTATCCAAGTCATCATGTGGTAAATTCCAGAAGATGAATTATGATGAAAAAATTTTTATCTTGGCTGTGATGATCACATAAGTCTTCATTGGGAAAAGTTCCTTTTTTGTTATGTAAAGTCCCATTTCAGTGATTTATCCTATGTTTCCTGCAATAACAGTACTTATTGTTATTTGTGATCTTCTAAGTTAATTGCTATATGTTTATTAATTAGGAACATGTATTATTATCTTAGCTTTATATGTAAATCTAGGGATAGTGGACAGATGGCGTGATAGTGGAGACGGCAAAAGACATTTTGTATCTTTCTAAATCACCACATATAAACAGAGCAACTAAATTGCACCCCCCCCCAATCCACATACATTTACAAAAAAACTGGGTGAGAAGGTTTCCCTACAAACTTCAAAACCCCCAAATACACGCAGGTGGTGATAACCCACAGAAAGCCCAAGACCTTCATGATATCAGCATCTGTATGGGAGAAAGCAGAAAGAAGAAACAAAATGTGGGATAATGCTGAGAAGAGGAGAGCCACATAAGAACCAAACTCAGGGCTTTCTTGATGAGATTGAATCTGCGTGAAAAAAATTACAAATTGTGTTATCACATTGGAGAAAATGCTGAAGTTAGGTCAGGAACTAAATGACTGTTTTCCACACTAGGAAAATCACACTAGTTCTAGCTAAAATGAAAAAAAAAAACCAAACAAAAAAACCACATAACCACATTATGTGATTTAGAAACAGAAATAAATGCTGGCTAAAAGAGTTGAAAACAGCAACCAGGGGAATGAATAATGGAGCAGGAGGCTTCTATTTTCTCCTATATCATCAGTATTACTGTTTGATGGTTTGAACTATGTATATACATAAATTTGAGGGGAAAAGTCTGTATTAATAGTATTGTCAAAAAATTAAAAAGTATTTCAATGGTCTAAGCAAAAACTGAATATAAACTTTTGAGACTAACATTCAACTGCATTTTAATGTTAATATAGAAATACAGGAAAACATCAGGGAGTATTTCAGTTAAATCCCAACTCCATCCAGAGAAAACAGCACATGCTGCCTTCACCCCGAGCAATTCTGGCTCCAGTATATATTCTAAAAATTGTAGTATTCTCTTCTTTCCTTAACAGACACTGATTTTATTTTGATGAAGATTTCTGCCTGTGGAATATTTCCAAAATATGTGGCAATTTAAAAAATTTATTAGAAAAAATAATCAGGATAATGATAAATATCAGTTCATGAAGAGATGTCAAATTCACTTCTTGTTAGATCATCAAAAAATAATGACAAACCTGTCCCATATAGTCAACAAATGATTTGTCAAAAATTAAAAAAACAGTCAAGCCTCAATTCCAAGTGTTTTGACCCAAGACTGAGTGATACTAGAGTTTTTCCAAAAGAGAATTCTAAGACATCAGCATAGGTGATAAAACTTACTTAACTAGAAGATTGGTTAATAGTCTTTCACCCAGCTTGTATTAATATCTTCCTTGACATTTTTCTTAAAGAAGCGATTAAAGTTGAAATAGAAAAAATGTTTTGTAAACCTTTCTACCTTTCAGCACATGTAATATTTTATTCCTCCCTTCCATAACCTAACATACGGATTTGTCCATACTTCAATTCTGAGCCTTTACAATTGCTATTAGAGATTGATTGATAATTTTTGTGGGAAGTAAGAATAACTTCAAAAATAAAATATACGTAAAGTGTAAACTTTTTATAAAGCTACCACATAATTACAGAACATAACATAATGTATAAGTGTTCAGTAAAGTGAATCCTAGTATAGTGAACTCAGCTGCTTACCAGCACTCTGATGAAGAGAGTATTACTGTACTCCAGAAGCCCACACTCACAATACATTATTTTTTTCTTTTTTTAATTTTATTTAATTTTCTATTAACATATAATGTATTATTTGCCCCAGGGTCCATGTCTGTGAATCATTAGGCTCACAATACATTATTTTTATCTGGCTTTGAACTTTATAGAAATAATATAGTTTTTACTCTGATGTCTGGCTGGTTTTTTTGACTGACATTATGTTTGTGGGTTATACAGTTGTTGCATGTAGCAACAATTTGTTCTTTCTCATTTCTGTATAGTATTCTGCTCAATTAGCATGCCACAATTTATTTTATCATTTGATAGAGATATGGGTCGTTTGAAGTTTTGGGGTGTTAAGAATAGTGCTACTACGAACTTTCTTTTGCATGTTCTTTGGTGACAGATGGGTACCTATCTGTTAAATATATACAAAGGGTAAATTCCAGGGTTGTGAAGTATGCCTGTGAACCACTTTGGTAGATACTATCAAAGAGTTTTTCATCCTGTACCAAAGAACACAAACACCAACAGTGTATGAGAGTTCCAATTTCTGCACCAACTTGTCAACACTTAGAATTTTTCAATATTTAATTTGGCCTTTTTATCATCACTACTAAACATGCATACCTTTTCGTGTATTTATCAGTCATTTGAATATGATCTTTTATTATTGTCGTTGTCATACTGATTTAAATCTCAAGACATCTTTCTTTCGAGTTGCCTTTTTTCATTGATCTCTATGAATTCTTTGGATATTTTGGGTACAATAGGTCCATAGGTTTTTCTTCAGCTGATTTTACGTTTATTTCTTTGTTTAAATTTTTGGAAGTTTTGATGTGTCTGGCAGTGGGTATTATTATTATTATTTGTTTATCCTTTTTGAGATTCACTCAGTCTCTTGAATCTAAAGTTTTATGTCTTTCATTAAATTTGGCATTTATTAAAAAAAATTTGGCATTTATTGATATTTTGATATTTGATATTTTTTCAGCTCCATATCCTTTCACCTTTTGGGATTCTCGTAACATAGAGCTAAGATTTTTTTTTCAATTATGCTGCAGATCCCTGAGGTTCTATTCATTTGTTTTAATCTATCTTCTCTCTGTTGTTCAGACTTAATAATTTTTATTGATATATCTCCAAGTTCACTGATTTTTTTTTTCCTTCACTCTTGATTCCTCCCAGTGAGTTCTAAAAGAAATTTGTGGTTATAGTGTTTATAGTTCTTAAACTTTTATTTGCTTGCTCTGTATATCTTTTCTTTCTTTTGTGAGAATTTCTACTTTTTCATGTTTCAAGAGTGTTCATAAATTCTCATTGAATTATTTTTCTGATAGCATTTAAAAATCCTTGTCAGGTAATTCAGATATCCGTGCCATCTCAGTGTTGGTGTGTGTTTATTGTCCTTCCTTTTTTTTTTTTTTTTTAAAGATTTTATTTATTTATTTTAGAGAGAGAGAGAATGCAAATGGAGGTAGGGACAGAGGGAGAGGGAGAAGGAGAAAATCTCAGGCAGACTCCATACTGAGCATGAAGCCCGACGTGTGACTCAGTCCCATGACCGTGAGATTATGACCTGAGCCAAAACCAAGAATTGGTTGCCCAACCAACTGAGCCACCCAGCACCTAGATTGTCCTTCTTTATTTGAGTTGTTGTTTGTTGTATGATGAATTATTTTCTTTTTATTGTATACTGGGCATTTTCAGTATTATTATATGAGACTCAGGTTTCTATTTAAAGCTCATCACTGAGAAACCAGAATGGTAATTTGGGTTGTGCTTACACAGATAATCTCTGTAGATATCCCCTAGCCAGGAGAGCTATATCCTTACTATGATTGTAGTCAGGGTCTGCCCTTATAGCCTCTGTGCATGCCCACTAGTTGAGAAGGAAACTCTTTCCTACTGCCATCTTGGAATGATAGTAATTTTGCTTTGACACAAATTCTCCATAAATGCCCACCAACCAGGAAACAGAAGTACTTCTTTACTGTTGAAGTGGAGTGAAAGTCAGAGTTCTGCTCACTTTGGCTGGAGTAGGGCTGGTCAAACATTTTTGTTCTTCTCAGACTGAGCCTCCGCCAGCCTTGTAGGTAGAATTTAAAGTAAATAAGCAAGTTAATTAATTAATTAATTAATTAATAAAGGCATAGTTTAGTCTCTGCGTGCGTGTGTGTGTGTGTGTGTGTGTGTGTGTGGTGTTTTTTGTTTGTTTTTTGGTTAGTGCCTATGGTATATTCAGGCTGCAAAAACTCCTTTATTAAGTAAAATGGGATACGTGTAGGAGGAGAAAACCAAGAAATTAACAAACAACAACAAATTAACACAAAATAGGAAACTCAGGCCTGAGTCCCAGGGTCTGAAGAGAGCCCAGTCTTCTTTTTCACCGTATTTCAAAGTCCTCTGGTGTTTGTTTCATGTATTTTTCCAAGCTTTACATATATACTAAAGCAGGATAAAATAGGGCGAAGTATATCTACTCTGTTTTTTCCAGAATTAGAACGAAAATGGTATAATTTCTACGTTTCATTTTCAAATTGTTTGTTGCTGGTCAACAATACAGTTCACTTTATGTAGACCCTTTCCCTGGGGATTTTCTTAGTTATAAATTCTAAAACTCAGTATTTCTTTTTGGATTTTCTACATTAAAAAATATGTTATTCATGAATAATGGATTTTCTTTTTTCTTTTTGAATATTTTTAACTTAATTGCCATAGTGTACAGGATTTAGTAAAAGCTTTTTGCTTAGATTTGTTGAGTTTTAATATGGCATTATGAAGCATAATATTTCTCAATTACAGTAAAAAAATCCTTTTTAAATTCTCTGGTTCGTTATGAATTTTTATCATGAAAGAGCAATTTTATCAAATGTTTATTCTATAACTAATAAAACAATTATTCGTTTTTTTCTCCAGGTTATACTGATGCTGGTGAGTGTTATTGATAATTTTTCATATGTTAAAGCAACCTCGTAATCACTGACCAAAGCTAACTGCATCATGATTTCTTACCCTGTTTTTTTATTTTCCTGGGCTCTCTTTGCTGAAAGTTATGATTTCTCATCTTTATTCAGCAAAGAGCTTAGGCTTTAGTATTCATTTCTTACAATGTTCCTTGTCAGTTTTTTTTGTTTGTTTGTTTAGATTTAAGTTGGCTTTATAAACATGTTAGTAAGTGTTTCCTCTATTTCTGTTTTTGTATGATTGATTTTATTCTTCTTAAATGTTTGTAAGAATTCACCAAAGGTCATTGCTATGTGGGAAAGTTTTTAGTTACAAACTTAATTTTGAAAATACATACAGGACTCTTCAGATTTTCTATTTCTTTTTACGTTAGTTCTGGTAATTGTATTTTCTATAAATTTATTCATTTTAACTAAGGGCATCAGCAAGATCACAGAGTAGTAGCCAGCTTTTGCCCTCTCCCCCAAAAAACAGCATATATGTAATATATAATGGAATATTATGGAGCCTTAAAAAAAATAAAAAAGGAAATCCTGCCATTTGCAGCAATGTGGATAAACCTATAGGACATTATGCTAAGTGAAACAAGCCAGCACAGAAAGACAAATGCTGCATAATTTTGCTTATATGTAAATCTAAACGTAAAAAAATCAAACTCCTAGTAGCAGGGTAGGGTGGTGGTTAACAGGGGCTATGAGGTGGGGAAAAGAGGAGATGTTTGTCAGAAGTGTACAAACTTACATTATAAGGTGACTACGTTCTGGAAACCTAATGTACAGCATAATATGTATTTAATAATAATACATTGTATACATGAGATTTCCTAAGAAAATAGATCTCAAAAGTTCTCATCATGAAAAATAAAAAAAAAAAATAACTATGTGAGATGGTGGATAGGTTAATCAGTTTGATTGTGTTAAGCATTTCACCATATCTATCTATATACCACATTGTACGACCTAAATATATCTAATTTTTATTTGTGAATCCTTGCACAATAGAGTAGCTAATTGCACATATATTAGATATTTTAGTTGTGTTACATATTTTCTTAGGAGCTTTTCTCCATTTTCTGGTTTCTTTTCTACCCTCACTTCAGTCTGGACATTTTCCACTGATCTCTCTCTTGCCTTATGCATCGTGCTGTTAAATCCTCCTGTTTGGTACTTAATATCAATATTGCATTTTTCAGTTCTATATTCCTCATCTGTTCCATTTTTAAATATTCTAGCTCTCTGGAGAAATTTTCCTTATTATTATTATTATTATTGTTATCTATTTTAAGTCTAAAGTCTAGGTCTGATAACTTCATTAACCAAGTGATTTGTGTGTTTATTTCTGTTGTCTTGTTCCTTTGTGTCTTGGGATTATTTATTTTTCTACTCAGTAGTTATCAATTGAATGCTGCATATTTTGTATGAAACATTATAGAAGATCAGGATTAGTTTGGCTGTCTTCAAAGACAGTTCAGTCTTTTCTCTGATAACCAATTATAGTTGGTTCAATTTATAGACTTCGTAAGTCTTAATCTACCTCTCCAGCCCCTACCAGTTAAGCTTCCTATCGAGGAGCCTAGAATGTCTGCTAGTAGTCCACCCCCTTGATGGGTACTGAGCTCCTGTTTTTGAATCTCCTCCTCAGCGCTGTGAAACTACTTAAAACTTCACTCTGTATTGATTAAATTTGTTCGTCTTCTCAGCCTTTTACCCTGTGCAGCTGAAGGGTTTCACTGGTGTGTTAAAGGGAAGTCCACTGTTTTACTTAAATCTTGACTACTTTTCTCTCTGAGATCTTGGTCCCACAAGTATTGACTGCCTTGACAGACACAAAGTCTATTTTTTTCCCCTCCCAGCTTTGTAGGATTTCCAAAGCCTGACGGATTCTCTTTATTTTAGTAATGATTCTCTGTCTGAATTTGTGGTGCTTCCCACCACCAATAATCAGCAAATATTCCAAGAGTAAAAATAGGTAGAAAGTCTGCTTATCTCTCTGAAGTTCCCTCCTCTCCAGGAGCTTGACCTTTCTAATTCTGCCTGCCCATCACTTCTCCTTATATATTCAAGCTCTGTGGTATGTGTCCCAGAGGGACAGGGGTCTTATCCAGCTTTCCTAAGTTTCCTCAATGGGAGCATTGTTTGCTATTTACCATAAATGATACAGTTCTGGAGAAGCCAAAGTATACATTTTTTATTATTAAATCATTGATATATTTTAACCACATTTCTATCAAATTATTTCTGATATTTTTATTTGATAGCTGATATAGAATGTTGGCTAAAAAATTTTGCTTCAGACTTTCTATATCTTTCACTTAAGCCATTAATAATTACTTAATTAAAATTACTAAATGAGGATTCAGATAAATCTCTGCTTGAATCTCACGTCTGTCACTTCTTTGCTTAGTAGTTATATGACTGGGTGATTTACTTATGTTCTGCCAGCCTTAGTTGCTTTATCCATTATAAATGTAAAAAACCTTAGCTCTTGGGTTTGTTTTGAGAATTAATTTAAATTATATACTAAAAAAGCAAAAACCCGGTCCATATTAACGAGCCAGTAAATGCTATTTCATTTTTTATCATTATCCTGTCCTCTGCTAATGATGTAAAGTAACAATGGATAACCAGATGATGGGTAATAGATGACAGTAAAATAATGAAGCTGCAGCTATGTGAGTAATTGAGATTTAACAATAAGTGCCAATATATATTTAATTATATAATTCCATGGAGTTCAGTTTAGTTAAATTATTTGTTCCCACTTATATAAAATTATGAGAATGGAATGAGGGGGAGGACAGTGGAAAAGCAAAGAAAAGAGAATATATATCTTTCTACAACCATGTAGTAGGGCTCTAAATATACACTTCTAAAGAAAGTTATGAATCTGTTTATTACTTTCATGAAAGAGATATATACTACTCATTATTAATTAAATTATTAGCTTTACCTAATTAGAAATAATCAGTTGGTAAATTGTCTTTGGTGAAATATCTGTGTTAGCTCATTTGTGATACCAGAAAATTTCAAGCCAAATCTGAATTTTTCTTCATCAACCAATCACACTGCTATCCTCACTGAAGCACCATACACAATATGCTAAAGCACAGGGTTTAGCTCCCCTATCCTCCTTTAACTTAAGAAATTATACCTTTATGAAAGGTGCCAAATGTAAGAACTTTTCGAATTCCTTTTATTTTAAACATTGAATCCAATAAACTCAGTTACATTTTAATATCCATAAGAGGTTCCAAAAGAAAGAAGCAAAGGTGGTAAAAGTATAGGAAATTAATCCTCAAAGGAAAAATAGAAGACATGAAAGTGGTTTAGCCTAGAAAATAATTTATTATCTGAAGGTTACTTATGAAATGTTTATATATTTAAAAAATTCTGTTGCTTATCCAGATCAATCTGATTGGGAAAAAAAAAAGACATGGGTTTGAATTAGAAGAAACAAAAATATTATCTTCTTTAAACTATTTCACCAAAGAAGACTGAAGGGTGTTATTTTCCAGTAATGTTCAAAGAAAGCAAGCAAAGTTTTAAAAGTGTAGACCTCACTGTCATGCTCTTGACTATGCATATGTCTTGCTCTCTGGGAAGTGATATTGAGCAAACTCTTTTTTAGATTGTTATTATTTTGTTGTTGCTAATCTGCTAGTCTCTACAAGATTCAGGGAAAATACATATGGATAAGAATGCAAAATGATATGAGGAACAAATAGAGGTGAGCTCTGTGAAGATACTGAGACTTCTGAGAAGAAAGGCATACGGAATCTTGATAGGCCTTAATTTCCAAAATCCTCTGCAAAACTAGTACAGGAGCCAACTTTCCATGCTTTGGGTTTCTCCATTTTTCTTTTCCTTTTTTTTTTTTTTAACTACCTGTTCCCATTTATACAAAAATGTTTTCAATCAGTGCAGATTACCAAATCAAGCATGATTTATATTTACAACTTCAGAGGTGAACTTGACTGTTTCATGGAGTAGGTCAACCCAAACATTTTTTAGAGTCATCCAGCCTACTTAATTTGAAAAGTAGCTGACAATGGCATGTTTTTGTGTAAGTTAATGATGTGAGAAATATGTACTGCATCCTGGGCTATTTCAACATTCGGAAAGGTTCTCCACCAACAGAATTTCTAATACGTTTCTTTTACTTCTTTCATGATACATTAATTTAGTTCTCCCAAATAACTCACGTTCAATTATGTGCTGGTCAAGTGCCTGAGTTTTTCAAATAAGACTTTCTTAAAGAATTACTTTGCAACCAGGGATGGTTGAGCAAATAGAGAAAAATCTTGTCAGTAGAAGCCTGAATTTTTTCCTTAGTTGAGTACAAAAGGAAAGCAAGATGGCCTCTGGGCAATATTCTAGAAACAGTGAGCTGTCAAGGACCTCAGTGTTCAAGTTTATTTTGTCCCTTTCTTTATTACCTCCTCATCTATCCGCTGGGTCAGTAATCCCAAGATTCTGGTAGAGAAGGCAAACCTTGAGAGTCTGCTGCCATGAAAGTGTTTGTATATATTGTGGCTTCTATTTTGCGTAGATAAGGGAAGAAGGAGTACATAAAAAAAGATGGAAAAGTAGGAGGAGAATGGCACTAATTTTTGTATGCCTCATTGTCTCTCTATGTAGCATGTATCATAAAGAAGAAGCACTGTCTGTTCATATGTGTAGAGATGGGGTAGAATAAAAAGTCCATTGCTTTGGGAACCCCAAAAACTGGGTTCTGATCTCCATGTAGCCACTAATACTGTATTTTTATTATTGCTACCTTGCGGGTTTCCTCATCTATAAAATGGATACTGTTAGCTCATCAAAGATTCTTTCTTATTTTACAAATCTTTTTTGACTGATATGTGACAAAACCAAAAGCCTATGAATCCCAAATGTTATCTGGTCAGTATTTTCTAATGAATGCTTACTCTAGATGTTTCCTAAGTGATCTCAATTAGGCCTCAAAGAGCCTAAAGCTGCCCAACTACTGGTCAGTCATGGGTTTTGCCTGGCAACTCTGAGTGAATATTTGTAGATAACACAAGAATTTAGAAAGGAACAGGAGGAAGGGCTGTCTCTGCCTGCTGTGGCTTCTTATTGACAAGAAGACAAGAGTAGGGGAGCAGCATACTAAGAGCATGAAAATGAAGTGGAAAGAATAAGAATGCCTGAAAGGCATCAGTGCAATTGTGAAACCAAAAAAGTCTTCACATGAAAATTATCTAAGAACAGATTAACAGTCTATAGCTATGGTTGTATAAGATTAGCTATTACAGCAATCTAGTGTGTGTGTGTGTGTGTGTGTGTGTGTGTGTGTGTGTGTGTGTGTGTATGAGAGAGATCTTTTTACTTCCAAAATTTCACTTATTTCTCGTGCTATGTTCACTAAACTATCATCTTGGCAGGCATATGGACAAGGTACAAGAAGTGATGGAGGAGATACTCTACTATCTGTCAGATACTGTGCAAGCATTATATATTTATAATTTCTTTTTTTTTAAAGATTTTATTTATTTATTAGAGAGAGAGAGATCACAAGGAGGCAGAGAGGCAGGCAGAGAGAGAGGGGGAAGCAGGCTCCCTGCTGAGCAGAGAGCCCGATGTGGGGCTCGATCCCAGGACCCTGAGATCATGACCCGGGCTGAAGGCAGAGGCTTCAACCCACTGAGCCACCCAGGCGCCCCTATAATTTCATTTAATGCTCACAGCTCTTTTATAATATCTGATATAAAAATGTTAAAAGGGAGCTCATAAAGATCAATTGCGCCATGTGAGATCACATAGCTGTTTAAGTGTTGGAGGCTGGATTGGAATCCAGATCTTCTCCACACTAATACTCTTCATTTGGGCCATGCAGCCTCTATTAGCACAACAGGGGCATTATCACTAACATCTACTCATTCCAGACACTGGTGTGTCTTTGATTTTACTCTAGTTGCAAGCTAGTAAGTTACCGAGCTACTGCTTCTTAGATGCTGGCAGAAGACTTGAAGCTCCTGGGTCAGAGACAAAGGTATTTTTTACAGCACAGCAAGAGGCATGAACAGATTTGCTTTAGTTCCTACATTAGCTGTATTGAACCAATGTAAGAAATTGCTACAAAATCAGCTTAAAACAATTTTCCTTTATCATCTCACAGTTGGCTGGTAGTCTGCTTAAAGTCTCACAAGACCAAAATCAAGGCGTCAGTGCTTCTGGGATCTTCCTTGGACACTCTGGGGGAGAATCTGTTCTCAGCCACACTTGGAATTCTGTTGGCAGAATTTAGTTGAGATCCATGTGCTTATATGACTCTGGCCATTATTTCTTCTCTGGCTCTTGGCCAGGAGTTATTCTCAGTTTCTTCAGGTTACCTGTGTTCCTTGGCTTGTGGGACCTACTATTTTCAAAGTGAGTAATGACACATCAGATATTTCTTTTTCTCTGAATCTCTTTGACCCTCTCTTCACCTGTATCTCCCTGACTGCCTCTTCTGCCTTTACTAATAATGAAATAAATACATGAGTATGTATACACTGATATTAATACATTGAGCTCACACTGATAATCCAGTATAATCTCTCTATTTTAAATTAAACTACTTAATAACCTTGATTACCTCTGTGGATTTCTGTTTTTGTGTGCAAGACAACATATCCACAAGCATAGTATCTCATGATAGTCATAGTTCCAGGGATTAGGGGATAGAATCTTCTTAGATCATAATTCCTCCTGCCACAGGTCCTGCTGCCCAGGTCCCTTGAGGACAATAAATATGGTCCAGATGGTTGCTTACATGCAGTGAGTCTGCATCCTGCATGAGACAATCTAAGCTTGAGGAATCTACCACTTCTATAGCAAGCAATGAGACTGTTCTTTGTTTAGTAGCGAGACATTATCTCATCTTTCAAAGTTATATCTCTCATTTGCATAAATTCAGCCCTGAGAAATTGCTATTTTAAAAGTGATCAGGGCACTATGTTCTTGGCAAGATTGGCAAGAATTGTAGGAGGCAAAAGACCTATAGACGACTGTCTATTTTAACAGACTCTGAAAATTCTTGAGGAACCCAGATGACAAATTAACCTTCAATCTCCAAATACACAGGTCATTCTCAATGAAGTAAAAAGATCTCTTTCAGATCAGACTTTCAGTTGCAGTGAAAAATGTGCTCCTTGAATTTCAATTAAGAGGGAAGGGAGTAGAAATAAGGCTAGCTGTCAAAATCTATGTAATTTTTGTGGGTGGGGCAGAGTCTCTATCATGTGTGTAAAAGACAGACAAGAGACAAATCAAAATCTATGAAAAAGCTCAGGATGTCAGATTTGAAAGAACTATAATGGAAACACCTTTGATTACATTATCATAGGGGTCCAGGTTTGCCCCTTACTTCTACAGATATGTGATTTTGGACAAGTTACTTAATCTCTCTGAACCTCTGTTTCTCAGTCATTTGATGAAAATAATAATACCTGTTCTAAAGATTTATTGGAAGATAAAAAGAGGATAACTTCTGTAAAGCCAGTAGCATTATGCTTATAATATAGCAGGTTTCCCACAGATGTTTCTCTAGCAGCTCCCTCCCCAACTCTACATATATCCAAATAGGAACTAGTTTGGCATGAACCCAACTTTGCTATGATAGAATGCCACAGCTTCCATCCTGCAGAAAATGTCTGCTAAAAAACAATAGGTAACATTTGTATGAACTCCCCCATTGTGCACCAGGCTTCCTCTCAAAATTAGTTTCAAATTTAGCATGACTATATATATATGATAAATGAATGCAAGATTCCAAATTATATTGATGTTTGCATATACCTGTGGATCCCCTAACTCAAAACACTTCACTTCTATACATGTCTAAGTTTAGAGAGCTTTCAAAGATACGTTTTAAGTATCATATGCTCAGAATTTTTAACTCACCATGTAAGTGTTAAGAAGAGTGTAGAAAAACCTCCCTAAGCTTTGGAAGATGTGGCCCTTTCTCTGAGATAAATACTCACCTGCAAGAGGCATTGCGAAAATTATGGTGGTTCCACTACTCTGCAGTGGTTTCTGCAGATCACTTAGGCAGGGCGTAAGGCCCTGTGGACCACCTACCCAAGTATATTCATTTTTTTGATATCACAAAGCCCTCAATACCATTTTGTGGTGTTTTTGCTTGGCTCTGTAATCATAATTGTGGTTAGATTTTTTTTAAGTTCATTTTCATGCTTTCCAGCAGAGGCTCAGATCTGCAGTGGAAAATACATTTATAAAACTGTGTTGTTGCCTGTGTAACTTGCATTTTGGGCTTGTCCCAGACCACCTGGAACACCTTCATGGGTTCCACTTATCCAAGAGCCACATCGTGAAAATCAGTGGATGCTTCACTAGGTTCCTACTGGCCATGCTTTGAGATCCCCAAGTAAAAATCAGAAGCTGTTTAAAAAAAAAAAAAAAAAAATTCTCCTGTTGTGGCAAATAAAGTGTACTTTTTGTACATGTTAGTGTCTTGGTTCATATTTGAAATGTGCAGCATTAAAAAGAAAGAATAAAAATATTGGCCTTTAACTGGAGGCAGAGGTAAATTACAAAATGACTGTAACGTTCTGAGAACGCTGCCGCCTGTTTTTCTAACCCGGGCACTGGAGTCTGCAAAGTACAGACCACACCCTCAGGGCCTACCTCAACTTTATAGAAGGCCTAGTGTGTGGTCAGGACCTCTCGACTCACAGTTACAAGTTCATACCAGGGATGGGCTCAATGACACCGAAGGCTTTCTATAATTAAGTTGAACCCTCCTCTGGCAGAAGTCCTCAGCGATCAGTCTCTCAAGCCTATACCACTAGGATAAGGCAGCTAAGCTTCACAAATTTTTTCAATGCTCAAGGATTCTGATTTTTAAATAAATATTAATGCTCCAATTTCTATGCTATGGAAAGAATAAGGAAAAAGCTTAGGAATCCAGCCCACAAATTTCATGGCTAGAGAGAACTAACTACCTGACCGGTAGATAGAGAAGGCCAGAGGCACACCAAACCACACAGCAAAAACTCAGTTTGCCAGAACTGTGGCTGAGTTGAAGTGGATTTGGCCCTAAGTGTATTAATTCCAGGCACCCGGTGGTCTGAGACAGAAAAGGCAAAAGTAAGCAAACTAATTGGTAAGAGGATAATCTTTTCCCCTTTTCATCCCTTTTTTGTAACAATTTCTCTTTCACATGTGCCTCCGACTTCCCACACAGCAGTGGAAGGAAAGGAGGATGGCAGGTGACAGCGTGGCGCTGGGGTGTTGCTGCTAGGGCCAGAGGCAGGATTTGTTTGGCAAAAAGCGTTCTGAAGTTCCAGGTGTTCTCCAGCCACATGAGGAGAGACCTTGTCTTTCTAAAACGAGAGGGCTGGGGCACCAGGTTGGCTCAGTGTGTTAAGAATTGGACTCTTGGGGCGCCTGGGTGGCTCAGTGGGTTAAAGCCTCTGCCTTCGGCTCAGGTCGTGGTCTCAGGGTCCTGGGATTGAACCCCGCATTGGGCTCTCTGCTCAGCAGGGAGCCTGCTTCCCCCTCTCTCTCTGCCTGCCTCTCTGCCTACTCGTGATCTCTCTCTCTGTCAAATAAATAAATAAAATCTTAAAAAAGAAAAAAAAAAGAAGAATTGGACTCTTGATCTCTGTTCAGATTTTGATCTCGGGGTTGGGGGTTCAAGCCCAGCGTCGGGCTCCGTGCTGGATATGGTGCCTCCTTAAAAAAGAAAAAAAAAAAAAAGACTTAATATGAGAGGGCTGATCTCCTTCTGCTTTCCCTCTTTTTAAAACAAGACTATGAACTCGTGATAACAAGTCTTTAAGCTTGCATACTGACTGGCAACTTCTAGACAATAAATCTGAGGTACGGACTGCATCAGAACTTGTCTGCCTACTCGTTGAAAATGTTGAATTTGATCCCATTTGTCTTTATCTTCTTTCTTTATGGAAAGGAGAAAGAAAAGAACACAGATGTGAAATCAAATACCAGCTATCCATTGTACTTACGGATTATTGCTTTTGTTTAAAAATAAAGTTTGATTTTTTTTTAACCTTAGATTTATTTCTCCTTTAGATAATTGTTTCTGAGACAAAAGGGCTCCCTCTAGCCACCGGCTTGAATAACACACACCCTATGAACCAGAAAAAAATTTTCCTGAAGTGTGGGCTTATGTTTATATAGCAATAAAACTGTATTCTGAATATCAGTGACAAGACTTCTGCAGAGCTACTAAACTTCCAATTTACTGGATTGGATTTTTTTTACTGTGTTTTTTGTATTATTGTCAGGAATATACTTCTGTAGAAGACAAATAATGGGGGATAGCCAGTGGTAGTAGGAATTATCTTTCAAAGCAATAAACTGGAAATGTGTTATAGTATTTAAGGTAATGCTACTCTTTACACTCTTGACAAGTATTGAGGGGCAACCCAAGATCCAAAAACAGTTGGATCTTAAGATCAGATTATGTGAGAACCCATAAAACTTCCTGTAGATCATGAAGTCCTTTACGTTTGTCTAAAAGACAAAGTTAGAAAATATTTAGACATCATATTTCTATTTTGAACCTACTTGTGCCACTATTTTACCAAGAGTTATGCTTTCCTCATGTAGCTATGCCTGTGTATTTATGCCTTTAGTATGCCCACCTTTAAGTGTTAAAAGAAAACCAAAGATACAAACAATCCAAATCTAAATGATTTCAAATAATGTTTTAACTGTGCCAAATCACTAAGTTTAAACAAATTTCCTGTCAAGCAGGCACCCCCCAAGCAAACCAGCAGCCATGTTCCACACAATGTAGTAATGGCTCTCTCCTCATTACCTCTGCTGGGTGGTCTTCTGAGAACTGGGTAGAGAAGGCAGGACTAAAGAAACTTGAAAGGAACGGTACACAGAATAAACTAAAATTATGATAGAATGTTCTATAATAAAAAATTATGGCAGGGATAAAAGTTAATTTTTAAAGTGATTAAAATGAAGAAAAGGAGCTATCTTGAGTTAAATTTATTATAACAATTACTAGCATCTGATAGCAATTGGAGGCTTGGTAGTAAAACTTGTTTTGCTTTGTTTTGGGGTGGGGGAGAAGTGGAAGTATATATACATAGCTCAAACTTTCAGTTGTTCTGGGAGGATTCAAAGAGCACCCAGAAAGCCTAGTCCTACTGGAACTGCCTAGAACTTGGCCCTTGTTCACCCAGAGCTCTGTAGTGCTTCACCATTTTTATTTTGCATGCACGTACCTTCCATGTGGGAATGATTATGGTGTTCCCTGAAGCACAGTGGTTTTGAGATGATATACATTTCCCCCTCCCATCTCCCTGAGAAAAGATTTCTATTTCTGTATCGTGTCTTTATGAATGGCAGTATACCCCTTCTTGGCATGATGTCCAACATTTTGTGGATACTCTAGATTCCAAAGGCCAATTGGACATTACCTGTGTGCTTTTGTGACGCTAGCTCTATTTATTAGAACATTATGGGCTTCAAGCCACTTGTAAGCCTTTGCTTTGATAATAAATATAATTTTGTAGCAAAAAATTCAGAAATTGTTTAAATCTCATTAACTTTTAATGCGAAAAGCAGAAGTACCACTGCTTCCTTCTGGTCCTCTCCTACTGAATCCTTTCTTTTGGATGCTGATCCCACACACTGACCAACATGCATCATGCATCAATATTTATCTGTGGATTCTTATGTTTTCCGCTACTAAGTATAAAGAATAGGAAAATAGCTAAAATACTGGGAGGAAAATTTTAAATTTAATTATATATTTTTAAAGAACATATTTCTACTTTTTCAAAAAAAATCTCTGGGGAGTTAAGTTTGGGTTTCCCCCACCAAAAAAACAAAAACTGTTTGTTTTCCAGTTTTCCCCTCCAAAGTGCTTCTATATATAGCTTTGGTGACATACTGGGTCTCAATGGTTCCTATGTTAGTGAGCAAACATATTTAAGTGCAACAAAAGTGACGAGTAGCATCATAGTTCCTGACTACAACTTGGAAGTCTTAATAGTGTTAAGAGATTTTTCATGTTTTACAATATAATTTGACCTATAATCTTCCTCTAGCATGACTGCTTATTAGTGTCTATATTATAGCTTATTGAAAACTTTATTGTTTATTAAACTAATAATAATGAAGTACTTACTGTGTACTAGAAACTGTTTTAGGGGCTGCAATACAGCTGTGCCTTGCTTGGTGAGCTTTTAATTTTAATTCTTGAGATGATTAAATTACAGAAATAACTACATTTTTTTTTCAGTAGAGATAAATTCCATTAAGTAGAGAGATGCACAGGATGGTTCGATGGATAAAGAACACAGATTTAGTTCAATCAGGGGGTCTAGAGAAAGGTTCCTGGGGAAATAACTTTTGTGTGGAGCATTCTTGCCAAATTTCTGATCAAGTATTCAAGTATTTTATTATATATGATTTGCGCTTACTCTCTGAATTCTGTTGACGGGGAAACTATTTTTATTTTAGTTCATTGTTAGTAGTAGGCACATGCAATTATAGAAAATTTTCTATTCTGTTGTAGAAAAAACAACCTATTTATGCATATTTTTCTTCATCTGAAAAACAATTCTAACTTATTTAAATTCACAGCCCCTGGGGACTGAAACTGGCTCAGAACCAAAGGGTTCTGCTTCTTGTCGCGAACCAGGACAATTATTCATAAAACATCAGAGTGTTTAATTTCTTAATCTGCCAATGTATAACAGATTTTTGGAGAAGAAAAATCGTAATTCTTAATCTTTTGGGGTGACCCCTTTGGGATTCAGAAAAGCTGCACATTCCTGACTCAAAGCAATCGCAAACCATATCTCAGCTCACACAGCTCTCTTTGAGAGGTACAATTATGTTTAGATCAGGAAATACCAGATTTCTTCAGGATCTTATCATTCTCAAATTGGTGAGAACATCTCTCTTTCATTTAGCTAATTTTGAATTGTCAGCTCTAAAGAAAGGTCTTATGTTCTAATTTGCATTTGAAATCACTTTAAAATAACTATATATTTGATATAGAAGACACTTAATTTGAAATTCTCTCTTACTTTTCATCCAGTGAAGCCTAATGTAATACATTTTTAAATATGACAGAAAAAATTTCAAATGGTTGGGGTTTTGACTTTCCATTCATTAATAAGCAGCCAAAATACTTTAAAAAAATTTTAAACTAATTGTTTTATTTGAGTGTAGTTGATACACAGTGTTGTATTAGGTCCAGTCAAGCATACCTTACTTTGAGCGCACATGTCAAAGTAAGCTGAATATGTACTTTTGGAACTTGGAAATAAATACATATTCAAATGGTGACCTGCAGCAAGGAAAACTAGACTTAGTTTGAAAATTACTTTATTCCTCTTTAAAACTGAATTCATTTTGTATTTAATGAATCACTATTTGTGACAATACAAATGTGTTTTTATTCATATGATTTAAATATTATTTTCTACTTATATGTCTAAGAGTTCCAAAAAATAAACTTAAGCAAATTCTATCATAGCATGGCTAGAAAGGAATCACTTAAATAAAATCACATTTTTTCACACTTATTTTCAGGAAAGTTTGCAAACTCAATGCAAAGATAATTTATTTTTATTAGTATTATTGTCATTATCATTGTTAGAAGCAGGATCTACCAATGTGGAAACTGGCCAAATGTGAAATTTTTCTAAACTCTAGAACAGAAACCATACCATTTTGCCTAAAGTAGAAAAATACCAAACATTATCCTTTGCTGCATGGAAGAGATAACCTGGGGGCAATATAATTTTATAAATTCGGGTGTGTAGGGTTGGTAGTCATAGGGATATGGGGTGCCAGAGTGCAGAAGACAAAGCCAGGAGGGTAACACTTGCACATTTCCTTTCCTGATTGGAACAAGCAACAAACAGCTAAGATACATGAATGAACATCAGAATGTATGTGTAGTGTTGTGCATAGAGACAGAGCCTTGTTGTAAGTGGTTGCTTTGCAATGGGAGCACTAGAATGCAAACAGAAACGCAGAACATGGGGCATGTGATGAGTCCACTTTCCAACACATTTTAATGGGATTGGACTTAGTGATTGCAGTAAAAAAGTTTAAAATTAACTATGGCAAATTCTAGTGGACCTTTAGTTTAGTCTGTGTAGGATTCTTTATGATAGAGCTGGTATTTTTCTAGTTTAGGGCTGACTGGTTTAATGTCTCAATCTCTCTTGTTATCAGTTGCCAGTTATGTCTGTCTTGGTCAATGATCAGACCCATCAATGGCATATCTCAGAAAGCTCTAGCAAATATTTATTTCTAGAAAGAGAGAGTCCACAAATGGGGAGAGATGCTATCAGCTGGGCTGAGGCCTACAAGACCATGACATAGTAAAATGGAGGTAGAAGTCATGGAAAGTACATGATGCAAGGAAATTGCAAATCTCGAAAGCATCAATCAAATATCCATTTAACTGTGATGCCATCAACTTAGAAGGCAAAGGCTTGCCTCTTGATGGCAGCAGCATGTGACAGAGTTTATAAGGAAAATAGAAAAGCCCCCAAATTGTTCTCAGCCAGGGTAAGTTGTGGATATCAGATGAGAAATGATTACAGAGAGGAACCCTTTTTTAAGAAAATGGGCCATTTTGTAGCAACGGAAGAGAGATCTCTTGAATTGTAAAGTTTGGACAAATATCCTAGTCCACCCTTGATCTGTACGGGAACAACTCAACCACAGTTCTGGGAAATCTAATTTATTAAAAAAAAAAAAAAAAAAGTAAGAGAAAAGAATACTTTTGGCATCCTACTAAGATACTATATAAGAAAAAGAGAAAATAATCAACATAAATTTCTTACAAGTAATCAAAACTCATCAGAAATATGTGCCATTAATTGGATGAAAATCATAACTCAATATTCCATTTGGGGTTTAATCAGAGAATTAGAGCTACCACGAGTAACATAGAATAAGGGCTTTCTTTTAGGGGTTAGACCTTATACAGTTTTGGGAATTGCCTCTGTATCTAGTGTTGATCCTGAAGTCTCTTTAAGTCAGCCAGAATGACAGTTGAGAAGGAGACCAGGATGTGGAGGAGAGTGACAGTTTTCAACATGCATCTGTCTTTGACCATCTTCATCTCTGAATGTGTTCATTCTTACTGTTTGATTTGTTGATCAATGACATGAGAATCTTCTTTCCTAAATCAGATAATAATTTTTGATACCAGAATATCATTTCCCCATTTTCTTGTGCTATTTACAATGTAAAAGCTATAGGCACAACACAATTTTAAATTTAGTTTGTGTTATTAATGTTATTCTATTGCTTTCTAAGTCCAAACAATCAGCAAAACAATAAATAAAGAGCTGATTTCAGCATTTGCCCATTTCTGTGGTGTAGTTGCTCTCTCAGTCAATTTCAGGGTACCAAAATGCCATTAGTGAACAGAAAATTGCAAAGAGCTAGAACACATCATTATATAGTATTTCCACCATGCACATAAAATACACATAAATAACTTCAAAAGCATAGATAATAGTAATATGCAGTAAAATAATTAGGAAAGAGATTTGAATATTATTTTGTGATTAATATTGTACATATAATTATAAGTTTATGCAGTTTAAAGAATACCTGCATTTAAAACTGGCTCATAAAATTCCTGGAAATTAGTAATCAGCTCTTATTAGCCAGTATGAGCCACCTCCATTAAAATGTACACATAGCATTTGTGTACTTCACTGTGTGTAAGTTAAGCCTCAAAAAGATATTAACAAAATGGAACTTACTAATTAATCAATTTGCTTTTAAGAATACTATGGGTTAGCAAATTTGAAATTAATTATTGTATATTCTGGGCTTGAGGAAAATGTTTAAATATATTGATGATAATAGGAAGCAGTTTTCTCACTCTTGAAGAAGGAAGTTTTTTAAAAACATCAAAATAGGAGAAACTAGACTACATCTTGTGCTATTGGATTGGAGTAGGAGGTATTTATTTAGATATATACACAAATAAATATATGTATATGTTTATATGTTCAAGTATATATTTATATGTATAAAGATGTGGATAAATATGTCTGTGTATCAAATATTTGTATGTACATATGGGTGTGCATATGTATGTATATGGCTAAAAATACATATACATTTATGTCTGTTGGGACAGCCTACAATCAAGGATATGCCAGTGTGAGTACCTTTATTGTCCGTGAGTGCTTGTTTCTAAATACCATTCATCATTAAAAAGAATCAGAACTTCTTGGAGAGATGTCTGATTTTAGAAGTAGGGAAGGAAAAGAGCAAGATGAACCTGAGAAAACATTGCATCACAAATTAAGGAAATGCACGAAGAATCAAGAGTACATATTAAAAGGATACAGGAGCTAAATAAGGGTAATGGATTATAACCCACTGAATATAATTTGAGTCTATAAATGCATTCTGATAATAAATGAATACAGGAAAAAGGAAAGTTTGTCCGAACTGTAGAATCCTATCTAACTAATATAAAATGAATAATGAATTTAGAAAACTAAAGATCGATGATAAAAAGTCAATTAAAATTTGATAATGAGGGGCACCTGGGTGGCTCAGTTGTTAGGCGTCTGCCTTCGGCTCAGGTCATGGTCCCAGGGTCCTGGGATCGAGCCCCACGTCCGGCTCCCTGCTCAGTGGGAAGCCTGCTTCTCCCTCTCCTACTCCCCTTGCTTGTATTCCCTCTCTCACTGTCTCTGTCAAATAAATTAAAAAAATTATTTAAAAAAAATTTGATAATAGGAAATTTTTAAATTCTCAAGATCTATTACCCAAGTTACTTTTTAATTAAATAAAAAGCAGTATCTTTATAATGGAGAGGTGTGGTAAACTTTACCTTAACCAAGTAATCAATGTTAATCTCACCAAAATAAGGAAGTAATAGCATGTGCATTCTAATTTTATATACTGAGAAGTAACACCATTTTACCTATGGTATGCCTGCCAAAAATTCATGGCCTGAATCTATTCATCAGGAAATATTAGAATCAACATATGGAATTTCTCAAAATAATGATGTTGCAATATTCAAAATTTAATCAATGTGGCTCACCAAATCAATACACTAAAAAAGAAGACCCATATCATTAACAAGTGCAGAGAAAGTAATTTTGAGGATTCAATATCCATTTGTAATGAAAATTCTCAACTAACTGAAGGGATTTTGTTCAACTTGATAAAGAGAATTTAAAGAAAAAACCTCATAGCTAATATGTGCTTAATGGTGAAAGATAATGCTTCCCTTCTAAGATCAAGAACAAGGAAAGGTGTTTGATATTGTCATCTAATCATTATATGGGGGACTTCCACCAGTGCAATAAGGAAAGAAAAATAAGAAAAAAAAATAGAGGTGCTTGGGTGGCCCAGATGGTTAAGCGTCTGCCTTCGGCTCAGGTCAGGATCCCCAGGTCCTGGGATCGAGCCCCACGTTGGGCTCCCAGCTCAGCAGGGAGTCAGCTCCTCCCTCTCCCTAGGCCTCTCCCCCTGCTGTGCTCTCTTTGTCTCTCTCTCAAATGAATAAATAAAATCTTAAAAAAAAAAAAAAAAGCATACAAACTGGAAAGGAAGAAATAAAAATGTCTCTGTTCACAGATGACATGATTGTCTATGTAGAAATTCAAACCATCTAAAAAGAGCTCCCAGAACTAATAACTGAATTTTTCAAGGTAAAAAGATAGTCAGTGTAACAAAATCAATTGTATGCATGTATACTACAAACGAAAATATGGAACTTTCTATAAAGAGAAACAATACCATTATAATACCATAAAACATGAAATGCTGGTGGATAAGTATACCAAAATATGTTCAATGTTTACATGTTATAAGCCACAAAAGAACCTCTAAGCAAAGAGAGATATATATCATATTCATAGATTGTCAAATAAGCACATGAAAGATGCCCAAAGTCATTAGTCAACAAGGAAATGAAAATTAAAGCCATGATGGGATACCACTACAAATCTTCTACAATGGTTATAATGATAATTTTAAGAACAACAATACAAAATGCAAGCAAGGTTGTGGTGCCACTGCAGTGCTCACACATTACTTGTGGGAATGCAAAACACCCAAGTACTTTGGAGGACTCTTTGACAGTTTCATATGAAGATAAACATACGCTGACCACATGATCCACAAATCTCATGCCTAAATGTTTAGAAAAGAGAAATGAAAACACATATTCACCTAAAGCGTTATTCATAATAACCACAAATTAGAAACAAACCAAATGTTCTCAATTTGGTGAATGAGAAAACCAACTGAGGCATATCTATACAACAGAATACTACTCTGAGGGGGAAAAAAAAGAAATGAAATATTGATGCTTTACAACAATGTGGAAGAATCTCAAATGCCCTGAACTAAGTTAAAGAAGTCAGGCACAAAATATTGTGTAATCCATGGTTCAATTGATATGAAATTTGAGAAATGACAAAATCATAGAGATAGGAATCAAATCAGTGATAGTGAGGGGCTGGAGTTGGGGAAGAAATTGTATACAAAATGGTGTGAGGAAGCATATTGGCATGTTAGAAATATATGTCTTAATTTTGGTGCTTGTTAAGCAACTGTGTATATTTGTCAAAATTCGTAAAGCTGGACGTCTGAAATGGGTGAATTTTACATCAGGGAACTTTAAAATAAAAGATATGACAAAGACAAGGGATGATAAATTTGTTACTGAATTCTGAACAAGGGAAAATGAGGTATGAAAGACATTATCAGGACAATTGACAAAATTTCAATATGTTCTACTCATTAGATAATGTTATCATAATTATATTAAAGCTCCTGATGTTGATTTTATTACTGTGGTAATGTAAGAAAATGTCCTTGTTCTCAGGAATTATGTAGTCAAGTATTTGTTGTTAAAGGGACCTGGTATGTCTAACCATATACATTAGTATGTGGATATATCTGTATATATCCATAAATGTGTGTCCCTATACATGTATACATGCATATGTGTGTACACACACACAGAAGTTAGAGAGTGAAGAGGAGAGGAAAGGCGAAGGAGAGGAGATGAATAGTAAAGGCAATTGGGGTAAAATGTAAATACTTAGTGAGTTGGGTAAAAGGCATACTGGACTTTCTTATGCTATTCTTGCAACTTTTAGATATGTTTCAAATACAAAGATACACTTTAAAAAAAGAAATTGAATGCATAATATTTTGGGGAAAGAACTAAAACATTATTCATAGACTACTTGATATTTTTTACATCAAATTCCAAAGGTATCTACAAAAGGTATATGTATTAGTAAGTTAATTTATCAAGTTTAAGGTATATAATTATAATACTCCAAAGTCAATGTTAGAAGTATATAAAAAATTCAAAATTTTAAAATGATGCAATGTAAAAATGAGCTAAAAAGCACCCAATGCCTTGGAATACATCTGAAGAAATATGTGCTAGGTCTACACTGTAGACTATAAAATATTATGAGGCAAATTAAAGAATACAAATGGAGAGGTATAACATAATCATGGATTAGAAGACTTAGTATTGTAAAGATTTTTACTAATTTGCCCTCAAATCCATCCATAAATTCAAAGGTATCCCATGCAATGTCAGTAAGATTTTCTTTTGATGGGTGGACAGAGAGAGATATTTTCCAAAATGTATATAGAAATTCAAAAACTAAGACATGTAAGACAATCTTGTACAAGAAAAACAAGTGGAAAACTTACATTAACATTTACAGTAAGATTTATCTTAAGTCTAATCATGGCAATATTCAATTGGAAAAGAATACACAAATAGATGATTAGCCCAGAACAGAGAGCCCATGTACAGAATCACATATGCATGAATATTTGATTTTGGAAAATGGGTAAATAATTGTACTGTAGTTACACAGTGGACTGGTATGTAGCAGTAAGAATGAATAATCAAAGTACCTGGAAAATATGTGGAATCTCACAAGCAAGGAGAGTAAATGAAGTGACTGCAAAAAAAGTGAGACATGAAAGACTATATGCCATATGATTCCATTAACAAAAAGTAAAACATTTCTTAAAGCACAATTATTCTGACCCGATAGAACTGTGGAAAGTGGGTACTCCGGGGGAGTGTGCTGTGACAGAAAGGGGACACAAGGGCTTTGGGGTCCTGGAAATGTTTATTAGCCTAGATGCTGGTTATATGGGTGTGTCGATTAAAATGTATCAAATAATATACTTGTGATAAATGCATTTATCTGCATATATGCCATAGTTCAATAAATTTTAAGTTAAAAAATAAACTTTGAAAAAAAATGAGGAAACTAGAGTAAGACTTAGAATTAAATAAAGTTCTTTTTCTTCCTTAGACTAAGATTGGGAGAGAATGTGTGGTTGGTAGAGGGAAGAGAGAGAAGGAGCTACAATTTGTTGGTCTTTATGCATTTCTCTTTTTTTATCCCATACAGGGTAAAGTAACCTAAAATTTAAGAGTGTTTGAGTGCCTTTACTTACAGGGAAAGGTGGTCAGAATTCACTGCACAAACGTTTTCAAGGGATGCCTTTGATATTCTCTGTTGTAACATACAGGATAAACCCTAGTGAAGCACTTTGAAGGCTACTAAAAGTTGGGCTCACTGCTGGAACACTTAACTTCTGTGACCTTTACTGAAGGCGTGCCAGGAACTCTACAGAGCACTGTGTTGTTTCCTGAAAGAAACTGTCACATGGGATTAGAAATTCAGTCAGAAATTTGGCTTTGCCCATAGGTTCTGTTGTGACTTGATTAAACTAGAGAATTTTCTAAAATAAAAATTCTTACTTTTTCATGCTGATGAACTATCTGTGTAAAAAACTAAGAATAAAAATATTAAGAAGTCTGTTTTCTAATTTCTTTTTTTTCAAAACAGAGAAGTTCAGTTATATAAAATTCTTGATATTAGTTGACCATTTAACCTATTTGCAATTGAAGTAAATTCCCAACGTACCAAGCTATCTATTAACATCCCAAGGCATTTTCTATACTTAATGTATTTTTAAATATTGGATTAATTTGTTTATATGAAAATATTTTTAACACTGAGTAATTTATTTTATTGTTTTTAGTTTCCTTTTAAAAAAATGTTTTTTATGTTACATTAGTCACCATACAGCACATCATTAGTTTTTGATGTAGTGTTCCATGATTAATTGTTTGTGTATAACACCCAGTGCTCCAGGCAATACATGCCCTCCTTAATACCCAATCAAAGTAACAGGATGAGGATGAGATTTTTAAAAGATGGTAGGGAATCATACCAGAGGTTAAATTGGATGGCTAGCAAGAGGTTGACTGCAAACCAAGCATTGTAAGATGTCCCAAAGGAAGTTGAATGACATGTAAGGTTACTGTCACCATATACCAGTAGGTTCTTGGCATGAGCAGATCATCTCTTATAAGAGATGCAGTCTTTCTTAATGGTAAAAGTCAGGGAATAGAATGGAAAGAGACAAAGATAAATATGAAGCCCTTTCTCCCTCCAAGAGCTCTCTGTATTGTGCTGGAAACAATGTTTAACAATTAATTAAAATACCTTGTAATGATTATTATAATAAGACAGAAAAGACCACAATAATATTTGAAGGAGGTCTTTCGTAGATACTTTTCAGCATTGCAGTTAGAAGAGTGGGAAAATCCTGGAAGATAAATTCACGTATACAAAGAAGCAGAGTGTGGGAAAACTTGCTTGAAATTAGTTTTCTGTGGCTGGAGTTCATGATGTGAATAGTGAGAGCTAAGGCCGGAAATCCAGATGAGGTCTCTTGCATGAAGGACTTTGTCTGATATTCTAAAAAAGTACATCTTAACTCTATGTATATATAGATGTGGGAGTTCATATTTACACACAATGCATGAACAGAAACTTAAGGTGCACAGTTTTGTTTATGCAGCAGCAACTTATCTTGTAGCAACCTTTTTGTTTTTCAAAGATTTGTTGATTTATATTCGAGAGAGAGAGAGCAAGGGGGGAGGGGTAAAGGGAGAGGGAGACAATCTCAAGCCACCTCCCCTCTGAATGTGGAACCCAATGCAGGCTTAATCTCAGGACCCAGAGATCACAACCTGAGCTGAAACATAGAGTTGCCGGTTAACCGACTGTGCCTCCCATGCATCCCTCTTGTACCAACCTTTAACAAAATTGTCACTGTTATATGGATAGATATTGATGTTATTTCACCAAGAGATTTTGCGGCTGCATGGAAAAATATACTACATGTTTACTGAGTTCGGATTAAAAATGATGGTTGTATTTCCTAGATTTCATACATGAAATAAAAGGAAAGGTAATTTGCATTCATCTATTAATTTTTAAAGTGAGGCAATAATCCTAAATCATTTTGTTGGTGCCCTTATTAAAACTGGATGTATTAAAAAATCATAGTAGTTCTAATACATGTCTTTAAATGAGCACACAGCAATCACTGGAATTTTCTTCTAAAAATATCAACTAATGGTAGCAGAGGTGCCTAAAACTTTCTGCCTTTCAAATGTCTCTTAATGGACATAAAGGGGAGAAAAATTACTTGAATGTGAACAGAGATGCCTTTGGCCTCTGCTGGAAATAAATCACACTGAATGCAAGTGAAGTTTCTGAGATACATCTTATTTATGCTCTTAGTATTTTCAGACAGTTAACATCAGGCAATTTCTGAATAATAAAATAATTATTAAAATAAGGAGAGGAATTTCTTTCACTTGATTATTAATTATGGAAACTAACCTCAACTCTTTGGACTCACTGCTGCCTTGCTCAGATTGAGAAGTACAAAGTGAAGACCCTGCTGTGTGGGTAAACTGATGACTCCCTTTTAATATCAGGTTGAGCCAGGAACTCAGACTCTGCCAAGTTGACTCCACAGGGAGTCTCACTTCAACCCACTCACATTTCCTAATAACGGCACTCTTTTTCAACAGTGCTGAAATAAACTGAGCTCCTCTTTGGCATTTCGATTTGTAAATGAAGGTAGCATGTAAAATAATGAATTGCAGTGATTTCTAGGATAAAATTTTAAAGCAGTAAGTTAAAAGGACACCATATTATGAAAATGACAGGCAATTGTGTCCTAGTGAAAATGAGAAAAGACACACTTTCAGGATACTTTTTGCTCCCATTTTATTCCACCTGCTGAATGAGAAAAATATTTTGTTGTTATCTATAATATGAAGATGGTAGTCGGGAGGAGGGGCATTTATTAATTTATGCTTATAGAAATAGGAGTTTGAAAGAGGTTTAATTTATAAACTCGGGGCCAAGGAAGCTTCATGTGATGTAGGCCATGCGTTTCTGTGTTTTGACATTGGGATTTAAGCTATCACGCTAGTTAGGATTTTTATGACTCCTTTAGACATGTTTATTTGAAATCTCTCTGGCTCTGCTTGGTGAACTCTAGACATGCAAAAGTACCCTGAGGGCACACACTCACCTCTGGCAGATTTGTTTCCCATTTTTCTCCTTTTAGAACTCTGGCTCTACCACTATTGCCACCCAGATCAAAAGCCTCGTGTTTATTGTCCTGGCCACATGGTGGAAATATATCTCTGGGAAAGCCTTCCCTAGGTTTCCTGCCTGAGAAGACAAAATACTTTCTGTTCAGACACAAAGATTGTCCTTAAAGAGGCTTGTGTTTGCAAATGAAGGTGCAAGACCACACTAATGGCAAATCCAGCAACATTTTGAGATGCTAACAGATCACTGCTTTGGTTTTGTTCCTTTAATGTTCCCTTCCCTCCCCTCTCCACAGCACCGGGGTTCTTGGTAAAAGTCAATCTGACGACTTTGGTGTGCTTTGTTCTTCCTGAGACTGAGTTACTTGGGTGTGCAAAGGACTGGTAATTTGAAATGCTTTCATTGAGCTTTGAAAGGTGAGCCGCATATCAATCACACTTGCTACATTATGAGTGTGGTGCCTTCATGATACTGCAGGTGTGCACTCAGGGAATTAAATAAACAATCCTTTAATTGAACAGATCCCAGAGTAATGCCAACACCGAGCAACCGTCTTACTCAATAGCAAGATTTCAATTACCAAGGTAAAAACATAAAAATAGTAATAATAAAAAGCAGACATATCTAGCGATCTATACAGCCACCTGTAGCTATGCTCTAATAGCATACAGACTGTTGGCTTTTTCTTTCTTTTTAGTTTTAAAATTTTCCTTCCAGTATACTTAACGTACAGTGTTGTATTACTGTCAAGTGTACCCTATGGTGATTCAACAATTCTATACATTATGCAATGCTCATCATAAGTGTACTCTTTACTCCCCATCACCTATTTCATACATCCTGCACCCACTTCCCCTCTGGTAACCATCAGGTTGTTCTCTGTAGTTAAGAGTCTCTTTCTTGGTTTGTCTCTCTCTTTCTTTTTTCCTTTGCTCATTTGTATTGTTTCATAAATTCCACATATGAGTGAAATCATATGGTGTTTGTCTTTCTCCAACTTACTTATTTCTCTTAGCATTATACTCTCTAGCCCGGTCCATGTTATTGCAAATGGCAAGATGTCATTCTTTTTGTGGCTTAATACCACATCTTCTTTATCCTTCATCGATCAGTGGACGCTTGGGATCCTTCCATAATCTGGCTGTTGTGACTAATGCTGGAATAAACATCGGGGTGCATGAATCCTTTTGAATTAGTGTTTTTGTATGTTGAGGTATATACCCAGTAGTGCAATTACTGGATCATAAGGTAGTTCTATTTTTAACTTTTTGAGGAACCTCCATACTATTTTCCGCAGTGGCTGCACCAGTTTGCATTCCCACCAGCAGGGCAAGAGGGTCCCTTTTTTTCCACATCCTTGAAGTGTTGGATTTTTCTAAGTAGAAATTTTTTTCTGTGACCTAAACTCATGAAGAGTCCTCTATTCTGCTTTATAGAGAACAATGTTAGAAAGAAGAGGAGGAAGGAAAGGGGAAACAACAGGAAAACGTGAAGGAGGATGTTGAGGTGGAGTAAGAAAAAAAGTAGAAACAAAAGTAAATAAGGGGTGCCTGGGTGGCTCAGTCCATTAAGCGGCCAACTCTTGATTTCAGCTCAGGTCATGATCTCAGGATGGTGAGATCAAGCTCTGTATCAGGCTCTGTGCTCTGCAGCAGTCTGCTTGAGATTCTCTCCCTCTCCCTCTGCCCCTCCCCCTGCACGTGTGCTCTTTCTCTCTAAAATAAATAAATAAATCTTTTTTTAACCACCCATACAATGAAAGAATCTATGTATCAAGAGACATTCATTGAAATATAATGTAAAACATGACAATATCAATTATGTCAATAACTATATGGATTAACACATCTATTAAAAGACAGAGTCTTGGTTGTCCAAAATCAGCATTTAACTCTATGCCTATACGAGAGACACACATAAAACAGAGATTAGATAGACTTAAAATGAGAGAATGATAACACATTACGAAACGTAAGTGAAATGAAGTAGGGCTCATTAAGTTGATAACTGATTGCTTAGAATTCAGTACAAAGAGTTGAAAAGACACAAAGAAGGACATTTTTAATGCCTAGGCTTCAATTCAAAATGAAGAGAAAATAGTTACATTTATCTAACAATATCCTGGCAAGTTTCATAAAGCAGAAACAAAAGAAGAAATATGAAAAAACAGACAAATACACTAATAAAGGAAGATTTTTGACATAAGTCCCTCTTACAAAGGCAAATCAAGTGGACAAAAAGAAAATTACTGAAGACCAAAACAGCAAAATCAGTAAGATGATTCTGAAAAATACTGAACCTTTTAATAGAGAATACATCTTATTCTTACAAAAACCTCAACAAATTTGAAAAAATAGAAACGCAAGTAGTATTTTCTGACTATAACACAATAAATCTAGAAATTAATAATAGAGGATTTTAAAATTTTCCTCACCTAGATATGGAAAGAAAAACACATCGTCAATTCTTAAAGAATTTCAAAGTCAAAATGAATATTTGAAAAACAAAGGTGATAAAAACATGACATTAGAATTTCAGGAATTTGGTAAAATAGTGATGACTTACAAATGTATTACTTGAGATAACTATGTCAAAAAAATGATGAAAGAAATGAATAAATTAAACTCCTACTTCAATACCTAGAAAAATAATACCTGAACCAAAAGAAAGTATAAGCATGTAATAAAGGTAAAAATAGAAATTAACAAGTTAGAAAATGAAAAAACAGTAGAATAAAAAAAGCAACAAAATAGAAACCCATTAAATGAACTAAGAAAAAAAGAACAAATTCAAAAAATTAGCAATCGCAAAGGAGACAATCATCAAAAGACAATTTATACCACATCTTCCTTATCCACTGGTCTATTGATGGATACTTAGATTGCTTCCACATCTTGGCTTTTGTAAATAACACTGCAATAAACATAGGGGTGCATATATCTTTTCAAATTAGTGATTTAGTTTTCTTGTAATGACATTATTGGATCATGCAGTATTTCTCTTTTTAATTTTTTGAAGTCTCTCCATACTGTTTTCCTCTGTGTCTCTACCAATTTATGTTCTCACCAACGGTGCACCGGGTTCCTTTTTCTCCACATTCTTGCCAACACTCCTTATTTCTTGTCTTTTTGATTTTAGCCATTCTGACAATTGTACCAGTCACGCATAGATACACACAGTGGAATATTACACATCTATAAAAATGCATGAGATCTTGCCACTTGTGACAAATGGGTCTAGGGGGTATTATACCAAGTGAAATGAGTCAAACTGAGGAAGGCAAATATCATAAGATTTCACCCTTGTGTAATCTAAAAAGCAAAATAGATGAATAGACAGACAAAAAGCAGAATCAGACCTAAAAATACAGAGAACAAACTGATGGTTGCCAAAGGGAGGTGGGTTAGGGAAATGGACAAAACAGGTGAAGGGGAGTGGAAGAGTCGTGCTTCCAGCTATGGAATGAATAGGTCACAGAAATAAAAGGCACAGCATAAGGAATATAGTGAATGATCTGTTTTCCATAGTGGATACACATTCCCACCAACTGTTCCCAACAAGGGTTCCCTTTTTTCCTCACCCTCACCAACACTTGTTATCTCTTGTGTTTTGATGATAGTCATCCTAAGAAGTGTGAAGAGCTAGGTCACTATGGTTTTTTATTTGCATTTCCCTGACCACTAGTGAATTTGAGTACTTTTTCATATACCTATTGGCCATTTGTATGTCTTCTTTGGAAAAATGTCTATTCAGGTTCTTTGCCCATTTTGAAATAAGGTTATTTGGTGTGTTTGTTTGTTTACTATTGCATCATATGAATTCCTTCTATATTTTGGAGATTAAACCTTTATCAGATATACGGTTTGCAAATATTTTCTCCCATTCCATGGGTTGTCTTTTCACTTTGATGATTATTTCCTTTGCTGCACAGAAGCTTTTTAATTTGATGTAGTCCCATGTATTTATTTTTACTTTTGTTGACTTTATTTTTGGTGTCATAGGCAAAAGATCATTGCCAGGACCCAATGTGAATGAGTTTTCTCCTTAGAGTTTTTAATCCATATTAAATCCATTTGACTTTATGATATAAGGCTCCAATTTAAATCTTTGGCATGTGTGTATCCAGTTTTCTCAGCATTTATTGAAGAGGCTATCCTTTCCCCATTGGGTATTATTGGTGCATTTGTCAAAAATTAATTGACTGTATGGAGCCCCTGGGTGGCTCAGTTGGTTAGGCGCCTGCCTTCAGGTCAGGTCCTTTGGGTCAGGCCCCAGCGTCCTGGGATCGAGCCCAGCGTTGGGTCCCTGCTCAGTGGGGACCTGGCTTCTCCCTCTCTCTCTGCCTGCTGGTCTGCCTACTTGTGCTCTCTTTCTGTCAAATAAATATATAAAATCTTTAAAAAAAAAATTAGTTGGCTGTATATGCATGGGCTTAATTTGGGGCTCTCTGTTGTGCTGCATTGATGTGTGTTCCTTTTTTTAAATGACAATACCATACTTTTTGATTACTATAACTTTTTTTATATTAATTTATAATGTATTATTTGCCCCAGGGGTACATGTCTGTGAATCATCAGGCTTACACATTTCACAGCACTCCCCATAGCACATACCTTCCCCAATCTCCATAACCCAGCCACCATATCCCTCCCCACCACCCCCCAGCAACCCTCAGTTTGTTTTGTGAGATTAAGAATCTCTTATGGTTTGTCTCCCTCCCAATCCCATCTTGTTTCATTTTTTCCCTCCCTACACCCCATGACCCCCTGCCCTGCGTCTCAAATTCCTCATATCAGAGAGATCATATGATAATTGTCTTTCTCTGATTGACTTATTTTGCTTAGCATAATACCTTCTACTTCCATCCACATCGTTGCAAATGGCAAGATTTCTGTTTTCTTGATGGCTGCATAGTATTCCATTGTATATATATACCACATCTTCTTTATCCATTCATCTGTTGATGGACATCTAGGCTCTTCCCATAGTTTGGCTATTGTGGACATTGCTGCTATAAATATTCGGGTGCATGTGCCCCTTTGGATCACTACATTTGTATCCTTAGGGTAAATACCCAGTAGTGCGATTGCTGGGTGGTAGGGTAGCTCCATTTTCAACTTTTGAGGAACCTCCATACTGTTTTCCAGAGTGGCTGCACAAGCTTGCATTCTCACCAACAGTGTAGGAAGGTTCCCCTTTCTCTGCATCCTTGCCAACATGTGTGATTTCCTGACTTGTTAATTTTAGCCATTCTGACTGGTGTGAGGTGGTGTCTCACTGTGGTTTTGACTTGTATTTCCCTGATGCTGAGTGATGTTGAGCACTTTTTCATGTGTTTGTTGGCCATTTGGATGTCTTCTTTGCTAAAATGTCTGTTCATGTCTTGTGCCCATTTCTTGATTGGATGATTTGTTCTTTGGGTGTTGAGTCTGATAGGTTTTTTATAGATTTTGGATACTAGCCCTTTATCTGATATGTTATCTGCAAATATCTTCTCCCATTCTGTTGGTCGACTTTGGTTTTGTTGACTGTTTCCTTTGCTGTGCCAAAGCTTTTGATCTTGATGAAGTCCCAAAAGTTCATTTTTGCCCTTGCTTCCCTTGCCTTTGGTGATGTTTCTAGGAAGAAGTTGCTGCGGCTGAGGTCAAAGAGGTTGCTGCCTGTGTTCTCCTCAAGGATTTTGATGGATTCCTGTCTCACATTGAGATCTTTCATCCATTTTGAGTCTATTTTTGTGTGTGGTGTAAGGAGATGGTCCAGTTTTATTCTTCTGCAAGGCGATGGTCCAGTTTCATTTTTCTGCATGTGGCTGTCCAGTGTTCCCAACACAATTTGTTGAAGAGATGGTCTTTTTTCCATTGGACATTCTTTCCTGCTTCATCGAAGATTAACTAACCATAGAGTTGAGGATTGATTTCTGGGCTCTATATTCTGTTCCATTGATCTATGTGTCTGTTTTTGTACCAGTACCATACTGTCTTGATGATTACAGCTTTATAGTAGAGCTTGAAGTCTGGAATTGTGATGCCACAACTTTGGTTTTCTTTTTCAACATTCCTCTGGCTATTCAGGGTCTTTTCTGGTTCCATGTAAATTTTAGGATTATTCGTTCCATTTCTTTGAAAAACATTGATGGTATTTTGATGGGGATTGCATTAAATGTGTAGATTGCTTTAGGTAGCATAGCCATTTTCACAGTATTTGTTCTTCCAATCCATGAGCATGAAATGTTTTTTCCATTTGTGTCTTCCTCAATTTCTTTCATGAGTAATTTATAGTTTTCTGAGTACAGATTCCTTGACTCTTTGATTAGGTTTATTCCTAGGTATCTTACGGTTTTGGGTGCAATTGTAAATGGAATCGATTCCTTAATTTCTCTTTCTTCTGACTTGCTGTTCGTGTATAGAAATGCAACTAATTTCTGTGCACTGATTTTATATCCTGCCACTTTACTGAATTCCTGTATGAGGCTTAGCAGTTTTGGAGTGGAGTCTTTTGGGTTTTCCACATAAAGTATCATATCATCTGCAAAGAGTGAGAGTTTGACTTCTTCATTGCCGATTCAGATGCCTTTAATTTCTTTTGTTGTCTGATTGCTGAGGCTAGGACTTCTAGTACTATGTCGAATAGCAGTGGTGATAGTGGACATCCCTGCCGTGTTCCTGACATTAGGGGAAAAGCTCTCAGGTTTTCCAAATTGAGAATGATATTTGCTATGGGTTTTTCATAGATGGCTTTGATGATATTGAGGTATGTACCCACTATCCCTCACCGTGAAGAGTTTTGATCAAGAAAGGATGCTGTACTTTGTCAGATGCTTTTTCAGCATCTATTGGGAATATCATATGGTTTTTTATTATCACATTGATTGATTTGTGGATGTTAAACCAACCTTGCAGCCCGGGAATAAATCCCACTTGGTCGTGGTGAATAACCCTTTTAATGTACTGTTAGAGCCTATTGGCTAGTATTTTGGTGAGAATTTTTGCATCTGTGTTCATTAAGGATATTGGTCTATAATTCTCCTTTTTGATGGGGTCTTTGTCTGGTTTTGGGATCAAGGTAATGCTGGCCTCATAAAATGAGTTTGGAAGTTTTCCTTCCATTTCTATTTTTTGGAACTGTTTCAGGAGAATAGGTATTAATTCTTCTTTAAATGTTTGGTAGAATTCCCCTGGGAAGCCGATTGGCTGTAGGCTCTTGTTTGTTGGGAGATTTTTGATGACTGCTTCAATCTCCTTACTGGTTATGGGTCTGTTTAGGGTTTCTATTTCTTCCTGGTTCAGTTTTGGTAGTTTATATGTCTCTAGGAATGTGTCTGTTTCTTCCAGATTGTCAAATATAGTTGCTCATAATATGTTCTTATAATTGTTTGTATTTCTTTGGTGTTGGTTGTGCTCTCTCCTCTTTCATTCATGATTTTATAAATTTGGGTTCTTTCTCTTTTCTTTTTGATAAGTCTGGCCAGGGGGTTATCATCTTATTAATTCTTTAAAAGAACAAGCTACTAGTTTCGTTGATTTGTTCTGCTGTTCTTTTGGTTTCTATTTCATTTATTTCTGCTCTGATTTTTATTATTTCTCTTCTCCTGCTGGGTTTAGGCTTTCTTTGCTGTTCTTTCTCCAGCTCCTTTAGGTGTAGGGTTAGGTTGTGTTCTTGAGACCTTTCTTGTTTCTTGAGAAAGGCTTGTATTGCTATATATTTTCCTCTCAGGACCACCTTTGCTGTATCCCAAAGATTTTGAACAGTTGTGTTTTCATTTTCATTTGTTTCCATAATTTTTTTTAATTCTTCTTTAATTTCCTAGTTGACCCATTCTTTAGTATGATGCCCTTTAGCCTCCATATATTTGAGTGCTTTCCAACTCTCATCTTGTGATTGAGTTCTAGTTTCAAAGCATTATGGTCTGAAAATATGCAGGAAATGATCCCAATCTTTTGGTATGGATTGAGACCTGATTTGTGACCCAGGATGTGATCTATTCTGGAGAATGTTCCATGTGTACTAGAGAAGAATATGTATTCTGTTGCTTTGGGATGGAATGTTCTGACTATATCTGTGATGTCCATCTGGTCCAGTGTGTCATTTAAAGCCTTTATTTCGTTGTTGATCTTTTGCTTAATCTGTCCATTTCAGTGAGGGGGGAGTTAAAGTCTGCTTTTATTATTGTATTATTGTTGATGTGTTTCTTTGATTTTGGTATTAATTGGTTTATATATTTGGATGCCCCCATGTTAGGGGCATAGATAATTAAAATTGTTAGATCTTCTTGTTGGAAAGATCCTTTAAGTATGATATAGTGTCCTTCCTCATCTCTTATTATGGTCTTTGGCTTAAAATCTAATTTATCTGATATAAGGATTGCCACTCCCACTTTCTTTTGATGTCCATTAGCATGGTAAATTGTTTTCCACTCCCTCACTTTAAATCTGGAGGTGTATTGGGTCTAAAATGCATTTCTTGTAGACAGCATATCGATGGTTCTTGTTTTTTTATCCATTCTGATACCCTGTGTCTTTTGATTGGGGCATTTAGCCCATTAACATTCAGGGTTACTATTGAAAGATATGAATTTAGTGCCATTATATTGCTTGTAAGGTGACTATTACTGTATATTGTCTCTGTCCCTTTCTGGTCTGTTACTTTTAGGCTCTCTCTTTGCTTAGAGGACCCCTTTCACTATTTCCTGTCGGGTTGGTTAGGTGTTTGCACATTCTTTTAGTTTTTGTTTGTCCTGGAAACTTTTTATCTCTCCTTCTATTTTCAATGACAGCCTACCTGGATATAGTACCCTTGGCTGCGTATTTTTCTTGTTTAGTGCTCTGAATATATCATGCCCATCCTTTCTGGCCTGCCAGGTCTCTGTGGATAGGTCTGCTGCCAATATAATATTTCTACCATTGTATAGACCTCTTGTCCTGAGTTGCTTTCAGGATTTTCTCTCTGTCACTAAGACTTTTATGTTTTACTATTAGATGATGGGCTGTGGACCCATTTTTATGGATTTTGATATCTGTATGTGTATATATATATACATATATATATATATACACACATACATATACACATACACACACACACACACACACATTAGACTGGTGAATAGAACAGAGCCACACACTTGATTTGGAGTATATTTTGGTCTGTTAGAAGAAACTATGTCCCAAAATTTTAAAGAAAGAAAAACTTATATATATATATATACAAAAATAAAGGTGAACATGATGAAGGGATGGAATATGACTGTAAAGATGAAAACAAAAAAGATTCTAAAAAAGGAATTGATAGTATAAGAAGTTGATTAAAAAAAAGAAAAGAAAAAAAAAGAGGAAAGAAAGTGATCAGGCAGGCTGGAATCATCCATGGGCTAGATTTAGGGTATATTTTGATCTATTAGAAGAAATTGTATCCCAAAATTTCAAAGAAAAAAAAATCTATATGTATACAAAAAATAAGGTTAAATACAATGAAGGGATAAAATATGACAATAACAAAGAAAATTAAAATAGATTTTTTAAAAGGTATTGATAAGATAAAATAGTTAAAAATGTTAAAATAGGAAAGAGGAAAATTTTTAAAAATAGAATAAGAAAAAAAATTTTTTTTAATTTAACTTTGAAAGACTAAAGGATCATGGGGAAAAAGCCATTTTTTTCTATGTGTTGCTTTCCCCTAGCTCTAGATTTCTGCAGTCTCATTGATCAGTGAACTTGGTCTTCGCTGGATGTTCTTGATGATCATCTGGGGGAGGGGCCTGTTGCCATGATTCTCAAATGTCTTTGCCTGAGGCGGAATTGTACTACCCTTGCCAGGGGCCAGGCTAAGTAATCTGCTCAGTTTTGGTCTCGGCAGTTTTTGTTCCCTGAATGCTTTCCTTACAGCTTTGGGGGTGGGAATGAAAATGGCGGCCTCCCAATCACCAGCCCTGTGGGATCAGAGAACTCAGGCCCACTCCTCAGTGTGCCCTCAGAGAAAAGTAGTCGATCCTGCCTGTCTCCCTGGTCTCCGGCAGCACTCTGAGCTCACCCAGCCTGTGACCGAGCGTTTCTGTCTCTGGCACTCGACCTTGTTTGGGGGCCAGCAGATTCCTGCAGCACATTCCCATGCTGCTCCTCTCAGAGGAGGAATGTGAGTCTCCCCAGATCTGCCACTTGTGGGGTCCCTGCTCAAAAAGCAGTGGCCCGACTATGCCTAGGATCACAGTTTAAGGTAACCCCAAGCTGATAGCCCACTGCTTGGCTCCATCTCTGCATCTGGCTTCCCCACTCTAATACCTGGGAACTCTGCCACCCTCACACACCCCTGGTCTTTTTGTGTCCCCATGGGTCCTGAGACCACACTGTCCGTATGAGGGCTCCACCCCCTGCTTAGCCTCTGGAGCAACGTCCCTCAGTGGAGCAGACTTCTAAAAGTTCCAATTTTGTGCTCCGTTGCTCTACCTCTTGCTGGGACCCGGCCCCTCTCCCCAGTCTGTCTTCCCAAATGTTGCCTCGGATTCACTTCTCAGCATGTCCTACCTTCCGGAAAGTGGTCAATTTTCTGTTCCTAGAATTGCTGCTCTTCTTCTCTTCTCTCTCCTGTAGAGTTTGTAGTTGTTCAGAATGGTTTGATAACTAGCTGACCTCCTGGGACCTGATGACATTAGGTCTCCTATTCTTCCACCATCTTGTTCCTCCTCTCTGTGATTACTATAACTTTTTAAATGTATTTAGAATTTGGGAAATATGATCCTTCTAGCTCTCTTGTTCTTTTTCAAGATTGCTTTGAGTATTTGAGGTCTTTTGTGGTTACACACAAATTTTAGCATTTTGGGGTGGGGTTGCTTTGAATCTGTACATTGCTTTGGGTAGTATGCACTTTTTAATATTAATTCCTGCAACTCATGAACAAGTGATATTTTTCTATTTGTTTGTATCTTCTTCAATCTTTCATCCATGTCTTATAGTTTTACATATGTAAACTTAGAATATGCTCTAGGTAGCAACACGAATCATAAGGGAAAAGAATGAACTTTTTAATAAGTCCTGCTAGAATAAATGAACAGCCTTGTAGAGAATGACAAAATTGGATTTATTCTTTATATCATATGTTAAGGTCAATGTGATGTGGATCAGAAATTTAAATTTAAGAGACAGAACCATACAAGCTCTGGAAAATAAAGCATAAGTGAATTCTCCTATATTCTGGGCGTGGGGAGAACCTTCCTAACTATCACTAAAATTCATCGATATAAAGGGAAAATGTGATATATTGGAATACATAAAAATCTTTTCAATGTGTCATAGAAAAAACACAGTAAGTATTGTAAAATACAAATGTCCAATTGTTGAAAATATTTTCAAATAAAGTTGCAGGCTCTCTAAGTTTCTTATTACTGATGTAACAAATCATTGCAAAATTAATGGCTTAAAACAACATAAATGTATTATCTTACAGTTCTGGAGGTCAGAAATCTAAATGATCTTCGCTGCAGGGCTTCATTTCTTCAGGATGCCATAGGAAGAGAATCCATCCTTTTATCTTTTCTAGATTCTAGAAGCTGCCAGCATTCCTTGGTCCATGACCCTTTCCTTTATCTTCAAAGGCAGCAACGTAGCTTTTCATCATGCATTTTCAATTTTTAAAACTTTGTCTATTACAATAGCTTCTGGGCATTATTATAAAAAATAAATCCAATGACCTATTTTTCTAAATCAACAAAATTTTGAACGCTTTCAAAGCTTCATTTAAAAGCATGATGTTTAGAAATATAGCATGGACTTTTTGGTGGTATGTTCTGCATAACAGTTCTGTATTGTGTCTACACAGCCTGGATCAGGGCTAGAAATTAGGGGAAAAGAAGGCCCTACATTTAGTTGTAGAATATTTATCTATCCATTTTATTTCAATCACAACTGATACTTTGAATTCTTAGAAGGAAATGTACTCATATTTTGTCTTGGTCTCTTTATGAGTAGGAGTATTTTGAATGATGCTACTGTATTCATAGTTGTAAGTCTGTACTGTGGAATGACCCTTATAGAGCTTATTACTATAAATGTAAGTATAATTTTATAAAGAACACAGTATATTCATTTTCTTTATTCCCTTGTTTAATCCCTCAGTTTGGTTTGGCCAAGGAGAATCTTGGTACCTTGCTCCCTTAGATCCTCTTTTTCTTTTCATAGTCTTCATTTTGCATAATTCAGGGACTGTGTTCTATACCTCAGTCTTTGTTGGGATCATAATTTTAATTTTTTATTAGCCACAGATCAGTGAATTACTTTTTGTACAGTAGGTCAATTTAAGACATATGTCAACTAAAATCTTTATAATTCAATTCAATTGCCTTCACCATTGGTATTGCTCCGCAACTGCCCTTGCAAATGCCCATGCATACAAGAACTGTGGGGCTCTTGAGTGCATGCTATGCAAAAGCCTTTCCTCTCTGAACTTTCTCTTTGCACTGAGTAGTAATGCTGAGTCTAATAAAATGGGCCATCTTGACTTTTATTTTTTTGCAAAAAAAAAGTGGATAAAATATATGGAGTACTTTTTGAAAAGATTTCTCCATTTTTCAGAAGTTTTTAATTCTTTATGGCTTTCAGATGCCTCTGTTATTCAGCTGCTTAGGGTTTTATGCATTATGCTTTGCAATACCAACTTGTATGGGTACCAAAGAACTGACTAAAATATGATTATATATATATACATATTGGAAGTTCCTTTTGCTAGTGAAGTATTCTCCCAAACCTTAGTAATTTGGAATAAGTGTTTTTGAGAGTTCAAATTTAAGATCAACATAAAACTGTTCAGAGTGTAATGTGCAAAATCAAATTAGAAATAGAGTAAAACTTTGCCTCCAAGACTTTGCTGTTGCATAATTTAATATATAAACTTTTCTAAAGAAGAGTTTCTTTGGAGGAGGGTACATTTGGGTGAGGGGTTTTTAACTATGAACTAAAAAGTGATAGGCATACAGACAGATGAAAGATCTTCAAGCCGGAAAGCCCAGGGGAGAAGGGAGCCTTTGCAAATGGACTTTATGCATTCTGTACTCCTTCACAAAGCCAACATGTGCTACAGAATGAAGGAGACTATAGACAGTGAATTTTAGTGTTCTATCCTGTTGAGGTGAGTGCCTGTCTTGTCTTATCACATCCCACTAAAATTTTACTAAATCTCTTTTTTTATTTGGTTTCATGTATATTGAGAGAACTTCTATTTAATTTTGATTTTCCATTTGGTTTTTACCAAGAGATGCTAATCAAACATACATTAACGTTCCAATTTCCGGTAACGTATTTCTCATTGCAAATGTAGAATTTCTCTTTGGGTGTTATTTAGCTTGACAGTAAAGAACCCTATTCTGATCTTGTAGACTTGATTATTCTTGTTCACGTGACAGCTTTTCTCTTCCAAATTAGTAAGCGATAATTTTTCTTTGATGTAATTCTCTCTTGAATTGCTGAAGTTGGGTATACCCCCAAGAGGCAGAAAAACCTTACATGTGCTGATAAAATCAAAACTTAGGATTTTGTTAAATTGACCATCCAGTCAACAAAAATTTATTAAGTGCCTACTGCATATCGCATTGTTCTAAGTGTTTTGGACATATCAGAAAACAAAACAGACAAAATTGCTACCCTCAGATTCTAGCTCAAACTCTAGCGGTAACATATGGACATCTGTGAGGGTCTTCCTGACAGCTCGCTAGTCTTTCTTCTGCCTGGCATACTCAAACATAATTAAAATATTTGCCTTACAAGTGAGTGACATTTATACTAGGTAACTCCAGGAGGAAGTATGTCATTTCTATCTTGTTTTAAGAAAACTTTATTATAAGGCGCTTAAAACATTCTCTTTCTCACAAAGTTTGCAGTTTTCCCATTTCCAGGAAACAATTTTTCTTGGAAAATCAAATTCCCTGCCCGTACATTCTGAATCATTATCTCTTTCGAATCAGAGCCATCATCTCTCTGTGGGATTAAGCGTTCAGCTGTGAAAGCATTGTTGAATTCTTCCTCTCCATCTATTTAAGTGATAAATTGGCTTCTTTATGCAGCAATATTCCTCTGAAAACTCATTTTGGATTTTTGTGCAAAAAGAAAGCATAGGTTTCAATGGAAAAAATAATTAGTTCCTAGATTTTATACTCATGGGGAACTCTTTCTAAAGCCAAGAAATATTAGATGAATGCATCCATGTGATATGTGATGTAGCAGTCTCTTAAAGGCATCAGCAAGTATTTCCATCAAAAGCGTCTCCACTGCAAATCTTGAAAGAGCACAAAATCCTTACACAAAGTCAGCAGCTTGCTAATTATATGATATTTTAGAACCGAAGTACACTGATTAAAAATATTTTAAATAAAGCCTAAAGTTCAGTAATTGACCTCATGCATATCCGCGTATTTATGAAAAAGTTCCAGAAAAGTAGCAATATGGTTTTACTTTTATGTTTAGTCTCAGCTTTTTCTTTTTCCACGTCCTTTTTCCACATCCCATTTTTTCCCTTTAAATCTTTCTATAGTCTTCTGTGTCTCTTACATCTTTGATATCCTAGTTCAGACTTTTATCATCAGACTAGAGCATTGCAATAGTCTCCCTAACTCAGAGCTACTCAAATGGCTGGTAGAAGGTAACTAGATAAGTACAGAAATTGAGCTTAAGCATTTAGAAGCTAGTAAAACATTTGGATGTTTTTGAGAATTCTAAGCATGTAATGACTGGATCTGTCTCACTGAAACTGAATGGGTTGTGGACCATTTAGGGTGTTGTTGACTCATGTGGTGAGTGGCATTGACACAAGGTGAATACTAGCATGTGAAGTATGACTGCACGTTGGTCTGCATCCAGTTGGAAATTAAAAACAACAAAATTAATAAACAACTTGTCCAGCAAAAATGGTTGGCAAAAAACTGACCTAATTACTCTCTCTGTCATCCTCTTCGGCTCAAAGTACTTATCGATGGCTCTTAGTAAAGCTCTAGCCCCTTGTCGTGTCATGCAGGATTTTCCATTATCTTTTCCTTTCTCTAGTCTATCCATTCATCACTCTCTCGCATACCCTGTAAGCAACAGAAATGCCAAGTTGCGTGTGTGCCATGGGAGGCCATATGCTGTTTGCACTTTTATGTCTTTGCTCAAATAAGTGTCTTCTTTGGTTTGAAATCTTCCCTGAACACTCAGACTGGCTTTAGTGTACTCTTCTCATATAATTCTTAGTGTATATGCTCATTGTCACACACATCCCACTGGACCATCACTGTTTGTCTGTTCCCTCTCAAGAAGACGGGCTCTTTTAGATAGATGCTATGTCCTATTCCTTATTATTAAGCCCCTGTCTTTCACAATAGACATTCAATACAAGACTGTTAAGTTAATGAATGATTAATGTGTATTAGGCCAAAGTCAAGATTTCTGGGTTTGATCTCTCCATCTGTATGTAGTAGACATAAATTCTTCCTTGGGTAGACTTGCAAGTTTATTTTTCCATTCAAATGCAAAGACAAGGAATTGGACTCAGTGATTTCTGGTGTCATGTCAGTCAAATTTGAGGCTCTGTACTTCGAGGATTTTGTACTGCATACACTTTCAAAGTACAAAAATATTTTATTCTTTATTCTTTCTTCAGATGTCCCCTAATCCCTCGGACCTGCAGAACCATTTAGTAAGAGGAGAAATCTTCAATTATTGTTATAGAAGCCTTTCAATCATGTTAACTCTACTTTTCAGCATCGTTGTTTTCCCCTGAAGAGTTCATCTTATACGTACATTCAATGCAAAGTAATAATAAATTATTAATGAAATTCCTTTCCAAATGAACATTGCAGGAATTTGGATAAGCTTGAAAAATATTGGAAATTTTACAATCCTTTTTGTTTTAAAAGCCACACAGGTAGTAAACCTATATTAGACTTTTAATAGAAATTCTAGCAGTTTGAGGAGCAGTGAAATATATACATATAAAATAAAAGGGCTTCCACGTAGATATATAAAGTTATGTAAGTGATAGGCCAATTAAAATTATAAATGTGTTGGGAGCAATGGAGCAGACCACCTCCCTTTTTAATGCACACACACTCAAAGACACCCTTCACCTTCCTTCCCCATCAATGACCACCCAGACACGGTAATGGTTACCTAAGGGTAATTCAGTAACATGACACATTCACGTACTCTGGGTCACACACAGTGTGAGATCATTATTCAGTACCCACATACATTAAATTTTTAAAACACTCCTTGGATTTGATCCAAGAATTATCTCATCAACACTTAACACCCCAGCCACAGATAGAGAAGCAGGAGAGTGAAATATCACACTGAAATATGAAGGAAAGGAGGGACTGAATTGAGACATGGGGAAGGGAGGGTTTCATAAACACACAGGGACTACATTTAGCCCCTGGTCCACACACTTGGCTGTACCTCAGAAACCCAGCCAGTGCACATTGCACACATTTCGACCAAGTGCTTTCAGCTCCTGACTGGTGGTGGAAATGGAATTTGGGATGGGTGAGTGTGAAAGGAGAAGGGGCTGAGAGGAAGTGATTGAGAGAACACCGAGAACCATTTGAGAGAAAAAGGGACGGAATGGAAAATGTAGAGCAGGCCTGCTTGTTAACATCGGCAGCTGTGTTTTCTGAGAAGGAAAATAGAAAGGCTTCTTTTTAAGCCTTTCAATATTTAGAGGTCTACAAAAGCAGATTTACCTTAGAAGATATTTTGCTATACGAATATTTCCAATAGGAGAGAAGCAAGATTTTTGGCATGCTCAAAGCATATATGTTGCTCTTTCTTTAAAGAAATATTCTTCTTCAAAGGTTATAGACGTAACTTTTTACTTAAAGCACTCTAGACTAATGATGGAAAAAATCACTTACAAACTAGAAAGAATTTTGAATGATAATCTGTTGTTCTGACTGGTATTCTTTTAATTCTTTTATGACTTTCACAGATGTACTTACATCTTTATTTATAATAAAAATAATAAGTCTTTATTCCCAAGACTTCTAGGAATATTTATAACTGTTGGTGACTGAGAAACGGGGACAAAATGACAAACAAGACTGACGTCTTTTATTTTATTTTATTTTTTTTTAAGACTGACGTCTTTTATAGTCCACTGAGGAATTTAGGCAAAAAAAAATCACAATAAACTGTTAGAAGTGTTATGATAACAAGGTAATAAGTATTGTGAAAGGCATAGCAGGAACTCCTGAACAGTCTAAGGGTGACAGGAAAATTAAAGCAAGTGACAGTTTTTCTAAACTACGGCGAATGAGTAGGAGTCTACCTAGTGAAAAATGAGAATAAATGTTTTGTTTTCATTTTTTTCTACTTATTAAAAGGTAACTGGCCAGAGGCAAGAAGAGAGAAAGGATGGATGGGAGAGAAAACACACATACGTGTGAAGGACAGTTAGTTTATCATAGCTAGAGTATAGATGGCAAGATGGGGAGTAGTGTGAGGTGAGCCTTCAGAGGAAAGCGAGCTGATCAGGTCAAGTAAGCCTTTATGACCGTGACCATATTATCATGTAAACTGGGATACTTTCGAGAATGAGAAACACTATTAGTAATTGTGCCAGAATATATGGTGAGTCCAATGAAAAGATGTAGAAAGAATTTTCAACAGAAGGATGACATGCTGGCATTGTATTTTTATTTTTACTAATTTTTTTGAGGAGGGAGGGGCAGAGGGAGAGATAGAATCTTAAGCGGGCTCTATGCTCGGCATGGAGCCCGACATGGGGCTCCATCTCATGACTCCGAGATCATGACCTGAGCCAAAATCAAGAGTCAGATGCTTAACCCACTGAGCCAGCCAGGCACCCCAATAGTGCATTTTAAAAAATTCAGTTTAAATGTACAGTAGTTTGGGGGAGAAATAAGGATGGGTTTAGGAAAACAAGCTCAGATGGTTTCAGATTAACCAGTATGATTGAGGATCATGATCTGAACTAGGATAGTTTTAGCCATTTGGAGTGGAATAGATACACTTTAATTTAGAGGAAGTATAGTCAACAAGAGTTACTGGAGGGGCTTCTGGGTGGCTCAGCCATAAGCGGCTGCCTTCAGCTCAGGTCATGATCCCAGGGTCCACATCAAGGGCTCTCTGCTCAGCAGGAAGCCTGCTTCTCCTCCCGCTGTCTGCTGCTTCCCCTGCTTGTGCTCTCTCTCTCTCTCTCTCTCTCTCTCTCTCTCTCTCTCACTGACAAATAAATAAATACATGAAATCTTAACAACAACAGCAAAGAGTTACTGGAATTGAAGGAGTGAAGGGAGTGGATTGAAAAAGATCCTTTCCAAGTTATGACTTAAGCCATTGAGTGCATGGTGATTACTTTTATTGAGATCAGGAACACTGTAGGCGTATTCTGATTTGAGGAGGTGGCAGTAGAAGATGGTTAGTTTGTATCCTAGTGAGTTTGAGGGGCCTGGGAAATGTTTAGTTCAAAAACTATTCAGTAGACAGATTTGTACATCAGGAGATATAAAAGCAGGGTCATTGACAGATGTAGTAAGGTGAAAGGAATATTTTTAAAGAAGAGAATGTAAAGGAGTTAAAAAGACATTGGACCACATCTTGTTCTCCAATATATAATAATTGAGTATAAAAAAGAAAGATTGGCCAAGGAGGCTAAGAAAAAGGAAACAAAGAGTTAGAAACTAAAGAGTGAAAACTTCTGAATGAGATGTCAAAGAGAATAAGGGTTACAAGTAAAATAAATATACTATGAATCCAATCACAAATAGGTCATAGAGGTTGCCATGTGTCTTATCTCTTTCTTTTCTTTTGCTATATTTTGTCATAGAGACTGCTCTATGGACTGCTTGTTTGATTTCTTTTGCATTGATTTGTAAGAAATGTATTGTGATTTTAATTCTATTAATGATAGCCCAAGCATTATATGCAGGTGTACATAACCTCTAATTATATAATTTAAAAAGATGAAGCAATAATTTTAACCCTATTTTATTTTTTTAAAGATTTTATTTATTTATTTGACAGAGAGAGAGAGAGATCACAAGTAGGCAGAGAGGCAGGCAGAGAGAGAGGGGGAAGCAGGCTCCCTGCTGAGCAGAGAGCCCGATACAGGGCTCAATCCCAGGATCCTGAGATCATGACCTGAGCCAAAGGCAGAGGCTTTAACCCACTGAGCCACCCAGACACCCCAACTCTATTTTATAAACAAACATTACTACTTTTTTTTGCTCACATTTCTTCTTTTCTCTTGTTTTTTCTCTTTATTTAACCTAGAATTGCAGATCCTATTTGTATCTGCTTTCTAAATTACCTACTAAATTACCTATTAAAAATCCTATTTTCTCTTTGCATTCTCTTATGATGGTATGATGACAATTATTCAGACGTCAGATCAAACTCTCTTTTACAAATAATTATTTCACTTCCGTTTGCCTTCTGGAAGCTGACACATCTGGATATAAATATCAGCTCAAGCTTATATTAATAGTATGAGCTTAAGGTGTTTTTTGAAAATGGAAAGTTTCTGGCACAAATTAGTATTCAAAATATATTTATTTTCTCTTTTGCTTTATTTCTGATCTTTAGCTTGTTTTCATATTCACTGTCCATTTCTACTGTGACTTCCCAGTTTGGGGATTCTGCTCTTTTTTGGGGGGGGGGATTCTGCTCTTGACTGAGTCATCTGACCACAGAAAACCTTGGCAGGAAAAAAATGCTGTATTAGTGCATTTTCCAAAACCTTATAAATCTGAGGATGTCTTTCTAATACAGTAAAATCATTGGGTCATAATCCTCTCCACTGTCAAATCTTTAAAGAATTTGTTTTCATTGTTTTATGGAATTTTACTATCACAAAGCAAAAATATGAGACTGGTTTGATTTTGCTTCTTTGCAAATAACCTCTTTTCTTCTTTCTGAATGCAAGCAGAATTCTTTAATCTTGAAATCTAATGTCTTTACAGTTTACATGTATATGTGTGTGCTATTAAACTTAGTACCCTGCTTTTGCTTAAACAGTTTTGCCATCTCTCAGGTTTCCAAGTCAGATCTTTTTGTGACCTGGAAAGTTCTCTTTACCCATATAATGGATTGTTGTTTCCAACCTATTTGCATTGTTTTTCAAAATCATCTATATTTTTATGTAGCTTCACCCTACCTGACTCTAAGCCTAGGGTGAGTGATGGTCCAGTGAAGCTGAAGAAAAGACTTGGAGACAGTGATATAGATAAAGGTTTATTGGGGGAACTTACATAAAGAGAGTCCAGGAGTACCAACTGGACAAAGTATCCATATTGGGATCTATATGCAGCATCTTTTTGTAATGTAACAACTTAGCTTAGCAGCTGTAGGTAGCCCTAACCTCTTTGCATGGCCAGCATTCCAAGGAGATCAAGTTCTTCCATTGGGACACTCTTCCTTACAACAGACAAGCTCCTGGCTGACCACCCCTGGAGCTGCTTACTTTGAACACTGAAGAGCACCTTCTTCTACACATTCTACTTGATGGGAACATAGAGGGAGGACAGGATCTCTACATTCTCAAAACAGTGACCAACAGGAACACTCGATGTGTATGCACAAGCTAGCTATCTGGCAGGTACCATACGATTTTGTAACCTGAATTTTTATGTTTTGCCTTCTATTAGTTCACCTTCTGTTATATTTTATTTCTTTATGTAATTTGTTCTCATTTTGGTAATCTTTCCAGATTTTGCCTTCTTTATTGACAGTTGTTTGGAAATATTGTGAAATTATTAAAATTTCCAAATTTCATTTAATTTTGTCTTCTACTTTTTAAAATTTCATTGATCTTTCTAGCGATCTTTCTCGTGATTTTTTTTTTGTCTTTGTTTTTTAACAAACAACTCAATTTCCTTTGTAATTGTGTTCAATCCAGTCAGTTGAGTGGTCTTTATTTTTCCAGTTGTTTCAGTAACCTAAGGATCTTACAGTCTGTAGATCAGAAGATTGATACAAATTTCACTGGGCATAAAATCAAGATGTTAGCAGGTTGTGTTTCTTTCTGGAGGTTCTAGAGGAGAATCCATTTCTGTTCATTCTGGTTGTTGGCAGAATTTGGTTCCTTGTCGTTCTTGGATTAAGATTCCTGAAAGTGAAGGTAAAACTCTCTAAGTTCATACTACAAGGACTCTTTCCACAAGCATGTGTACTCCTTATTGTCCCCTAAATGTTCGTACTATGCAGCTTTTCTTTTTTTTTAAAGCAGGATTGTTTGCCATTATCCTATCAGCCCCTAAAGACCCTTCTAATTTTTTCTTTGAGGTACAAGACATCTGCTGAGAATAAAGGTAGGCAAGCCTAAATAGAGGATTTGAGATAATTAGAGAAGTAATGACATGGTTCTAGAGGAGAATGGAAAGGAAATTAACCAAGACAAGAAAAAGAAGATCTGGGCAAAATAGTGTATTTGGTTAAAAGTGAGAACCATAAATTTGTGGTTTCTGCCCTCTGACAACATAAAATCCATTTGGGGAAAATGAGAAGTACTCAAACAGTTAGAACCCAAACAATGTACACTGGTTCATAACTATGAATGAGCAATACAAATAAATTTATGACTCAATCTCTTTTCCTTTTTATGCTAGAAATTCCCAAATATACAGAGAGAAACATCTTCTTGTCCTTCCATCGAAAAATCTAAAAAGAATAACAAACATGATCATATCTCTGGATTAGCTCATCCACTTTCTGACAAGTTTTCTTATAAACTTAATGCTCATATTGGGATAAGAAATAATCTAAATTTACTTAATTTGTTATATATGTTAAAGATGTAGACTCTGACTTAGTTTTGCCTCTGCATCCTAAATACTTTTAGCTTCTAATTTTCAAATTTAAGAATAAATAAATAAAAAGAAGATGCCTTTATAAATATAGTTGTTTCCAAATAACACTGCATATACTGAAGGCTGCGATTCCTATTTAATCTGAGCTTTATAGTCTGTATTTAGAAAACATTTCAAAGACAGTTATAGCAAGTGTATGTTTGAATCTTAAACTGTGGATTATATTAATTATACTGAAATAAAGAAGACAAAAAAATTACACCATAAAATTACCAAATATGATAATATATATAATTAATAATATAATAATTAATTCACATTAATTTAAGGCAAAAGTAAAGAGCTTATAGATATACTGAGTCCTAAAGGGTAAAAGTCTGAGGAATGAAGAAGTAGAAAGGAGAAATTTTGACAAGATGGAATGATATCGGACATTTAAGTCGAAAATTGTAGCTGTGTTGGGGTATACTATGGTATATCGATCCACCAGGTAACATGGATAAGTTACGATTCTCACTAGAAATTTCCCAAAACAGGCATCACTTGCCTGATTTCAAGCTATATTACAAAGTTGTGATCACCAAGACAGCATGATACTAGCACAAAAACAGACACATAGGTCAGTGGAACAGAGCAGAGAGCCCAGATATGGACCCTCAACTCTATGGTCAAATAATCTTTGACAAAGGAGGAAAAAATATCCAGTAGAAAAAAGACAGTCTCTTCAATAAATGGTGCTGGTAAAATTGGACAGCTATATACAGAAGAATGAAACTTGACCATTCTCTTACACTGTACACAAAGATAAACCCAAAATGGATGAAAAACCTCAGTGTGAGATAGGAATCCATCAAAATCCTAGAGGACAACATAGGCAGTAACCTCTTTGACATTGGCCACAGCAACTTCTTTCAAGACACATCTCCAAAAGCAAGGGAAACAAAAGTGAAAATGAACTTTTGGGACTTTATCAAGATAAAAAGCTTCTGCACAGCACAGGAAACAGTCAACAAAACAAAGAGGCAACCCACGGAATGGGAGAAGATATTTGCAAATGACACCACAGACAAAGGGCTGATATCCAAGATCTATAAAGAACTTCTCAAACTTAACACCCAAAAAACAAATAATCAAGTCAAAAAATGAGCAGAAGACATGAACAGACACTTCTCAAACGAAGACCTACAAATGGCTAACAGACACGTGAAAAAATGTTCATCATCACTAGTCATCAGGGAAATTCAAATCAAAACCACATTGAGATACCACCTTATACCAGTTAGAATGACAAAAATTCACAAGGCAAAAAACAACAAATGTTGGAGTGGTTGTGGAGAAAGGGGAACCCTCTTCCACTGTTGGTGGGAATGAAAGTTGGTACAGCCACTTTGGAAAACAGTGTGGAGTTTTCTCCAAAAATTAAAAATAGAGCTACCCTATGACCCAGCAGTTGCACTACTGGGTATTTACCCCAAAGATAGAGATGTAGTGAAAAGAAGGGCCATATGCACCCCAATGTTCATAGCAGCAATGTCCACAGTAGCCAAACTGTGGAAAGAGCCAAGATGCCCTTCAATAGACCAATGGATAAGGAAGATGTTCATATATACAATGGAATATTACTCAGCCATCAGAAAGGATGAATACCCAACTTTTGTATCAACATGGACAGGACAGGAGGAGATTATGCTGAGTGAAAGAAGTCAAGCAGAGAAAGTCAATTATCATGTGGTTTCACTTATTTGTGGAACATAAGGAATAGCATGAAGGACATTAGGAGAAGTAAGGGAAAAAGGAAGGGGGGTGGAAATTGGAGGGGGAGATGAATCATGAGAGACTATGGACTCCGGGAAACAAACTGAGGGTTTTAGAGGGGAGGGGGCAGGAGGGATGGGTGAGCCCAGTGATGGATATTAAGGAGGGCACGGATTGCATGGGTGTTATACACAAACAATGAATCATGGAACACTACATCAAAAACTAATGATGTACTGCACGGTGACTAACATAATTAAAAAAAAACAAGAAATTCTTCAAAACAGGTATTACAATCTTTTAAAAAATATAGAAAATCCCTAGACATGTTGTGGTGATGGCCTGTACACTTATAGTCTATATTTGTCTGACTGCGCTGCTGTAACAGAATGCCTCAGGCTGGGGGTGCTTAAACCACAGAAATGTATTTTCTCCCAGTTCTGGAGGCTGGAAATCTTTGATTAAGATGTCAGCAAATTCTGCTTCTGGTGAGACTCTCTTCCTGGCTTGTAGAGGGCTGCTTTCAGTTGTGGATATATATATATGCAGTTGTATATATAAACACACATACATATATACACATCCAGTTGACCTTTGAGCAACATGAGTTTGAGTTGTATGGGTCCATTTACATGTGGATTTTTTCAATACAGTACAGTACTGTAAATATATTTTCCTTATGATTTTCTGAATAATGTTTTTTCCTCTAGCTTTATTATAAGAATATAGTCTATAATACCTATAACAAATGATATTTGAGTCAGGGTGCCTGAGTGGCTCAGTCAGTTAAGGGTCTGACTCTTGATTTTGGCTCAGGTCCTGATCTCAGGTCGTGAGATTGTGCCCCCCACTTCGGGGCTCTGCCCAGCAGGGAGTCTGCTGGAGATTCTCTCCCTCTGCCCCTCCCCCCACTGTCACTCTCTCTCTCTCTCCTTCTCTCTCTCTCTCTCAATAAGTAAATAAATAAAATCTTTAAAAACAAACAAAATGTGTGTTAATCGACTATTTATGTTATTGGTAAGGCCTCCAGTCAATAGTAGGCTATTAGTAGTTAAGTTTTAGGGAAGTCAAAAGTTGTATGTGAATTTGTAATCGTTTAAGGGGTTAGTACTCCTAACTCCCATGTTGTTCAAGGGTCAACTGTGTGTGTGAGTGTGTGTGTAAGGAGAAGAAATCTACTGTCTCTCCTCATGAAGGCATTAATGCTATCCGATCAGGGTTTCACCTAACGACCTCATTTAACTTTAATTACTCCCTCAGAGGCCCCATCTCCAAATACAGCTGTCTTCCTGGAGGTTAGGGCTTCAACATATGAATTCTAGGGAGACACAAACATTCAGTACATACCACCATCCATGGGATGGAATTACTGGAAAAACATTTTAGCTTTATTTAAAAGTAGTCCCCTCCAAATGCACCGTTTGGAGCTATTTAAATAACTTCTAAATTTTTATAAAAGAGGCACAGGTGAAAGCAGCCTTAGCCTTTTCCCAGTGCTCAGGACCTCGTTGAAACCTACTTGAGTCTCAGCTTTATCCTAGCCCTTCCCATGGTTGGCCAGGAAGGTGTTGGAGGTAGAGGTAGAGGGTGAAAAATCCAAGATCACACAGTACAAGTGGCTCACTCTAATCTTTTTAAATGACCAAACAGTATCCTCCGGGTAGGCCAAAAAGCTGGTTTGCAAAATCTGAATCCCTTTTCCCAAAAATATCCATTACATTTGTAGTTAGAATATTTCATTCAAAGCACTCTCATCTTCCATTGAATATCCGCCAGTCTTGTTAGGTTGCTTGGAGCATGCAACCACCTCTTTTTCCTAAGGGTGATCTTGACTAGATTTTACATGCTTAAAATATTTAACTTTCCTATTGCCTTGTGCATTTGCTTTCTGAGTGTTATTGTGAATAATCATGCTTCATGTGTAAGTATGTGCATATTTCTGTTTCGCCCTTTACCTAAAATAATTTTAGCAAAACTGCCTTGAACCATGGATCTTGACAATAATTTTTATAACTTGACTGTTACCAATATTGCTATTAAATAATTATCCTACTATTCCAATCATCACCTAAATCTAATTAACTGAATAGCACACTTGTTTTGTTTTGTTTTTTGTAACTTTCCCTGTTATATCTCTGAGAGAGTTTTCTCTTCATGCAGTTTTTTGAGCTGAGGAAGTAATTTACTGGACTGTTTTATATTTTCATTTGTTTAATTCAATTGAAGACAAGACATATTTCTGGAATGGATTATGGCAAAGCAATTGTCAAAAACAAAGTATCTAATAACCTCTTCACTGCCTATGCAACAGCTCGCTATTAAAACATTTGTCCAGGATATTAAAATGACATACAGAGTGATGTTTATTGCTCTAGAGTAAAAAGCCCTGCCTGTTGTTTTTCCAGAAACTCTGTTTCGTCTCAGTGCATGCTTGGATTTGCTCTCCAATATGATTTCCATTCCTTGGGCCCAGGCCTCCTAGATATACCATCCATGATCCGCCCACTTCTTGTCTTCTGTACATCAAACAATGCAGGACTCGTTGGAGTATATTATTTTTAAAAACAGGTCTGGTACTTTCTTGGCTCTTTTGTAACTGTTATTATTGGAATTTTTACAATTTTATGGAATTCAATGGGACCCTACAATTTCCATGAGTGTAGGATTTCTTCTTTCCTGTGTTTTTATGCCACAAAACTTAGTTTCAAAGAGAAACACGAGAAACACTCTTCTTTCTGCAAGGACTAAACGGGCCTCAGCAAATTCCTAATCTAATTAACATCTTTAACAACTCAGACAATAAATTGACTGCAACTGCTCTGGAAGCTCTGCGCCACCTTGGTCAGCTCCTTTCCAAGACTGCTGTAAATCAAAGGAGAAATGTGAGGGTCGTTGCACATGTTTGTTGCTTGTTCCAATGTGAAAGGCTGATTGCTTTACCAACTGCTCATTTAGACTGGATATTTTTTTAGACATGTTTAGCATTTCAGGTTTGGAAAAGAGGCCCCTCTGAAGGCACAGGATTATATGTTGGCTCCAGGTCTTTAGGCCAAAATCAGATAACTTCATTACTTCATATAGATTATGCACATTTTTCAAAGAGCATAATGGGACAAATTAAAACATGAAAGAGGGACACGCAACCCTTTAGTATTTGATCAGAAATGATGGTGTGCTATTAGACTTCTGTAATTCTTTTTTTTATCATGAATTTCTAGGAGATTTCATGTCTCTTCACTCTGTGGTTGTGATAATGGCATTTCTCCAAAAGCACTGGGTTATCATTAAGATAAATCAATGGTGTTTTTTTTTTAAGAGTTTATTTATTTGAGAGAGAGAAAGCCAGAGACAGATCAAGAGCAGAGGGGGAGGGGGAAGAGGAGGGGCAGAGGGAGAGGGAAAAGCAGACTCCCCGCCGAGCAGGGAGTCCTTCCTAGGACTGGATCCCAGGACTCTGGGATCATGACCTGACTAAAGGCAGACGCTTAATGACTGAGGCACCCACGTTCCTCTAAGATAAGTCAATGTTTTATTTCAAACTGAACCTTTATACAACTGACGCAGATAGAAAGGCAAGTGTAACTTAATCGTTTGAATGTAAATTCAATCTATCTGAACACATCCCATCTTTTGAATGTGTCTGAGTATTGTGGTGGACCATGTTGGGTGAGGTTTTGTCCCTTGTCCAGTTTGCTCAAGTATCTGTAAAGACCGCAGTAGATTCACGACCATCACCCTGGGATTTTAACCAATGTCTTTTTTTTTTTTTTTTTTTTTTTTTTAGCAATGTCTTTTATAAACTGCAAATTACAGAGTCCTTGGAGCATAGATCTTGACCTGGTATAAAACAAAAGAAGACTAATTATTTTAATGTTCAATTCAAAAAGAGTTTCAATTATTATCACACAGTATTCAACTGTCAAGTAACTGTTGAGATGAAAAAGACAAGAGATTTGTATTGCACTGTGTCAATAAATAACAAGATAGGCTTCAGGACTATTCACAGAAAGGGAAATAAAATAAAGAAAAAAATTAAGACACATCTTATCTCATTAGTTATTAAGAATGGATGAATAATAATACCCTTGAACAACAATCATTTTATACCTATTATAAAAATATATAAATAATAATACATAATGGCAGTAAATTTGGTACTCCCATATACTATTCATGGTATTAACAAGAGGCATAATTTTTTAGAAACCAATTTCACAGTATATCTATACAATCAATACTAATATCCAGAAGTCCTGTAGGTGGTTATATCAAAAAGAAATAATAGAGATGTTTGGAGAAGCATTTATAACGGCCAAAAACTGATAACATGACAGGGTCTGATGATAACCAAATTGTTAATTAAATTATGACACTTCAACTATATGCATTTTACTCAACAATTAAAGTGACGGTTATAAACATCATGTACCTATATGGAAGAACTTGTGAACTATAAGTTCACAACTTATTGTGAACTTATGTTAGGGGAGAAATAAAAGCAGGAAGAAAATCTTGTACACGTTATAATTATAGATATTTATAAATATACATATAAAAAGAAGGGGAATAATACTCTAAAATAATGGTAGCTGCTGTTTGCGGGTAGTGTTTTATGGATATTCTTCCTTTCTGCTCTCCAAACTTTTTAGTAAAATGGTTATATAATATTATTTTATGATAGATTTTTTAAAAGTATGGTAAATTTTTTTAACCCGTTATTCATAGATCAGTAAACAAAGCCTCAATGCAAACCCTTCTGGGAATTAGCCTCTGCCCAGCTTCCCACACTATTCAGTAAGTATGCATTTATATCTGAACTATTGTGAGGGAGAGAGAAAATATCAAAGATTAAAGAGGCCAAGCCTACCTGCACTTCAGGAACTGGTAATATGTCATGAGAGTGAGTTGTGAGTAACTGCAGGGGATCTGGCACTCTGACTCAGTGGTCTGTTTCCACATCTTCTAGATGGAAGCTAGAAAATATTTTGTAAAAGCACATTTTTGTGAAATGTCTTGGAGTATATCGATTGAAGCTTGTGGAAAGTCTTATGCTTAAAATGATGGGAAAGTCAATCAGGAGACAGACTGACAAAGACCACAGCTGAGTTTTTTATTTTGTTTTTTGTTTATTTCAGGGTAATATCACAAATCTTCCAAATTATCATTTACCCTTTGTGGTAGACTTGAGAGGGAACCTTCCACATCTGCGTCATCCAGATGAGTTTCTTCTTTCTTGATGAGTTTTGATGTAGTGTTATTTCTATATTTAAGGTTAGCAGATATCTGCAGTTTGGGGAGGAAGCCTGGGATTTGCTTTCCCAGATGCATCATATCTCTAGGTTGGAGGAATAACTTGGAGAATTTAGCCACTCAAGGGGGAATAAAGGATTAAGCTTGACTTTCTCTATGGAATCAACATCTGGTTAAATATTTGTTTGTATTCATGCATGACTACCTAAATGAACAAATTGAATACATGATTGAATCACATTTTTATTCTTCTCCTTGTAAGTTGTCTAATTTTTAAAAAATAATTTCTCTAGATGAGAGAGGGAGGCTTGCAATAGTGTTTTCATCACACATTTAAGGGCAAGATGGATGGTCTGACCAATGCGAAGATCTGGTTCTTTGAAGTGCGAGGTATTTTATTTCCATACCACACTAGAGATTCAACTGAAATGATCTGTTTGATAGAAAACCAAACCCAAACTGGAGGGTTAATGCTTCCGTGAAAGTATTTTTACTTACACAGAGTGAATCTGACCTTCTAAATCAGAACAACATATAAACCAGAGCATTTCTTTAGTTTCTCAACTCGATAAACTATTTCAATCTGAGAGTTTGGAGACAAAGTAGCAAGGTCCTGAAGAACTGGAGAAGTACTAAAGGCAGCTCCGGACTGACTTTCTCGGAGGCCATGGCACTGGGAGGACCTAGGGGATCAGAACTGGGCTAGGCCTGAAGGGTTTTCCAGTTTTTAAAGAAAAAGACAGAGGTTTAGTCCGCCCTGTTACAAAAACTACTACCTCTGTTGAGTACTGAGTAGAATTTTTGCCTATTTGTGTCTGTAGTTTTTGCCATAAACTACTTTTCTGGTCATTTGGACACAATCAGATGATACCATGATTCCCTTTTCCTCATGGTTATCTTCACTGCTACGGACAGATAGCATTAGAGTCATGAATGTGCGCAACTCCTACAATTAATTGTTTCGTAACCACTTCAAAGCAGTAGTTGTACTGAAACTTCTCTCCACTCTTCCCACAACGTGAAGTGCTTGGTCTTGTTCTACCTGACACTTTGTCCATTTGGAATTCGTATTTTAATGGCCCTTAATTTCTTGTTTATGTTGGCTCTCCCCTCCAGGGTTTTACATGGTTTAAAAAAAAATCATCTAGTTACATTAGTCTCACCTTGCTTTTCTTCAGGCTATCTTTATTATAGTTTGCTGGACCTATTTAAAACCTTTTATGCCTTTATTAGTCAGGCCACTTTTCACCTTGGATATGTGGTTACTAATTTGTCTGTTTAGGTAAGGGATTCAAAATATCCCTGATAACAGCACTTTACCAATAAAAACCTCATGTGAGGCTTTAATTGCTTTTGTGCAAGAAAAATTATAGGTGCAAAAGGCTTTGTTTCTTCTTGCTATCATTAGCGTGCTTAGTGGTTAACCTCAAAGAAATAGCAAAATATAAAGGAACTAGTTTAAAAAAAAACTGTATGTAATTGAATCATTTTACCTATTCACCTTTATTTGTTTCTGCAGCCATCTTACTCATCTATCTCTCTGGCATAAAATATTGTGCTTAACACATGATCGACACTCAATAAACCTATACTGGATTGGTATAAAATAAATCAGTATACTATTGATAGGTAAAACCATGTACTAAATTTCAGGAAAGATAAATCGAGATTTTCAGATTTTCCTTCTCAAATTATATTCAAACGTGATCTAATGAGATTGGGACTGCAGTCAACAATGAATTTGGTTGTAAAATATATAATTTATTGGTCATCACTAAGCAAATTGCTGAGACACTAAATCATTTTATAAATATACACAGTGACAACTGTGTTTATCTCTCGTTTCCATGAATTGGTCATGCAAACAAAAGATCTGCCTGGACTGTTTTGTTTCTTAACATAAACATGAAGTCTTGAGCCTTCCAATCATGCCCAATGAGAGTACTTAAGAGTTAAAAGGTCCATGAGTAAATTGTTAAAAAATCTAACTTAGTAAAGGCTTAAAATAGCTATATTTTAAAAGATTGGCTTGACCAGACACATACACACACAAAACCCCTCATATTGTACTATTCCATTTATACAAAATGTCTAGAAAAGTCAGAGACACAGAAAGAAGATTAGTGGTTGCCTGGGGCTGTGGGTAGGAACAAGAATTAACTGTAAATGGGCACAGGGATCTTATTAGGGCAATGCAAATGTTTTATAACAGAATCGTGTTGATGGTTACATAAGTTGGCAAATTTATTAAAATTTTTCACATGCACATTTATAAAGAATGGCTTGATTAAAATATATTCAAATCTGATTATCTCAGTGATTATACAATAAAATGTACTCAGTTTAAGCTTCTTATTTAATTTATCCTTTTCTTTTTACCGATACAGTATGATAGAAATAAGTTCTGGACATATGCTATGGCTTCCTACATTTGGGAAAGCATGCCTTGTCCTCCAACTTTAACCACTTTACCAGAGAACTCAGAAAATGACAGTGACCCAAATATTCTCTGGAAGGAAATATAAAATCGATGCAGGCACATCATTCATGTTTATCTTTATCACAGCTCTGTATCCCCAGAACCTACTATGGTGTCATGTATTTGCTATACCCTTTGTAAGTGTCTTTTGAATGAATAAGTGGAGAACTGCATGAATGTATAGCTCCATCATAAAATTGTGGATTCTATAGCAGAATATCCTATAAATGCGGGAGGCTGTATTAAGTAATACATAATCTGCTATTTGTTTTGGTACTTTATTGTTGTTTAAGATTAACACATAGCACAAGTATTTCACCAAACTTCACTTTATCTGTATGCTGCTATTATGAAATATTATTTTCTTTCCCTCTAAACAATTGAATATTCCCCCCATAGGAAGGGGTTAAAAATAAGCACAATGTTCCATCAACTTACCAGAATACAATGAAAAACCATTTTTACAGTCACAGAAATCATGGGTAATTACATGTTCTGGTTTATTCATAAAACTATGCTGGAAAGACCTACTTGCAATTCAGCTTTTGGCAGTAGACGTTTTTAAGGAACAAAATCAATAAAAGTCAGGGTGCATTAAGGAATTTATGGATCAAACAAAGGCATTTTGGCATAAAAAAATTAATTCTTTATAACCTGAGTTTGACTTATGATAGTCAATTCTATTGAACTAAAATGATATATTTAACTCAGTCACAGAGTGCTGATTTCATAGTCCCTTTCTTTCCCCTAGCTGTTCCCGCATAGATGTTAGAGGTAATTAACTGACATTTTCCCCAGTAATTCAGAAACTGCAATGAATCAAAACCTCTGTATGAGTGATTATAGAAAATGGCAACATATAGTTTGTTATGTAGTGGATCCTTATTCCAGTTGTTTAATGTTGGAAGTAGTTACCCCAGAATTTATTATGCATGACTATTAGACAATTGGTTTCTCTCACTAGATACCAACTTTAAATCCATGGATGCACATACACATACATACATCTTTGCTCCCACGTATACCCACATACAAACATGAATATACTTTGTCACACCAAAAGCTACAGAGTATTTATGGCAATTGTAGTTGTAAGTATGATTGATTAAAACTTCAGTGTTATGTTCAAATAAGAGCCACTACTTTTGAGCGCAGAATTGTTTTTCTTTGTTCCATCCTTTAAAAAATGGATATCTTGTGGGGCGCCTGGGTGGCTGAGTGGATTAAATGCCTGTATTCCGCTCAGGTCGTGATCCCGGGGTCCTGGGATGGAGCCCCGCATGGGGCATCCTGCTCAGTGGGCAGTTTGCTTCTCCCTCTGCCTCCTCCCTCCCCCCTCTACATTCTCCCTCCTCCTCCCTGCCTCCACTTGTGCTCCCTCTCTCTCGCTCTCTCTCAAATTAAGAAAAAAATGGATATCTTGTGAGAAATTTATGATTCAGATTCATACATGGCCATAAAGTGGTAGTAAGAAAGTATGTCTCTTCTCATTTTATGTGTGGTACCATGAAGACAATGTAGGCATCATTATCAGTTAGTAGTCAGTGACTCAGAGACACTCAAATTTATATCTGTCTCTTAACTGAGATGCCTGTTAACTGCATCTATCACAATGAATCCATTTGAAAGTTTACTTCTGAAAGTAGTTCCATAATTGGAAGCTCAGTGCTCAGCTCATTAGCATACTGTCTGGGCAGGCTGCTAGGAAACAGTTCGCAGTTGCTTTCTGTACCTTTGATCCTGTGGCAGAGGTAAAGAGTTTCTAAAACCAAGATCCAGCCTCTTATTTGCAATCAAAGCCTGCCCTGGAGGCCAAATGTGTGTAGTTCAGCCACCAGAACCACAGAGGACTTGCCATGTGTTTTTCACCTTGGCAATTTCTATCAGCAGAGTTTCCACTGGGTGCTGTGTTTTCATTTAAGAGGTTGATGATAAGAGACTGTACCAAAACCATGACCAAAGTCACCACATACCTAAGCAGGGCTTTCTTACGACAGAGGTAATCCAGCATGATAGAAATGCATTCCTCCTTTCTGTCCTGGACAGACAGAGGTACACCGAGGGGAGCAGGTCATGCCCAGAAGACAACTTTTCCCACTGCCTTCTTAGGACCAGGAGGAGTCATTAGTTAAATTACCACACCGAGTCTTTCCCTAACACCTTGTTTGATAATGTCAGTCTTCCTCACTACTCTGGAAGCTCCTGAGGATAAGGGCCATGGTTTTTGTTGTTGTTGTTTTTTTCTTTTTGTTTGCTAGAGTAAACCCAGAGCCTTTAGCATAGTGCTTAGTGGGTCATAGGAAACCGATACTTAGTTGTTGAAATTTTTTAAAAGTTTTGTAAGATACGTTTGTGTGACTAGTCACTTAACTGACATTCAGTTACAAACTCACTGCCTGTTATGATTCTTGAAGCCCACTCATGTAAAAAGAGCCTAATTACTGCTGTGTAGATTTGGTGGTATCTTTATTCTCAACAATTACCAACTTGTTTTTGGAACTTTTAAAATAATGTCTCTACTGAAGGCCTATTTACAAAACCAGTTTATCTGTTTGACTCGGTGTGAAAGCATTTCTTCTTTCTGAGATCATTGGGGGCAGTGAAGAGCGAGCTCTTTTTTCTACATACTCTAGTCCTAGGCTTTATTATTTATTTTTTTGTTTTTTTAAGATTTTATTTATTTATTTGACAGAGAGAGACACAGCGAGAGAGGGAACACAAGCAGGGGCAAAGGGAGAGGGAGAAGCAGGCTTTCTGCTGAGCAGGGAGCCCGATGCGGGGCTCGATCCCAGGACCCTGGGACCATGACCTGAGCCAAAGGACTGAGCCACCCAGGCGCCCCTATTCCTGGGCATTAGATCTACACATTTTCAATTACCTAACCAGTCGAGACTGACGTCAGCCCTATCTCAGTTTATACTTTGGAGTAAGGACCCCGTGCCTGCAGTTTGCAGGAGCCAGAACTCTTGGAAGCACCCTGCTCACCTAGAGTGGTGGTCCTTATTTTCCTCTCTGAGTGGCCCCTGGCTAAAATGGAAAAACTTCTCACAATGTGAGCATCGGGTCTAGGATGTGCATTCCCTCCTGGGAACAGAATTTATTCTGTCTTGATTTCTGCCCAGGTGAATGTCGGCCCTCAAATCTGATGATTGTTCCTCTGAGGATTGATTTGGCCCTTGTGAAGTACTGACAGGGTCCCCTGCACTGAATAAAGCAGAGGAGGCAACATGCTTCACTTTCCCACTGGCTTAGCGTTGAGGTAATTATGGTTCTGGGTTTTGTGCATGTTTGGAATTTAAAGCTGTTGCTTTGTCAGTGTGTTGATTTTATGGTCAGTCTCAAGAGTAAGTAGATTTCAAAAACATAGCCAGTTAAGAGGAGAGTTGGCTGACTGTTAGATAGAAGTATCTGGGTAATAGTAATATGCATCCCACAAGATGGTTCTGAGAGGAGGGCTGTAATTGACTTAAGCCCAGTTTTGCTGCCTGTTCTTTTAAACATGTGGTTGGAAAGCCTCTTCTGGTCTCTTAGCTCAAATGCTCAAACATATTCTGTAACAGTCATGTAGCCTAGTCTAACACAAAGAAAGTATTGTACTTCATCACTTGCCTAGGTTTTTCTACAAGATCAAAAGTGAAAGCTATTTCCATTTGAATTGGAAATATGCGGTAAATGTTTCCCTGATAGAACTTTTAAGATTTCTCTTTGCATTGTAAGGAAGGAAAAAGTAAAATTGGATTGTATCCCCTTAAGGCAGAAAAAAATGGAATAAGATATTTTTTTTCTGGCAATGTCACCGGCTAATATCAAAAAGACTATCAAACTGTTGAACTGCATAAGGGACACTGCTTAGAGATGGGAAATAGGATTTAGGAATATAGTTAAATCTTATAGGCTGAGAGTTTGTGATACTTTCAACAAGGGTTTGCGCTGTTTAACTTAGAGTGATTCATAAAAGAAAGAGTTGAAAAATCAACTCCCGAGATAAAGACATTTATAGAGCATATTTAAGTGACTTAAGAAGAAGTGACACAAATGTGTTAGAAGGGCCATTTTCAAAACAGCAATTAATATGAAAAAGCCAAACATTCCTAATAAGGAATTTATTAGAGAAGGCTTTATTGTGTAATTACAATTTGTAACTAAATAAAAGTGACAGAAACCATTGTTTGACCTCAAAGAATTACATAACTCTTAGCAACCAGCACTTTGCATCTTGTGTCTTCCACACCCTCACTTGCCCTGTTGATTTATAGGTCCCAGCAACAACTCCAGGCCCAAAGCAGAATAGGATGAGGGCCATTGACCTGGTGTCGTCATTTCGTTTTTATTACAGTGGGCCCAGCATATAATGATACGCCATTAGGAAAAGAGAGCTGAGAAGGAGTCATGAGGATTTACAACTGCATCCTTCTGCCATCTCTCATATGGATTTAGGACCAATTGTATGGTACAGTCAAATGCTCTACCACTGAGCTATACCCCCTGGACCAATTGTATGTGGAATCTGCATCTGGGAAAGAGTCCAGGGAGATTGACCATGGATGCTGGAGGTAGGGATCTGGTGAAAGAAACACAGGCCATGGCTATGGAGATGAATATGGAGGGCTCGGATCCCAGGAATCCATCCAGGTACCTGGGAGTCCTCAGTGTGTATCCCTGGCATGGGCAGGAGAGTAAGTAGGCAGAGCAGCCCCTGAAGAAAATAGGAATGGGCCTGGAGCTGGTGCTTGGCAAGCAGGACGCTCACAGCATTTGACAAGGGAAGAACAGAAACAAGGCACATTCAGAGTTGAGAGACGCTACCACAGACCCTAACCCTGAACCTGTGTCTTTTATCTCATCTTGATCTAGGAACCATGTCCGTTTTGAATGAAGCCAGGGGCAAAGTCCTACAGTGCCATGTGCCTAGGCATGTTTAGTGGACCAAGTAGGAAAGAAAGCCAGGGGAAGCTGCACCCTCCACTAGAACAGGACAGCTCAAAGCAATAATTTTTCCCTCCTGATGTGCGAAGGAGAACCTGTGGGCAGGAGCTGGTCTGTAATTCTCTGTTCTACTCAGGACACAGTCTTAGGGGCTCACTTAAAGATCCCGTAATAGAACACAGAACAGATGTACCTAAGGAAACATTTTACTCTTGTTTATGGCCCAACACCTATCAAAGGGCTTCTCAGTGAAGACAGAGTTTTGCTTTTTGAACCCCAGTTGGCCTCTTGAATAGTCTGCTGTAAGTGCTATAAACTCATCAGCATCCGTAGATATTGGCACCTGCTCTTCCTTGTACCCCCGTGCATGAAAACCTTGATAACTGCTTTTGATAGTACAGAATTTATCTTCTTCACATCAAGAAGAACCTTTTGAATATTTTTAAAAAAGTCCCATATTTTTAGGAAATTATGGATTTCCTCATTAATCCAACGGTGAAGGTGTTGGCCTGCAAGGGAGGCACCTTGAATGCCTTCAAGCTACATCTTCGAGTGATTCTCAGGGACATGCTTTCCACTGACAGGGCCAAGGCCAGGCAATACCAAGTGATGTGAGATGATGAAGTCTTAACCTGGCAGAGCGGGGATGCAGCCTGCTCCTAGGATTTAATGTTATCATTAGTGTGGCGACAGGTCAGGAGACCCCAGGAGGTCTAAATGTCGTTCAGGTTCCATATATTGAATGTTACTGAATAACCAAATAGAGCAGAATAGGCTTTGATGGTATAAGTAGTGTCCCTGAGGTCTTGCTCTGATGACTTGGGGACATAAAATCCACTCCTGCTGAAGGTACTTGGTGTCCATGAGGTCACCATGGCCAACTTTGCTGAGACAGCTGCCAGGAATACTGGCACAGGCTCCATCATTCCTAGGGGCTGCCCCAGCCTGCGACTGGGGAGGATGACTGAGGTTGGGACAGTGTGTTTGGAGAACTCAGTAAAATGACTTAGAGGGTGCTGCTGAGGGTCCTCTTTTCCCTCAGTGTCTTTTTTACTTTCTGAAGAGTTCTAGTAATTTCAGCCTGACTTGTCACTTCTAATATTATTTAAAAATAAGTGATCTTTTTCTTTTTTTTTTAATTTGTCAGAGATAGAGAGAGAGCACAAGTCAGGGGAGCAGCAGAGGGAGAGGGAGAAGCAGGTTCCCCAAGCAAGGAGCCCGATGCAGGACTTGATCCCAGGATCATAACCTGAGCCAAAGGCAGATGCTTAACCAGCTGAGCCACTCAGACATCCCCAAAATAAGTGATCTTTTGATAGGAGCTCATTTCTTAAGCATTTACCTGTGAAAAGATGAATAATTTAGCTCCTCACTGTATTGAAAATCAAAATCTAAGATTCCCAGCGTCAAGGACAGAAATGGAGAAATACATACGCAATGTGAAGTAATCAAGTATTCTAGTTTCAGACCAATACCTGGCTTGTTTGAAATCCAAAGCAAAAACTTATTCCCAGAATCAGGAATTTTGTAAAGAAACATTAAGTGGAAAGGCAGCATAGCACAGGGATTAAGGGCAGCAGCTCTGAAAGCAAAGTACCAGGATTTTAATCCGAGATCCAAAATTTAAAATTGTGGGATCTTCTTCAAGTTAGTTGGCCATGCTTTGCCTCAGTTGCTCTTTCTGTAAAATGAGAATAATAGTGACATCTACCCACAAAGCTGAAAACATTATTTGACTTTTTCACTCTGAGTTCGAGTCCGATTCTAAGAGCCTTGGGCTCTACTTGGGACCCTAGACTCCCATGTACATCTACAAGTCTATGTAAAGGCGTAGGGAATAAAGTAAGTACCAGCCTAAGTGATACCAATGTGTATCCTATTATACCAGTTATTTAAGGAGTGAAGTGGTTCTCTATTTAGGGAGGGTTATTTGGGCTCAACAGGAAGAGTCCAGTGTTTAGTCTTCATGGAGTCCTAGATTGTCTGAGTTTTCCACGTCTCTTTTGGAATGTTCTGTTGTCTATTACTTAACCAAAAGGGTTTTGCCAAACCCAGATCATTTGGAAAATAAAAGCAAAGCTCCAGACAAATATTAAGACAGGAGTTTCCAACTGGTTTTGAAAGAAGGAACTACGTTTCACTTTTCATTTCTCAGAAGGCTCAAATAATGCATTTGTGGGGGTGGGGGGAGATGGAAACAGAACAGGTTACTTAGTGGGAGAGGAGCTGGTGAGGGAAAATTGTACTAGTGAAGTCCCTGACATGGTGGGAAGGTAGATGTGGTAGGAGATTTAAAAGGAGAAGTCCAGAAGAAGTACCATATCATCAACACTGGAGATATTGGTAGTTGTTTCAGGCATTGAGTAGGAAATGGGGAGTGGAAAGTGGCAGTGCCACTTAGCTTGGAAAATTGCCATTAGATTTCTATCTATTGGATGGGCAAACACTCTTTGCGAAGGTATGCCGAAGACTCCAAAGTCAGAAGACACAAGACGAGACTAATTATTTGAGTCAGTGCGAATTGAGGCATTTGGGTAGTGGGTAGAAGACTGTCATATGGGTTTACCATCTGAGGTTTATTGGCTTACTTTTAATTTATTGTTTAGTGTTGTATAGTTAAATTCTAAGTGCTTCTGAGTGTGGAGAAATGGAGGCATGCAGAGTCTGTAAGCTAGAAGGAGTATGCATAATTGTTGCATTTCTGTAAGTATAGTTTTATTTTAAATGTGGCAAAATAGCTCACTACTTATTTATTTTCCTAAGGTGTGCCTTTCTGTAAAGTGAAGACCCCTTTCTAATAGTGCCAGTAATGCTGGATTCCAATATTATGGCTTTTTATGTCAGAGGTTCTTAAAATAACTCTCTAATCTAGTGACTGTAAATGATTCTACAGTCTAAAATGACTCTCTATCTAAATAGTATATTCATAACCCAAGGCAAAGATTCAATAATGATTAAAAAAAAAATAACAGAGATCCCGAACTGGTGACCCTGTGGGGCCATACAGTTTTATGAAGTTTCAAATCAGTTGTAACTTTTAAAGATTTAAGATTTCCGTGAAAATCCAATTCTCAGCTTCTTTTGAAGGAGCTCTGTAGGCTGTGTGAACACATTCCTCAGTGGCAGCAAGGGTTCCTTGCCTGCACAGTCGTCTCCCTGACCAACCCGCTTTTCTCATTTACCTTGTCTAGCCCCAGATGGTGTTTGAATCCAAGACATCAGACTCAGACTTACCTTCATTATACTTACCAATAGAGTATTTTTTTAATTGAATAATCAAAAAGAAATGAAGTACTGATGCATGCTACAAAATGGATGAATCTTGAAAACATTATGTTAAGTAGAAGAAGCCATAAAAGACAAAACAAAAACAAAAACAAAAATAAATAAAAGAAAATATGTGAAACAAAAGAGAGGGGGAAAAAAAAAAAAAAGAAGAGGCTAAATGGTGGCACTACCTCCCCGCCTCCACATTTGACCATCAAGACCATTTTCAGAGGCAGCAACCTTTGAGGAATTCTCTCTTTCCTTTAAGCTTTTCAAACTGTTCTCATCAGTTAATGTGAAATTTTGAGATAGGAATTTTGCCATTGGAGTCGAAACCCCCAAACTCAGTAAGACAAACAAGCAGATGAGATAGTACTGACTAAAAGTATGCGACTAGATATTTCTCACAATCTTCCACCGTCCTAGCTGTTGATATGTGTCTTGTTACAGCAGGGATTGTCTGCTAGGGGACAGGGACAGACCAGCGATGCCCAACCCCCTGAGGTATTTCTCATGCTGGCTGTGTTGGAAAAGATTCTGTACAGCAGCTTCAGCGAAACAACCATGTCTGTTCTTTAAGTCATCAACTACTTGTTTATGCTGTACTTGCTTCCAGAATGTTTAACCTGAATTTGTGGGATCCAAAACTTTTAATGTAGACAAATGAGATGACCAAGACCCCAGAATAGTTATGCGTCCACAGTAATACAACTAGAAAAAAAAATACTGAAGAGTCAATTCAGATGAATGACTGATTTGAATGATACGGATTTTGCTTTTGTTTCTCTCCCTCTCTACCACTCCCCTCTCCTCCCTCTCTCCTCCTCCTCCTCTTTCTTCTTCCCCTCCTCCTTCTTCTTCTTCCCCTTCCCGGTCCCCTTCCTCCTCCTCTTCCTCCTCCCCTTCTTCTTCTTCCTTCCCATCTTCTTCTTCCTCCTCCTCTCCTCTTCCTCCTCCTCCTCCTCCTTCTTCTCTTCTTCTTCCTCTTCTCCTTCTTCTCTTCCTCCTCCTCTTCCTCCTCCTCCTCCTTCTTCATAGTCTCTCTCTCTCTCTGTGGCATTTAATGGATATTGGCAATCAACTTACGTCCGGACTTTTCTGTGAATGGGAAGGGATGGTTAAACTAGCCTAATGATTATCTGGAGATTAATCTCTAATTAAATGCTTCTTAAAAAAAGATATAGCCTTTCATACAATCTGAAAAGACTATGTCCTTTTAAAAAAAAAGCGTCTGATTGAGGACATTGTCCTGCTATTTCTAAGTAACGATCATTTAGAAACAATTCATGGGCTAGAGGATTATATAATTTTTGGAAAATGTATGTTATAAATATTGATGATAAAATTTTAGTGCAGAAAGAACAAACTTGAATAGTTTAATGGAAAAAATAGAAATCTATTTCATGCAAATGATTCACAAATTAGAAGCATAAAAGATACTTTAGAAAAGAATATGCAGTTTCTTCTTTTTACAAATATGCTATTTTTCTGAGTTCTCATTTAAAAAAAAAAAACTCAAGCATAGTGATTTAGAATTCTTAAGACATATCCACATACATTTTGTCATTTTATTTTTACAACCCTGTATAAAAAGGCCAAGCAATTATTGTTCCCATTTTAGAGGTACAGAGACTGAGTCTGAATGAGATGTTTTGAATCACTTTCTGGAGGGTCACACAGCCAATTAGCAGTGGAGCCAGCTGTGGAACTCTTTATTCTGACTTTCAGTCCAGAACTCTTTCCACTGCATTGCCCAGGCCCTCAATTTGCAGTAGAATCTTTTCCAAAGTAACACCAAAATTAAATGTCTAGTCCCAAAGGTGCTACAGTGCTAAAATATGAGATGTGATTTAAATTAATTGTCACGTTCTGTGGTAAAGAAAAGAAAATATTATTCAAGTTTAACCTTCGAGACAAATTCATATGAACTCAGCCACATACTTGGAGAAAATTCCACAAAACTACTCCATGGAAGGTGAATCAAATTTAGCCAAAACCATCTACAATGTCCTACTGCTGTTTAAAGTGGAAGCTATTCCCTTGTGGTACTGCTTTGAATGCCATTTCTCAGAATATATTTTTGTATCATCCTGACATGCTGAGAAATTGCTAAGTTCTTTCTAGATATTTCCACTTTTTAATTGCTTGAGCAAATGGATAAAAACAAGTTTTGCAGCAGTCAGACTAACAGTCTCCTTGGATTTCCTGGTTCTCATGTATTTTATGGATTGACTGGTATAAATGAGCAGTGAAAATAAAAAAGTACTGCAACTATTCTATTTTTTAAAGATCTTAAGACCAATGTTGTCCAGCACAGTGAGTAAAAGTTTGTCCTCAAAATCAGACATTTTTCAGCTTTCTGTTGTTCAGCCATGTGGATAAATTGCTTAAGTTCTTTAAGCCTTATTCATTCATTCATTTATTTCAAAATATTTATTGACTCTGTCACATAATAACAAATGCCATGAAATATGTTAGATGCTAAAGCTATGGCAGTAAACAATGAAGACAAAAGCTCAGTATCACTGAATGTAAAATGGGGATAACCTATTGGATAGTTCCTGGGATGTTATAAAATTAGTCCTGGCTTAGAAGTGTACTCGTGCACATTAGATGATCTAATCTTTGTCTTAAGCAGGTTGGAGAATAGATTTGAGGAATAACAATTTCAGTTCCAAAATACCCTTCTATGTATTTAAACTGTGATCCTTAGTGGAAGTAAAAGAAGTGAGAAAACCCCAAATAGGACCCAGCAAAGGGAAACATATCATAAATAAAAAGTGCTGATTTAGCATATATCACTTTCTCCAATTTTTTTACCTTTTTATTTTGAAATAATTTCAGACTTTAGAAAACTTTAAAAAATAGTACAGAGGATTTTAGTATAGCCTTTATCCAGATTCCTCTAATGTTAATATCTTGAAAACTGTAATACAACTAGCAAAACCAAGAAATTAACACTGGTAAAGTGCATTAATTAAACTAGGAGTAGATAGTATAGACCAAATTTTTTATGTTTGTTTTCTATGGGGTTTTTGTTGTTGCTGTTTTTACAAATACTCTTTTGTTCCAAGATCCCTTGCAGGATATCACACTGCATTTAGTCATCATGCTTCCTGAGTCTCTCGTCTGTTTCATTCTGTGTCAATTCATCAGCCTTATCTTCTGTCTCAGGACTTTGACATATTTAAAGAATACTGGTCAGATAGAATGTCCTAAATTTGGGGGCACCTGGGTGGCTCAGTGGATTAAAGCCTCTTCCTTCGGCTCAGGTCGTGATCTCAGGGTCCTGGCATTGAGCCCCGCATCAGGCTCTCTGCTCAGTGGGGAGCCTGCTTTCCCCTCTCTCTCTGCCTGCCTCTCTGCCTCCCTGTGATCTCTCTCTCTCTCTGTCGAATAAATATAAATAAAAAATCTTAAAAAAAAAAAGAATGTCTGAAATTTGGTTTTGCCCGATGGTTTTTCTCATGGTTAGGTTGAGGTTGTATATTTTGGCAATAATAGTATGGAAATAACGTATTCTCAGTCACCTATAGGAGGGGTTCAAGATGTCTTACTACCAGTGATGTTAACCTTTAGCACTTGGTTACGGTGGTTTCTGCTAGGTTTTATCTTTGTAATTAATAAATATCTTGGGGAACATACATGGAGACTATGTGCAAATACTCTGTTTCTCCCCAAGATTTTATCCAGTAATTTTAACATCCATTGGTAGATTTTGCTTGCAATAATTATTATTGTGTTCTAATGGAGATATTTCTATTTGCTTCATCCCTTCTACATTTATAATTATTATTTTTTCTGTAAGGAGGAGCTATCTCTTCTCTTTCATTTGTTTATTCAACTTTCATGAACTTGTGGATTTTTATTGTATACTATACAATAATCCACTGTAATCCCTTATTATTTTGTAATCCACTATTGTAATAGTAATCCACTATTTGTAATCCACTATTATTTTATTTACTTTTTACTCAGTTCCACTTGTAACCATTAGGAACGTTTTTAACTTAATCCCTGTGTCCCCTCCACATGTACCCAAACAGGTCTGAACACTTCCTTACTCTCTGGCACAACAAGATGCCTCTCTTTACCTTAACGGAGAAGATGTCAGGTCCTTTGAGAACATAACCTGTGTAAGGCTTTAATATTTTCTTAAAATGCTAAAACCAGGAAAAGATTACCCTCCAAGACTTTGTCCGGGAAAGATTAATGTCAATGGATATCTTTATTCCAACATTGTACCAAGTACTTAACTGTTTTCAAGCTAAACTAGTCATATTAAAGAATCTGTTCTCCTATATTCCCTACTTTATATAAGGGTGGTGGCTTAAGTACATCAATGTACCATTGAAATGATTTCTGAACTTTTTTCCTCCCTGACTTGGTGAGGGTATCACAGCATCCAGTGTACAATGTGTGTATTTTGGTACATAAAATGAATGAGGAGAATTTTATTCACTTGACATTACTCACCAACACTCCTTAGTTCTGCTGGATCTGGGAGTGTGGGGTCAAGCCAAATTAAATGCTATTTCCAGAAATCTGTTAGGTGGACTTATTGGTTCTGTTATACATTTTAAGAGAATGAGAAAAACACACCCATTCTGTAGAAAGGAGGCTTTAGTGTGATTTTTCTGTAGTGTCTACCTTCTTCTAGAACAGAGGCTAACAAACAAACTATGGCCCTTGGGCCAAATTGAATTAGTTGCCTTTTTTTTTTTTTTTTTTTAATGACCTGCAAGTTGTTTGTTACATTCTCAAATGGCTAGATTTTATAGTTATATGAATCCCTACATAATATCCTCAGTTTTTTCTCTTGGCCCTCAAATCTTTCCTGACATCTGTTCTAGAAGTCACCCCTCTTTGCTTTGCTCATGCTCTTCCCTCTGCCTGAAACATTCTCTACTTTGTTCAGTTGACTGATGCCTACTTGTCCTTTCAATTTTAACTCCAGGATTCCCTATTCTGCAGTCCTTTCCTACCCTACCATGTAGAGTCAGATGTCTGTCTTTGGACTGCCTGTACTATGAGCCTGTAGTAGGAGGGCATGCCTTTTTTCTAATTCAGTGGTGTGCTGGAGCCACCTGATGAGACTCAATTATATACATCTTTTCTCAGCTCCACATTCAGTGACATCATACTGATATCGTGAAATTGATCATGTTGGGAGTTTATACTGTGGAAATTGGAAAATTTCACAAGCCAGTAATTTCCTCTCCCCTATGCCCTCCAGAGAGCAGGGCATTTAATTTCGCTAGCATACAACTGTTTATCACGATGGTTTTTATGTGCTTGGCTTTTGGTTGGTTTGCTTGTTTTTCTTTTATTTTTCTGATTCTGCCATCAGAATCTGAGCTACTTAAAGAGTGAGTCTGAATTTTATTCATCTTTCATAATGCCTTATATACAGTAGGATGTTCATACTTTTTGAATTAATGAAAAACTGAGTTAGTGAAAGTTGTATACATGGAGGAAAGACCTTTTTCTGCAATCATTTCTAAATCTAAGGAATAATAAGTTAACAAAGTGGCCTAAAACTTATGTAAATCAAAGATGTTTTGCTTAAAGTAACCATTTTCAGATCCTCAATACAAAGTAAAGAATGGGAAAAGTTAGGGAATAGAAAGAGATTGGATAATAAGATAATAGAATTTCCTAGTTGAAAGCATTCTTAAAAATTCATAAATTCCACAATGCCGGTGGCATTTTGGAATAAGTCTTGAGGCTTTTTGATTCATGTCCCGGGCTGTTTCCACTACACTGGATGCCAGCAATTAGGCCAGATTTGTCTAAAGGGAACCCCCATCTCCTACCTCTATATTTTCTTTATTCTTATGTTGACCTTCGCTTAGTCTCTCTTCCCATTCTTTAATTTAGGTAAATAGGCTGGGGAAGAGAAAACACTGTTGCAGAGAGTCTGCAATAATGTAAAAACTAGGAAACTAGATCCATTTCTCCCCTACAATTCTTGGTGGAAAATGAGTGGAGAGAGGAAGCAAGGAAAAGATGTCTTTGTCAAAATTAAACATGCAGAAATGTAATAACATAGATTCACATTCTGGCACATTATAACTTTAGAAATTTCACTTCTTCTGACCAGTGTGCCCTTAACTTGGTACAAAAATAACACATACGTAGATGCCTTCTATATTACTCAGGCTGCTAGGTACCTTTAGCTCATCTCTTCGGCTTCTAATCAGGAAAAAGGAACATATTTCAAAGGGCAAAATGATTCCCTACATATCCTAGTCATACCCTTTCTGGGACTCCTGGGGTCCAGCTAGTACTTCAGTTCTATGACTATGAATGTAAAATCAATTCTCTAATTTCTTCTTCCTGTTTCTTTCAAATTAAACTAAGAAAATATTTCATGGGTATAATACAGTACGTGTACTTTAAAGTAGAGAAAGTGAGGCACATAATTTATATCCTGTTAGAAAAGTCACAGTTATCCTTGGTCATAGAGGCAAACCCAAAGAGAAGAGGCTATTTTTACAAATTAAAGATTCCTGAAAAGGCAGTGGAGGAAATTGGAAATCAGCGCTCTGATGTCTAAACTCAATATCTGAATCCTTCAACAGGTTTTATGGTTTTAACGTACAATTCTTTTTTTTTTTTCTTTTAAAGATTTATTTATTTATTTATTTGACAGAGAGAGAGAGAGAGAGAGAGAGATCACAAGTAGGCAGAGAGGCAGGCAGGGGGGGGGGGGGAACAGGCTCCCTGCTGAGCAGAGAGCCCGATGCGGGGCTCGATCCCAGGACCCTGAGATCATGACCTGAGCTGAAGGCAGAGGCTTTAACCCACTGATCCACCGAGGCGCCCCTTAACGTACAATTCTTTATCACCCTATTTTATGCAAGAAAACTTTACAGAATGTGAAATTCTTGTTTTATAGAAACAATATATCAAATATATTTTTTTTCAAATGACACATAGTCCACTCCCCTGAAAGGTATTCTCTCATTCCCCCTACCACTGAGAATCATTGCAATGATCAGTTGGTCTGTAATCAGTAATCATTTTTCACTGCCCCATTGCATTCAAAATAATAAAGCTAAATTAATCAACTGTCTTTATGTTTGCATGACTTACTCAGTAATACAGAAGGCAGCTGGAATATGAATTGTTCAGGGTTAAAGTAAATTGCTTTCCAGTTTTAAATACAGAATCTTTTTCATACTCCCAATACTCAGAAGTGCTACTAAAACTATTTCACAAATGCACTCCCGAAATCTTCAAGCAGTTCAATAGTCCATGCTGTCTCAAAGCAAAAGAGAGAAAGTCCAAGTGATGATGTTGCCAAGGCAAGAGGGTTGTATTTGGCTCCTCTACTTGAAGGACAATCTAGCTACTGTGAAAAGCCTGGGAATTTGACTTCTGTTATAATTGGATCAGATCTTTCCAGCAGCTCCTTCAAGGGGATATTACTTTCATATGGAACCTGTAGTTCTTCCAATTTGAAGCTTTGATCGTACAAATAAATGTTGAAATGCTGATTCTGATCCTCTCATGCTAATAGAATTGGTGACTGGATATGTATTCAACTGTATAAAAGACACAGGGGAGTGGGCAAATAACTAAATGGGCCATTTACTTAGGAGGCATGGTGCTGGTCTAAAGATGATGAAAAGATTGTCTAAGGTTTTCAGGAGATTTGCTTTTATTGCTAAATTAATGACCACTCTATATTATCATAAAATCTGAAGTTGCTACTGAGCTATGGACAACCAAACTGCAGAGTTCTTGAGGAAATGTTCTGTAGTATTAACAACGTTTTGGAGATATCTCTGCCATCATTATTCTTAATTCACCATGTGGTTAAAGCTGATGCATCTGAAAAGTATGTGGAATCCTCTTTCAAAATGTATTATATTTGATGACTATGCTACTGGATATAAGCATCCCACTAAGGATGTATTTGAAATTAAATATGACATTCAGCTTTTTTTGAAGACAAACTTTTTTTTTATTATGGAATACTTTTAGATTTATAGAAAAGTTGCAAAAATAGCAGTTTTTATTCACCTAGTTTCCCCTTTTGTTAACATCTTACATTAGTGTGATGCCTTTGCTACATCCAATGAATCAATATTAATTCATTATTATTAACCGAAGTCTGTACTTCATTCACATTTTTCTTGGATTTTAGCTAATGTCATTTTTCTGTCTCAGAATACTATCTATGATCCCATGTTAGTTTTCATGTCTCCTTAGTCTCCTCATGGCCCTGACAGTTTCTCAGACTTTCCTTTTTTTGATGTGCTTAACAGTTTTAAGGACTATTAGTAAGGTATTTTGTAGAATATCCTTCAATATTGGCTCTCTTGTCTCTCGTGATCAGACTGGACTTATAGATTTTAGGGAGGAAGACAACAAAGTTAAATTTACCTAGATGAAGTAGTGTATGTCATATTTCTCCATTGTGAAGTTGCTATTTTTTCTTCCCTTTTCATAGTATACTCTTTGGAAGGCAGTCACCAAATGCAACCTACATATAAGGAGTGGGAAATTATGAGTAGGAATATAATATAAAGTATTTTCAATTTTTCTGGATAGGAGATTTGTATTTCTCATTCATTTATCTATTCAGTCACTTATTTCTATCACTCTACACCTATGGATATTTATTTTATAACCAATGTAATATTATTGATTTTGTTGCTTATATTATGTCAGCTTTTGCCATTGGGACCTCTTTGGGTTGGCTCCAGTATGTCTTTGACATACCTCTTCTCCTTCCAACCCGACATGGTTTTGTTTTGTTCCAGTGTTTTCTTACACTCTAAGATCTTTGGATGAAAGCTTATGTTGTATATTCCATGGCTTCAGTCCTAGAATCAGCCACTTGGGATGGATTGATTGATTGATTGATTGATTTTTAAAGATTATTTATTTATTTACTTGACAGAGAGAGAGATCACAAGTAGGCAGAGAGGCAGGCAGAGAGAGAGGGGGAAGCAGGCTCCCTGCTGAGCAGAAAGCCCGATGCGGGGCTCGACCCCAGGACCCTGAGATCATGACCTGAGCTGAAGGCAGAGGCTTTAACCCACTGAGCCACCCAAGCGCCCCAGCCACTTGGGATTTAAATATCAAAGTCAAACTTTGTCAGTAGTTCAACAAATCTGTATCTGTCTTTTAATCTTCATTGCTCATCAATGTAAACTGTTTTAGTCAGAAAAACTAACTTCTATTTGGTTGCTAATGCATTATTTTAGAAAAGCAAGTGACTTGGTGGCTTTTAAAATTATAATCAAAGACGTATTACTCTAATACTTCTGTTCAAACCCAAAGAACATTAAGTTAAATATGTCTAATTTGACTAATTTGATGAAATATCATCTGTTTGAATCATGACCTTAAGAAATCATTCTTAGCTGAAAGAGGAGAATCAGATTACTCTATGGAATATTTGGGAATATGCCTCTTGGCATGAAAGGCTAGATGTTCTGAAAAAGAAGAGTTCTGAAATAATGAGCAAGCAGCTAACTGAGATTGTACCTGGGCTATAATTTGAGAACCTGGCAAATGGAAGAAAGAAAAGAAAAGGAAGGAGGGAAATGAAAAGAAAGGAAAGGAAAGAAAGGAAGAGAAAGGAAAGAAAAAGGAAGGAAGGAAGGAAAGAAGGAAGGGAGGGAGGGAGGGAGGGAAAGAGAGAAAGAGAGAGAGAAAGAAAGAAAAAAAAAGGAAAGGAAAGGAAAGAAGAGGGAGGGAGAGTGGGAGGGAGGGAGGGAGGAAGGAAGGAAGGAGAGAAGGAAGAAAGAAAAGACTTCATTCAAGATTGTCAACTCATTTATTACCTGATTGAAAATACAAAACTAAAACTAAAAATAATATTCTGGAATTTCACTTGAGAATGCATCAATAGAAGAATTGTACACAATTTTAAAGAAATAGAAGAGAAAGTTTTGTATCAATTTAAAATTCAGCATAAAATAAAAAAAGTTTCCTTTAAAATTATGATACACTACTATTTTGAGGTGGCAGGCAGGAGGAGGGAACGTTGGGGAAGATGCCATAAGCAGCAAATCCCTTTTCCTCAATTCTCTTCAATGTAATCCTGTGGGTTTTTTCCAGAACATTAGGTACTAGTCATTAATTTCTGCTAGTAGTCTCATGTTGGTGAATCATCTCTTGGGAACACACTTGTCATGGTTTAAAAGAAGGTATTTGGTACTTGTTAAGATTCTTTAACTTTCTTCCTGTTTTACTGGTTTTCTTTTAAAGGTCAACTTCCTTATGCCTTAAGAATTTTGCTATGCTAGACTCTGTTTTGTCGTAACAGTAGCACTTATGTTTTCATTTGAAGGGCTGAGTCAGCAGCATCATTATAAAAAAAACTACTGTTTTTTCTCCCTCTTCCTTTTGAATATTTTTGAAGGAACGTAAGTAAACTAAATCAATAATTTTTTGCTCTTTTTCAATAAAATCTGTTCCTTTTCTTCAGTTATTTAAAATAAGTTTGTTATTCATTATGTGTATGTGTGTTTTTTTAATTCTGATTTCCTTTCATGTAATGTAACAGCTTGAGCCAAAGAGAACACTTTATTTTTTGAAAATGTTTTAGTATTTTATAAAACAAGAAGATTTGACTGGCTAGAGACCATCTGTGGAATACTATCCCAAATCTACTGATAACATTTATTTTTCTTTTATCTATCCTTCCATGTCTCTGCCCATTTATTCATCCATCTACCTGCTGTCTCTCAATAATGCTGTGTGAAACACTACACTAATGGAATTCTTTTTTTTTTTTTTTTTTTAAGATTTTGTTTATTCATTTGACAGAGAGAGACAGCGAGAGAGGGAACACAAGCAGGGGGAGTGGGAGAGGAAGAAGCAGGCTTCCCGCTGAGCAGGGAGCCCAGTGCAGGGCTCGATCCCAGGACCCTGGGATCATGACCTGAGCCCAAGGCAGACACTTAACAACTGAGCCACCCAGGCACCCCTACACTAATGGAATTCTGAGTAGTACAACTGTTATGCAATTCCTGTGTAAACAGGACGAGAACCTTGCTTCCTAATGGAAGGCTGCATAAGCATTTTTCCAAAAGGTAGAAGATGTTATAGACCAGATGAGTGATATAAAAAATTAAATACTATAAACAGGCAAAATTATAGAGTGTTTCTTGAAATTTGGGACAATCTTATCAGGTCAGACATAAAAGCATAAAATGACATTTGAGCTGATCAAATATCATTGATCAAAAGGGTGGGTTGGATGTTAAAATGATGAGAAAGAAGAATGGATTCAGGAATGAATGCATTCCTTCACCCATTTATTTAGAAAGTGTCCAATAAAGATTTGTGCACAAGACACTTTGCTAGTTCTGAAGCATAGAATAAGAGTACTATTTGAAGAACAGCTAATGACCTGTCATCTTAAAAATCAGATTTGTATTGCAGTAAAATCTGTGACTAGAATTAGAAGTTGGGGACTGGTCATGTAAGAACTTGAACATTAATTAGTGGATGCTAACATTAATTAGTGGATACTAACTGATTTGAGCAAGAGATGATGGCAAGTCCTACACTTCAAAGAGGGGTAAAGAAATTGGTGATATTAAGGATTTGGTTTATGAAAGTATTTATAAGAGTTGCTGTAGAAAATAGGTAGGAAATTATCCCATAAAGACATCACAAGAAAATAAAACTAGACACCAATATCCCTTATGAGTATAGATTAAAATGTCCTTAATAAAATGATAGCAAATGAATACCATATTATTTGTCCTAACTGCTAACAGTGTATCTGATGAATCCAATTGAAATGAAACCCATAAAATTTCCAATAAATATTTTACAGATTAAGAATTAATTGTATGCTTTATCCATTCATCTGTTGAAGGACATCTGAGGTCCTTCCACAGTTTGACTATTGTGGACATTGCACGTGATGTGATGAGCACTGATGTTATATGCAACTAATGAATTGTTGAACACTACATCAAAAGCTAACAATGTACTATATGTTGGCTAATTGAACATAATAAATAAAAAAATTTAAAAGAAGAATTATATGCTTTTCATGATAGTAGATAATGGTTTTAAAAGCCTCTCTTAATGTGTAATTGAGTAATGTATTCTTAAATTGCCTGAATGCTTGTGTTACATACATTGTCATTTGTTTAGCAAATAGAAACTGTAGATAAAGAAGTTTTATGTATTTAAAATGACAGAAATAAACCAGGCTGAACAGAAAAAAAAAAAAAGAAAATAGGTAGGAAATTAAAAAGAGATTCCTTAGCACTTACTAGAGAACTGGTAGTGTCTGTTTTTATTAGAAACAAGAAGTCCGGTTTTATTCATATCTAGCTATACAATGGAAGCAGAGAAAATATAAAGTGAAAATGTCTCAGAGTTGAAGAGTAGCTTGCTAGTCATAGAAAAAGATGAAGGGATCAGCTTTAGAAATTCAACAAATTATGGAAAGAAAAAAAGTGGGTGGGCTCAAGGAACTTATGATTATTAAAATAATAAAAAGGTGGTTTTTAAGACATTTATAGATGTGTATGTTATGCTGTGATGATTAATTTTATGTGTCAGCTTCACTAGGTTATGGTGCCCAGACGTTTGGTCAAACTCCAATCTAGATGTTGTGTAGAGATATTTTTATGCGATAAACATTTATGTCAGTAAACTTTGAGTAAAGCAAATTACCCTCCATATTCTGGATGGGCCTCATCTAATCAGTTGAAAGCCTTAAGAACTAAGGTCCCCTGAGGAAGAGGCAATTCTGCCCCCAGACTGCCTTTAGACTTGAGCTGCAACATCTAGTCTTCCCTGGATCTCCACTCGGCTGCTTTCTGTAGAATTTGGACTTGCCAGCACCACCGTTGGGAGGGCCAATTCCTTAAATTTTTCTTTCTACCTCTTTTTTTGTCTCTCCGTGTGTGTGTATCTTGCATAAACATACATGCACGCACATGCGCACGCACACACACAGAGGAACACAAAATGCATATACACATGTGTATATGTGTATTCTGTTGGTTTTGTTTCTCTGGAGAACCCTGACTAATACAGAGTTATATATATTTTTTCCAACTCTGACTGTGGAGATCTAAAAACAACGACATCCTGTAGGGACGAGCATAGTTAGCACTTACATCTTGGTTTCTAATTATTCTCTGGTGAAAGGTACTGGGTCCTTGGAAAAATGGCTGATTCTAGGATTGAAGCATGGAAACTATGAGATGAGCCTGGAAAATCTTGCAGTGCCAGAGTCTGAGTGATCTAAAAATAGCTTGGGGATGGGCATGTTGAAAGGACACATGAGCAATTTGAAAGAATCTACCATGGCCAGATTTGGGACAATTTGAACAATAAATTAAATAAAATTCATAGACTAAAATAGATATCCATGAGTCGATACTGATAGAAATAAGTAAGTGATTAAAGAAATGAGGAGAGAGACAGCTCTTCCATTCCGTAGAGTCCTAACTAATAAATGTAGAAGGAAAGATGGAAATATAAAATCACAATTGGCATAGCAATAATTTTTGCAGGCAAGAATCATCAATGGTTGCTAAAATAATGAGTAAAAGTGTAATAAGAACAGATATTTGAATAGTCTCAGACTTTCTCCTGCAAGATACTTAACAATTACAAATGGAAAAAAAAGGAAAATGTTACAGTTTCAGGTGAAACTTTGCAGTTGCAGGTGAAACAGTAGAAAAATTGATGAAGGTTAACATCACCAGTAACGATACATTGAGGCTTTAGATGTTTCCGAATATGATCCACCGTGAAGGTACATCATCATTTCTGGGATATGTTTAACAATAATGCATACAGATTTTTATCAGATGCATCAAGATATCACTTTCATAAATCACTTATATTAGTCTTTAAGTTTACACATATTTGTGTTTTATTAAACTTACATGCTGTGCAGTTATCATCATAATCCAATTTTAGGACATTTTTATTACCACAAAAAATTACCTCTTGAGAGACTGCAGTTAATCTCTACTCTAACCCCAGCTCCAGGCAAAAATTGATCTGCTTTTTGTCCTTATAGTTTTGCCTTTTCCAGTAATGTTATATATGTAGAATCATATATCTCCTATGTCTGGTTTCTTTCACCTAGAATTACAGTTTTAGATTTGCCATGTCTTTTGTAGTTTCTTCGTATTGCTGAAATAGCATCTCATTTTATGGATATACCATATTTTCTTATTCATTCACCAACTGAAGGACATTTGGTTTGGATCATTATTATGAATAATGCTCCTGTAAACATTCACATGCAAGTATTTGTGTGAAAATAGCTTTTCATTTTCCTTGGGGAAATACCTAGAAGTAGAATTGCTGGGTCATATGGTAAATATATGTTTGTAGGAAACTAGCAATCTCTCTTCCAAAGTTGCTGTCATTTCGAATTCCTACCAGCAATTTCTGAGAGTTCCAGTTGCTCCATATCCTTACCAGTACAATACTGGTATGTATTGTCAGTATTTTTTTTTTAATTAAGCCATTGTAATAGATGTATAGCAGTGTCTCATTTTGGAGTTAGTTTGCATTTCTCTAATAACTAATGATGCTTAGCATCTTTTCATGTGCTTACTTGCTATATATTTACCCTCATTGGGGAATATACATTAAAATATTTTTCCCAAATTTTTATTGGATTAGTTTCCTTTTTATTAATTTTATTGGTTTAGTTTCTTATTATTGAGTTATATGATTTCCTCATATTTTCTAGATAGAAATCCTTCATCATATATATATTTTTAAATATTATTTCCTAGTATAAGGCTTGCCTTTTCATTTTCTTAACAGTGCTTTTTGAAGAACAAAGGTTTGCAATTTTGATAGAGTCTAATTTATAAACTTTTTTCTTTATTGCCTTAAGTTCTTTTTTGTCCTAAGAAATATTTGCTGAGGGGCGCCTGGGTGGCTCAGTGGGTTAAGCCTCTGCCTTCGGCTCAGGTCATGATCTCAGGGTCCTGGGATCGAGCCCCGCATCAGGCTCTCTGCTCAGCGGGGAGCCTACTTCCCCCTCTCCCTCTGCCTGCCTCTCTGCCTACTTGTGATCTCTTTCTCTCTGTCAAATAAATAAATAGAATCTTAAAAAAATATATTTGCTGAATCAAATTCAAAAAGATTTTTTCCTTTTTTCTTCTAGAAATTGTATCATTTTAGCTCTTGTCTTAGATCTATAATTTATTTCAAGTTTATCTCTGTGTGTGATGTCAGCTAATGAGAGAGGATCATTTATCCATACACAGATATCCATATGTTCCATCCCCATTTATTTAAAAAATTATTCTATTGAATTGCCTTGGCACTTTGTATAAAAATGGTATTCTTTCTCCCTTAAATGCTTGATAGGATTCTACATCAACATCTTCTGGGCCTTAAATTTTGTTTTACATTTCTGAAGGTTGTTGGGTTTTTTAAAAAAATAATAAGAAATAGACTACATTTTTAGTACTGTTTTAGATTTACAGAAAAATTGAACAGATAGTACAGAGTTCCATATAACCAGCCCCTATTACTCACAGCGTACCTCCACACAAACACAATTTCCCCTCTTAGTGAATCTTGCATTTGTATAGTCCATTCATTATAATTAACAAACCAATAGTAACATCATTATTAATTAAGTCCATAGTTTACATTTGGATCACTCTTTATGTTGTAAAGACACAAATGCATAATATGAAGTTTGACAAACGCATATTTAACCCCCTAAAAATCACCTGTGCTCTGCCTATTTACCTCTTTCCTCAGACCCTGTTAACTGCTGACCACCACTGCTCTAAAAAGATATATAAAACTAATCAGGTGTTTTTTAGAAAAGACAGTAAAAAATTTATCTCCATAATTTTGCATTTTCCAAAATGACATATAATTGAAATCATATAACTTTTAGCATTTTTAGACCAGCTTCTTTCAGCAATGTGCATTTAAATTTCTTATATATCTTTTTATGGCTCATAGGTCTTTTCTTCTTATTGCTGAACAATATTCCATTTTATGAATACACTGTGGTCTATTTATCCATTCAACTATTGTAGAATATCTTGGTTGCTTTCAGTTTTTAGTCATTAGGAATAAAACTGCTGAGAACTTTTCTGTGCTGGTTTTTGTGCAGACATTAATTTTTAACTCCACTGGGTAAATACCGAGGAGCATAGTTGTTGGATCATATGACAAGACTATGTTTATCATTGTAAGAAACTCTCAAATTGTCTTCTAAAGTAGTAGTACGATTTTGCATTCCCACCAGCAATGAATGAGTGTTCATGTTGCTCAGCATACTCACAAGCATTTGTTATTATCAGTGTTTGGGATTTTAGTTATTCCAATAGATGTGTAGTAGTATCTCATTATTATTCTAATTTGCAGTTTCTTAATGACATGAGATGTGGAACATCTTTTCATGTGCTTATGTGCCATCATTGCTGAAGATTCTTCAGATATTCTGTCCCTTTGTAATTGGGTTGATTGTTTATATATTGTTGGGTTTTAAGAGTTCTTATATATTTTGGATACAAGTCCTTTACCTAATATATATTTTTCAAATGCTTTCACCAGGTCTGTGACTTATCTCTTCATTCTCTTAACAATGAACAAAAGTTTTAACTTTGAGAAAATCCAACATATCAAAAGTTTCTGGCATGGGTAGTGCTCTTTGTGTTGTATCTAAAAACTTACCACCAATCCCATGGTCATTTAGATTTTGTCCTGTTATCATCCAGAAGTTTTATAGTTTTGCATTTTGTATTTTGGCTTAAAATCCATTAGATTAATATTTTTAAAAGATGTAGGTCACTATGTATATTTTTTCCATATGAATGTCCAACTGTTACAACACCATTTGTTGAAAAGACTATTATTTATGGAATTGCCTTTCCTCCTTTGTTTGTATGTCTGTTTCTGGGCTTTCTGTTTCCATTGATCTATTTGTCTAGTGTTTCATAAAGATCACACCTCCTTGATTTCTGTAGCTTTATGATAATTTTTGAAGTGGGTAGTATCTGTCCTCTGTTTTTCTGCAGTGTTCTGTTAGCTATCCGGGATGTGTTTTCTTTCCATATAAACTTTAGAATGAGTTTGTTGATATCTCCAGAATAACTTGAGATTTTTATTGGGATTGCCTTAAATCTGTAGATCAGGTTGGGAAGAATTGACTTCTTAACATTCCTATCATAACATTTCTAGACTATTTATCCATTTATTTAAATCTTTGATTTCTTTCATCAAGTTTTCTAGTTTTTCTCACATAGACTTTACACATAATTCATTAGATGTATACATAAATATTTCATATGTTTTGATGCTAAGGTCAATGGATTTATGTTTTTATTTCAAATTGCAGTTGTTTGTTGCTGGTTTAATGGAGGTGCTGTTGACTTTGATATAGGAGAGATACCATTTATCCCACCTTTGAATGGGTCCACCAAAGCTGCTGATGTTTGCTATCAATGTTGAACAGTCAGCTCTCATCCACCACTCATAAAGCTGCGGATTTTGCAGACTGAGCTGGAGTGGTGGAGTGAGGTGGGATTGGAAGAATCCCCATGCAAGAATGCCACAGAATTTCCATTAGGTTTCCCTATTGTAGTAGCAGTTTTTCAGGAGTAAACACATTGTATTTCGTTGTGTCTTCGGTCACTTTGAAGTACCTGAAATACTTCATTTTTTTCTTTTTCTATTTCCTTCAGTTTCACAATTGCTTTGAGAATTGCTTGATCTCCTCACACAGACATTATTGAAAGTCTACATCCTGAATTTAATTATAAGGAAACATGAGACAAGTCCAAATATCATTCCTCCTGCCTTAAATACACTTGATATCCAAGAATAATGTTAGTTGACTTCTTCCAAAATAAAGAACCAGTCTAATACTACTGTATGAAGCAGAAATGTTAAAAGAAAATATGTTTCTTATGATACTTATATTCAGTAATATTTCTTGCATGAACAGAGGAGAACTGACGGCATTACAAACTTGGAGCCAGATATGATGTTGCAAAATCTGACACAAACTAATCTAGTCCATAGAATTACCAGGTATATGATGGCAGTATTTTCCATGATTTAATAAATAAGCACTAAATGCCCTAGGAGAGAAATGAAGTAGTATCTAGATCTTCGTAATCTGGTTCTGATAAAGTTTTAATGATCATGGGAAATGTAGCTTTATCCAAACTTACCCATTATGCTTTCTTTCTATCTAGTATTACGGAGGTTATAAGATCTATTTGGTCTCTGTTTGATGACTATAACTCATTAGATTTAGCTGTGTCTTAGGCAGCTGACTTAGGGAAAGTTCTTGTATAATGAAATGTTGAAGCCATAAAAATAAAAAGCTTATTCTTTCTGCCAGACAAGCACTGGCACTAGGAAAGCTTGATAATTTCCTATAGAATTTTCTTGGAAATGGAGGATAAGGAGTTCTGATTAAATCCACATTTGATACAGCTGTCTAAAAGTAGCATGCAAATCCCTTGAAGCTTCCAAGGCAACAGAAGCTGTCCTCACACATTTCAATTAATCACTAAATTAAGTCTACATATGAGAATCAAAGGACTGAATAATAGCAGCAAAGAACCATTCACAAATTCAAAGATTATGTGCTATTTATACTTAATGACTATTTCTGTAAGAAGTTTTTATGAAGTCCACTAGTCACAAATAATAAATAAAAATGAGCTTCAACTTTGCAAGTATATTTGATTTTATATGTGCATGCCCTAATAATGTCTGGGCTTACCAATTTGGACACTGATATCAGCAACGACTAGGTATATATGTTTATATATGATATATGTTTATTTGTGCACACATTTGTTAGTGCTAATCTTTGGTAATAGTCTTACATGCATTAGTGATTACTGAGTCTTACAAATGTGTATGTTGATATTTTGATTCCTCCTTACTTCCCTCCTTATGCTATTTGGATTCCATAGCTCATTACTATAGACCCTCATTGACAAAATTTCTCTATTAACTGTCTTTTTCTCCCTCAGTCATACTTGACTGTCCACAATCCAATTCTAAATGGGCCCAAACATTCTTCTGCTTTACTGAATGTGTACATTTGGGCAGTGCTGGAAATAATCACACATCTGGCAGGTTGATGTCAGATTCATGGCCACAACCTCAAATGGGTACATAACCATGATATTTTCAAGTAAGCTCACTCTCTTATGTACTGCCATGTTAATATTATACCTTTCCTTCCACCCTCCTACTTTTCCCATATGTAGCTAGTATATTTTACCCATATTAATGATCTTTCCTCAAAAATTATGTTTCAGTCAAAATATCCTCATCTTATTTGATGGCAACTCCTTCTTATCATTTTATCAGGCTAATAGCTCTGGGGACCCTGATTTCCCTCCTTCTTTCACATTCCATCTCTGGTCCATCAGCAGGTTCTCTTTATATTCAAGAGAGTTTCAGAATCTAACCACTTCTCACCTCCTCCACTGTTGCCCGTATGATCTGGCCTACAATCTTGATTATTGCAATATCTTCCCAATAGATCATGAACCTTGGCTTAATTGTCTTGGCTCTAATTGCCATCACTTAAAATAATGCCTGCCACGTAGTAGATACTCAATAAGTATTTCATAAATTGAGAAAGCTTGATTGAATGATGCATCAGCATTCAAACATAGTTTAAAATTTCCATTAAAAATAACTGACTCTTTTCAACAAGTGGTGCTAGGACTTATTGAAAAGATGGAAGTAGCTCCCAAAGTGAGCAATAGATTCAGTGCAATCTGTATCAAAAGCCCAATGACGTTTTTGGAAGAAATTTAAAAATCCACCCTAAAATGCTTATGGAATCACAAGAGACCCCAAATCAGAGCAATCCTGAAAAAGAACAAAGTTGGAAAACTAAACTCATTAATCATCTCTTATTTCCATATCCTCTTCCAGTTAATGCTTCATTTTCTACCACCATCAGCTCCAACCTTCCTTACACCCACCAAACACAAAAGTGTTGCCTCCTTTAGTTCTGTCTACCTTCTCACTTGGCACTTGCCCATCAACTTCTTCTGCATTCTGCTTTCATGTCCTCCACCACTCCATGTTCAAATTCAAACAGACACAATCTATCCTTATCTTATATGATCTCTCAGCAGGATTTGACACTTTTATTTTCTCTATCAATAGGTCTCCAAATTTTTCTCATACCACTCTGTGTTCTGATTACTTTTCTACTTTTCAAGTTATTTCTCCAACCAGACTTCAAGTGTCAGAGATCCTCAAGGCTCAGGACAAGGTCCTTTGTCTTTTCTCTCCATAGGAGAGAATGAGGAACAGGAGATAAATAACACCTAAATAAGAAGGAAAGCTAAGTTTATCAAATAGTTTGGAAGGGTACCTATCCAAACAATATACCAGACTCCAGATATTCGTATTCTCGTAATTCGACACTAACGTGGTGCAATATATTCGGTCATCAGTATAAATTATACTCAAATGCATTATCAAATTATAAGCTGAGTGATCAGAATAATAGCTTTACAGCATGTCTTTCTGCTGGGTCTATGTGGCAGGCTTCAAATATTTTGAGTGTAAAGAATTTATTTAATTAAATGATTTTTTAAAACCCCACTGAACTAAATCCACAAAGTAGAAAGAACATAGGCTTGCAGGCAGCCAAATCTAATCCATTATAACATTATAATAGCTATTCAGGGTACTATGAATTTCTCAACATCTTTGGTCTTCATTTTTCTATTGAAATTTGGGAATAACAAAGTTTAGCCCATAGAACTATTGTGAAAAACAAAACAAACAAACAAACAAAAAGAACTATTGTGAAAAACAAACTATATGACATGTAAGCACTTCTTACAAGTAGCAATTTTTAAAAGAAATTTTCCTGATTGAAGTGCATTGATGTTAAAGTCCGTCATATACCTCAATTTCTGGATTATTATCTTGTCATTTCTCCTCATTGTCTGAAACATTAATACAATGATGTATATGAAATTTCCTCTCCAATTTTAGACATTTGTAAATGTTAGCGATTAAGGTGACTGATTTTCCATTATTCCTATCTTCCCAGTTCCCTGGAAGATGTTTTGGAATCCTTGTAAAAAACCCCAATGTTGTGATAATTACTTTGGTTATTTTCAAAGATATATGAAGTCCTCTGATGTCCTTAACTGACACTTTTTAATTGCTGTGCAAAGATTGAGGTAAACTGAAGAGGCAAGAAGTTGTAAAGAGAATAAATATTGAGTTAACTTTTCAGTTAAAAAATAAATGCTGTTTAGTTTGGAAAACAGCAGTACTGAAACCACCATTACTAATACCGCCACTGGGTAGTTGAACAGCATTTTTAAAAGTGTATAGTGATTAAGACTGATGCTTTTCAAAGTTCAATGTGCATATATAGCATCTGGGAGCTTGTTACAATGCAGATTCCAATTAAGTAAATCTGTATTGAGAGCTGGGAATCTGCATTTCTAAGCTCCAGAGTGATGCCCATAGTTTGGGGCTTCAAACTATACTCATTTGCGAGGACTTGGAAGCCTGTGCTTGTGTAAAGAAATCTGAGCAAAAAAGGAAATCATCCAATTGAACTTCATTTATCATTTAAAAAGGATTTGGGCCGTGCAAAAAAAAAAATTAATCTCCAGGAAGTTCTTATATTTTTAGAAGGCAAAGCAAAGGATGAATAAATACATATGGAATAAACTCATCCAGTATATTGGAATTAGTGTAGGATTTGAAATCTGGCTTTGAATTCATCTGGGCCACTCACTAATTGTGGGATTATGGACAAAACTACCTAAATAACTTTGATCCTCAGTTTACTTATTAATGAAATAAGTTCAGTAATATAAGATTGTTATAAACTTTACATGAGAAAACATATCAGCGAGATGAAAAATAAAAGTATTTGTTTCTCTTTTTCAACATAGAGAGCTTTATTTTTATATGTTGTCTATACTGTATATTACACTTCATACTAGCACTCTTTACAGTATGACTATGGCAAACTTTTCTATTTTAAATAATTATGTAAATGTTAATCATGACATTGCAAATATAAGTAATATCTATCATATTTAATGGTGAGTCTTTGATAGGAATCAAAAGATGTAATTATATAATTATTTCTAATTATAATTAGAAATAATTATATTTCTAATTAATATAATTAGAAATATAATGCTAATGGACAAGTACCTTTTTATAGCACAATGACTGAAACGCACTATCAAAAAATTATGAATTGTCTATTTGTACACATGTCCGTGAAATGAGAAGACCTGCATTCAGTGCTCAGCTCTGCTATTAATTTATGTTTCCTTGGGAAAGCCATTTAGTTTCTGTGGGTCTTGGTTTCCTAATCTGGAAAATCATATTGGATTACAACTAAAATCTCTTCCATCTCTAAGATTCTATTCTCCACCCTATTATGGTTCTTGCAGCTTCACTGGCTGAAAGTTTAACCAGATGTATGTAAATACCATGGCACAATAGTCAGACTATTCTTTGAACAGTCAAATATGAAATCATCTGTGTGAATTCAACACTCATCACATGAATTTATTTACATTTAGTTAATATTTGATTCATCGCTAGATATGAATGATAAATCAGATATGATGATAAAATCATTTAGCTATGAATCTAAAATGACAAATATTGTTGAGCATTTGCTAGCTACTCTTCCAGGCTTTTTTTTCCCACAAAATTTAAGTTGTTAAATCTTCATTAAAACCTTGTGAAATAGGTGCTATTATTATCTTCATTTTACAGTTGAGGAAACTGAGGCATGAGGAGATTAACTTGCCTATGGTCATTCAAAGTTTCAGTCCCCATGACTTGGCTTTGGAGGTCACATTCTTAACCACTATGATAAGCAGCCTGTGTCACCATAACCATAAATGTTTAATTCATAATTTATTTCATTTGTCAAGTAGGAGCATTGAATTGACTTTTTATTAGTTGATTTATGTATACGAGACTCCCATAAAATCATTCTGTCAACCACGGTAAAGATTGCCCTCACGAGCATTTTGGCCAAACATACTATTTTGTTGCAGTATCCTGTGTAGTCACATGCTCGAAAGATTTTTGATACCTGCTTTACCCTGTCACCTCTTGCCCTCACTGCACCATTCTTTCCTCAGATGAGAGAAAAACATGCTTAAGGGACCCAAGAAATTAAAATCATCAGAAAGTAACTCATTCTTTTTTTGTTAGCACATTTGAAACTGTTAAAGGAGAGGGATTTTCTTCTGGGTAATATTGCAACATTTTATGCAGTTTCTAGGAAAAAGAGTTCACTGCATTTTTTTGGTAACAAGTCAAGTACATATAAATTCAAGTCCAGGTTAAGTAGTTATGCTTTTTGAAGATTTTATATCTGGTGTGGTCTGCTCAGTGTCACCAGGTTTCCACAGCAATATAGCTGTAACATTCCTTCTGAGAGAACTTGCATCGGGCACACTGAAGCAGATTTATGTCATCGACCCCCACAAAGTATTAATCATTCTTTGAGGTCATTTTCAGCTATCAAAGTAAGTGCATTTGAAAAAAATTGCTAAAACTGCTTTCAAGCCAGGTCTCGTGGTTAGTTTTCGTGGTGGAAAAACAAAAGTTGAAAATTCACAAAACAAATTTCTTGGCAGAGAAGCTATGAAGATTGAGATTCAGATGAGGGTGTTGTCATTCATTAGCACACTCACAAAATGTCTGTTATGAAAGCCAGGGCACACTTAGAGGAAAATAAACAGATTTATCAGCCTGGTTACAATTTTATGAGGTACAATGTTGAAAAGTTTCCGCTGTCTGTGTGAAATCCGGACAAGATAATTCAGACACGGCTGGACTGATGTGACTTTTCGGTCTGGTTCTAGAAAACATATTAACAGCCAGATACACTTCTCATTTGAGACTAGGCCAGGTTCTAAAGAACTGTTTATATTTTCAAGATTTTATCTTTGTAGAAGTCAGACAGCCTGCTTTGGTACATGAATGGGAGCTGATTATTGCCTAAGTATCTGTAGTCAAACTGAGGGGAATGAGAGTGCTGACATTTAGTCAGGACTATTTCATTGTCAAGTGCCTCAGAACTTGGCTGACAGACAAATTTCACCTCCATGGAAAAGCCCGGAGGCCTAAACTCTACCTGAATCGGGGCTTGCAGTGTAGGGAGAGGAAGCAGATATTTAAAGGTGGTCTAAGATGTATAAAGATTACAATGAGTCCATAGAAAACAGACTCATAAAGAGTCTTTTATTTGAAATTTCTATCTGTATGTGCATATGAGTACTTTGTACTTATATGCATGTAATTTCAGTAAGAGATAGACATAGAATTTTAAAAGGAAGCACCAACTGAAAGTATCTTTTCCAAACCATTCTTCCCACCACTTTCCTCCCTAGCCCTAAGTGAGATCTTATAGCTTAAGGATTTTGTTATGCACAGTTGATTCCAAAGCCCACATCTAAGAGGGAGAATGCTGGCATCCTTGGTGAAGCTGTTCACTTTGGGACAATACTTCCTGGTTTCTATAGGAATTTAAGATGGTTGGGGATGCAACTCACCTATTTCCAAGCGGTTGTGTTCTTGATGTTTCTTGTTTTCCAACTGCAGTAGTTTGAACAATAGAATTTTTTTTCTACTATAAAAATATTTAAGGGTAGTTTTTTCCACACTTCCTTGAAAGACTTACCAGTGTCTTAAAGTCTTATGCAAATTCATATGTATGTTAAGGAGATTTTGCCCAACTTTTTGAGGCTTACCCAATTTATAAGCACAGTGTGAAATATCTCAAATTCAGGCAGTAAAAGAAGGAGTTTAATGTTTTTAGGAACTACAATTCCTTTTTAGTAGCAACAAATATTGACTAGATTTTGTAGGGTGAAGAGTGATTTAATGAATAATTTCCCAAGGCTACTTGGAAGTTTACATGTCTTCTTCATGACCATGACCAACCCCTTACCCCACAGAACTGTCCAACAGTCCAGTATCTCATCTCACACTCTTCAGAAATAAGTATGCTTTATTTGTCCATTTTCCCCATATATATAAAAATCCAACATAAGACTTTAATCAACATAAGACTTTAAATCAACAAATATGAAGCATATATTTGTTATACTCAGTCCATATTAGGTACCAGGCAAACCTTAGGTCAGATGGGAAATAATGAATCTATTAAGTATAGACTTCGTTACTCCAGTATGACCGCAGTGGAATTACATGGGGTAGAGGGAAAATTCCGGACAGGAAGATAACTCAACTTCCAGCCACTATTTACCATTGATTCACCTATCAAATGTGACTATTTCATCCTACCTTAAATGTTCTCTACAAGTGCCTTTATATCAATGTAGAAGATAAATACTTGGGATGAAATAACACAGCATAGTTTGAAGATGTCTCCCTCCTTAGACTTAGCCTATTTGTTGTCCCAAATGCTAATTTGACTTCTCACTGCCTGCTATAGACTGAATGTTCCTGTCCCTCCTGAATTCATATGTTAAATCTTGATACCTAATGTGAGAGTATTAGGAGGTGGGGCCTTTGGGAGGTGATTAGAGCATAAGGATAGAAGATAGAGCCCTCATGAATGGGATTAGTGCCCTTATGAAAGAGGCTCCAGAGAGCTCTCTTGCCCCTTTTCATCATGTGAGGTTATAGTGACAAGGCAGCCAGCTGTGAACCAGGAAGCTAGCCCTCACCAGATAACAAATCTGCTAGGGCCTTGATCTTGGACTTTTTAGCCTCCAGAAATTTGAGAAATCAATTTCTCTTGTTTCTAAGCTACCCAGTCTGTGATATTTAGTTATCAATCCAAACGGACTAACACTCTGGCTTGTGGCCTACTTTTATAATCTGAAGTGTTGGGTAGTAGCTTTCTTTGATGTTTGGAGAAGGTGATATAATACTTACTTCATAATTGTGTGTGTATGTGTGTGTGTGAGAGAGAGAGAGAGTCCTCCAAATCTAATCATGTAATAGATACCATTTTATTTTCACAGTCTTTTTTTATTATAGATACGAGAAAGAGTAATAAAAGTCATAGAAAATTAGACAATATCATTTTATAGTAAATAATGTACTTTTTCAAATCTAAAATAATATGAAAAGGCATCATCGATTTACTAACACCTTCTTTGAAAGTCTACTTTTAAAAAGTCCACTACAAAGGTAATGCATCTTTTATAAAAATGCATACTAATTATGGAAATACGAAAATGTAAAAATAAGTAATTGCTTATAATTATGGAAATACAATAGTTTTTCTTTATGTATCAAATTATTTTACCAGACATGTTATTAAATTATGTTGATTCATAAATACTTGAATGCCACCCATTTATGCTATAACAATACTTTATTATACTGGGTGGTCAGTCATACAAAAACTTAGAGAGTAGAATTATAAAATGGAAAGTAATTGTGTTCTCCCTCTATCTAAACTTGTTCTTGGAGCAATTTTACTTTGAGAATTGTAATAATGCTAAGGTTCACGAACCTTCTCTCTGTCTCCTCAGAAACTTATCCAGATCAGCATTTCCCCATCTTTCATGGAATAAAAGGTGGGGATGTGGTCAGTTTTTCTGAGACATATTGCCAAAACTTTAAGGTTATATCAACAATAGAGTGGATATAAGAATGAACTATCCTTTCTACTAAGATGGGAGGAAAAGAGACCCAATTTCATTTAGAGGTCTGCTTTGAACATTTTCTCTGTGTTCTGAAGTGACCTGAAGTTGCTTCTACCACCACACCCAATCCCACAAGGATTTTAATTGGCATGCCTGATAATATTGTTTTAAATTTAGTAGGGAAGGCCTCCCACCACTAACTGTTTCTATAGAGCATTATTGAACTCTTGGGGAATTTTTCCTCCAAAGAAAGCATGGAATTCCTCTCTGAAATATTTATTTCTCTAGGACTCCAAATGGAAGTGTCTGGAATAAAAAAGAGAGTGAGAATGAGAAAGTGAGAGAGTAGGAGAGAGACGGGGAGTGGGGGAAGGAAGGAGGGAGAAAGAGATTCTTGGCAAATAACTCTTTTTGGATTTTTGCACATTTGCATTCAGCTGAGAATATATTTGACTTTTGCCAAGTGAGATTTGGAAGATACTAACAAAAAACTTCAGAAGTGTGAAGGAAAATCTACTGACCATTTTCCCTATCTTTGGAAATATACTTATTTTCAAATTACTCAATAGGATGGAAGTAAATGACTATTTATTTACTGTTTGCTGTCTAATAAGCAGACATCATTGAACTAAAATAATCTTTTTCTTGAGCTTTTAGGTTGCATCTAAACTCTAGGCTGCAATAATAGACAGCTCACCATTTTGGGTCCTGCCGAGATTTTTTTTTTCTGATAGTAATTTTCCAGTAGTACACCCAAATTAAATTCTAAGAGGTCCAGAATATTTAGGCCATGTTGAGAGATGTTCTCTGTTCTGCCATTTAGATGGACGACTTACCACCTGTAAGTCTACCCCTATCGAAAGCAACTAATCTACATTTTTCTTTTTTTTTTCTTTCTTTTTATTTTAAATCTACATTTCTTTTAATTTGCTTGTTCTCGTGTGAAACTTCACTGTTGGATACTTTTAGGGAATATGTAACCATGTTTAATTTCTTTCTTATTATATCCTTCAGATGCTCTCAAATGACCCACATCCTTTCTTATGCATCCTACAAAGATATTCACTAAAGAGTGGATTTTGACTGATAGACACTAATGCCTGGAAGACCAATCAAAATGAAGAGCCAGAGTCAAGATCCTGATTCCCTTCCTGCCATCACTTCCAAAGTAGCGTTTTTCATGCATCCAGGTAATGCTTGGGCTCTCAATCCAAGATTAAAAACATCTGCTAGAGGACTTGTCAAACAGTCTTGGAACACTTAGCCGAATTCACAGGAACTCCATCTGGGATTGGTGATACTTACTTCTTTCATATCTTTAATTGTTTCTAGCACCTCCATAGATCAAAGTTCTCTCCATAATCCTTTCTTTCCATCATGGCATATTTACCCATTTTATATCAAAATATATAATCTTTACCATCTGGTTTCATAGAGGAATATAAATCTTTATCAAAGTAGATTAACATTAAGTAACTTTTTTTCCGGCTCTGTGAGCCTGTATTTCTTTCTTATGTGCAAATTTAAGAAAATCATCCTCTCTTCCATGTTAGACTTTAAATGTAGAAACAAGATTCCTGGGCTTTTCTAACTGTGGAGTACTTTTACATGTTGCCTTGTGCTTGAATTTAGAAGTTCAAAGGAAGTGAGTTTTTTGTTACCCTTCATCTTCTATACTAGAATGATATATATTATTCTTATAGCAAACATCACTTGATCTTGATTATAATTTTACACATTTGCAAATCTATGTCATGTCATAAAACTATAAACATCAACAAGACGTGATTAGTTTTTAACAATTTTTAGTACTTGGTCTGACTAGTTCATAGTTGGTACTCAGTAAATTATATTAACAATACAATAGATTATTATATTATTATATAATCATAACACTTGTGTTAAATTATAGATTTTCATGTTAAAATGAAAATTGTAAATCATCTAAATGTTGTAAAGCCTTAAATAATAGAAGTCTAAAATTATTACATATACACAGAAATATTATGTCATGATCTGTTTCATACAAATGAATGTATCGCTCTAGGTGTTATAATCCATAAGCCCCTATAAAACATTATTCCTATTTCATACTCTATTCCTACAATACTTCATATTCTCCTACTATTACACATTTAATGTATTCTTATCTTATACACAATGAAGTAGTTTATTGCTTCTACTCACCCTACACTTTCTATCATGCACACAGTCTGGGTTTTTAATACAAACAGCACATTATTTACAGGAAAGTAGCTGGTTAAATCTTAAAATGTTTGTGTTGTTAATTTCTTTTCTATAGCTAAATATTATTTTTTATTTCATGTTTCTGATTGGTTGTTAGTGCGTCACTCTTAAAAATATACAGAATTCTCATTAATTACTATCAATAAGATAAATTCACATTCCCTCTAATTCCCAACACTGAAAAGCAGGCATGGACTGAAGAGACACTTTTAAGTGAGGAGACCTTACTATAAAAAGTGTTTTAGAATTTGAAAGATTCAGCCTTTTTATCCATTTTGGATAGTTACCAATTCTCTAATCCTAGTGTTAAAGGTAACACCTCAGTCATGTTCCTCTTATCCAGGACTAAATAAATGTTTCTTTCTAAGGCAAAGACCCCTTCCAGGGAGCACACCATAAATTCTAAATATACCTCAATATTCTTCTATTACGACATATGCCACTGAAAACTATGAAAAATGAGCTAATTTTAAAGCAAAGCTTTGAAAAGATAGCATTACTTATAATAGCATCTATCCTATTGAACTTCAAAGAGTGAAGTATTTTAGGAGCAAATGTCAAGGCTGTGTTGGGGAAATCTGTAGAGAGAAAAGAAAAATATCTAAGGTCATATGAATACACCAATTTTTATTGAAATTATAGCTCAAGAAACTTTGGGATTTTGATATGTCATATTTACATTGATAAAATGAAACATTTATGTTTCAACCATTAAATTTATAAATACATAGTTATCTAAAAAATAGATATAAATTTTAAATATTTACAATGGTACTTTTTTATCCCCTGAATTAACTGTGGCAGTATAAAGTGCCTCGGAGAGGAGAAAGATCCTCGAAGTGGGATTCCAAAGACATGTTTTAATTCAATATCTGATACTAATGAGATAATATGATCATAGATAATATATTTTTTTCCTCTGGGCCTCTTATGTAAAATTAAAGGAGTGGACTATATGATTTTTAGAGTTCCTTTAAACATTGAAATTTATCATATAGGAAACATTTAGATTATAATCACTGTACTCAAGCCGAATGCCACATAAAACCTTACGGTGTCATCTCATCCCACCCCTGTAAAAGCTGAGTGAGGGGGCTAAAATTCACCTTCATGAGGTTGTAATGAGTCACCTCAACACCCCCCAGCTGGTAATGTTACGGGAAAGCCAAGTAGAGAGCTGAGACTTTCCTCCCTGCTGGCCACTAATAAGCCCTCATTCTAACCCTCAGTGTCAGTGGAGACCAACTAGGGAGCCTGAACTTCTAGTCTCACCCAGGAATAATAAGACATCCATCCCTTCCTCTGTGTCCTGTGTCCCCTGTGGTGTTAGAGGAGTCCTGTTGGAAAGTCAGGGCTTTTGCAATAGCTAAGCCCACCCAGCTGTAATGAGGAGCTTGCTTTCTTGTGTCAGTGGAGGATAGGTGGGAAATTGGACTTCAACCACCACCTAACAGTAACGGTGAACTGTCCCCCTTCCCTGCCAGAACAGTGTCAGAGAAAGCTAGCTAGAACAGAAGATTTAAATAAGATCCAGAGTCTCTGAAGGTAATGCAAAAATGTCCTGGTTGCAATAGAAAATTATTCATCATACCAAGAACCAGGAAGATACAAAGAAATAATCAAAAGATACCGACATCAAGATGACCTAAATGTTAGAATTATTTGACAAGTATCTTAAAAGAGCCATCATAAAAATACTTCAGTGACCAACTAAAAACATACTTGAAGCAAATGAAAAATTAGAAAGTCTTAGCAAATAATTGATCATGTAAAGAAGAATCAAATGGAAATTTTATGATTGAAAAATACAATAACCAAAATTAAAAGGCTCAACAGCAGAGAGTAAGGGACAAAGGAAAGGATAGCTACAATTGAAATTACTCAATTTGAACAGAGTTTAAATAAACTAAACATAAATGAACAGAGCGTCAGGGACCTTAGAGATTATAACAAAAGATCTAATTAATGTCATGGGAGTTCTAGAAGGAGGGGAGAAAGAAGGCAAGGCTGAAAAAATACTCAAAGAAATGATGGCTGAAAACTTTCAAATTCAACAAGAAATATAAACCTACAGATTTAGGACACTGAATGAGCCCCACAGAAATTAATGTCAAAACACATCAAAATTAAGACTACTGAAAATTAAGGACAAACAAATCTTGAAGCAATCAGAGAAATACAACACCTCACATATAGGAGAAAAACAATTGAAATGACACACTTCCTTTAAGAATGCATGGAAACAAGAAGGAAGTGGCACAATATTGATTTTTCAGGTGTTAAAGGAAAAAAATTGTCAACTCAATCTTACAGCTAGTGAATATCTCTCACTAAGAGAGATTTACTCTTAGTGAGACAAACTAAGGGAATTTGTCCCAAGAGACCTACCCTAAAAGAATGGCTAGAGGAATTTCTCTAAACAGGAAGGAAAACGATATGAGAAGGAGCCTTAGAATATCAGGAACAAGGAACATAATAAGCAAAAACATGAGTAAATATAATTGACTTTTATTCTCCTTTTGATTTTTAAAAATTGATGGTTGAAGCAAAAATTATAAAACTGTCAAATGTTCTAAATATATGTAGAGGAGATATTTAAGATAATTATGTTACAAATGAGAGTAATAAGAAGTTAGGGAAGCTAAGGTTGCTATACTTGCCTTGAACTGGTAAAATAAGGACAACAATAAACTGTGGTGTATGTGTAATGTAATACTTAGAGCAACCACTAAGGAATCTATACAAAGAGATATACTCAAAATATTGTAGATATATCAAAATAGAATTCTAAAAAATGTTCAAGTAATCCACAGGATGGCATGAAAAATAAAACAGAGAAATGAAAAACAGAAGGAGCAAACAAAAACAAAATGGCAAACCCTACATACATTAATAAGAGCACTAAATGTAAAAAAAAATCTAAATATGCCAATCAAAAAAATGGGGCTTTGGGAGATTGGATTAAAAAACATGACCCAACCATATGCTGTTGACAATAAAATTACTTCAAACAGAATTGAAAAGGTAGGTAGAAAGTAAAGGGATGGAAAAAGATATGTCATGTAAATATTAATCAAAGGAAAGCAGGAGTGGCTAATATAAGACTTCAGGACAAAGAAAATGACCAGAGAATGAGAAGGATGTGGTATAATTATAAAAGGACCAATCCACAAAGACATAGCAATCTTAAATATGGATGCACTAGATAATAGAGAAAATACAGTAGGAAAAAAACTCACAGAACTGAAAGGAGAAAGAGACAAATCCACAGTTAGAGTGTATCTAGGGCTTGACAATGAATTCTTAGACTTGACACAAAAAGCGCAATCCTTAAAAAGAAACACTGATAAATTGGACTTAAACAAAAATTAAAAATTTCTTCTACAAAAGATCCTATTTAAAACATGAGTTTTAAGTAAGTCCAAGATCGGGTTGCCAGAATGGTTGGTTTGTGATGAAGACTCTCTTTCTGGCTTGCAGATGGCTGCCTTCTCGCTGTATCCTCACATGCCAGAGTTGGGGGGTGGAGAGAATTTCTTCTTTTTCTTATAAGGGCACTAATCCCATTATGAGGTCCCCAGCCTTATGACTCTTCTAACCCCAATTACCTCTCAAAGACCCCATCTCCAACTACCATCACATTGGGGGTTAGGGCTTCAATATGTGAATTTGGGAGGCAGGACACAAACATTTAGTCCATACAAAGGAGGAATACTAAAAATCCCCAAATTAGAAAATATGTAGTTGAATACTTAGGTGTGCATACAGTTTCATATCAAACCCCCGGATCTATAAGGAGACCTGACTATTTTAGAGTTCATTTGGAATTGGGAAAGAGTTTAAAAGAATTGCAGTAAGCCCTTTGGTGTTTTCCATGTGAATAATCAACAGCATTGTTTGATTATGTTTATATGGATAAGTATGTTTGTTTATGGATAATGTTAGGTCTCCTTGAATGAATATCTCTATGTAAGTGGACCTGAAATTCATGCTATTCAAAACTATCTGTTGGTTTAGATTATTTTACATTATACTGTTTGTATGATATTGAAACATGGTGGTCTCTTTGCAGATGTCTATTCCCAGCCCCACATTAGATAAGTTTCCAGTGAAGCTGTCTAGGGAGCTGGGCTCTAGATAGGTAAAGAGAAAATGCTAGATAAGATGTTGAGAAAGAATACCCACACCTTGATGTTTATGGAAACATTATTGCTGTTTTTTAGGATTAATTATCTTCTACTTTTTTTTATTTTTAAAAAAGGAACTTAAAATAAATTTAACATGGTGCCAGCTGCACATTGGATACAGATGGGATTTCCCAAGTAACTTGTGCTATTACTATAAAAACTACAGAAATCCATGTCTAAAAATTTTAAAGGGAATCTTTAAATTACTCAAAGAAGTTGGGGTTTGAAATAATTCCATAGTGAACAAAGTTTACAATGAGCAGTCAGAAATGATCCTGGTGAATGAAACTATAGACATTCAGAAAGGGAGTGAAGAGAAGAAAAAAAAAATAATGAGGAAATGAAGAATACTTTTTAAATAAATGGACATGAAGAATTTGTGTTAAACATTTTGGAATTGTTGGAGGTGAGAAGATGCCTAGTGATCAGTATAAATATTGACTTAGAGTTGGTAATTAGTGAGGACTAGTTGATGAATGTGTTCTTAAATTCACAATCTGCTATTTTACAGATATGCAAATACTTTATGTGACATCTCTCCCTCCTAATATCATCACACTGAGGGGTAGGATTTAATGTACAAATTTTGGAGGGACACAAACATTCCATCAGAATGTCAAAAATGTCAATAGAGGTTTGGACGGTGGTGGCAGTGTTTTGTTTGTTTTCAAGCACAAGCGTAGATGCAAAGAAGTAAGGAAATATGCATGGATACTTATGACCTTTTTTCTCACACAAAAGGTAGAGTGTCGTAGAAAAGTTTTGTCCATTGCTTTTTTTTATTCTAACGTAATATCCTTAAAATCCCTCAATATCAGTTGATAGAGATATTCACTTTTTATAGCTTGCTGATCTTCATTGTATGAAAGTACCACTGTTTATTCAACCACTGTCTTATGTATGGGCATTTAAGTCATTTCTAATATTTTGATATTGCAAATAATACTTCAGTGAAAACCCTTGAGCATATATGTTTTTATATTTTGGGGGATGTATCCTGGGCTAAACTATTAAAAATGGAATTTGTGGACAAAAATTAAATATGAGCATCTTTTTGTATGCTTAAGGGCCATTTGTATATCTTTCCCAAGAACTGTCTATTCATAATCTTCGCACACTTTTCTAATTGATTTTGGCCTTTTTATCTCTTGTTTTTTAAGAGTTCTTTACTACCGGGGGTAGTTCTAAGAGACACACTGGTATGTTGTAATAAATGCCCAAGCAACATTATACTGAAAATTAAGAACTAAAATTTGCAGCTGATTTCCTTCTTTTAAAAGAGGAGAGCAAATATAAGGCCTAGAAAATAATACTCTCTATCCATTGCTTTCCAGTCTAGCTTGTTGCATAGAAGAGAAAAAATAAGAGCTCACCAGCCCTCCAAGAACTGTGTGTAACTCAGGTAAGCCTACGAGAACATGTTCTATGTTTGAATGTCATCTTTCTTGTATGATGAGAAGCAAACATACAGTCAAACAGTTCTCTTCAAAATAATCCATATGGCATTTATAAATATGTCCATTCTTATTTGCTTGTTTTTTTATTTTTTATTTTTATTTTATTTTATTTTATTTTTTCAGTGTTCCAAGATTCATCATTCATACACCACACTCAGAGCTCCACGCAATACGTGCCCTACTCAATACCCACCACCAGGCTCACCGAACCCCCTACCCACCTCCCCTCCAAAACCCTCAGGTTGTTTCTCAGAGTCTACAGTCTCTCACGTTTTGTCTCCCCCTCTGATTTCCCCCAATTCACCCGTCCTTTCCTTCTCCCAATGTCCTCCATGTTTTTCCTTATGCTCCACAAGTAAGTGAAACCATATGATAGTTGACTCTCTCTGCTTGACTTATTTCACTCAGCATAATCTCTTCCAGTCCAGTCCATGTTGAAACAAAAGTTGGGTATTCATCCTTTCTGGTGGAGGCATAATATTCCATTGCATATATGGACCATATCTTCTTTATCCATTCGTCTGTT
>CM052887.1:44284478-44336247 GCA_028534135.1 Potos flavus
CAGGAAGAAATTGACAACCTGAAGAGACCAATATCTAGTAACGAGATTGAGGCAGTGATCAAAAACCTCCCAAAAAACAAGAGTCCAGGACCTGATGGATTCCCTTGGGAATTCTACCAAACATTCAAAGAAGAAATAATACCTATTCTCCTGAAACTGTTTCAAAAAATAGAAACAGAAGGAAAACTTCCTGACTCTTTCTATGAAGCCAGCATTACCCTGATCCCCAAACCAGGCAAAGACCCCATCAAAAAGGAGAATTTCAGACCAATATCCCTGATGAATATGGATGCCAAGATTCTCAACAAGATCCTAGCTAATAGGATCCAACAGCACATTAAAAAGATTATTCATCATGACCAGGTGGGATTTATCCCTGGGATGCAAGAGTGGTTCAACATTCGCAAATCGATCAATGTAATAGAACAAATCAACAAGAGAAGAGAAAAGAACCACATGGTCCTCTCAGTTGATGCAGAAAAAGCATTTGACAAAATACAGCATCCGTTCCTAATTAAAACTCTTCAAAATATAGGGATAGAGGGAACATTCCTCAACTTCATAAAATCTATCTATGAAAAGCCCACAGCAAATACCATCCTCTATGGGAAAAAGTTGAGAGCCTTCCCTTTGAGATCAGGAACACAACAAGGATGCCCCCTCTCGCCGCTGTTGTTCAACATAGTACTAGCAACAGCAATCAGACAACAAAAAGAAATAAAAGGTATTCAAATTGGCAAAGAAAAGGTCAAACTCTCTCTCTTCACAGATGACATGATACTTTATATGGAAACCCCAAAAGACTCCACCCCCAAACTACTAGAGCTCATACAGCAATTCAGTAATGTGGCAGGATACAAAATCAATGCACAGAAATTGGTTGCTTTCCTATACGTTAACAATGAAAATATGGAAAGGGAAATTAGAGAATCGGTTCCATTTACCATAGCACCAAGAACCATAAGATACCTGGGAATAAACCTAACCAAAGAAGGAAAGGATCTGTACTCGAGGAACTACAGAACACTCATGAAAGAAATTGAAGAAGACACAAAAAGGTGGGAAAAGCATTCCATGCTCATGGATCAGAAGAATAAACATTGTTAAAATGTCTATCCTGCTCAGAGAAATCTATACTTTCAGTGCCATCCTGATCAAAATTCCACTAGCATTTTTCAAAATGCTGGAACAAACAATCCTAAAATTTGTATGGAAACTTATAGAGTACAGTTCTCTACATATTGTTACATATAAACTTGATTATCATTGTCAAAGCAGTCCTCTGTGTCCACTGACCGGAACACTGCCTTCATAGGAACTTTCTGTGGGTACCTCATTACAACACAAATTCTCTTTATCTCCATATCATTCTTCAGAGCATACCCCTCTCATTTTCCTACTTTATGTAATACATATACCTTGGGGAATCTTTATTATTATTAGCCTATTATTCTAACCCGTAATTATCTGTATCCCTAAGTTTATATTTTTACAATATTATTAGTAGTAACATCAGCCAACTTTCGTCCTTCCTCCCCTCCTCTCCCTCTCTATTTCCCTCTTTCCTTCCTCCCTCATTCCCTCCTTTCCTTCCTCCCTTCCTCCCTCCTGTCTCTCTCCCTCCTGATTTCTTTCCTTCCTTTTCTGTAACATGTTCATATGTCTTCTCAGACCCAAGTTTATTCCACATAAGGCCTTTCTCCATTATAACTTTCTCGTTTCAGAGATGGTTCAGCATGGATGTGTAGACCATACACTAAAGATTACAGAACAAACAACAGTGCCTCAAACTTGGTAATCAGGTGCTGCTGATTCTGTTAGACTCTACTACATATTTGCATTCTTTATTACCACATGTTTAGAGATTCAGGTTAAAGCCTGAATTTTTATGGCAATGAGGATGTGTGTTTGTCTTTTCATTTTGTAATTGGCTGGTAGAAGATTTACTGATGAGAACACCAACTTAGATAAAATAAAAATCACCTCAGCAGGGCCGTGTATCACCTGTTTACAACTGAATGCTCACATTTTTGCAGTTTATTACCCCTGCCTAAGTACTTTTCCACTATTTTGAAACCTTTTGTTCCTTATTTCTCCATTTTCCTTTTTTGCTACTATCCAGATTCATCCCCATTCTGATTATAAATAAAATAAGTTGTTTCTTGACATACATAATTACTCAGTCTGCAACGTGAGATAGAACTTCTTTCAAAAGGAATCAGATTTATCTCGACTAATGAGTCATTAAGTTTCATATCTATTGCCAAGTACATATTATCTTTTATTCAATATGATGTGCTGAATCCAGAAATCTCTGTGAATGCCAAAATATTGTCTCTCTGTCTCTCCACACTCTTTCTCCGGGGATCCATACATTTGTTCACTCACCTCAACTCTGATCCACATGCCTGCTATTTCCATTCCAGCCATCTCCATGAGCTGCCAATCACATTGTATTTGGCCAGAAGGCTTGGGCCTTTTGAATTTGTACAGCCAAATATCCGAAGACTGGGCTCACTCCACCAACACTTTTGGATTTTGGTTTCGGCATTATTTTTCACACAGACTTCCAGAAATGAGAAGTGGTTTTACCAAATCCCCATGCCACCTGGCTCTTTCTACTTACTTACATTTTGCATTTTCCCAGCTACAAGTGTAGCAGCCAACCTAAGAGTAGATAGCAAAAGATTCTTGGGGGTGCATTGAGTTTCACATTGAATGTGTGCAGCCTGACTGCTGGCTAGGGGCTTAGTTACTGAAAATTTTACAACTTTGTGTTTTCTTCTAAGCTATCTCAGCAAGAGCTTTTGACTTTCAGTGGTGGAAGATGATAGAATGATGACAGGTTGGCATGAGGTAGATTTTGCCAGTTGAATGAAAAGAACCTTAAAGACTTAGGAGAAATTATCTAGGAATAGCCAGACAGCATTTCCTTTGAGAACTCTTTGCGGTTCTGTTGAGTGGCTATCAACTACTAAAGGTAGCCTGTTTGCTTCTCACAGTGGCATTCTGTTTTCTTCTCAAAATTTGGAGTGAAAGAATTGAAAATTAGCAGATTACTATTTTTCATTACCTCACATTTGATGATGCTTATTGTTAGAATATGCAAATACCAGCCAATTTGACTAAAAGGACTAAAGAATACCATTTCATCATAGACAATTTGTTGCTTGTGCCTCATAAATATAAAAAATAATAATAATTTCATTTCTTGACTCCATCTCCTTAAAATGGGGGACCTATTATTAGTTAAAACTTTTATCCTTCAGGTAGAGGATAGTTTTGCTCCCTTTCTTTTAACAGGTTTTTAAATAATCACAGATACCAAATGGAAATAGTCCCGTAACATCTTCCTCCTATAAGCTGAGAAATCAGAATTACAGGACACTAACTCTCAGTGGTATGCATTTGACACAATTTTCTCATCTGCATCCGGGCCAAAATACACCCTGCATTCTTTTCTTGTGGATACAGGAAGCTAAGGCTGCAGGCCATATCATGATGACATCTGTGAGGTTTCTGAGTATTGATGGAGTCGTCATAGTGGCCTAGTATTTGGCTCTCAGCTTTGTGTGTCCAGGATTTCAGGATATCAATTCTATGCTGAGATCTTGAGAAAGTTATGAGTCCAATTATATATGTACCAGAAATACATTTATAAGGCAATTTTCAGATATATGTATTTATCTTGGAACACATCCTTCCAATAATCAAAAAGATCATTTCTACCATACAAGATACCCCTCTCCTAATATCAAACCATTTAGAAGCCAGATTAGCAAGCAGAAATTGAGGAGTACGAGATCATACAGAAAGACTAGAGTGGGATTGAAGGCTTCTTCATTAAGCCCTTAGAACACTATTGTGCTACAGATTTCTTGCTTTTGAGGACAGGGTATGTTACTGGAATCTTCCATACACAGTCTCCCTCACACACTCACGTATTCTGTTACTCTCTTACTCCTTCTCTTTTTCTCTGTTCCTTTCTAAAATTGGTCTGATAACCACCGGTACATTTTTTTTTTTTTTCCAGCAAGCTCTCTTTTTCTCATATTCCATTATAACTACCTTTCATTCTCATTGCAATAGCACCTTTCTTCATTTCAACATACTTTCATAGTATATTAAAACTCGCAAGGGTATAGACCAGCAGAATTACTATTTCCCAGTTTTTTTTATTTTTAAAAATGTTTTTTTATTTCCCAGTTTTTAAAAGATTAATACTATTGATAAAATTTCCAACTACTTTTTGTTTGCCTTAAATAATTTTGGACAAAGAATCCAATCCATCCACGGTGTACACATTCTACTTTCCTCACAGTTGCTGAAATTTCCTTTGGGAGTCCACCTATCTTTTAGAATTTTAAACCTTATACATCTACACTTATCTTTCCAAATGGCTCTTTTCCAAGAGTCATTTAAATTAGAAGTGCCATCTTCAGTGAAACTGCATGAGAGAAAAAAATTGCCTTTGGTTCCCTGTGCCATAACCAACAATTTTATCAAATAAGGAGTAGATTAGAGAGACAGTGTTGTGTGCAGTTCAGAAATCAGTTTCTCTTGCCAAAGATTTGTATTCGAAGTACAGCTTCACTGTTCCATCAGCTGTGAAACTGTGGGTCAGTTCCTTCTCTTAGCTTTCGTTTTCTTATCTATAAAAGGTGGAAGCTAAAGCTCTCTCCCCCTGCTGCTCCCTCTATCCCACACCGACACTAGGGCTGCTGTAAGGCTTCAATGAGAAAACATGAAATGCTGAGGGCAGTGCCTGGCAGGAGGTAGTCATCAGTAAGTGTTGGCCAACATGTTAACATCTGAGTCAGGGTAAGGATGCTGGGATCAGTTGTCTGCTGCCGACTCAGCATCATAACTACATCTTTCTACAGTCTGGGAAATTGCGTTCCCCAAACTCCCCTTCCTTATTTCATCCTGGGTAAGATTTCCCTTTTCCCTTTGAGAGGAAGTTGCGTGAGTTTTGGACAGCAGAAGAGAAACTAAATGTATTATTGTGTGGATGTGGTAGCAGCCAGACTTGTCGGCAGGCATGAGAATCACAGCAACTTTTTAGTGAGCACCTGGACTACTCATGTCATAGCTTCAGATGGCAGAGGTCTTTCCTGACTCTCCAGGCCAACTTCCCTGACTTTCCAGCTTTGATTTTTCCATGGCAAATCTCTGATCTTCCCTTTCCAGGTCTTCCAACATCCATATAAAACCCAATTTCTAAGTGAAACCTTTTATTCTTGGAAGAGTTATACTGTTTTCCTGACTGACCCCAGCCTGTTGAAGCTGGCTGTAATCAGGTTCAGGGAAATGCTGAAAAGTGGAACTTGCCTGAACCAGGGCAACGGTCCCTGTCCTCTATTCAGAAGGCTTATTTATAGATTATTTGAATAATATTATTCTTGCCCATTAGACTATGGCACCAAGTCTCACACTTGGCCCATAATAAGAACTCAGTAAACATTTCTTGGAAGCCAGCATGTATGTATGACTGCTTCTGTTTGACCTTCCTCTCATTCCCCTTCTTCTCAAATGTGTTCTTTTTTCCTCTTCCACTGCGGGGTAGTTGAGCAAGAACCACAGTCTTGTGGTCACATTGTTCCTTGTTCATTGTTCACATCACATCTGTTTAATCAAAATTTTTCTGAAGAGTTTTTCAAGTGGAAGCTAGCAGAAGGGACTCATTATAGCCTGGAAGCTACCAGGAGCCCTAGTTTCAACAGTATGAAGTTTGTCTGGAAGAAAGAAGTGGGCCCGAAAATAGCAGGCACGTGAAATGGTGAGAGGATCCTGTCAGTATTCAAATCCTCTCACCACCTAGCGGAGGATGGTGTATTCCTCACCATTATGGTTTGGTTGTGAACGATGATACATCACCTTTCTTGCCTGAGCAAGTGGGAATTGAGTTTCTGTCATTGCACCAAAACCTACCTGTTTGTACCCCACTAATTTTATCGTGCCCCCACTCCTGCCTTCACCTTTCGCTATGCCCTTAACATCCACTTTTGGAAGGAGAGAAAGGATAGAAGCAAAAGTTAGAGTTGAGTTAGAAAAGAAAATATGGGCACCTGTAAAAGGAAGGCAGGAAGAGAATTACTGAGAGGTCCAAAGACTAAGCTGTGAGAGAGCAAAATGAAGATTAATTTTTTAAAGTTTATAAATAAATGCATTTTGTTCTGGCAAAAATAACCAAACCAAAAGCTAGTGTTAGGACAGCCATTCAGTTTCCCATTGGTTAGTTATCTCATTCTCCAGATCTACACTAACTTAATACCTCCATTGAATTACATGCTTGCCATGTTATATCACAATTTTTCTACCTACTAGCTGTTCTACTTTACTAATCTGTAATCTATAGCAAAGCAGAGATCATATTTTATTTGTCTGCACATTTCCAACATCTAGAGTATTACTCACCCCACAGTAGGTCATTGGTAATTTTGTTGAACAAATGAGATGTACTTACACAAAGTGTATAACAAAGTAATATCTCTGTCTTGACACACTTAAAAAGATCAATTGGCACATTCATTCAAAGAAATATTGTACACTTTATAGTTTAATGAGGAATTTGGGCAGTTTTTTGACATTTTGATTATATGGGAAAATATGTATATATGTATGTATGATGTAAATATACATAATTTCCATGCACCACTTTAAAATGTTTTCTAGAATTCAGACTGAAAAAAATTGGAAATACTATGAGTTAATTCTTTGGTGTCTCTTCCCTATCTCTCTCCCTCCCTTTCTTATTTCCAAGTAGCAAGTCATATGCTCTAGGAGCTGTAGATAGTAAGATGTACAAGTTCTAGGTCCTTCCTAAGTCAGATGCTGGAGTCCAGTGATACAGAGTAGAGATAGACACACTGGCAACTGCCTATCTATCTGTTCTCTAACATGCTTAGAGTTATTAGAGATAAATATTATTTTATTACCAAATGACCAGCCACGGACCCAATAGCAATAGTGAGTTTGTGTCTTAGAGGAAAACCTGACTCAGTTTTCAGCTCTCAAAATATGGAAAGACACTATAAAAATTTAACAACCTAACAAAAATGGAAAAGAATAGCTCAAGTGAATGCTCTGGAATAAGATTAATGATAACAATAATATCTAATATTTACAGTGCTAAGTGCCATGAACTCTGATAAATATACTATATATAATATCTGTATTACTCTGTACCTACAATAGTCATATGAGGTAGCTATAGATAATTATATATTCTGCAAATACAGAAAATAATGCTAAAAGATATTAAATAGCTTTCCCAAGATCACGTAGCTAACACGTGATAGAGCCAGCATCCAAAGCCAAAGGTGTCTGTCTGCAGAGCCAGCATTCTTTCGTTAAACAGAGAGACAATGTTCAAAACTACACTTGACAAAGAGAAAAATCCCGCTGTTATAATTGATAATATGGAGTGTGGACCCTAAGAAGCTGTATGGAACAGGGTTTAGTAGAAGCCTCATGATGGAAACCATGCATTTAGAAGGGTTGGGAATGAAGTTTAAATATATTAAAAAAGATTATAGCAGTTAAAGGCCAAGGTTCACAGTGTCAGGGGTGGAAAACCGTCTTCAATAAATATTTAACTAAAATATGGCATAAATATCCTCCTATAGAATGGAAGATGATCTTCATCGAGTCTTTGCAGAGTTTTCAAAGGTTAGATAAAAAAACATTGTTTTATCCACTTTGAAATGTTTACTCTACAAAGATCTAAGATAACTGAATTAGAAATACACAGATTAGCAACAAGGGTGCTCCCAGACAGAGAGGCTCCATCTAAGCTACAAGGACAGAGAGTCTGGAAGAGATAGTTCATTGAGGAAAAGTAGAGTTTTCTTATCAAAGAAAGTAGTACTGGGCAGGAAAAATAAAAGCAGATATTTGCTTCATGTAGCATTTGAAATATATGTCTGGATTTTGTCTAGAATATTTAGCTGGAATTTCAAGGGCCTCGACTCCACTACTTTTTTTTTTTCTTTCTTTCTACCCTTGGCTTTACATGTGCCTTGTCACTCCTGGCTGTAGCCTCAGCCATCATAAAAGAGCTCAGATATTGTAGTGGAAAGAGTACCAGATTCAGAATCATCCTTAACAGGCAGGATTCTGTATATTCTTTGATTGGGCCACAGCTCATCAAACATCAACTGAATGTGTTCTAAATCAAAAGAGATAGGTGACTCTAGGACCCATTCAGTTTTAAAATCCTATTATTCTTCACTGGTCCTCATTCCTTAAGTTGTAAAATTCTCCTTTCCTACAGCACTTCTCCCACAACCATCCTGAGTTGGTACATATAGGCATATGAACTCATGGTTTTTTCCAAGTAAGTTTTGTTAAGGTTAAAACATTTATTTATTTGAACATTTATGTGTCAGCTCAGCTCTGAATTATTTTTTAAATAATTTTAAATGTTTAAAAATATTTAAAATTTTAAATTATTTACTTTTTATATTTAAAAATAATTTGAAAATAATTATTTTTTAAAGTGCTATGAATGTTTACAAATGTTCATTTACAAATGTACACTGTGACAAATATGTATTAAGGCCTCCATATATAGTTGTTTAATTGACTAGAAGCTTCCAAGCCAATTCACTCTTAATAGTGGGAAAAAAAAGTATTTTGTCTCTAAGAATTGTTTTTATCATATGAAATCAGTTAGTACAATTTTACTTTACAGAGGAGGAAATTGAAATGAGGGTGAGCAGAGATTCTGGTCTAGGTCATACCTCATATCCTCTGATTCTAAATCTAATTTTCTTCCATCTATATCACATAAATATTTTCTATAAAATGTATGTTTGAAATTAGCAGTCCAGCAAGCTGATTTTTCTTCCAAATGCCTATCCATTTATCCAACCATCATGTGTTTTGTACCTACTGTGTGTCAGGCCCTATGCTGGGCGTAAGCTATAGAAAAAAAGAAGCCAGTGATTGCTCTAAGTTGGCCTGTGAGGTAGTGGTAGGGTGCGTGAGGGCAACAAAATGGCACTAAGATATTGTGAGGAGTAGAATGATGAACCAGGATATAATAAAAGAAATACAATGAGAATCATTTAATCCAGACCAAATGGAATAAGAAAAGTTTTTTTGAGGTAATGATTAAGCTAAGTCTTAGAAGGAAAGAATGGACATTTTAGGCAAATGAAGCTCCATACACAAAAGCAAAAAGAGATGAAGGTGCCTCAGCCCTTTGGGGAACAGCAAATGGCTCAGCCTGGCTGGGACCAGAGGCAAAGAGAAGACTCTACATAAGAATTCTTCTTTTGTAAAATAATAAATAGTTTTATATTATACTTAAAAGAAATATGCAATTAATCACAAAGTTAAAAGGGTTAAAAAAAAAAAACAAAAGGAAGTGTGACAATAATATAAGGCCTGAAAGAACAAGATCAATCCCAGAAGGAAGGAAAAAGAGAGAGAGAAGCATGAGATATCTTTTTTTATATATAAATATTTTATTTATTTATTTGACAGAGAGAAAGAGAGATCACAAGCAGGCAGAGAGGCAGGCAGAGAACAGGGGGGAAGCAGGCTCCCCGCTGAGCAGAGAGCCCGATGTGTGGGGCTCAATCCCAGGACCCTGAGATCATGACCTGAGCCGAAAGCAGAGGCTTTAACCCACTGAGCCACCCAGGTGCCCTGAAAGTATCTTGACCTTTGGTTGCTGGGAAGCAGAGGAAGGTCTCTCTGTGGTTCCCCCAACACAAATCAGTCAGCCAAGGTGAAAGTCACCTGAAGAAACAGACATAAGTCACTGTGTGCGTTTATTTTCCCTACCACAATCCAGAGGAGGACCAAATCAATTCAGAATCTGTGGCTTTGCCTGCATGAGTGATAGCAGGTCGTTTTCAGTGGGCCAAGTCCAGCACTGTATTTATTCAGTGCTGAAATGTAGTGAGGGAACAGGGAGTTGGTTGACTTCCAGAATTATGAAATAAAACATTTGGCCACAAAATTAACCAAATGAACAAACGTTTTTTGAGATTTGTTGTGGTAGCTGTATTTTGCATCAAGCCTACTTTGGGATGTATAGGATTTTCCTCTTATACTACATCGATTTGCCTCAGCCAATGAAAATCACTAATGTCAAAATATATACAGTATTGTGTATTAGGAAATTTTCAGTCTTTTCCCTGAACTCCAGCAGAAATCGATACCTGGGTCGCTATAAAGGAGACTTGCTTTCAACACTGGTCGTCTCACCAGGGAGGTAAGTTTGTAAAAAATTTTTTAATTCCCCAAAGCCAATGTTAACATACACCCTGAAGTTCTATTCACTTGAATCTGTCAGTTTCCTTTGTCAGCTAAGGTTGAAATTGGCTACACAACTAGACTTAATTAGGTTGTATTCTCTTAGCTCTGGATTTTATTACTATTCAATAAATGCCTGATAAAATGAGATAGGCCCACCCACTCTATCAAAATCTTCAACTTGGGAAGGAATACATTCAAGTCATTTTCAGTATTCCTGTATTCTGTTGTGAATTCTAAAACACGGTTATTAAGAAGAGCATTAAATTACCATTTTGTAATAGTAAAAGCAACTTCTTTTAGTATAGTAGAAATACCATTGTACTTAGGATCAGAAGACCTGTTTTTTTCTGCTAGATCTAGAGCCAACTATATACTCTTTATATTGAACAAGTCAAATCTTCCTGTTCTTCAAATTCTTCCTGTGTAAAATAAGGTATATGGACTAGGTAGCCTCTATGATTCCCTCCTATGATATGTTGAATATTTAAACAAATATAGTTCAAGGCTTCTAGTAAAAGAAATGTGGAGACAAAACATGTCATACCATGACATCACAGCGTCAAATCATTTGTGAATGGGTTTCATAGTCATTCTAGAAATGATAGCCACTATCATGATATAGCATTTATCAAATTTCTACATGTTCACGTCACCATGCTAGACACTAAGATATTTCAAATAAACTAAACAGATGCGGTCCTGGCTGGACTCCTAGGAGCACAATAGATAAAAGGAGAAAATGGTTTCCCACATGAAACTGCTCCCTCAAAAGAACCATTCTTCAGGCTTTTCCTTCAACATGATTCATGATGTGTAGTATTCTGTTCACTTCCAGGTTAAGAAAGAATAACTAAGAACAGAGCTGACAAATTAAGTCAGTCAGTGCCACCTGCAGTTGGAACATTGACATAAATCCTACCACTTTTTATAGGTAAACTTAATGGAAACTGTTCAGAAAAAAATCAATGAAACTATCAAATATTGAGTCCTTGTTATAGTTTTCAAAGGAAGAGGGAGTGGGAGTACAAGATGAAAATCAGTACCTTAGGACATTTATACTCTAGGGGATAAGACAAGATGTTTGAATACAAATTAAAATTCACTCCAGAAGTTCATCACCATTTTTAATAGTAATTGAAGCTTACATAAGTAGAAATACATATCAGTGGACACAGGACCTAATGATTGGCATAAACAGAAAACAGTCTATGAGCTGAACATAGAATAACCCCTTTGATCTTTCAAAGACTCATCTGTGCCTTAAATGGGGCACAAACTTGGGATATCTTTCCATTTATTGTTATCTTCTTCATACTCTTTCATCAGTGTCTTATAATTTCAGTGTACTGACCTTATGCCTGTTGGTTAAATTAATTCCAAAGTACTTTATGGTTTTTGGTGCTATTATAAATGAAATTGCTTTCTTAATTTCCTTTTCAGATAGTTCATTGGCAGTATATAGAAATACAACTGAGTTTTGTATATTGATTTTGTGTCCTGCAATATAAATGAATTTATTAGTGCTAACATTGTAATGATGTGAGTCTTTAGGTTTTCCTATATACAATATCATGTCATCTACAGAGTTCATTTTACTTCTTCCTTTCTAATTTGCAAGACTTTTCTTCCTTTCTTTTATATAATATATATGTGTGTGTGTATTAGTGTGTGTACATATATATATAGATAGATATGTGTGTGTGTGTGTGTGTGTGTGTGTATATATATATATATATATATATTTATTTATTTATTCATTTATTTATTTTTTTTGCCTAACTATTCTAGCAAGAACTTCCAGTACTATCTTGAATAAAAGTAGTGAGAGTAAGCACTCTAGTCTTGTTCCTGATCTTAGAGAAAAAGCTTTCAGCATTTAATCATTGAGTATGATTTTAGCTCTGGGCTTGTCATATGTGCACTTTATTATGTTGAGGTACGTTTCCTCTTACCCAATTTGTTAAGAGTTTTCAATCATGAAAAGATGTTGATTTTTGTTAAAATGCTTTTTATGTACCTATTTAGGTGATCATGTGGTTTTTATCCTTCCTTTTGTTAAGGTGGTATATCACATTTTTTGATTTGCATATGTTGAATCATTTTTTAAGCCCAAGAATAAATTCGCCTTGATTATGGTGTATGATCCTTTTAATTTGCTGTTGAATTTAATTTGCTAAAATTTTGTTGAGGTTTATTGCATCTATGTTCATCAAGGATATTCACCTGTAATTTTGTTTTTTTGAAGTGACCTTGTCTGGTTTTGGTATCAGGGAAATGCTAGTCTCACAAAGTGAGTTTGGAAGTGTTTCCTCCTCTTCAGTTTTTTGGAAGAGTAGAGAAGCGTCGGTATTAATTCTTCTTTAAGTGTTTGGTAGCACTTACTAGGGAAGCCATCTGGTTCCACACTTTGTATGTTGAAAGGTTTTAAATTACTAATTAAACCTCCTTAGCAATAACTGGTCTGTAGGGATTTTCTATTTCTTCATTTAGTCTTGGTAGGTCATATGTTTCTTTGAATTTATTCCTTTCTTCCAGGTTGTCCAATTTTTTGGAGTATAGTTGGTCATAACAGGCTCTTATGATCCTTCATATTGGTGTCAGTTGTAATATCTTCTCTTCATTTATCATCTTGTTTATTTCTGCCCTTTATTTTTTCCTTGGTGAGTGTAGCTAAAGGTATGTCAATTCTGTTTATCTTTTCAAAAAATCAACACTAGTTTTGTTAATTTTTTTATTGTCTTTCCAGTCCCTACTTCATTTATTTCAGCTCTTTATTTTGTCCTTCCTTCTGCTAACTCGGTTTAGTTTGTTCATTTTCTAATTCCTTGAGGTGTATAATTAGGTTGTGTATTTGAGATTTTTCTTTTGCTTAATATCATCATTTATCACTGTAAACTTCCCTTTTATAATTGCTTTTGCTGCATCCATAAGATTTGGTATGCTGTGTTTTCATTTTTGTTTGTCTCAACATACTTTCTGACTTCCCATTTGATTTCTTCTTTGACCCATTGGTTGTTCAGGAATGTGTTATTTGATTTCCACATATTTTTTGAATTTTTCAGTTTTCCTTTTATTGATTTCAGGTTTCATGTCATTGTGATCAGAGAATATGCTTGATGTGATTTCAATCCTCTTATATTTTTTAAGACTTGTTTTTAGATTTTTAAGACTTGTCCAGTGTATGATCTGTCCTGGGGAATATTCTGTGCGCATGTAAGAAGAACATGTATTCTGCCACAGTGCGATGGTACTATACGTGTCTGATAGCTCCATCTCGTCTACAGTGTTATTCACATTTGCTGTTACTTATTAGCTTTCTTTATGACTCATCAAGTATTGGGAAAACTGGATATCTATATGCAAAAGAATGAAACTGGGCCCTTATCTGACACCATACACAAAAATAGCTCAGAGCATATTAAGGACTTTAATGTAAGACCTGGAACCATAAAATTGCTAAAAGAAAACAGGAGAAAAGTTTTTGACATTGGTCCTTGCAATAATTATTGGATATGATACTAAAAGCACAAGAAACAAAAGCAAGAATAGACAAGTGGAGCAGCAACAAACTAAAAAGCTCTCTACAGCAAGGGAAATCATCAACAAAATGAAAAGGCAACCTGTGGAATGGAATAAAATAATTTCAAACCGTATATCTGATAAAGGGTTAATATCTAAACTATAAAAGGAACTCATACAACTCAATAGCAAGAAGAAAAATGAAAACACAAATAACCCAATTTAAAAATGGGAGGAGAACATAAACAGACATTTTTCTAAAGAAGACATACAGGTGGTCAACAGATATATGAAAGGTGCTCAACATCATTAATCATTATGGAAATTCAAATTAAAACCATGATGAGATATTACCTCACACCTGTCAGAATGGCTATTATGAAAAAAACAAGAGGTAACAAGTATTGGTGAGGATATGGAGAGAAGGGAACCCTTGTGCACTATTGATGGGAATGTAAATTGATACAGCCACTATGGAAAACAGTATGGAGGTTCCCCGTGGAATTTAAAATAGAACTACTATATCTCCAAGTCAGCAGTCTCACATGTGGATATATATCCAAAAGAAATGAAATCAGGATCTTGAAGAGATATCTGCATTCCCATGTTCATTGCAGCATTATTCACAATAGCTAACACATGAAAACAACCTAAATGTCCACCAACAAAAGAATGAATGAAGAAAATCTGATATATGCTTACAATAAAATATTATTCAGCCTTTAAAAACAAGAAAATTCTGCCTTTTGTGACAACGTGGATGAACCTGGAAGATGCTATGCTAAGTGAAATAAGCCAGACACAGAAGGATAAATAATACATGAGACAACTTATATAAGGAATCTAAATTAGTCAGACTCATAGACACAGAGTAGAATATGAATGCAAGGGTCTGTGGGAAGGGGGAAACAGATATTAGTCAAAATGTACAAAATGTTAGTTATATAAGATGAATAAGTCCTAGAGATCTACTGTACCACATATTGCCTGTAGTTAATGACACTGTATTATATATTTAAACATTTGCAAAGAGAGTATATTTTATGTTAAGTGTTCTAACCACAAAAAAGTCTACATGTGTATGATTTTATAAGGACAGTCCGTAAAGACAGAATAGAGCAGTAGTTGTGAAGGACTGGCATTATGGAGAGAGTTTACTATAAGGGCTCAAGTGAATATTTGGTTGGGAGGGAACTATTTTATATCATGATTGTGGCAGTAGTATACATTTGACAAAACTCATAGAATTATATGCTAAAAGGGGTGAATTTTATCGTATATAAATTATATCTCAGTAAACCTAATTTAAATATACATTTATTTTATATATATTATATATATGGTATATATGAGATATATGGAAATGAAGAGGGAGTCAAATGGTTTATTAGGAAAAAAAGCTATCAAACACAAAGAAGGCAGTATTGGAGGAGATGAGGAGAAAAAAGATATAAGACATATAGAAAATAAGTATAATATATATGCCACCAAAACTGAATCAGGAAGAAATAGAAAATCTCAACAGACTTATGACAAAGAGATTGAATGAGGAAGTAATCAAAAACCTTACAGAAAAGAAAACTCCGTAATCTGATGACTTCACTGATGAATTCTACCAAACATCTGAAGAGAAGTTAATACCAATTCTAATCGAATTCTTCCAAAAAAAATGGAAGAGGAAGGATGTGTCTTATGAGGCTAGCAATATACTGATACCAAAGCCAGAGAAATATACTACAAAAGAAGGGAAAACAACAGATAAATATCCCTTATTAAAAAAAATGCAAAAGTCCTCAACAAAATACCAGCAAACCAAATACAAGAGCACATTAAAATGTTTATACACCATGGTCGGCTGGGATTTACCACAGGAATGCAACAGTGGTTCAATACAAGAAAATCAATCAATAAAACACACCACATTAATAGAACAAAGGAACAACAACGAAAATGATCATCTCAATAAACAAACAAACTGTTGACAAAATCCAACAACTTTTCATAATTAAAAATACTCAGCAAACTAGGAATAGAAAGAAAATTCCTCAATATAATAAATGGCATTCGCAAAAACACCACAGCGAATGTTATACTCGATAGTAAATGACCAAAAGCTTTCCCCCTAAGATCAGGAATAAGACAAGGATGCCTGCTTTCACCAATGCTATGGAACATTGTATTGGAAGTCCTAGCAAGAGTAATTAGGCAAGAAAAAAGAAATAGAAAGTATCCAAATAGAAAGGAAGAAATGAAACTATCTCTATTTGCAGATGACAAGATTCAGTGTATAGAAAATCTTAAAGAATCAAAAACAAAACACCAAAAACCCTACTGGGGCTAATAGAAAAAATCACCAGAATTACCGTTTACAGAATCAATATGCAAAAAACAATTGTGTTCCTTACACCAACAATAAACAACATGAAATAAAATGAAGAAAATAATGATATTTATAATAGCACCCAAAAGAAAAAAATACCTAGGAATAATTTAACCAGTGTTAAAAGACTTGCATACTGAAAACTAAAACATTGCTGAAAAAAATTTTTAAAGACCTAAATAAATGAAAAACATTCTGGGGACGCCTGGGTGGCTCAGTGGGTTAAAGGTCATGATCTCAAGGTCCTGGGATCGAGCCTCGCATCAGGCTCTCTGCTCAGCAAGGAGCCTGCTTTCCCCTCTCTCTCTGCCTGCCTCTCTGCCTACTTGTGATCTCTCTCTCTCTGTCAAATAAATAAATAAAATCTTAAAAAAAAAAACAAAAACACACAACATTCTGTGTCCATGGATTGGAAGACTTAATATTTTTAAGATGGCAATACTTCCCAAAGTGGTCTACAAATTCAGTGCAATTCCTATGAAAATTCCATTTGTCTTTTTTGCAGAAATGGAAAACCTGACCCAAAAATTCACATGAAATTTTAAGAGGCCCTAGGTAGTCCAAACAACATTGAAAGAGAAAAACAAAGTTGAAGGACTCACATTTCCTGATTTTAAAACTCACTGCGAAGTTAGAGTATTCATAACAGTGTGGTACTTATATAAAGATACAAATTTAGACAAATGAAATAGAATTGAGAGTCCAGAAATAAACCCAAACATCTACAGACAATTGATTTTTGACAAAGGTGCCAAGACCATTCAATGGGGAAAGAATAGTTCTTAAATATATGTAACATAACATGCTGAGACAACTTAGTAGCCATATACAAAAGACTTAAGTTGGATTCCTACCTCACTTTATATGTAAAAAATAACTCCAAATGGATAAACAACTAAATGTAAGAGCTAAAACTATAAAATTATTAGAACAAAAAGCCTGGGATAATTCTTGATGGGCTCATGATTGGCAATAGGATTCTCAGATTTGACACCAAAAGCACAAGCTACAAAAGGAAAAATGTAGACAAATTGAACTTCATAACCATTAAAAACTTTTGTGCATTAAATGATACTATCAGGAAAGTGAAAGGAAAGCTACAGAATGGGAGAAAATGTTTGCAAATACTCTATCTGATAAGCGTTTAATATCCAGAATATGTAAAGAACCCCTAAACCTCTACAACACAAAGTTTAGTAAATGAACAAAGGACTTGAATAGACATTTCCCCAAGGAAGATATACAAACGGCCAATAGCACATGAACAAAACGCCACGTCCTATTTAGTAGGTAAATGCAAATCAAAGCCACAATGAGATACCACTTCACAACTACTAAGATGGCTATAATTTTTTTTTTTGAAAGGAAGATAACAAGTATTGACCAGGATGTGAAGAGATTGGAACTCTCATACATTGCTGGTGGAAATGTAAAATGGTACAGCTGCTGCACAGAACAGCTTGGCAGTTCCTCAAAAAGCTAAACATAGCATTACGGTATGATTTAGCAATTCTACTCCTAGATATAAATCTAAAAGAATTGAAAACAGGAACTCAGACAGATTCTTGTATGCCAGTGTTGATTGCAGTTATTTTTCACAGTGGCCAAAAGGTGGAAACAACTCAAGTGCCCGTCAGTGGATGAATAAATAAAATATGGTATATACATACAACAGAATATTATTCAGCCGTAAAAAGAATGATGTTCTGATACATGCCACCATCTGCATGAGCCTTGAAAACATTATGCTAAGTAAAAGAAACCAGATACAAAAGGTCACATATTCTATGATGCCTTTTATATGAAATATCCATAATAGGCAAATCCATAGAGACAGAAAGCACATTGTGACTGTCCAAGGACAGAAGGAGCAGAGAATGGGGAAGACTATTTAATGGGTCCAGTGTGTTCTGAGGTGATAAAAAGTTTTGAAACTGGGAAAGATGGTAGTTGCACAACATTCTGAATGCACTAAATGATACTGAATTGTACACTTTAAAGTGGGTAATTGTATATGAATTACACCTCAATAAAAAAATAAGTTGTTAGGCTAAACATAAATGTTTGGTTGGTTACCACTCAACAATTATAAAAAGAAAAATCAAACCACTCTTCAGTTCTGAAACAATCACTTTAAATGTCATCTTTCTCTTTCCAAATTTGAATTTGTCTTCCGTTATGTCTTAATCTTGGCTCGGTATACATACTGAGGGTGATGTGGGGGGTTAGAGAAAGTGTCCTTCTCCTTTTTTATTTGCTTTATCTAATGCGCAAAAGTTGAAATATTTTGAAAAGATAGATAAGTCTGGACGGGGATTCTGAAGCATTTTGGTGTAAGTTAAGAGCAGCATTCCAGTTGCCTTCCAGAGGTCTGAGATGTGAACCACAGGATACTACTTAACCAAAATGCTTTCTTTACTTTCATGCATCATTGTCATTGAATCTGTGGTGCTGCCCAATCATAGCTCCTGCCATTAATCTACTGAGTAACAAACAAGAGGGATTAGGCAGGAAGATGTCATGGAGATGTAGTTTCATGACTGCCAGATCTATAAAAATTCACAAGGCCCAAGTAGCCTTCCCTTCTAGGGATATCATTTGCGCTTGCTCTGAGCTAAAAGAGCATTGAGTAATTGAAAGGAGACTACTCTATCCTACCTAGGAATTATTTAACGTCAATAAACAGACTTTGTTTCAGTAAGTCAGGTCTTTGCATGATAATCCTGAAACAATTCAGTAGCACAACCATATTTCCAGAATAATGGAATATAATTCAATACATATTTTCAATACAAATTATATATTATCACAATTAATACATATATACATAAAATAAAATGAAATAAAAATACATGTATACAAAATACAAATGAATGATCAAAATAGTAGACTATGCCATGACTTCCACTTCTGAAGAAAAAACATATACAGTTGCATGAAAATTAAATACCATTTCAGATGCTGTTTCATAAAATCTCCACAGAATTGGAATAGATTGCTTTGCTTTCTTCCTTTAGGGGCCATTGAATGAAATATTTGTTTAATATTTGTTCTTAATTATACCTGAGTAGTAATTCAAATGATTCTTAGAGTGGTCAAAATTTTAGTACTCAAAATTTCAGCATTCATTAAAACCCTACTCCACTATATATCTCTCTATGTAATAGAATTAATGTAGTTAGAAATGCCTGGTTTAAAAAGATCCCATATTTAAAGCAATACTCCACCCTGTGGTAGAGAATAAAAAATGCATAGAAATTTTTTCAACAAAGAAGAAATGGTTACAAAATCATTGACTCAGAGTGGGCCTTTTTTTCCTTGACTTTTGCTGTTTGAGAAAATGCTAGATTTTTAGGTTTTTAAATGATTATTTCTCAAATCATAATCACATAAAATCAAAATTTCCCTTTAATTTGGAGAAAACATACCTTGAAAAGAATAAAACACTGTATTATTGACTTATTTTAATACGCATAGATTGATAAAAATGCATTTGAAATTTAAAATAGAAGTGCTGGTTGGTGTGTAAACAATGAATCTTGGAACACTGAAAAAATAAAATAAAATTAAAAAATAATAATAAAATAAAATAGAAGTGCCGGGTTAGTTTTCTCTAGTGATAAGACAGGATAGAGACTTTAAAAACTTAGAAAAGTCAAAATTAAAAACTAAAATTAATATATATATGCATATTATACATTTATGATAGAAATGATTTTATAAATTATGGTTATACCATAAGGAAAAGCACATTTAATAGTAGGACTGTTTGTGGTAAAAAGAAACCCAGGGTTTTAAAAAGATACATCAAAAAATATTACCCTGAAACCTCTATAGCTAATACAGTTTTTAACTTAAAATCTGATCTTAATCATTTTGAACTTTAATAATAGAAGTATTTGGGTGCCTGGGTGGCTCAGTAGGTTAAAGCCTCTGCCTTTGGCTCAGGTCATGATCTCAGGGTCCTGGGATCGAGTCCTGCATCGGGCTCTCTGCTCAGCAGGGAGCCTGCTTCCCCCTCTCCCTCTGCCTGCCTCTCTGCCTACTTGTGATCTCTCTCTGTCAAATAAATAAATAAAATCTTAAAAAAAATAGAAGTATTTGAGTAGAAGTATTGAGATTTTTAAGGGTGCATATTTTTTTCAACAGGGCAAATTTCTCTTCTTGCTTTTTAAGAAAGAAAATCTCCCAAGTGTGTAAAGTAATTGATGTTTCAAATAGCCGCCCTTAACTATGGGCCAACCATTGCCAGCTGATGAACCAAGTCCTTTTCTTTTACTATGCCTAAACCTGTGGCATTCCTACAAAATAAATCTTATTGTCCTCACTTCAGAGATGAGGAAACAGATTTTGAGTTAAGTAGTCTGCCCGAAGATTTGGACCTAATTCTGCCAGGGTTCAAGCCCCTACATGCCTTGGATAAATTTTCTGTTTGCATGGCCAGGGAGAAGTGGTTCATTTATAAAACAAAGCAAATTTCACAAATTATGTGAGAAGGACTAATTTTTTTGTTTCTACAAACCATCAGAAACAGCATGAAGTTTTATAAAATAAATGGCCAATAACATACTGCTATTGTCAAAGAAGTTTTTAAAAACTTGGGATCTACATATATATTTTTTTATTTTTTATGTTAATTATTTTTTCATTATGTTATGTTATTCATCATACAGTATATCATTAGTTTTTGATGTAGTGTTCCATGATTCATTGTTTGCGTATAACACCCAGTGCTCCATGCAATATGTGCCTTCCTTAATACCTATTTAAAAGTATGTCAGACAATGCCTATATGTCTAAGTCTGACACGCCTAAATGTATAAGTTCACAACGCAAGAGTTAGAAGAAAAAGTGTCCCCTTCAGTCAGGATAAATTAGCCTTGTATTAAAACGTGATGTACCAATGGCCAAAGTAGATGTACAGGTGGCCAACAGACACATGAGAGGACGCTCAATATCCACTCAGTCATCAGGGAAATGCAAATCAAAACCACAATGAGATATCACTTCACACCCGTCAGAATGGCTAAAATAAAAAACACAACGAGTGTTGGCAACGATGTGTAAAAAAGAGGAACCCTCTTGCACTGTTGGTGGGAATGCAAACTGGTATAGCCACTATGGAAAACGGTATGGAGGTTTCTCAAAAAATTAAAAATAGATTTACTATTGATCCTATAATTACACTCCTGAGTATTTACCCAAGACTAAGAAAACAAGAATTTGAAAAGACATAAGCATTCCTATGTTTATTGCAGCATTATTTACAATAGCCAAATTATGGAAGCAGCCCAAATGTCCATTGATAGATGAACTGATAAAGAAGACTATTCCTGTATGAAGGGGCACACGCACCCTGATGTTTGTAGCAGCAATGTCCACAATAGCCAAATTATGGAAAGAGCCCAAATGTCCATTGAGTGATGAATGGATAAAGAAGATACAATGGGATATTACTCAGCCATCAAAAAGAATGAAATCTAGCCATTTGCAACAACATGGGTGGGTCTAGAGGGTATAATGCTAAGTGAAATAAGTCACTCAGAAAGACAAATACCATATGGTTTCACTCCTATGGGGTATATAAGAAGCAAAAGAAATAAAGGAAAAAAGAGAGAAATGAAAAAACAATTTCTTTCTCTATATTTCTCTTTCTCTATACAATCTCTTTCTTTATATTTCTTAAATATAGAGAACAAACCGATGGTTACCAGAAGGGAGGTAGGGGAGGATAGGTGAAATAAGTGAAGGGGATTAAGAGTATACTATTATAATGAGCACTGAGTCAGATATGGAATTGTTGAATCACTATATTGCACACCTGAAACTAATACAACACTGAATATTAATCATACTGGAATTTAAAAATTAAAAAACTTTTATGTTAAAAAACAATACATGAATATTTATAGCAGTTCTACCATAATCACTAGGAACTGAAAATAGTTCAGCCGTACCTCAGTGGTAAATGAATCAAACCAACTGCAGTCGGTTTCTACAGTGGTGTATTACTCAGCCATAAAAAGGATGAATCATTAGTACATGCAACAATACAGATAAATGTCAAAGGCAGTGTGCTGAGTACACGAGAGCAGTATCAAACAGTTACGTATTGGATGATTTTATTTATACGACATTTTGGAAAAGGCAAAACTATAGAGCTAAGGATAAGGTCAGTGGTTGCCAGACTAAGCGATGAGGAGATAGTTTAACTACAAAATAGCAAGAACTGTTTTGGGGGCTTATGGAAATGTTCTGTATTGGGATTGTGGAGTTAGCTACATAAATCTGTATATGTATTAAAACTCAAAACTATTTATAGTAAAAGTCAATTTCAAAGTATTTAACTAAAAATATTAGTGTCATAAAAATTCTATGGTTAGAAACATTAGAATTCAATATATACTTCTTATAAGTTTTATTCTTTCTCCTTTTGCATGCACTATTTTAAATAAGAAATAAAGAAAGCACACACAGTGTTTTAACACATCCAAATTCTCTATCAGTGAGAGAATGAATATGCTTGTGTATACAATACATAAAATTTTATGGTTTCTCCCCATTTTTGTGACCCTTTTCTCCACCACCTATGGTTTTCTCCACCATTTCTGTAGTGCTGGTTATTATTTCTCCTCTTTCATTTCTGATTTTATGTATTTCAGTCCTTATGTATTTCAGTCCTTATATATTTCAGTCCTCTCCTTTTTTTGCTGAGTCTGGCTAAAGGTTTATCAATTTTGTTGATCCTTTCAAGACTTATTTATTCATTTAACAGTGAGAGAAAGAGAGAGAACAAGCAGGGGGAGTGGCAATAGAGGGAGAAGGAGAAGCAGGCCCCTGCCGAGCAGGGAGCCTGATGCAGAACTCGATTCCAGGACCCTGAGATCATGACTTGAGCCAAAGGCAGACACTTAACCGACTGAACCACCCAGGCACCCTTGTTGATCATTTCAAAGAACCAGCGCCTGGTTTCATTGACGTGTTTTGTTTTTTTAATTTCTTTTTATCTCTGACCTAATCTTCATTTTCCTTCCTACTACTGGTTTTGCTTCTGCTTGTTCTTCTTATTGAACTCCTTTAGGTATAATGTTAGGTTGTTATTTGAGATTTTTTTTGCTTCTTCAAGTAGGCCTGTATTGCTATAAACTTCCCTCTTAGAACTGCTTTTGCTGCATCCCAAACATTTTGGACTGTTGTGTTTTCATTTTTGTTAGTGTCTTTCATCTTCATTTGTATTTTTTATTTCCTCTTTGATGTCTTGGTTAACCCAGTTATTGTTTAGTAGCATGTTATTTAACTTCCATGTATTTGTGGTCTTTCCAGATTTTTTCTTGTGGTAGATTTCTAGTTCATAGTGTTGTGGTTGGAAAAGATGTGTGGTATTATTTCAATCTTTTTAAATTTGTTGAGACTTATTCTGTGGCCTAACATGTGATCTCTTCTAGAGAATGTTCCATGTGAACTTGAAAAGAGTGTGCATTCTGCTGTTTTAGAATAGAATGCTTTGACCAAATCTCTTAGATCCATCTGGTCCAATCGTCATGTAAAGCCACTTTCCTTGTTGATTTTCTGTTTAGATGTAAGTGGGCTGTTAAAGTCTTCCACTACTATTGTATTGCTATCAGTTGCTTCCTTTATGTTTGTTATCAACTGCTTTATGTATTCGGGTGCTCCCATGTTGGGTGCATAAACATTTACAATTATTAAGTCTTCTTGTTCGATTCTTCCATTAATGATTATATAGTGTTCTTCTTTGTCTCTTGTTACAGTCTTTATGTTAAAATCTCGTTTGTCCCATATAAATACTGCTGCCCAGGGTTTCTTTCCTTTTTTTTTTTTTTTTTTTTTTTTAATAAATCTTATTTATTGACTTACTTGAGACAGAAAGTGAGAGAGAGAGAGTAGGAGCAGAACTGGAGGGAGGGGGAGAGAGAATCCCAGGCAGGTTCACACCAAGCATAGAACCTGATCTGGGGCTCAATGCCATGACCCCGAAATCATGACCTGAGCTGAAACCAACAATCTGAAGCACAACAGAAGGAGCCACTCAGGCACACCCCCAGGATTTTTTTTTTTCTCCCCTTGCATTTGCATAATAAATGTTTTTCCTTCCCTTTATTTTTAGTCTGCTTGTGTCTTCAGGTCTGAAATGAATGTCATGTAGGCAGCATATAGATGGGTCTTGCTTTTTTTAAAATTCCATCACCCTATATCTTTTGATTGGAGTGTTTAGTGTATTTACATTCAAAGTACTTGTTGATATGTATGAACTTATTGCCATTATTTTACTTGTTTTATGGGTTTTATATTTGTCTCTGTTTCTTTCTTCTCCTGCTCACTTTTCTCAAGGTTGATGGCTTTCTTTAGTGATAGCCTTGAATTCCTTTCTCTTTATTTTTTGCATATCTATTAGTGGTTTTGCGTATCTATTATGGTTACTAATAGGCTTGTACATCTTGTGCATATAGTAGTCTACATTCAGTTGATGGGTGCTTAAGTTTGAGCTAGTCTAACAGCACTAAATTTTTACTCCTCTCCCCCCATGTTTTAGGTATATGATATTATACTTCATATCCTTTTATCTTGTGAATCCCTTAACTGATTTTATAGATATATTTTTACTGCTTTTGTGTTTCTTATTTTTCTTACTCCAGCCATGGTCTTTCCTTTCCACCCACAAAATCCCCTTTAACATCTCTTGTAAGGCTGGTTTAGTGGTGATGAATTCCTTTAACTTTCCTATGTCTGAGAAACTCTTTATCTGTCCTTCTATTCTGAATGCCATATTCTTAGTTGTAGGTTTTTTCTTTCAGCACCTTTAGTATATCAGCCACTCCCCTCTGGCCTTCACTTTCTGCTGAAAGATCCACTGATGTCCTTATGGGGTTTCTCTTGTATGTAACTGTTTTCTTGTCTCTTGCTGCTTTTAAAATTATCTCTTTATCACTACTTTTTGTGATTTAATTACTGTGTGTCCCTGTGTGGACATCCTTGGGTTGATTTTGTTGAGAGATTCCTGTGCCTCCTGGATCTGGATGTCTGTTTCTTTCCCTAGATTCAGGAAGTTTTCATCTATTACTTTTTTCAGATAAATTTCCTGCTCCCTTTTCTCATCTCCTTCTGGGATCCCTATAATGTGATGTTATTACTTTTGATGGTGGCACTGAGTTCCCTTAATCTATTCTCATTTTTTATTTCTTTTTTCCTTTCTCCTGTTCAGCTTGATTGCTTTCCATTACTCTTCTTCAGGTCTCTTATCCATTCTTCTGTTTCCTGTACTCTAGTATTTATTCACTCTAGTGTATTTTTAACTTCAGTTATTGAGTTCTTCATCTCTGAGTGGTTCTGAATTTTTGTTTTTTATTTCTTTGTTCAGGATCTAGTTGAGATCTTTCACTCTTCTCAAGTTCAGTGAGTTTATGACCATTACTTTAAATTCTTTGTCAAGTGTATTACTTATCTCCTTTTCATTTTGCTCTGCTGCTGTGATTTTGTCCTCTGTTTTCATCTGAGACATAGTCATCTGTCTCTTCATTTTGTCTAACTCCCTGTGTCTGTTTCTCTGTGTTAGGAAAGTCATCTGTGTCTCCTGATCTTGAAAGCAGTGGCCTTATGAAGAAAAGGTCCTTCAGTGCCCTGCAGTACAATGTCCCTTGTTCACCAGAATCTGGTGCTTCGGATGTGAGTCTCCTATGTGTGTTGCATGCATACCGGTGTTGTTGCTGAGCTATGTTTTCCTTCAGTCCAGTTGTCTGCAATTGCTCTTTTTGTCTATTGTGGGCAGTTTGGTCCCCATGTTGTTTTTGGGCCAGTTTGGGGCTGCCTGGGGCTTGAGTTGGGTCAGACCAGATATTTGCCAGAGCTTTGGCTGCGTAGAACTGCAGAGAATTCTTCCTCAACAGAGAAACTGCGCCTTGAGAAGCTCCCCTTGATGGGCAGTGCCTGTAGTCAGACCAGATATCTGCCCCTGGTGCACTGATGAAGTTGCAGTGGAACTGGTGTGTGTGGTTATCTTCCCCTCTCTCTGGGGCAAGAGTCACTTTCGGGTGGTACTGATCCTGTTGGTGCTGCTTGCATGCTTCCATGCTTGTGGTGCTGCTTTGGATGGATACCTGCAGAGGGCAGGTTGGAGAGGGTGGGTCCACAGGAGAATGCTGAGGCAAGGCAAGCAGTGTTAGCAAGGTTTGCACTGGTCTGTTTGTGGAAGGGGACCTGGAGTAGCTTTGATGAACTGCTAAAGACAAGTTGGAGGAGGCAGTTCCACAGAAGAGTGGCAGTGGGGGGAGGGGAGCATACTCTTACCCAACTAGTTGGAGAGTGTTAACACTGGGGTGGGGAAATGACACCTGCCAGCCCTTTGGTCTCTGCCCCTTCTGCATATGCTCTGAGATTAGTAAAGAAATCTCCCTCCCATATACCCTGAGGTTTTCAAATTCCTGCTTCTTTGCTGTATCTCAGTGGGACTGTTTGTATGCTGTTGCTTTAAGGGCAAGGAATCGGTTTCCTATTGCCCTGCAGATCTCCTAGAGCTGAACCCACTGATTTTTAAAGTTCCTGATGTTGATAATCCCCTCTGAGCATAAGAACTCAGGAAATTGGGGTGCCTGGGTGTCTTAGTGGGTTAAAGCCTCTGCCTTCCACTCAGGTCATGATCTCAGGGTCCTGGGATCGAGCCCCACATCAGGCTCTCTGCTCTGCAGGGAGCCTGCTTCCCCCTCTCTCTCTCTCTCTCTGCCTGCCTCTCTGCCTACTTGTGATCTTTCTCTCTCTGTCAAATAAATAAATAAAATCTTTAATGTAAAAAAATGATCACCACAGTAAGTCTAGTGAACATCTATTCCCACGCATAGAATTTCTTCTTTTTGTTAGCACTTTTAAGATTTATTCTCTTAGCAACTTTTAAATATACCTTATTTTTAAATATATAACACAGTATTGTTCACTGTAGTTACTGTTACATTACATTACATTTTGCAATATATATAAATATCAAACCAGGGGCGCCTGGGTGGCACAGTGGGTTAAAGCCTCTGCCTTCGGCTCAGGTCATGTGATCTTTCATATATGTTTTCAGGAGAATGTTTATGCCAGTTTTATATAATAAATAATTACAAATCAGAAGACAGGGGTGCCTGGGTGGCTCAGTGGGTTAAGCCCCTGCCTTCGGTCAGGTCATGATCTCAGGGTCCTGGGATCGAGCCCCGCATCGGGCTCTCTGCTCAGCGGGAGCCTGCTTCCCCCTCTCCCTCTGCCTGCCTCTCTGCCTACTTGTGATCTCTCTCTGTCAAATAAATAAATAAAATCTTTAAAAAAAAAATAAATATCAAGCCATTAAGTTGTATATCTAAGTCCAATACAATATTATATGTCACTTTTATCTCAATACGAAATGATGCTCAACATCATTTTTAATCAGGGAAATACCAATTAAAACATGATATACCACTACATAACTATTAGAATGGTTAAAAAAACAAATTAGGACAAAAAACCCAAAGTACTAGATGCTGGCGAGGATGAAGGGCAGCAGGGACTCTTTTTCACTGCAGATACGAATGTAAATCGGTACAGCTGTTTTGGAAGACAGTTCAGATATTTCTTGCAAAGTTAAAAATAGTCTTATCATACAACCCAGCAGTTGCACCCCTAGATATTTACCCAACTGATTTGAAATGTAGCAGCATTATGTATAACTGCCAAAAATGGAAACAACCAAGATGTCCTTCAGAGGACGAAAGATGAAACAAACTGTGGTGTATCCATACAGTGGGCTGCTATTCAGCAACAAAAGGAATGAGCTATCAAGACATGAAAAGGCAGGAGTGAATATTAAATGTATATCGCTCAATGAAATAAACCAGGCTATATATTGTATAATTCTAGTTATATGGCCCTCAAAAAAGGTAAAAGTATAGAGATGGCAAAAATATTAGAGGTTTAGGAGTAGGGGAAGGGTTAAATAAGTGAAGCACAGAGGATTTTTTGAGCCATGTTAACTATTTTATGTGATACCATAATGGTGGAGACATGCAACTATGTATTTGTCAAAACTCAAAGAACTTTACAGCAAAAATAGAGAACCTTAATTTATGCAGATTTGTTTAAAAATCATTTAGGAGTTCAGAGAGGTCCTAGGATAGAATGCAGAGTGTGACAAAGCGATCCAAGTATTACAAATGAATGAAACAACTTCATTGAAAGGAATGGAGGTAAAAGTGCTGACCTAAGTAACTTTGGAAGTGAGAAGAGCATGTAATACTACATACAAAGGAGGTTGCTCGTAAGCCCTGTACTCTAGTTGATAAACTTGTTTCCCACAGGAATACAGGTTAACAATTCTGAAAATACTATAAATAATATATATATATATATATTATATGTGTATATTAATATATATATATATATATATATATACACACACATATATATATGCAGAAATTAAATAGTTAAGTAAATGGAGAGTGAGCCAGGTTTCTCACTCTTGGAGAGGAAGGGCATAGAAAAGCAAGAGAGAGTTAGAATTATCTCATGATGATAGGTTAGAGTTGGAGACATCGGTCAGGACCCATGTTTACCCTAATATAGTACAGACATAAGTATTTGTTGATACATACATATACATGGGTTAGCACATATGCATGTATTCCTTGATCTGTCAGCTGAGAAGGTGTAAATGCAACAACAACCCAGTAGCAATGAGCATACCTGGCACTCAGGTCCTAGTTTCTAATACCATTCTGTAATAAATAAGAGGAAATGAAAGATTCTCTAGCAGCCAAAGCTGGAATAATTTTTTTTAAGATTTTATTTATTTATTTGACAGCGAGAGAGAGATCACAAGTAGGCAGAGAGGCAGGCAGAGAGAGAGGGAAGCAGGCTCCCCGCTGAGCAGAGAGCCCGATGCGGGGCTCGATCCCAGGACCCTGAGATCATGACCTGAGCCGAAGGCAGAGGCTTTAACCCACTGAGCCACCCAGGCGCCCCCAAAGCTGGAATAATTTTAACAATAAAATAATAAAAGGAATGTAGAATTACGAACCAAAGTATTAAATAAATCTCCATAAGGCCATATTGATATAATAAATGATTGAGTAAGTAAATATATAGAGAAGAATAAACAAATTTCCTCTGTAGAAGAATTCCAAATAACTGATGCAAATTCTCCACCTTTAAAGAGGTGGAGCACTTACAGAGATACTAATTCAAAGGGATACATGCACCAAGATGTTTAAGGAGCATTGTTTACAGTAGCCAAAATATGGGAACAGCCCAAGTGTCTATAAATAGATGAGTGGATAAAGAAGCTGTGGTATATATGTACAATGCAATATTACTCAGCCATAAAAAAGAATGAAATCTTGCCATTTGCAACAACATGGGTGGAGCTAGACAGTATGATGCTAAGGGAAATGAGTCAGAGAAAGACAAATACCATATGATTTCCCTCATATGTGGAATTTAAGAAACAAAACAAACACACAAAGGGACAAAAAAGAGAGAGAGAAGCAAACCAAGAAACAAACTCTTAATTATAGAGAAAAATGTGGTGGTTACTGGAGGGGAGTTGGGGGCGTGTGTGGGTTAAATAGGTGAGGGATTAAGGAGTGCCCTTGTGATGAGCACTGGGTGTTGTATGGAAATATTGAATCACTGTATTGTACACCTGAAACTAATACCTCTGTAGTCTTCACAAAAATCCGTGATCTGGTCTAATCATGAGAGACACATCAGAAAAGTCCGAAATGAAAAAAACAAGAAAATGAAACTAAATGGAATTTAAATGAAAATTTCATTTAAATGAAAATGAAAATGAAAAAAAAAGAAAAGTCCCAACTGAGGAATATTCCAGAAAATAGCTGACGAGTACCCTCAAAACTGTCAATGTTATTAAAAATAAGAAGAGCGTAAAAAACTGTCAGCAATCAAGAGGATGTGATGACTATCCTGAATGAAATCCTAGAACAGAAAAAGGAGGTTAGGTAAAAACTAAGAAAATCAGAATAAAGTGTGGATTTCAGTTAATAATAATAATAATATTTCACTATTGGTTCATTAATTGTGACAAATGCACCATACTAATGTTAAGTGTTAATTGTAAGAGAAACTGGATGTGGGGATATGGGAAGGCTCTATTATCTTTATAACTTTTCTGTAAATCGGAATCTGTTCTAAAATAAAATGTTCATAAATTTAAAAAAATCAACTGGCCATATTTCTGTAGGTCTATTTCTGGACTCTTATTTTCCATCGATTTGGAATATACCCCTTTAATACCACATAGTCTGATTACTATAGTGATACATTAAATATTGAAATGGGGTATTGTCAGTTCAGCAACCATTTTTTTCCTTTTCTATTTTTTCTATTTTATTTACTTTATCTTACCATATAGATTTTCGAATCAGCTTGCCTATAGTTTCAAAAATATTATGCTAGGATTCTGATTGGATTTGAACTAAACTATAAATCAATTTGGAAAATTAAGAATTTTTTTCAATTTTTCATTACTAGAATATAAAAATTCCAAGGTTTTGAATTTCTTTGTGTTAGCCATATATCCTGTAATATAGTAAACTTAACTATTACTTGCTTTTTTGGATAAATATCTAGGGATTTTCTATGCCAATCATGGTATTTTAAATAGGGCCCATTTTATTTCTTCCTTTCTAATTTGTATGCCTTTTATTTCTCTTCCTTGCATATTGTTGCACTGACTAGGACTTCTAGTACTATATTGATTAGAGATGGTCAGGGTGAACATCTTTGCCTTTTCTCCAAACTTAGGAGGAAAGTATTCTTTCATGGTTATATAAGATGTTAGCTGTGGATATTTTGTAGATTCCATTTATCAGGAAAAAGTTCCATCTTCTTCCTACTTTGCTGAGAAGTTTTTTTTATATGTATAATGAATGGATGTTGAATTTTTTCAGATGATTTTTCAGCAACAATATGATCTTGTAGCTTTTCTTTGTTAATATGTTGAATTACATTGTTTATTTTATGGATACTGAAATCACCTTGCATTCCTAGTTTTAAGCCCACTTGATCATGGTGATTAGACTTAGTATATATTGCTTAATTCAAATTTGTTTATGTTTTGTTGAAGATTTTGTGTTTATGGTCACAAGAAATATGAATTGGCAGTTCGATTTTCTTATACTTCTCTAGTTTGGAGTAAAAGCTGTCTTCATGAAATGAGTCAGAAAGTGCTCCCTCTTCTATTTTCTGGAAGAGATTGTATAAAATAGTATAATTTCTTCTTCAAATGTTTGGTAGCATTTGTCAGCTTGAAACATTGAGCTCCTACCTGCTTTCCATGGGCTGTAGTTTCAATGACACTCCAGTTTCAAAGTGCTCCCTAATAGCCAATATGAGACCTGAGTGGTAGTGTAAACCCAGAGTTCAGTTCTGGAAGACTTTGGTATGCTTTTTACGGTCAGACTCATGCACGTGTCGCTAGAGAGTTAAGAGAAAAAGCTAATACACAACTTCAGGGTATTGCTTTCTCGAGCTCCCTCCTCGCTGTACACTCCCAACTGTTTGCGATTCTCATGGGTCCCTCTGAGTGGTCCTTTTTATTAAAAAATTGCTGCTTTAGTTTCCCTACTTGGCCAAGCATTCCTGAAAGTGTCTTCCTCCAGAGCCAAGTGATGAGAGGGTAGAGAGTGAAAATAAAGCAATGGGCATCCTCTCCATGCTCTTGAGACCACAGTTCTGGTCAAAGGAAAAAAATTCCCCTACCACCATCAGCTTGCTTGGAAGTCAGCCAGAAGGAACTCAAAACAAAACAAAACAAGACAAAATTATTTCACAGGGTACTCCTTTCCTACTCTTTGGATGGACCAGAAATAGAAATTTTCTCTTGAAACTCTCTGTCTGCAGTAATACCCAGTTCTTGGTTTCAAGACTCTTTTTAAGTGTAGATCAGGAGATACCCAGGGAAAAAGGAATGCCCAAACTCACTACTGGTTCCACGGTACCTTACTTTCCACATTCCTTCCCCAATCCACCAGCTGCCACTACTCTCCAGAGTCCTCAAATAGCTGCCCTATGTATTCATTTCAGGGTTTTTAATTAAATTCAGATAGGGTGGATCTTGCATATTCGATCTTTTTTTTTTATTAACACATAATGTATTATTTGTTTCAGGGGTACAGGTCTGTGATTCATCCGTCTTACACAATTCACAGCACTCACCACAGCACATCCCTCCCCAAGGTCCATCACTGAGCCACCCCATCCCTCCCATCCTCCTCCCCTCCAGCAACCCTCAGTTTGTTTCCTGAGATTAAGAGTCTCTTATGGTTTGTCTCCCTCTCTGGTTTCATCTTGTTTCATACTTCCCTCCCTTCCCTTATGATCCTCTGTCTTATTTCTCAACTTCCTCATATCAGTGAGATCATATGATAATTGTCTTTCTCTGATTGACTTATTTTGCTTAGCATAATACCCTCTAGTTCCATCCACGTCATTGCAAATGGCAAGATTTTGGTTTTTCTGATGACTGCATGGTATTCCATTGTATATATACCACATCTTCTTCATCCATTCATCTGTTGATGGACATCTAGGCTCTTTCTATAGTTTGGCTATTGTGGACATTGTTTGCATATTCAATCTTGACTGTAAGCAGAACCACCTCTAAAAACTTTAAAATATAATTATTTTTAATTTAGCAGCATTTTAGTTAGGATATGTTCCTGAAGGCTTGAGGTATGCTTCATGAGTGAGTTTCCTACCTCACCTACACCCTTTCTGATAATTCTAAGGATAGAAGAGAATGAAATGGATGAAGTGCAGGTGATAATTTATCAGAAAAAGATATATTAAACTTTCTCATGTATTGAAGACTTAGTAATGAAACATGAATAAATAAAATAGTGATAAGTTTATCGAGCTATGATTTGCAGGTAGAAAGTCTAATCCAAACAAAATAACGTCAAATAAATGAGGAAACTAAGAAATAATTAGTACTTCAAGTCTCCAGGTGAGAATAAGAGAGAAGGGTAGAAAGCTCTGATCAAATATATTAGCATATGTGTTTCTTTTTTCATTAATAAGTATTTTTATTTTTAACCTTTTATTTAACTTTATTTTCCTAGAGCAGTTTTAAGTTCACAGCAAAATTGAGAGGAAGGTATAGAGATTTCCCATTTACTGCCTGCCTCCACACATGCATAGCCTCCCCCATTATCAGCATCCCCACTAAAGTGGTACACTTGTTAAAAATTGATGAGCATACATTAACACATCATTATCATCCAAAGTCCATAGTTTACCTTAAGGAGTAGTCTTGGTATTGTACATTCTGTGGGTTGAGACAAATGCATAATAACATGTATCCATCATTATAGTATCATACAGAGTATTTCCACTGGCCTAAAATTCCCTCCAGCTCTGCCTATTCATCCCTCTCTGTCTACTCCCACCCCAATCCCTTTGCAACCACTGATCTTATTACCATCTCCATAGTTTTTCCTATTCCAAAATGTCATGTAGTTAGAAGCACACAATATGTAGCCTTTTCATATTGGATTCTTTCATTCAGTAATATGCACTTAAGTTTCTTCCATGTTTTTTCATGTCTTGATAACTCATTTCTTTTTAGCACTGAAAGTAAAGCTATCTTGGTTTCTTCCAAGTTTTGGCAATTACGAATAAAGCTACTATAAATATCCATGTGCAGGTTTTTGTGTGGATATAATTTTCAGTTCCTTTGGGTAAATACCAAAGAGCATGATTACTATACCGTATTATAAAAGTATGCTTGGTTGAATAAGAAATTTGCTTTTCTAATGTATGTATTCCATGCTTTAAATTTCCCTTTAAGAATTCCTTTTACTGCATTCCACAAATTTTGACAAGTTGTGTTTTTGTTTTCATTTAGTTCAGAATATTTTCCAGTATTTCCTCAAATTTCTTCTATGACCCATGTGCTATTTAGAAGTATGTTAATTTCCATATATTTGGGGATTTTCCAGTTATCTTTCTGTTACTGATTTATAGCTTAATTCCGTTGTGGTCTGAGAGCTGGCATTGTGTGATTTCTCTTCTTTTAAATTGTTAAGATGTATTTTATGACCCAGATTGTGGTCTGTCTTGGTGAATATTCTCATGTGATCCTGATAAAAATGTGTTTTTTAATGTTGTTGGATGAAGTAGTTTATAGATGTATATATATAAATATATAGCTGAATAATGATGTTGTTGAGTTCGACTATGCCCTTGTTGATTTTCTGACTGCTGGCTCTGTCCCTTTCTAATGCAGTATATTGAAGTCTCCAACCATGATAGTGAATTCTTCTATTTCTACTTGGAGTTCTGTCAGTTTTTGCTTCATATATTTTACGTTCTGTTGTTAGGCACATACAAATTGAGTTTTATCTTGGAAAATTGACCCTTTTGTCTTATAGTGTCCTTTTTTACCCCTGATAACTTTCCTTGTTTGAAGTCTGCTGTGCCTGAAATTGATTTAGCTACTTCTGCTTTTTTTCTTCTTTTTTAAGCTGAAGTATAACTGACAGACAATGTTACACTAGTTTCAGGTATATGACATATTGAATCAACAAGTCTGTACATTATGCTCTGCTCACCGCAAGTGTAGCTATTATCTGTCACTATCAAGGCTATTACAATACCATTAACTATTCCCTATGTTGTGCCTTTTATTCCCATGATTTATTCATTCCATAACTGGAAGCTTGTGTCTTCCACTTCCTTTCACCCATTTTGCCCATCCCCCTTACCACCCCAGCCATCCATTTACATTTAATTAATATGTGTCTTTTTTAGCTAAAGTGGGTTTCTTGTAGACAGTATATAGTTGGGTTTTGCATTTTCATCCTCTCTGATAATCTCTCTCTCTCTTTTTTTAAGATCTAGTTATTTATTTGAGAGAGAAAGAGAGAGAGCCCAGGGGCGGAGGGGCAGAAGGAGAGGGAGAGAGAAACCCAAGCAGACCCTGTGCTGAGCGCAGAGCCCAACTCAGGGCTTGATCTCATGACCCTGAGATAATGACCTGAGCCAAAACCAAGAGTCAGATGCTTAACCAACTGTGCCAGCCAGGTGCCCCACTACTGAATTTTTTCATTAGTACATTTAGACTGTTGATGTTCAAAGTGATTAGTGATATAGTTGGATTCATATTGACCATTTTGTTACTGGTTTCTATGTATTACCCTTGTTCTTTGTCCCTATTTTTGTCTTCTATTCTTTTTCTGCCTTTTGTGCTTGTAACTGAGATTTTATGATTCCATTTTCTTTCCTTTCTTAGCCTATTAGTTAAACTTCTTTTCTTACCTTTTTAGTGGTTACTCTAGAGTTTGCCATATACATTTACAACTAAACCACTTTCAAGTAAGTTTACCATTGCATGAGTAGTATGAGTACTTTATAATATCAAAATAATTCTAAATTCCACTTTCTATTCTTTATATCACTGCTTTTGTTCATTTTACCTATATATATAAAGCATGCTTAAGTGTATATGTATACGTGAACAATAACAAAATGATGGCAACAATGTATTTGGTTAGGTATGCTTATGTATTATATGTGGATAAAATACTTAAACATATATGCTTATCAATAATATATATAAAACAGAAGCATACTTAATCAAATACATTGTTGCCATTATTATTTCGTGGGTTTTTTAAAGTTTTTATTTAAATTCCAGTTAACAAACAGTGAACTGTTGAGGCTGTCTGATAATTCAACCTAAGTATTCCCTGGATATAGCAGTATCCTCAATGCTCAAGGCTATGCCTTTTTAATATTCTACAGAGTGTTCCAGGGCCATTCGGTAACATTCTTTCACCTACAGCTTGTTTTCCTCATATTTTCTTCACAAAGAGTAAGACAGAAATACAAATAAACATGTGGTACAGTGTTATAAACAATAAATTATTAAAATATAAGATAAATAAATAAATTCTCGTTAACATACAGTGTAATATTAGTTTCAGGTGTAAAATACAATGATCCAACACTTCTGTACATCACTCGGTACTCATCACAAGTGCATCTCTTTCACCCATCCCCCTGCCCACCTCCCCCCATAACCATCATTTTGTTCTTTATAGTTAAGAGTCTATTTCTTGGTTTTCCTTTCTCTCTCTTTTTTTGCCCTTTGCTTGCTTGTTTTGTTTCCTGAATTCCAGATATGAGTGAAAGCATATGGTATTTGTCTTTCTCTGACTGACTTATTTTGCTTAACATAATAATCAAATACACTGTTGCCATTATTTTTTGAACAAACTGTTGTCTGTTAGATCAATTAAGGATAAGTAAAATGAAAGTTTTCCTTCTACTTTTCACCTATTCCTTTTCAATGCGCTTCCTTTATGTATATCTGTCAGACATATATTATTTTCCTTCTCTCTGAAGAACTTCTTTTAACAGTTCTTGTAAGACAGGTCAACTGGCAATAAAAACCCCCAATTTTTGTTTGTTTGAGAAAGTCTTTTTGTCTCCTTCACCTTTGAAGGATAATTTCATACAGTACAGAATTCTAGTTTGGTGGTTTTGTTATCTCGACATTTCAAATACCGCACTTCACTCTTTTCTTATTTGCATGGTTTCTTAGGGGAAATTAATGTAATTCTTATATTTGGTCCTCTATAGGTAAGGTGTTTTTTTTCCTCTGGATTCTTTCAGGATTTTTTTTTTCCTTTGATTTTCTGTCATTTGAGAATGATACGCCTAGGTGTTTTTTTGGCATTTATCCTGCTTTCTCTTCTCTTTGCATCCTGGATCTGTAGCTTGGTGTCTGATATTATTTTGGGCAAATTCTGTCATTATTGTTTCAAATACGTCTTTTGTTTATTTCTCTTTTTGCTTCTTCTTCTGGTATTTCCATTATGCATATGCTACCTTTTGCACACGTACCTTTTGTAGTTGTCCCACAGTCCTTGGTATTCGGTTTTTTTTTCAGTCTTTGTTATTTTTGCCTCTCGGTTTTGGATTGAGATATCCTTGAGTTCAGATTCTTTCCTCAGCTGTGACTAGTCTCTAATAAGGCCATCAAAGGCAGCCTTCATTTCTGTAACAGTGTTTTTTATTTCAGCACTTGTTTTTGGTTGTTTCTTTGGATTTCTATGTCTGTGCTCACGTTCCCCATCTGTTTTTGTATGCTATCTACTTTATCCATTGAAAACTCTTAGGGGCGCCTGGGTGGCTCAGTGGCCTAAGGCCTCTGCCTTCGGCTCTTGGGTCATGATCTCAGGGTCCTGGGGTCAAGCCCTGCATCGGGCTTTCTGCTCAGCAGGGAGCCTGCTTCCCCCGCACCCCCCACCCTGCCTGCCTCTCTGCCTCCTTGTGATCTCCCTCTGTCAAATAAATAAATAAATAAATAAATAAATAAATAAGATTGAAAAAAAAAGAAAACTCTTAGCATATTAACATAATTGTTTTAAATTCCCGGTTGGATATATTTTTTAAGATTTTATTTATTTATTTGACAGAGAGAGAGATCACAAGGAGGCAGAGAGGCAGGCAGAGATAGAGGGGGAAGCAGGCTCCCTGCCGAGCAGAGAGCCCGATGCGGGGCTCAATCCCAGGACCCTGAGATCATGACCTGAGCCGAAGGCAGAGGCTTTAACCCACTGAGCCGCCCAGGCGCCCCCCGGTTGGATATTTTTAACATCCCTGCTATGTCTGGTCCTTAATGCTTACTTTGTCTCTTAAAATGGTTTAACTGTTTTTTACCTTTTAGTGTGCCTCCTTATTTGTTCTAGCTATCTAGGCATGATGTACCACGTAAAAAGAGCTGCTATAAATAGATCTCTAGTAATGTGGTGATAAGATATGGGGAGGAGGGGAAGCATTCTATAGTGTTATGATTAGATCTGTTTTGGTGAGCTTGTGCCTCTGAACTGTGAACCTCACAAGTGTTGTACGGAATTTTTCTTTTCTCCCCTTAGGTGAGACAGGATGGCTGGAGTGAGCTGGAGTTAGGTTATTTCCCTTCTTCTCCATGGAAGGCTAGAGCTGACAGGTGTTGGTTATTTTCCTTCCCACAAGTCAATTGGGCTCTGATTATATCCCAGCAGGTTGAGGTCTTGTTAACTAGTTTCCCCTGAGGGCAGGCCTTATTAAGAACAACGTGCTCTGGCCTCTTTCAAAATGGTTCCTTTCGCGTCCTGACGCCAGAAGCCCAGGAGGTCTTTTTCTGGATGTTTGCTGTGGGAATCCTATCAAGCTCTTAGAGGTAAGTCTTAAAATATTGTGGAAGCCTCCATACCTCCCACTGGAGTTTTTAAATTTCAGATTTGTTTACCCCGAGCCTCCAGAAATTTGTCAATTACAGTTTCGGTTTTCCTCCCTGAGCACTGGTTCTCCAGGGCGGTTTCCTCTTATGAGTCTGCTCCCATAAGCTGTGACTCACTGTATTCACGTGTCTGTCTTTATAATTTTCGGGCCAGGAGTTTTGCTCTGTGTCCCCCTCCTCTCATATGGATCCAAGAAGGATTGTTAATGTTTTAGTCTTTTCAGCTTTTTATTTGTTGTTAGGATAGAGTGGTAGCCCAATTTATGTAGACCCAGAAACTGGAAGTCCTCCTTTATGTTTATTGATTTTTAAGATTCTATTGATTAAATTTCACATAATTTAAGTACATTTATGAGGAGTAAATTAATTAGGATATAAAAAATAATTATATTGTAGTTATATTAACTAGAGTGGATTTCAAGGGATCATCTGCTGTAGGAATGATTATTTCTAATATACAAAAGACTCAAACATGGGCAGAGAAGAAATTAATATGATGAAAGAGTATCAGTAGAAAGATATGAGAAAGTGAGAGGAGTTTAGAGATAAGAAGAGTAAGAAAGTTGTTATTTTTGTACCCTTGGAATGGTGAAATCAGAATGTTAATTTAAATTCTCTACAGATGCAAAAAATTAAAACAAAAATAATGGAATGCGTCCTCTCAAGTGCAAATATAAGAAATTAAAGATCCCTACTAATGTTCTCTCATCTTTGCTGACTCACACCATTGGAGGGACCTATGCATACTTCTTTTTCTTTGGCCTCATCCTATTCACAAAACTCCTGAGCTCTTAGGACTTGCATTACCTTCAAGGAAAATTATATGATGTCTCTAAGTTTGTTTCATATCTCAATAAGAAAAACACAGTTGACTTTGCATGAATAAAATCACTTCTTCTAGATAATTACCAATCCAGTTAAATTTATCATAATTTTTACCTGATGTTTCATTTAAGTTTGTTTTTATTAACATATAATGTGTTATTTGCTTCAGGGGTACAGGTCTGTGAATCATCAGTCTTACACAATCACAGCATTCACCATAGCACATACCCTCCCCAGTGTCCATAACCCAGCCACTCTATCCCTCCCCCTCCACCCCCCAGCAACCCTTAGTTTGTTTCCTGAGATTAAGAGTCTCTTTCGGTTTATTTCCCTCCCCAGTCCCATCTTGTTTAATTTTTTTCCTCCCTATTTGTCTAATTTTATACTATTGTAGTCAATTTTATTTCTGCCTACATTTTTACATGTCCAAGTTACTTTAGTGATTACTGTCCTCCACTTAACAGTAATTAAGTACTATTATTGAGTTATTAGATTATTTTAATGTTGAAAACTCTATTTGGTCCTTAATTCTTTCTTCTCAAAATAACCTTCAATTTGTTAACTGATACATGGCATTATACCTTTTACCATAGCAGCATTGCTTTTACTTATAATAATTGTAATTTAATAATAAAATTTTGATCATAATAACTCCTTGAAAGCTTTTAAGGTCTTTTTCATATTGACATTTAAGGTTGGGCATAGTTAGCGTTAGAAAAATACATATATATATAAATGTATGTACCTAATTGCCAAAATGTAGGTAAAAATACCTTCCCCTCCTACATTCATCCTATCATAGATTTGCAACCTGAAATTAGAACTAAAATTTAATAATGTTACAGACTGTCTTACGGTGTTGTAATAAAAAGTTAGGATAAATTTTACTATAAACATTGTTTCATCTTAAAAAATAATTTCTTTACTTCAGAAAGCATAGAGTACTTCTCTAATATCATTTACTAATCTAATAATTGATAGATGATTAAAACCACTGTTAATCCTCTTGGCCCTCCCATACATAGCTGTTACCTGTTTTTTGGTTTCAGTTTTTAAAACACTAACCTAAATCTTGCCACTGGATTAAGAGTTTCTGGGTGAATAAGTTGAGAAACTTACTAAATGTTTTATGAAAATGTTACAGTAACTTTAGGATATACCCTGTAACTTTTGTGCATTTTGTGAGAAAGTAAGATTTCTAAAGATGGGTTTCCACCGTATGAAAATGTTAATCGATCTGCATTATTTGGCCATCATAATGAACAAAATTTGAATTGTAGTCACACAATCCAGAACATGAGCCATTGCTTTTGAAAAGATTTTTTTTTAACTCACAGGTTCCTCTACAGGGAATGGAGCAATGTGGATACCGCCTGTTAATCACATTTGTAGCTCTCTGTATACTTAACATAAAACCTGCAATTAGTAAGTTTTTAATACACTATTGTAAAAGCAAAATATACAAAACCTTTTCTCTCATTGATGTTTTCTATCTACTTTGGTTACTTTGTTGTAAAATGGGGAAATAAGGGGGAAAATGATATTTAGAAGTTTTTGTATTTTCAAATTACTGAAGAAATAAGACCCATTCACTTTTAGATGAAAGTATTTATAAGCCTAGATGTTTCCCCCAATAATGAACATGCTACACACTCATAAAAGTAACTTTAAGGTGCTCAAATGTGGCAGATAGTCATTAACCTCAACTTGATTCAAATGAAGGAGAAGGAAAAACTGATGGCCATATCAGGTGTGGATATCTGTTAGAAATCTGAGCAACTTCTTGCCACACCTAAACATTATTTTAAAGGTTGCTTAAACAATGCAACAAGTTTACTTAATTAACATAAGTCAAATCCTTACAATAGCCAGTCCCTAACAATAGTAAAGGGCTCCTTGGTTGCAGGAAACAGAACCCCCTCAAAGGGTTCAAATTAAAAGGATGTTTATCATAAAGAGAAGAATTCTCTCGTGGAAGCCAACAGCAGGAAATAAAGCCAGGCCTTACATGAAGTAGAAAATTGGCTGGCAGCCAGTCTCTCACATTCTGTCCTTCTGGGGATAATCCATCTTCTCACAGGAAACCAGCTCTCTTTGTAAAATCCTAATTTTTGCTTTTCAGTAATTATAACTTGCACCAGAATCTACCTGATTATTTTTCTGACATTATTTCTACTCTCCATGAATTTACAGCTCCAGTCTCCACTAAATATGCTGATTCTCTATTTCTATATTCCACATTATTAAAAAAGAGACATAATTATTTCAGCTTGGATCATTGTCCATCCCTGATCAAATCAGCACGGCTAGAAAACTGTAGTATGAAACCAAGGCTTACCCTTATTGGGCCTGTGGGCCAGACCTGACTGGGTTAAAGAGGGTGCATGTGAGAAGAGGGAACTTCATTTCTAGTTACACTTAAAGTGTATTTCTCTTAAATTTATTTGTGATAAGATATTAAATCATATACTCACCTCTATTTTCATCTATTTTCATCTGGTTTCATTGCAGACTATCAGAGTGGGTGTTTCTACAGACTTTTAAGTATTATAAATGTCTGTGCATATAAAGAAAGCATACCTGAGTCAATCATTTAAACTCCCTGGAAGGTACAATACTGGAAATTGACACCTGGACGCCACTACATCAATGTTAAACAGAAGGAATGCTATTTGATGCAATTATGGTATACAAGTTTAAAATCTATGAATATACTATTTTTTTGTAATTTGAAACCAAAACAGATAAGGCATATTTCATGTGACACTTACGATTTTAACTATATTTTTCCAATTACAGGTCCTCCATTATCCTTGATATAATTGATAATCAAGTAATGATTAAACAAACACCATTAATTGCTTCAGAGTAAGTTCTTTAGATTATTGGCCAAGGTTAGATGCTGTCAAAGATACAAAGATGTAAAAGGAAGAATTAACTCTCTCTGAACTCATCATGTCTCTCCTTGACCTTGCTGACTCTGCTGTAGCCACATAGGTATCCTGGGTCTGGAAATCTTTCAGAAATTGGAAACCCAGGATCCTCTTCCTGTGTTTAGACCTCTTCAGTGACTCTGCCCTAACTGTGAAATTTTCTCCCTCTAGAAATCTTTGATATTTGTTCTAATTTCACCTTCTAATAACACCTCACTGTCCTATTTAAAATTGTAACACTGAAATGTCTTCTGCATTATTTTTCTTTTTATTATTTATCATCGTCTAATCTACTACCTACTTAAATTTTTGTCTGTCTCCTGCAACTAAATTATGCTCTTCATCGACAGGCAGTTTTATCTGTTTCTTCCTCTGATAAAATCCTACCTAAATCAGAGTGTGAACCATAGTAAGTATCCACTAAATATTTGTTGCATGAATGAATGGCTCAGAGGAAAAAGAAAAACCAAAAACTGTCTAAATATAACACAACAAATGGCCTTTTAAGTTGAAGGTATGTTCACATTCAGACTCACAAACTTGGGGCCACTAGACTACTTAAGTCTGGGCCTTATGGTATAACATCATGTGATATCAAAAAGGATATGTAGCCTGAAACCAAAATCAAAAGAAAATACAATTTTTAGTTTCAAATACATATATATTTACATGATAAATCCAAAGCTCTTCAGTTTTATTGGGATTATAAATATACTTCAAAAAATTGATGTAAACTCCATAGTTATTATTGGTAGAACACTACTGATACCTATTTGAGATTAAAACTGTCACTTTTATGATTTGAGTTGTCTTGGTCTATAAACTTCCTTTGGAAAAAATTCTAAGTCCACTTTAGAATGCAAGTGGAGGGATCTTAGTACTCCAGTCTTCACTCTTTAAATCCTAGGTGTTCTTACAGCTAATAGAATTGACTGTGAAAGAAAATATCCATAGAAAATAGATTTTAAAATTTTAAGTCTTGCCGGTATATATAGTAATCACAGTATATGTGATATATATCATCTATGTAGTGAGCAGAGGGTCATGTATAGAATTGTCAAATCACTGTACATCTAAAACAATATAAAATAGTATGTCAGTTATATGTCAGTTAAAAAAAAAAAATGGTTTTGCTACCTAACACCACTCAAGACATTAAAAAAAAAAAGTGTCTCAAAGCAAAATTGGTCAGTCTTTATTTTGTTATTTTTTATTTATATACTTTCTTTGTGAGTTTTTCTCAAGTTTAGTTCAAGTGTGTCTCTGAAATACTCATGTGGACATTTTGGACACCAAGGAGTTTCTTCATTTTTTAATTTGTTTCTTACTTTATTTTTTAATTCCAGTGTAGTTAACATACAGTGAATCTGTCTAGTCTTGGACTTTTTTTCATTGGGAGATTTTTTATTTTTAAGATTTTATTTATTTATTTGACAGAGAGATTACAAGTAGGCGGAGAGGCAGGCAGAGAGAGTGGGGGAAGCAGGCTCCCTGCTGAGCAGAGAGCCCGATGTGGGGCTCGATCCCAAGACCCTGAGATCATGACCTGAGCCGAAGGCAGAGGCTTTAACTTACTGAGCCACCCAAGCGCCCCTCATTGGGAGATTTTCATTACTAATTCAATTCCTTGTTGGTAATCCATATGTTGACATGTTCTATTTCTTCCTGCTTCAGTTTTAGAGATTGCCATTTGTTGGTAAATAGTTTTTCATAATATTCTGTTATGATTGTATTTCCATGGTGTTGGTTGTTATTTCTCCTCATAGTTGTGATCGTTTATTTGATTACTTTCTCTCTCTTTCTCTTGATGAGTCTGGCTAGAGTTTTATCAATTTCGTTGATCTTTTCAAAGAACCAGTTCCTGCTGTCATGGATCTGTTCTATTGTTTTTTTTAGTGTCTATATCTTTTACTTCTGCTCTAATCTTTATTTTATTCTTCTGCTTGTTTTGGGTTTTGTTTGTTACTCTTTTTCTAGCACCTTTTAGGTGTAAAATTAGAAATTTTTCTTGTTTTTTGAGGTAGGCCTACATTGCTGTAAACTTCCCTCTTAGAACCGCTTCTGGGGCATCTCAAAGGTTTTGGGCCATTGTGTTTTCATTTTCATTTATTTCCACATACTTGTTGATTTCTTCCTTAATTTCTTGGTTGACTCATTCATTGTTAAATAGCATGTTATTTAACTTCCTCATACTTGTGATCTTTCCAGATTTTTTTCTTTTGGTTGACTTCCAGTTTCATAGTGTTGTGGTCAGAAAAGATGCATAGTATGACTCTGATCTTTTTGAATTTGTTGAGACTTGTTTTGTGGCCTAACATGGGATCTCTTCTGGACAGTTTTCAATGTGCATTCATAAAGAATGTATATTCCCGGTTTCGGTATGGAATGTTAAATCCATCACATCTAATACGTCATTGAAAGTCATTGTTTCCCTGATTTTGTTTGAACTGTCCATTGGTGTAGGTGGGGTGTTAAAGTCCTCTACTATTATTGTATTATTATCAGTTACTTCCTTTATGGTTGTTACTAGCTGCTTTATGTATTTGGGTGCTCCCATGTTGGGTGCATAAATATTTACTGTTGTTATGTCTTCTTGTTGGATTGTCCCCTTGATTATATAGTGTTCTTCTTTGTCTCTTGTTACAGTCTTGGTTTTAAAGTCTTTTGTGTCCCATAGACGTATTTCCACACCTGCTTACTTTTCATAGCCATTTGCATGATAAATGCTTTTCCATCCCCTCACTTTGAATCTGCATGTTTCTTTAGGCCTGAAATGAGTTACTTATATCCAGCATATAGAAGGATCTTGCTTTTTTATCCATTCTGACACCCTATATCTTTTGATTGGAGCATTTATTTCATTTACTATTAATTATTGTAAGTATATATTATTATCATTTTGTTGTTTGTTTTATGGTTGTCTTTATACTTTTTCTCTGTTCCATTCTTCCCTTGCTCTCTTCTCTTAAAATAAGTTGGCTTTTTTTACATACCTGGATTCCCTTTCTCTTTTATTTTGTGCGTATCTGTTAGTGGTTTTCGAGTTGTGGTTACCATTCAGTTTGTATATAACAATGTCTGCACTTAGCAGTCTATATTAAATTGGCCACTTAAATTTGAACCCACTCTTTACCTCTCAGATATATGGTGTCATACTTTAGAATCATTTTATGAGTAGCTTAACTGATTTTTACAGATACACTTACTTTTACTGCTTTTTTGTGCTTTTTTCTTAGTCTTGCTTATGGTACTTCTTTTTTGCTCACAGAGGCTCCTTTACAATTTCTTGGGGCTGCATTAGTGGTCATAAATTCCTTTAACTTTTGTTTGTCCAGGGAAACTCTTTATCTCTCCTCCTATTCTGAATGATAGCCTTGCTCGATATTCTTCGCTGCAGATATTCCTTTAAGTATGTTGAATATATCCTCCCACTCCCTTCTAGCCTGCAAAGTTTCTGCTGAAAAATTCACTGATAGTCTTACAGAATTGCCCTTGTGTGTAACTCTTTTATGGTCTCGCTGCTTTTAACATTCTATTACTACTTTTTACCATTTGAATTACTATGTGTCTTGGCATGGACATCCTTGGTTAAATTGGGGGGGGAGGATTTCTGTGCCTTTTGGATCGAAATTCTATTTCCTTCACCAGATTCAGAAAGTTTTCAGTTATTATTTGTTCAGATAAATTTTCATCCTCCTTTTCTCTTATCTTTCTGGGATCCCCATAATGTGAATGTTATTAAACTTGATGGAGTCAATGAGTTCCCTAAGTCTCTTCTCATTTTGTATAATTTTTTTTTCTCTCATCTGCTTGACTTGATTACTTTCCATTGCTCTGTCCTCCAGGTTGCTGATTAGTTCTTATCCTTTCTTTAGTCTATGTAATTCCATCTAGTGTGTAAGTTTCATTTATCGTGTTCATCTCTGATTGGTTCTTTCTTTTCTCTTTGTTAAGGGATCTAACTAAGGGATCTTAATAACTCATCTCACTAATACCCTCCACTCTTGGCTCAAGTCCAGTGAGTATATTTATGACCATTTCTTTAAATTTTTTATCAGGCATATTACATATCTCCATTTCACTTGGGTCTCTTGATGTGGTTTTGTCCTGTTCTTTCATTTGGGACATATTCAACTGTCTCATTTTGTCTAATTCTCTGTTTCTCTATGTTAGGAAAGTCAGTTTTATCTCCCGCTCTTGAAAGTAGTGACCTTATGAAGAGGAGGTCCTGCAGTACCCTGCAATGCAATGTCCCCTGTTTACTGGAAACTGGTTCTTCAGGAGTGCCTCTTACATGTGTGTGCCCTGTTGTGGCTGAGCCATGTTTTCTTGCAGTCCAGTTATCTGCTCTTGCAGAGCAGTGGCTCTCTTTTCCTGTAGTGGGCAGGATTTGGTCCCTGTTGTGTTAGTGGGCCAGTCTGGTGCTGCACTGGGCTTGACGTGAGTCAGACCAAGTATTTTCTAGAGAAGCAGTAGCACCAAACTGCATGGTGCTTTACCTGTGTTGTCCCCTGAGAAGCTTCATTGGTGGGTGGGGCCTGCAGTCAGACCAGCTGTTTATCCCCAGCCTATAGCTGGAGGCAGTCTGACTGGTTTGTGTAATTATTTTTCCCTCTTCCCAGGGCAGGAGTCCCTTTGGAGTAGTGACTCCATGCTGGTCCTCAGTGAGAGGAGACTTACTGCTGCCAGGCCCCAGGCCCCAGGCCCTATAAAGCACAGGTAAGGAGTCAGGGTAGGGTTGTGGTAAGGTTTGAGCTGTTCTCCAGGGGAGGGGACCCATGGTGCTGAGACACGCAGGCCTGGCTGAAAGGGGTGGATCCCCAAACCCCATGGGGCAGGGCACCATATAAGCAAGTGAATGTCCACAATGCTGGTTTCTGCAGGTGGCCATGTGTTTATGCAGGGAAGGGGAAAGAAAATGTTGCCTGTTTGCTCCTTTATTTTTGGAGGAGTCTCCCAGGATCTCTGTCCTTCCAGGGCACACTCTGGGAGTAGAAAATAATTCTCCCTCCAATATGCCCCAGGTGTTTTTCTAACTGCTATTTCTATGCTGTATGTCCATAGGCTGTTTGTTCTGCTGTCTCTGACCCTCCAGGCTTTCCCAGAACCAAGCCCACTGATTTTTAAAATTTCAGGCTTTAAGTCCTGCCACTAGTAAAAACTCAAGAAATTTGGCCCCTGGTTTTCAAAGCCAAATACTATGGGGATTCATCTTCCCTTTGTAGGCTTTCCTGGGTGATAGTCTGTTTCTTTCCCTTCTTCATTCCTGTGGGTCCCTCCCTCCCACAGGCAGTTCTGTGGTCCTTTTTGCCCCCCACTGTGTCTCCACCCTTCCTACTCTCTTCCTTGTGGCTTTTTGTCTGCATTTACTTGGGGAGTTCATTCTGCCAGACTTTGGGTCATTTTCTGCATTATGTATACTGATGTGAGTGTTACCTAGTTGTATCCCTGGGACAAGGTAAGTTTAGGGTCCTCTTACTCCATCTTCCGAGCAATGACCTCATTTGTTTTTTGAATATGTCAGCATTACAGGTTTGCCATATTTTGAAGTAATTTGAACTCAAATGTGGAGACAGTTAACAAAGGAACCCCAATCTAGCCTGTGTGTTCTCATTACTTCTCTTTTCCTGTCACATGTGGATTGGTAAAATATACAGAATCTCCAGCACTTAACTGGATGAAAACAATACCTCTCTTGGCTCGTCTTTAATCTGGTGACTAGACCCACAAAGGCACTTTGGCAGCCCCCCTTTATGTTTTCATTTGTTTTTCTTGCAAAAAGCAATAAACATTATGCCAGCACCATAAGCCATAGCCTCCAGGGCAATAAATGGAGACTCAAACAAATGAATAGGAGAATAGAATAAACTATGCTGCCCCAGGGATGACTGTAATTAATGAGTGATTTTAAAAAATAAATGGCTTATTTCCCCTTTTTTTTTAAAAAAAAAATGATTTTTGAAAGGAGGAAATGGATGAACCATGTATTTCATAGATAAAATGCAAACTTGAAGTACTGTAGCTTAACACTTTTGTAAATGCCTCTTCTAATCCTCCCACCACTTAGGACCCCTTGAGTTGACACAGGCATATTACTTCTGAGTTATAAAAATAGAACATACATCTTCTTAAAGCTTTATGTTCTCACCTTGACTGATTGATTTAAAAGTAGCCTGAGCAATCCGCTAGTAGATTCAGGTAGTACTAACACATGGATTAGGATCATTATCCATGACACTCTAATATTGCTATTTCAATCTCATGCTTTTTTAACTGAATAGAAGATGCCATTTAGTCAAGAACTCTATGGGGATAGAAACAATACAAAAGAAAATTTTGCCATTTCAAAATGCTTATTAAGATAAAAATATTATGGTTACTGGGTACCAGGTTTAGAAGTCACCTTTTGGAATATCTGCCAGATAACAGTGATTCCCCCTTTTTGGGTGACATGTTCATACAAATCTTCACAAGTTCTAATAAGTTCTCACAAGTCACAGTGCCAGACAACCATGTCAGTGCTATCAGGAGTAGACACCATCTCCAAATTGGGCCAGATTATTTCTCCTGAGTATTTGCTATTGGGACTGAGGACCAAGGAATCACTCTCTGTAGGGTTGTAACTGTAATGTTTGTAGGGAATGTCTATGAGTGATCAAGAGAAACTCAGTAGTTTGCAGTAACTTCTATTCTTTCTGGAGGTCCAGCTTCATTCTTGTCTTGGAGTTCCTATGGCAATGCTGAATTTGTATAACAACTCTCATTCCCACCTTTTAACTTTAAGTAAATTCTAGCAAGCTTCATTTACTTGGGAAAAATTAATTCTAAGCTATGGGATTATGGGGAGAGAAATCAATATACTCCTTATGAAATTCTCGTGAATTCTTTGCTCCAACAGAGCCTGTCAAAGTGGAAAATGTTAATTTGATGGGACAAGACAATATAACTCTGAAAAACAAAGCAAAGAAAAAATGTTGTTACTGGCATAAGGCTCTACAGAGAGAGTAAAGGCTGAATTACATCATATTAAAGTAGACTTAAGTGCTTTTCTCTCCTAAGGGTAGATTTACTCAGACCCTTTGCCTGCATTAAAAAGAACAGAACAAAAAAAAAAAAAAAAAAAAAGAACAGAACAAAGATTCTTCCTAGTGGGTCTTCTGGACTAAAAGAGCACCCTTGGCTCCTTGGCTGTCTTTTCTATTTCTGTAATCCAGCCTTAAAGTAGTTCGAGGTTACAAGGAGAAGAATTGTGTAATTTATTCATTCATTCAACAAATCTGTATTTACTGCCTACTATGTGACCAGCAATATACTAAGTACTTAGGATTTAGAGGCAACCTGGATCAATGATATTTTTGCTAATTGGAAGGAGGTAGGCAATGTTCCTGCCCTCCTGGAAGAGGAGAGAGAGGATTTCTTGGTTCATAGGCTACATTTGTTCAAGAAGATGGTTCTGACTTCAGCTTGACTGATTGTAAGAATTCAGATTATTACCAGTTCTCTCCATCTCTGTGGCTGTATTGTCCTGTGTGTTTTCCTGATGATATGCTCATTCCATATGACAGTCAAAATAGTTAGTATCACCTTTAGATCACAGCTAGTGATCCGTATTAGTCAGCTCCTCCAAGAAACAGGCACCTAAGCACAATTGAATATGCAAGGATTTTATTAGGGCAAGTGCCTGAGAGAGAGAATTGGAAGGGAACTGGAGAAGACGGGGTAAGCTGTCAGACCGCAATGTAAGTCTGACCTGGAAGGAAAGTTAGGTAGAAGTGTCCTAGGTTGCTATGTAATCTAAAGACTGTTCATAGAAAGGCCATCAGGGAGTCCTCAAGTGAAAGCTGGTTGTACGACAACAACTGTGTTGCCCAGGCAAGAGTCAGCTTTGCATTCATGCTGCATGCCATCACAGCATGCCCTTAGTAGAGTATGGCATTGATGGAAATGTAGTGAGGGATTTCAAGTGCAGCAGCTAGGGCAGTTAGCTAATTAAACTCCTTGTGTGGGAGGTCTGTGAGGGTTATTCCCAAGGAAGTTGAATGATCTCTAAGATAAGAACACAAGCGTCTCTAGCACAGTATAAAAATAGGGACTCCAAAGCTCCCCCTGACATTTGCTGAATCCCTTGGTTGTTTCATAACTATAATTCCAGATACGGGGTCACATGGGGCCCCGATATTAGGTCCCATAATTTCATAACCCATTTTAATCCATGGAATAGAGAAGACATGGTTTCTAAAAGGGACCTCATCCAGAAAACCCAACCTAGGGTTAGCGTTATGGCCTGGAGACATAGCAAGGCTGATCTGGTGGTGCCCAGGTAATCCCTCTGGGGGGCTGAGTTGAGGGCAGGGGCCGGGCTGAGCATCAGCCCCCGGTTTGTGCACAGGTGTTCCTGAAAAGGTACGGGTGGCCTAAGGGGGCATGCAGGTTTCTTCTGCTCTGAGGCTCTTTGCACACTTCCAAAGGGCACGGGGTCCATCTGGGTTGGAGGCGGAGTGCTGCGCTGAGACTCCGGGCTCCACAGTCTGGAGGGACTGGGGGCCAGGCCTGTGGGGAGGGAAGCCTGAAAACCCAAACTAGGGTTAGGGTTGGGGCCCAGGGGCGCAGAACGCCTGACCTGCCCACAGCTGGGCGAGCTCCTCTGGGGGCTGAGTTGAGGGCGGGGTCCGGGCTGAGTGTGGGCCTCTGGCTTTGTTTCAGGAAGGGAGGCGAAAGGTGGATACGGCCTCGGGGGGGCCTTCAGGTTTCTCCTGTTCTGAGGGTTTTGCACAGTCCCAAAAGGCACGGTTCCCTTCTGGGTGGTAGGCGAAGTCCTATGGTGGGGCTCCGCGGTTCCCCAGGCTGGAGGGCTTGGGGGCCAGGCCTATGGGGACGCCAGCCTGAAAACCCAACCTAGGCTTAGCGTTAGGGCCTGGGGGCATGGCAAGTCTGATCAGGTGGTGCCCAGGCAAACTGGCCTGGGGGCTGAGTTGAGGGCAGGGACCCGACTGAGCATCAGCCCCTGGCTTTGTGCACGGGTGTACCGCCGCAGGTCCAGGTGACCTAAGGGGGACATGCAGGTTTTTTTCTGTTGTGAGGCTTTCGCGCACTTCCAAAAGGCACAGGGGCCGTCTGGGTTGCAGGTGAAGTCCTGCGGTGGGACTCGGGGCTCCCCAGTCTGGAGGGCTTGTGGGCCAGGCCTGTGGGGAGGGAAGCCTGAAAACCCAAACTAGGGTTAGGGTTGGGGCCCAAGGGCGCGGAACGCCTGACCTGCCCAAGCCAGGGCGAGCTCCTCGGGGGGGCTGAGTTGAGGGCGGGGGCCAGGCTGAGTGTGGGCCTCCGGCTCTGTTTCCAGTGGGGAGGCGAAATTTGGGGGCGGCCCTTGGGGGGCCTTCAGGTTTCTCCTGTTCTGAGGGTTTTGCACAGTCCCAAAAGGCACGGTTCCCTTCTGGGTGGCAGGGGAAGTGCCATGGTGGGGCTCCGCGGTTCCCCAGGCTGGAGGGCTTGGGGGCCAGGCCTGTGGGACTCCAGCTTGAAAACCCAACCTAGTAACCCTTAGCGTTAGGGCCTGGGGGCATGTCAAGGCTG
>CM052887.1:44336747-44352825 GCA_028534135.1 Potos flavus
GTGAAAACCCAGCCTAGGGTTAGCATTGTGGCCCAGGGGCACGGCAGGCCCGACCTGCCCGCGCCAGGGCGAGCTCCTCGGTGGACTCAGTTGAGGGCAGGGGCCGCGCTGAGTGTGGGCTCTGGCTTTGTTTCAGGAAGGGAGGTGAAATTGCTAGCTTTATGGGGTTTTGCTTGTATGTAACTTTTCTCTTGTTGCTTTAAAATTCTCTTTATCAGTACTTTCTGCCATTTTAATTACTATATGCTTTGTTGTGTTTCTCCTTGGGTTGGGTTGGTGGGATTCTCCATGCCTCCTGGATCTGGATGTCTGCTGCATTCCCCAGATCAGGAAAGTTTTCAGCTATTACTTCTTCAAATTTTACTGCCTGCATCTCTCGCTATATTCTCCTTCTGAAATCCCTAAAGCAAATATTATTATGCTTATGATGTTGCTGAGATTCCTTAATTGGTTCTCATTATTCTTTTTCTTTTTAGCTTGGTTGATTCCCATTACTCTCTCTTCTACATCCCTGATCCATTATGCTTCCTCCAATCTACTACTAATTCCGTCTGGTTTTTATTTTTATTTTTAATTTCAGTTTTTAGGTTCATATTTATTTTTATATTTTCTATGTCTTTGCTGAACATTGCACTGAGATCTTCCAGACTTTTCTCAAGTCCATTGAGTAGCTTTATGACTATTACTTTAAATTCTCTCAGGTGTATTGCTTGTCTCCATTTTATTTAGCTCTTTTGCTGTGGTTTTGTACTGGTCTTTCATTTGGTTCATTCCTCTCATTTTGTCTAACTCTCTCTTTGTTTCTAAGTATTAGGGAAGTCAGCTACGTCTCCTGCTCTTGAAGTGGGAGAACTTTGCAAGAGCTCCTCGGGTGCCCTATGGCACAGTACCCCCTGTTCACCAGGACCAGGTGCTTCAGAGCTGTCTCCTGTGTGGGTTGTTTGTGCCCTACTGTTGTGAGTGACCCACATTTCCTTTCAGTTGCAATAGGCTACTTTGCTTGTTGTGGGTACACTGATTTGGGGCCAGTGCACGGGCCACAGTAGTCCTATAGTTGGATGCTGTCAGTAATCAGACCAGATGCCTACCCTCAGCCCATCTGCCAGGGCTGTAGTCTCATGGATCTGCAAAGCATTCTCACTTCCTTGTCCCCTGAGAGGCTTGTGTTGGTAGGCCAGGGCCTGCAGTCATGCCCAGTGCCTGCTCCCAGCCTGTCTGCTGGGACTGTGGGTATGCAGAGGTGTGTGTGTGTGTGTGTGTGTGTGGTAGGTGTGTGTGTGTGTTTGTGTGTGTGTGTGTGTGTGATCTTCCCCTCTCCTGGAGGCAGGAGTCACTTTGGAGTGACTGCTGCTGCTTATAGGGTGTGTTGGACAGAAGCTACATTGCAGACACCTGCCAAATGGGGTGAGTTGGATGGGTCAGATATGCAGAACATGGGGGTGGAGCGTAAAGTCTCAGCAAGATAGATGGAGAGTATGCTTGTTCTAACAAGTGTCTGGCTATCTAGCCTGCGGGTGGAGGGAAATGGTACCTGGCAAATATTTTGTTCTTGGAGAACTCTTCTGTCCCTTCTCTTCTAGCACAAATAGAGATTAGTCAATAATTCTTCATGTTTACCCCAGGCACTTTTCAAAGTGCTGTTTCTATGTTGTATCTGGGGCAGGTTAGGGGGCTTTAAGGGCAGAGAATCAGTTTCCTATGGCCCTCAGCTCTCCTGAAGCAAAGTATGTAAATTTTAAGTACTCAGTGTTAGACCCTGATGATTGTAAAACTAACAAAGTTAAGCGCCTTTGGTTTTCAAAGACAAATGTTAAGGGGACTTGTCTTCCTGGTGCAGATCCCCTGTGCCTGGAATGCCTGGTTTGGGATCTCTACCATTAGTGGTTAGTCTCAATGAGGGTTTAATTCTCAACCATGTCTCCACCCCTCCTACCCTTTTAGATGTGGCCTCTTATCTACCATGAATTGTGGAAAATCTGTTCTATTGGTTATTTTCTGAGCTCACTCATGTGGCTATCTCATTGTGTCCCTTGGAAGAGGTGAGTTCCGGATCTTGCTACTCCACCATCTTCCCCAAAGTCCTTCGCTGTTTGCTTCCCCCGCCCCCAGAAATTAATTTCCATACAGTTTTTTCAGCAGCTTCACTAGTTTGCATTCCCACCAGCAGTGCAGAAAGTTTCCCTTTTTGCCACATCCTCACCAACACTTGTTGTTCCTTGTCTTTTTGATTCTAACCATTCTGACCTGTGTACAGTGATCTCATTGTGGTTTTGATTTGTATATTCCTGATTATTAGTGATGGTGACCATCTTTTCATGTGTCTTTTGGCCAGCCATCTCTAGGTCTTCCTGGGAAAAAATGTCTATTCAGGATGTCTGCTCTGCCTTTTTAAAAATCAGATTATTTGGTTTTGTTTTTTTTTTTTGGTGTTGAGATGTGTAAGTACTTTATATATATTGTGGATATTAACCTTTTATCGGATATATCATTTGCAAATACCTTCTCCTATGCAGTAGCTTGCCTTTGTTGGTTTCCTTTGCTGTGCAAAAGCCTTTCATTTCCCTTGAGTCCCACCATTTTAAGTTGTTTCTCTTGCCTGAGCTCAAGATACCCCTAGAAAAATGTTAGAGCCAATGTCAAAAAATTAATGCCTATGTTTTCTTCCAGGAGTTTGTAGTTTTAGTTCTCACACTTAGGTTTTCAGATGGTCTTCTGTTTGTGTATGATGTAAGAAAATGAGGCCCGATTCAGTACTATGTTGAATATAAGTTGTGAAAGTGGACATCCTTGTCTTGTTCCTGATCTTAGAGGAAAAATTCAGTCTTTCACCATTGAGTATGAGATTAGCTTTGTGTTTTTCATATAGAGTCTTTATTATGTTGAGGTATGTTGCCTCTAAACCTATATTGTTGTTTTTATTACAAATGGATGCTGTATTTGCCAAGTGATTTTTCTGCATCTATTGAGATCATGTGGTTTTTATCCTTTCTCTCAATGTGATGTAGCATATGACTAACTGATTTGCAAATATTGAACCACACTTGCATCCATGGAGTAAATGATTACATCCCTGGAGTAAATGATTTTAATGTATTGTTGGATACCATTTGCTAATGTTTTGTTGAGGATTAATCTGATACCAAAAATCATATACAAATGCTACCAAAAAAACCCCAAGAAGCCTACAGGCCAGTATCTCTGATGAACCTAAATATAGAAATCCTCAACAAAATACTAGTGAGCTTCACATGCCATTTTAAATATTCTACCCCCCCAAAAAACAAAAACAAAGATGAATATAAATTTTATTTAACATACTATATACCAAAAATAGAATTTCACCAATATACAAAATGAAGGTATTTTACATTCTTTGTACATCTTCAGAATCTTGGATTTTATACTGATAGCACATGTTAATTTGTATTAGTCATATTTTAAGGGCTCAATACCCACATTAAATTGTAGGAAAAGAAATTGGTCTGTATTTTTCCACTGTTTGGTCTTACTAATTTACTTGGGGACAAACGTCAATATCTGCTACTCCCCAAATTCTATATTCTATCATTACAGATTTGGATCAGGATGTGCTACTAGCAGAATTTAAATAATAAAATTAAGCCATGTGAAACCAGTGCTACATTGGATACTAGAAAAATGGCAACAGAATAGTTGCCATGTGACGTTCATTTCATCCATCCACTCAGAGATACTAACACAGCTAACAGTGAGTAGACAGTCCTGTTGGTAGTACTTATCAGAATTACTAATTCTCTGTATTTACTCATGTATGTGTATGCATCGCTCTCTCTGACATTCCATAATGGAAGGAACTACATCTTTCCTTAGATGTGTTACACATACCCATATTGTCAGGTGCTGTTAATTCAATGAATGTGGCCATGCTTATCAGCTTGAACCAGCTTGTCATTTCATTACTCAGTGTTTTCTAGTAGTTAAAAAAAAAAAGTCCACATTTTCTCAATGAAATTTTGTCTTAATCCTTAAAAAGTAGTTAAGAAATTCCCCCACTAGGACAAATGGCATTTATTATGTCTTAATCAGACTCTGCTGCTCCAAATACAGCAAAAGTAGAATAGTACAAGGAAACAGCCTTCTCTATCAATCAATGTCCATCTGGAAGGCAAGAATAGTAAACAGTGTTTCCTACCACAGTTAATAATGGCATGGTTCTTAAGAGCTCTGGAGACTTCAGGAACTCCTTTGGCAAACCGTTCTAAGTTGAACCCAGAAACACCGTAGTAGCCATGACCAAAAAAAAAAGCTCCAACTCATTCTTTAATGTTATGAATAACACTATATTACAAAGTCCTTTTGCCAGTCTTTAGAGTATAGAAATAATTTCATTTATTTAGAATGTAAAAACTGGGAAAATGTAAGACTTGAAAGAGTAACTCTTACTTTTTATTCTGTATACAATAAAATGGCTGTTTAATAATATTGGTGTTTCCCACAGTAATTAATAATTTAAGCACCAAAAACTCACTCCTAATCAAATGTTTCCTGTTTTGTAGACTACAGGAATACACAAGCATTTCATACCATTCCCACATGTATTCATCTTTTTTATCTAAATCTTTAAAAAGCAGAATATTTAAAATGCATTAAAGAAAATTACTTTTCCCTTTTCTTTTTAGGCGAGTGTTCCAAAAGTGGGGTAAATTCAGATTCCTCGCTGTGTTTTCTTTTCTTTTTTTTCTTTTTATGGTCACTCTGGTAACCGCTGGAGTCACTGCCTTGGAAAACAGGATCCTGGTCCTGATCTTCCTGGTGCTTTTTCTTCTTCTTCTTCTTCTTTGGCTCATCCTTCCAGAGGCCATTCACATCAATCTGCAGGTCTGTCTCTTTCTTCATTGTGGCATCTGCACAATCTGCTAGCTCTCTGTTACCACTTTCCACTTCATATGACTCTGGGTCTGTCTGCTTTTTCTTTTTCTTCTTGAAAGGTTTTTCAATAATTTCTTCAGTGCCAGTTTCTATTATTTCTTCAGAAACAGCAGAGCCGTTGGTTTGTAAACTGAATTAACAGTTGAAAAAATTTACAAAGCAATAAACAAAAAGAGTAAGATGAGATCAAGAATATACCTTTTTCTTCTAAATGACAGATACAGAAGTACTGCATAAATTTCCAATATTCTGTTATCCCTTAGCCCATTAAAATGTCTGGGAAAGGTTATAATTTTTTCCAAAATACCTCTTCCAGACTGTTTTCATACATAAAAATGACAAATTTTTATCAAAAGACAGCTTCTAAATTTTGGTTTGGTTTAGAAAAAATTGGTCACAGTAAACCTCACCATACCCAGGCTTAATAGCCACACAACTGACGAGTGATAAAATATATACTTCCATTATCTATGAAATTAATGGAGTTTCTGTCTACGCTGCTTCAGGCATTGTTAAGGATAATGTTACCTTCAAAGTTATGAGTTAACACTAAAATAAAAACAAGGATCAATGCAGTAGCCCTCTCTCTGGAGCTGCAGAGTCCTGTACAGTAATATTAGCCACATATGACTTAAGATACTACACAAATACAGCACACATTTCTATCATCACAGAAAGTTCTATTGGACAACCGTTCTAAAACTTTAAGTCATACTTTTAATAATCAAGGCAAAAATCTAACAAAAAATTAACACCAGCAATACTCCCAGAGCTTTCTTTTTTTTCTTCATTCCATTAAACTTGGCTCCCATGGAACCAAGCTTAAGATGACAGTAGTTCTTAAAAATTATCTACCCGGCATAATGACAGTAATAAAATATTTTGTTTCAGCTGTGTACAAATAAAAGCCTAATAGTATGCAATATGATTAAGCTTTTGGTTGTTAAAAAATTAAACTAGAAAATAGACTGGGTTAGTAAAATACGGCAGAGTTAGATGTGTAGAGCTTTAGAATATTCAATGCTTTGCCACAGACTTAAGATTCCTATTTACATTGACTTTATGGTTTAGAAGAATGAAAATTCTAATTTATTTTAAAAGAGGGGCTTATGTTCTCTAAATTCAGAATTAAATAGACATGACTAAGTATCAAAATTAAAATAATGTGATTAGGAACTGACCTAGTGATACTTAATTTTCCCCGAATGCAGAATACTCCAGCAGCATCTGAGTCCAAACGAAAGACTTCAAATTCCAATTCATCACCGACGTTTATCTTCAGGTTCTGCCACTGCTCAGCAGGCATATGCTCAGGTTTAGGGATGGAGGCATTGAAACACCCATGTACTAAACAGCCAATGTGGCTGGAAGACACTTTATTAACTGTACCCTGGGAAGAAAGGAAAAAAAAAAAACAAGAAATCCAGACTTTAAAAGGTAAATGAAAATTTCATATGATCTGATCTTCAAAGAGGAAAACTCAAAATATGGTGTAATATGATATAGAAAGTTTTTAAATTAAAATTTACATGTTATAATAAACCATCATTTTATAACACTGTAGAGTTCTTAGAAAGTCCAAACTTAGTAATTGCATATCAACTGCCTAATTGGATAAACAACTACTCTTCCTACCCCTTTAAAAAACAAAAACTCCTTAGTTCCCACTAGAGGATTCCCTGGGGAATAGATTATAACCATACTGAACCCAAGCAGAAAATACTCTTTGATATGACCTAACTGTGAAAAGACCTCAAGACAGGAAGCATATGCTTTCTATAACTAAGAGCCACATTTTATTTCTATAAACAGTCTGAATTTCAAAGCTTAAAGAGCCTTCTTTAACTTTAGCATGGATGTAAGCAATGTATAAGACAGTTTACCCTGCAGGGTAAAAGTAGCAGGGCTACTTTGAATCACAATAACATTTTTAGAAGCTTTAAAGTACATGCGATATGATTTTCAGCTTAAAGTTTTTTAAAAAGCCTTAGTTTTTTTCCCCTAAGAACCAACATATATAACATACATAAATGCACATCTGAAATACTTTTTAAAAATCATCTATTTTAAACTTTGGCATTAACATGTATACAGCCTTGTTTAATGTTAGCAACATAGAAAATTCTTTCTTTGGCTGTCATTATCAGGAGTCTGGGTTCCCAATGGTACATGCTGGATGGTATGGAGGAACGGCAGTGCAGCTATTCACTGGAGTACTTATTCAGCAGTAAAACAAAACAAAAAAAACCTATCAAGCCATGAATAGGACCTGGAGGAACCTGACTGCATACTGCTGAGTCAGAAGCGGCAAACTGAAAAGGCTACATACAATAGGATTCCAACCAAATGAAATTCCGGAGAAGGTAAACTATGGAGACAGTAAAAAAGATCTATAGTTGCCAGGTTTCTAGAGGATGGAAGGATGGAGAGGGATAAATAGCTAAAATACAGAAATTTTTAGAGCAGTGCCCAATTAATCTAAATTACAGTAATGGGGGACACATGTCATTGTGTTATACATTCATGGGTTTGAAAATGTACAATAGAGAAAACTATTTTTTTAAAAGTCTAGGATTAATGTATCACTATCAGCTTAACTGTAACAAATGTATCGCACTAATGCAAGATGGCAATAATAGGAGTAGCTGTGTGCTGGAGTGGGAGAGCGAAGAGAGGTATTTTCAACTTTTTCTGTAAATCTAAAACTGCTATAAAATAAAGTCTATCAATTTAAGATATAATAGAAAAGTCAAGTCTTCAAATATAGAGCTCTGGCACAACTGAATAACCATATGAATAATAAAATGGATTTCCAGGGCCTACTTCACACTACACACAAAAATTAAAGGTTGGTCATAGATCTACATGGACAATCTAAAACTAAAAAATTCCGCAAGGCTTACAGAAACTATCCTCACAATCTACAAGTAGGCAAGTTTCTTAACACAGGATCCAGAAAGCAGTAACCATAAAAATAGGACAAATTGGACCTCATCAACATTAAAAACTTCTGTTTATGAAATGATACCATTACAAGTTAAGAGACAAGTCACAGACTAGGAGAAAATATTCACGATACATTTATCTGAAGAGGATTTGTAGAAAGACTATAAATAGAAATACTCAACCTCAATAATACAAAACCCAATTAAAAATGGGCAAAGCACTTGAATAGGCCCCTTATTGAGACACATGAAAAAGAGCTCAAAGGAGAAATGCAAATTAAAATCATAATGAGAAACTAGTATATGCCCATAAGTAAAATTAAAAGACTGACAAAACCAAATGCTTGTGTCAAGGATGCAGAATAACTAATAGTGCTACATGGGAAATTAGCCTGTTTTTCATAAAGTTAAATACCTACCCTCTGACTTAGGAATACTGCTTCTAGTTTTTTACCTAGGAGAAATGAAAATGTACATTCACAGCTTTCTTCATAATAGCTTCATACTGGAAACAACCAGATGTCAATCAATAAAGATGGGCAATTAAATTACGATACAGTCATACAACTGAATACCATGAATGATAAAGAGAAATAAACTACCAATACACCAAACAGCAGGGATGAAATGCAAAAACATGTTGAGCAAAAGAGGTCAGATTTTTAAACACTGTGTAATGAAAACTTCCATTAACATGAAATTAAATAAGTAAAACTAATTTTATGATAAATGCAATCAGAACAGTGATTGTATCTGGAAGAGAGAGGACTGACCTGGAAAGGGCATGAGGCTCTTTCCAAAATAGAGTGGTATATATGCTCTTAACAGAACTGATTGAACTAACTGCATACGCTGATCTGTGCATTTTGTTGTATGTAAATTATACCTCATATTAAAAAAAAAAACTGGAACTCTTAATTTATTTAAAGACTGTAACTTATTGTAGGAAATAAAGTAAAAGGACTGATTTTTTTATTTCATACTTTCTGTATAGTATGGTATTTCCATGTGTACATTTATGGTAACTTACACAAAGCAGGTTAAGTGTGGGAATTTTTAAGTACAAATCTACTGCCAGTTTTATTAGAGAAAAAAAGCTATACTATAGCCATACTACTGATACGGAGGCTGGCTGTAGGATCCCAGTTGGGCAGGCCCATGATACTCTACCACTTTAATTGATAATGAAAAGCTTTTTAAAATTAGAAATGCCTTGTAGATGCTGACAGTAAAATTTGACCTGTATTTTATTAGCAATAAAGGGTTAGTTAATAGTTCTTAAATGATTAAGCAATTCCTATAACATTTTTCGTTACAACATTTTTCGTTAAAAAAAAAGTATGTATATTCATATGTATATGTAACAATGCAAACACACAGAACTGCTGGCAGGAGAGAAAGACAAGTGCAGAGCATAACGGGATATAGTTCAGTCTACTTCACATCAATCCATGTATTTCCAGCTTCTCCTGAAAAACTGAAAGACCTACCCCCACAGGGCCATAGCACATTATAGGTGCCCTGACCGCATCCTTCATTCACTTTCATTACCTGCCTGCTCCCACAACACTTTGAATTTTCAACCCCTCTTTGATACACTACTACATTTTATAAAGAAACTATTTGTGTATAATTGAGAAATTTTTTTTTTTTACTGCGTAAGATCATTCTGGTGCTATCCAAAGAAGAGAATAAATTCTGAGACACATTCCCCGCACATTCAAGGAGTTTTAGGAGAATGGAGTTTAAAAACTTACTTACCAACATTGAACTGATTGTAAATTTTTTAGGAGCCAACAACAGCAATCCATTTGCTTCCCAAGTCTTAAAATTTTTCAAATTACATTATTATACAACTATATAAAGAAAGCTTAAGGAAAAAAAAAAAAAAAAAATATATATATATATATACACATATAAATACATACCATAAGCTTTTGCCCCGGTTCAGGACAGAAAATAACAAAATCTGCTTCAATGTTAAGATGAATGTGTCCTTGATCATCATAAATATCTCCCAGTTCACCCACTACTTTGATGTTATCATATGCAATGGGGACACCTACAAGGCTATTAAAAAAGAAAAAAAATGTTTTTTTACCTTCTTTTAAACTAGGCCATTATCATACTGATTAAATATACTGAGTCCAAAAATTACACACCTCTTAAATATAGTCTCACATGCCAAAACACAATAGCATATGATTCTTAACAACTTGAGTAATTCAATTTCACCAAAGGGTTCCATATATATATTGATGAAGTTAAAAATGATTATTCAAGGGGCGCCTGGGTGGCTCAGTGGGTTAAAGCCTCTGCCTTCGGCTCAGGTCATGATCTCAGGGTCCTGGGATGGAGCCCTGCTTCCCCCTCTCTCTGCCTGCCTCTCTGCCTACTTGTGATCTCTCTCTCTCTGTCAAATAAATGAATAAAATTTTAAAAATAAAACTATTCAAGATAGGTACCCAGAAACAAAATGTCCAATTCTACATGAGCAGTAGGTCGACCTATTAGCTATGCATTTGAATTCTAATCATGCTAGAAAAAAAAGACTTGCAAGAAAAATTTCTCTATTTCTGAATATAACCGAATCAATGCAATTTTGGTATTATCGACCATTACTGAATTTCTGTACTAGATGGCCCACAGTAAGACAAGTACTAGAGTCACAGGTGAAGCCCCTGAATATTAAAGCCAATGACTTAAGGGAGAAAAATCCTCAAACTGCAACTGTTTGTTAGTAATAAATAGAAATGCTAATAAATGAAATACATAGTTTTATTTATTAAGACCTGATTTTGCCACTTTAGTCTACACAGTATGACAGGATCAGGGCAACTGCTATTTCAAAATGTCATTTCCAAGTAATTAAGAAAATTTAACTACTAAGGAGGCACACCAGGTGGCTTCACTACCACACCCACTACTTTGTTCAAGAAAACTTCCCAGACCCCCAAGACAAGGCTGAAATCACTCCTCCTCTAAAAGACACAGTGGCCCAGCATCATCACTGAACTTAATCTTTTATTGACTATCTATGTATATTTGCATTCCACACACTACTCTAAGATCCTTGAGAGTACAGAACATTTTTGTTGAACTCTACTAAATTTCTAAAACTACTCACATAGCATAAGAGAAAGAATTTATCCCTAACAGCTGTTGCTTAAATAAAACAGCCAGGAACCACTGGAAAGGAACTTTACTATCAAATCAAGAAGACCATAAACTCAAGAGACTTACTTCAAGAAGCATTTTTTTCAATTGTTATTTTCTGCATGTGTTTTCCCAAGCAGGAACTACACATCACTAGGGCAGTCTTAGAGGCACAGAAAACCCAGAAGTCTACATGACCTCTGGAAGAGGTAACAAATGGATTTATAAACAGGTGGACATACAATCTAATTCTAAATATTATATATATCTCTATATATACACATATATAGACATATATACTTCTTTATATATACATATAAATCTAAATATGTGTGTGTATCTATACATCTTTATATATTTATATATACTCACATACACACACACGTATAACACATCAGCATAAAGTCATGTTTGCATCATCAGTATACATTAAAATTTTCAGGAATGGAGTAGAAAATCCAAGGGTAGATTATTATTATTATTTTAAAGATGTTATTTATTTGACAGAGAGATCACAAGTAAGCAGAGAGGCAGGCAGAGGGAGAGGAATAAGCAGGCTCCCTGCTGAGCTGAGAGCCTGATGCGGGGCTTGATCCCAGGACCCTGAGACCATGACCTGAGCCTAAGGCAGAGGCTTTAACCCACTGAGCCATCCAGGCGCCCCCAAAGGTAGATTATTAAATCTGGAACTCTGAGAACTACTTATTACTTCAGAAAAACATTTCACCAATGGAGACACTGTATGTGTTCTCTGAGTTCTCAACTCAAAACCCTTGCATCAATCCACTTTCTTAACCAACCGATACATTCACGATTCTAGGTATCAGTGCAAAAGTCAAACTACTTCAGTCTTCCCACGTAGTCGTGCTTGAGCTTTATCACATTGAAACATATTTTATGGTACTGTGTTAGAGCGCTTACAGATTTTTTTTTTTTGCTATTGTGTGGGTAGGTTATATTACCTTTAAGTTTTAATTCACAGTAATCGATGTATTGGGTTCTGTAGGGTTCAAAATTAACTAGGGAATGTGACCATTGACCCTAAATCCAAAAGGACTTGTGTAAATCCATCAAACCTTTGAGAAACCATTCACTGGACATACAAATGTTTTTTCCAAATAAAATACTGAAAATATTGATTACTAAACATAGGTTTGTCTACTTTTGTCTTATTACAGAAACAGTAAGGATAAATTTGGATCTGTTCATAAATATGTTTTATGCTTATTGAAAGATTGCACCATAGAGGGGGACTGAGCTTGGGAGGGAGGAAGGGACTCTGTGAGAGCAGAGAGGAGAGAGAAGACCTCACCCCAGGCTCCCCAGGTTGGGGGGCTGCACTGACAAGACAAATCCCCATAACATTTGGCTTTGAAAACCTACGGGGCCTGGCTTCTCCATTTTATTTTTTGTTTTGTTTTTAAACAATCAACAGGGCTTAACACCTAGAGCTTTAAAAATCAGTAGCCTCAATACATTAAGAGGTAGGAGGGGGGATACAAAACGGAGTCCCTAACCTTAAAGAGACAGCACAACAAACAGCCCAGCTGAGATACAGCACAGAAGCAGCAGTTTGAAAAATGCCTGGGGTACACAGGAAGAAGATTGATTTAATAATCTCAGAGCATGGGCCTGAGATTTGGGAGATTTCTCCAAGAACAAAAGAGCTGGTGGGCACCACTTCCCTCCCCAGTACCGGCCCCAGACTAAATACAGGGACAGCTGCAGGACCCAGCACGGCACCAACAATCTCCACCTAGCTTCCTAAAAGCCTGCCCCAGCCATGCATTTGTTGGATCCACTCCCCCCAGCCCTCTGCAAGAGTTTTCCCAGGCTGCTTCATCTCCTTTCCCACAACAGCCCAATGTAGTAGACCTTGCTGGCACTGTGCATAGCACACCCAGCTCCCCTGTTCTCCTGCAGATCTTGTCTGAAGCCCATCCAAAGTAGTGCCGCAAGCCTTGCACGGTGCATGCAGCCCCAACGAGGGCCAGCACCATGCCAAAGTGACACTTGCCCCTGGGAGAAGGAAAATAACAGCACACACCAGTGCAGCTGCAGCCCCAGCAGTGGACTAGGACAGACATCTGGTTAACTGCAGACCCAGCCCACCAACCAAAACGTCTCAGGTGACCACACAGGGAAAGCACCTTTGACTTTGGTGCTACCACAGCTCTGGCAAAAGACTGCTCTGGCTCCATTCAAGCCCAAGGTGGCCCCAGACTAGCCCACTAATGACACAAGAACCAAAACCTGCCCACCCAGGCAAAGAGCCATTGCAGATGACTGGACTGAAGGAAAACATGGCTCAGCCACAAAAGCAGGGCATACACAACACACATGAGAGACACCCCTGAAGTGCCAGGTTCTGGTGAACAGGAAACATTGCCCTGCAGGGCATTATAAGACCTCTTGTTTATAAGGGCATTACTTTCAAGAGCAGATGACTTTCCTAACACAAAGAATTAGACAAAATGAGAAGGAATAAGTAATATACCTGATAGAGAAAGTAATGATCATAAAAATGATCACGGGATTTGAGAAAAGAGTGGAGGACATCAAGTGAGACCCTCAACAAAGAAATACAAAACATAAAAAAGAATTAGATATGATGAACTCAATAAGTGAAATTAAAAATACACTAGAGGGAATAAATCATAGCTGGAGGATGCAGAAGAATGGATCAGCGACCTCAAGGACAGCATAATGGAAAGCAATCAAGATAAACAGGAGAAAGAAACAGATAATAAAAAATGAAAATGCGGGGGCGCCTGGGTGGCTCAGTGGGTTAAAGCCTCTACCCTCGGCTCAGGTCATGATCTCAGGGTCCTGGGATCGAGCCCCACATCGGGCTCTCTGCTCAGTGGGGAGCCTGCTTCCCCCTCTCTCTCTGCCTGCCTCTCTGCCTACTTGTGCTCTCTCTGTCAAATAAATAAATAAATAAATAATCTTTAAAAAAAAGAAAAAATGAAAATGCGGAGGGAGGGCAAGATGGCAGAGAAGTAGGAGACCCTGTTACAACCGGTCCCCTAAAGTGAGCTGGATATCTACCAGAACACGCTGAATACCAATGAAATCAGCCTGAGAAGTAAGATTTTTCACTTCTGGATCTCTACAGGAGCAGAAGGCATTAGTGCAGAGGTAAAGCAGAGTGGGAACACTCAAACCTATATCGGAGGATAAACGGAAGGGGGAGGGAGCCACCAGAAGCAACCCAAGGACAGTAATACCCCAAAAGAAAGTGCCCTGTGGTTGGGGACCAGCATTAACTTAGAGTCCGGTTAAAAACACTTAAAAAGAGCAAAAGATCTTAAGGAGCAACTAGTGGAAGTGGGCAGTCATGGGCACAGGCCTAAGCCCACGTTCCCAGGAAGGACACCACCCGAGTCAAAGAGAGACTGGTGGGGGGTCCTGTCCGTGGTTCATGAACCTGCAGCTTTCCGCTCCTTGCACCATTCGTGGGTGGGGCGCACTCCTGCAGGCACCTTAGAGAGCCTGGTGTGGTCCATGAGCCTGCAGCTTTTTTCTGTGTGCAACACTCCATGGACTGGGTGCACTCCCGCAAGCTCATAAGAGACCGGGTGGGAGCCCTAGCCGGCGGACTCTAGGACCACAGGACGGCCGCTGCCTGCCGCAAAGTCTGGGCGCTCCCAGCCGGCGCCTGAGAAAACGAGGCCGTTTGCCGGCAGGAATCTGAGCACACCCGGCTGTGGGCCTGGAGCCTGGAGAGCAGTCCCGGCAATGGCAGCCACCAGAAGCGAGTTTCCTAGGCCAATATTGCTCACGGCTTTGGTCGTGCAAGGGTGCAGAGGCTAGCGAAGGCCTTGAGGGGCCACTGGCACCACTGGTGGCTGGGGATGCATACCACCTGTGGCAGGCTGCGGTGTGAGCGGAGATTGCAGAGGGGTGTCAGTGGATTCTGGTCCACTCAGAGGGGAGCAGACTGAGGCTTCTCTGTGACGCGGAGGTCTGGGTATGGGCAGATTCATTGCTTGGACCCTCCGAAAAGGCACAAAAAGCCGCAAAAGAGCAAAAACCTCCAGAGAGCAGAAGACTGAAAAACCGGTTTCCACAGAGCCCAGCCCTGTGATAGCCAGCAGGGCGACTCAACACAAGCAAGACTGACTGGAAAACAACGTGACAGGCCCCTCCCCCAGAAGACAAGCCAAAAACAAGAGGACAATAACCACAGGGTTCCCATAAAACTATAAAACCCCAACATCAGGGAAAATCAATATATTAAGCTCCCGATAATACCCTAAAACCTGTATATTTCATAGATACAGGTTTTTCTTTTCTTTTTCACTCATTCTCACATTTCTTGTTTTTTTTAATTTCTTTTAAACTACTTAACATTACAACTAGAGGCTTAACACAACGGTAAACCCAGGAAGACCCGAAATAACCTTCCTCGCCTGCATCGAGAAGTTATAGCCACCCTCCCATCTTATCCTTCTGTGAGTGTTTCTGTGTATTTGCTTCTGTTCTGGTATTATATAAATCTTATTCTTGGGGTTCATTCTGACTAGGTTCTTTTATTTCTTGTCATTTACTTTTGTCGGTCTTTATGTTTGTGTTTGTTTATATACCTTATAAATCTTATTTTTATATATAAATATAATAATATATTATACATATTATATATAATATAAATATAAATATATAAAAATATTTTATAGATATTCTGGCTGGGATTTCTTTTTTTCTCTTTCTCTCTCTTTTTTATCTTTATTTTTTCTTTTTGGTGGTGAATTCCAATTGCTCCAAAACCTTCCAGGGTGCACCCTGCCTGGATCGTGAGTGATATATTAAGCTATACATCCTCTCAGCCACTTCTTATCAAAATGACTAGGAGGAGGAACACTCAACAGAGGAAAAACCCAGAGACTGCACCCTCTCCCTCAGAACTATTGGACATGGACATAAACAGTATGTCAGAAAGGGAATCCAGGGTAACAATTATCCAGGCAATGGCTAGGATGGAGAAAAACATTAATGACAACATAGAATCTCTAAGGGCAGAACTGAGAACCAGTATGGCAGATGTTAAAAACGCTATCAGTGAGATC
>CM052887.1:44353325-44370011 GCA_028534135.1 Potos flavus
ACTAGAAGAGATTATGCTGAGTGAAATAAGTCAAGCAGAGACAGTCAATTATCATATGGTCTCACGTGTGGAGCATAAGGAAAACCATGGAGGACATTGTGAGAAGGAAAGGAAGGGTGAATGGGGGGAAATCGGAGGGGGAGATGAACCATGAGAGACTGTGGACTCTGAGCAACAAACTGAAGGTTTTGGAGGGGAGGGGGAGGGGGGTTGGGTGAGCCTGGTGGTGGGTATTGAGGAGGGCACGTATTGCATGGAGCACTGGGTGTGGTACATGAACAATGAATCTTGTAACACTGAAAAAAATAAAAGTATTTGGGGGGAAAAAATGAAAATGCATTAAAGGAACTCAGAGGACATTAAGTATATTAACATTTGCATTATGAGGATCCCAGAAGGAAAAAAGACAAAAGGCAGCAGAAAATTTATTTAAGAAATAATAGCTGAAAACTTCCTGAGTCTGGGGAAGGAAATAGACATCTAGATCTAGGAAGCACAGAGGCCCCCAGACAAAAGCAACCCAAAGATGTCCACACCAAGACACATAGTAATTAAAAATGGCAAAAAAAATGATAAAAAGAAAATTTTAAAAGCATCAAGAGAAAAGAAAACAGTTACATAAAGGAAACTCCATAAGGCTATCAGTGGAGTCTTCGGCAAACTCTGGTCAGAAGGGAGCGGCTTGATATATTCAAGAAAAAAAAAAACCCCAGCCACAAGGATACTCTATCCAGCAAGGATATTATTCAGAATAGGAGAAAGGATTTCTCGGACAAACTAAAGTTAAAGGAACTCATCACCACTAAACATAACAAGCATAAGGAAGTAATCAACAGTTAATACAATAGTAGAGAACTTCAATACCCCACCTCCATCAATAGATAGATATCCCAACAGAAAAATCTACAGAACAGTGACTCTGAATGACACACTGGAACAGATGGATCTAACAGATATACACAGAACATACCATCCTAAAGCAGGAAATACACATTTTTTTCACATGCACACAGAATATTCTCCAAAACAGATCACAGATTAACAAAATTGGTAAATCTTAGCCATACTCATCAAAAGAGAGAGAAAACTCAAAATCAGAAAGAGGAGAAATAACCAACATTAGAGAAATACAAAACATTTTAAGACATTATTAAAAATTATATACCAACAAATTGGACAACCTAGAAGAACTGGATAACTGCCTAGAAACTTAGAACCACCCAAAACCAAATAAAGAATAGAAAATTTGAACAGACTGATTACCTGCAATGAAATTGAATAAATAACCTAAAAACTCCCAACAAACAACAGTTGAGGGTCAAATGACCAGGTAAATTCTACCACACATGTAAATACTTAATACTTATTATTCTAAGTATCCTAAAAAATAGAAGAGTAAAAAAAACAAAACAAAACAAACAAAAAAACTTCCAAATTCATTCCGAGGCCAGCATTATTCTGATACCAAAAAGACACCACAAAAAAGAACCACAGGCCAATATTTCTGATGAACATAGAAACAAAATTCCTCAACAAAATAAATCCATCAGTACGTTAAAAAAATTATTCACCGTGACAAAGTGGGATTTCTTCCTGTGAAGCAAGACAGGTTCAATATTTGCAAATCAATCAATGTGATACACCACATCAAAAACAGAAAGACTAAAAACTGGATCATTTCAGGGCACCTGGGTGGCTCAGTTGGTTAGGCATATCTGCTTTGGCTCAGGTCATGATCTCAGGGTCCTGGGATTGAGCCCCAAGTCGGGCTCCCTGCACAGTGTGGAGTCTGCTTCTCCCTTGCCCTTTGCCCCTCGCCCCTGCTCGTGTGCATACACATGGTCTCTCTCAATGGATAAATAAAATCTTTTTTTTTTTTTTTTAAATAAAATCTTTTTAAAAAAATTAATTAATTAGGGGCACCTTGGTGGCTCAGTGGGTTAAGGCCTCTGCCTTCGGCTCAGGTCATGATCTCAGGGTCCTGGAATTGAGCCCCGCACTGGGCTCTCTGCTCAGCAGGGAGCCTGCTTCCCCCTCTCTCTCTGCCTACTTGTGATCTCTCTCTCTGTCAAATAAATAAATAAATAAAATCTTTTAAAAAATTAATTAATTAGCTAATTAATTAATTTTTGAGAGCAATAGAGCACAAGCAGGGGGAGCAACAGGCAGACAGAAAGGGAGAAGCAGACTCCCTGCTGAGGAGGGAGCCCGATGCAGGACTCAATCCCAGGACCCTGGGATCATGACCTGAGCCGAAGGCAGACGTTTAACTGACTGAGCCACCCAGGCACCCTGGATAAATACAATCTTAAAAAACAGAACAACAAAAAAACCCAAAAAACTCATTTCAAATGATGTAGAAGAGGCATTTAACAAAGTGCTACAACCATTCAGGATGAAAACCCTCAACAAACTCGGTTAGAGGGAACATACTTCAACATAGTAAAGGCGATATATGAAAAACTCATAGCTAACATCATACTTGATAGTGAAAAACTGAGAGCTTTTCTCCAAAGAGCAGGAACAAAACAAAGATGTCCACTCTCACCACTTTTATTCAACAGAGTCCTGGAAGTGCCAGCTACAGCAAAGCCACAGCAATCACACAACGAAAACAAACAAAAGGCATCCAAATTGGCAAGGAAGAAACAAATTTCATTCACTGTACATGACATGATACTACACATAAAAAACCTGAAAGATTTGGGGAGCCTGGGTGGCTCAGTTGGTTAAGCGTCTGCCTTTGGTTCAGGTCATGATCCCGGGGATCTGGGATCCAGCCCCAGATCGGGCTCCCTGCTGAGTGGGGAGTCTGCTTCTTCCTCTCCTGCCTCTGCCCCTCCCTACCACCTCATGCTCTCTCCTGCTCTCTCTCTCTCACAAATAAAATCTTTAAAAACAACAAAAAAAAGAAAAGCCTGAAAAGACTCCACCAAAAAAACTACTAGAACTGATAAGTGAATTTAGTAAGGTCACAGAATACAAAATTAACCTGCAGAAATCCACTGCACTTTTATACACTAATAACGTAGCAGAAAAAAATTAAGAAAACAATCCCACTTAAAATTGCACCAAAAATAATAAAATGCTTAAGAATGAACTTAACTAAGGAGGTGAAATACCTGTACTCTGAAGAATATAAAACACTGATGAAAAATTGAAGACAGAGTGCCTGGGTGGGTGCAGTTGGTTAAGCGTCTGAGTCTTGGTTTCAGTTCAGGTTTTGATCTCAGGGTCATGAGATTGAGCCCCACATCGCACTCCACACTCAGGACGGAGTCTGCCTAAGTTTTTCACCCCCTCTCCCTCTGGCCCCCACCACCATATCTCTCTAAAATTTTGAAGAAACTTAAGACAATGCAAACAAACGGAAAGATATTCCATGCTCATGAATTGGAAGAACCAATATTGTTAAAATATCCATACTATCCAAAGCAATCTATAAATTTAATGCAATCCCTATCAAAATCCCAACAGAATTTTCCACAGAACCAGAACAAATAATCCTAAAATTCCTAAGGAACCACAAAAGACCCTGAATAGCCAAAACAATCTTTTTTTTTTTTTTTAAAGATTTTATTTATTTATTTGACAGAGAGAGAGATCACAAGTAGGCCGAGAGGCAGGCAGAGAGAGGGGGAAGCAGAGAGAGGGGGAAGCAGGCTCCCTGCTGAGCAGAGAGCCCGATGCGGGGCTCGATCCCAGGACCCTGAGATCATGACCTGAGCCGAAGGCAGAGGCTTTAACCCACTGAGCCACCCAGGCGCCCCTAGCCAAAACAATCTTGAAAAAGAACAAAACTCGAAGTATCACAATCCCAGATTTCAAGTTATACTATAAAGTTATAATAACAAAAACATTATGGTAGTGGCACAAAAATAGACACCTTAAGATCAAGGGAACAGCCCATGAAACAAACCCAGGATTACATGCTCAATTAATCTGCAACAAAGGAGGCAAGAATATCCAGTGGGAAAAAGATAGTCTCTTCAACAAATGGTGTTGGGAAAACTGGACAACTACATGTGAAACAATGAAACTAGACCACTTTCTTACCATACACAAAAATAAACTCAAAATGGATTGAAGACCTGTGAGACTTGAAACCATAAAAATCCTAGAAGAGAGCAGAGGCAGTGATTTCTATGAAATCAACCCTAGCAACATTTTTTCTGGATATGTCTCCCGAGGCAAGAGAAACTAAAAATAAAGTACCAGGACTACATCAAAATCGAAAGCTTCTGCATAGGAAAGGAAACAATCACCAAAACTAAAAGACAACCTACCAAATGGGAGAAGATATTTGCAAATGACATATCTGATAAAGAATTCATATCCAAAATATATAAAGAACTTATATAAGCCAACACCAAAAACCCCCAAATAACCCAATTAAAAAATGGGGAAAAAGCATGAACATTTTTCCAAAGACATACTGATGGCCCACAGATACATGAAAAGATGCTCATCATCACTCATCATTAGGGAAATACAAATCAAAACCACAATGGGGTATCACCTCACACCTGTCACAATGGTCAAAATAAAAAATACAAGCAACAAGTGTTGGCAAACGTGGAGAAAAAGGAACCCTCTTGCACTTTTGTTGGGAATGAAACAGGTTCAGCAACTGTGAAAACCAGTATGGAGGTTCTGCCAAAAATTAAAAATAGAATTACCATATGATCTAGTTAATTCCACTATCAGGTGTTTACCCAAAGAATACGAAAACATTAATTTAAAAAGATATATGCATCTTTATGTTTATTACGGCATTATTTACAATACCCAATTATGCAAGTAGCCTAAGTGTCCATCAACAGATGAACTGATAAAGAAGTGGTGTGTCTACATAAAATGGAGTATTACTCAGCCATAAAAAAAATCTTGCCATTTGCAACAATATGGATAAATGGAGGGTATAACGCTAAGTGAAAAGAGTTACTCACAGAAAGACAAATACCATATGATTTTAGTCAAATGTGTAATTTACGAAACAACACAAATGAACAAAGAAAAAAGACACAAGCCAAGAAACAGACTCTTAACAAAAAAGAACTGATAGTTACCAGAGGGGAGGTGGGTGAGGAGATGGGCGAAATAGGTGAAGGGGATTAAGAGTGCACTTATTATGATGAGCATTGAGTAATGTATAGAAATGTCAAAATCATTATATTGTACACCTGAAAATAATATTGCTTACTACTTAGTTTTCACTAGAAAGTAAGTTTCTAAGCATTAAGAATTCTAACAAACGTTGGGTGGCTGGGGTGGCTCAGGTCGTGATCCCAGGGTCCTTGCTTAGTGGGGAGCCTGCTTCTCCCTCTCCCTCTGCCACCCCCCCAACCCCTGCTTGTGCCCTCTCTCTGTGTCAAATAAGTAAATAAAATCTTAGAAAAAAAGAATTCTAAAAATGTCATTAAGACTACTAGAGGGGCACCTGGGTGGCTCAGTCAATTAAGCATCCAACTCTTGATTTCAGCTCAGGTCTTGATCTCAGGGTCACGGGATTGAGCCCTCAGTTGGGCTCTGCACTCAGCACAGAGTCTGCTTGGGATTCTCTCTCTCCCTCTCCCTCTGCCCCTCTTCCCAGCATGGGCCTGCTCTCTCTCTCTCTCTCTCAAAATAAAATTAATTATTTAAAAGACTACTAGAAATAATGAGGGAAGCAACTGTGTATGTAAAGAAAATAAGATCTGGGGGCGCCTGGGTGGCTCAGTGGGTTAAGCCTCTGCCTTTGGCTCAGGTCATGATCTCAGGGTCTTGGGATCGAGCCCCCCATCGGGCTCTCTGCTTACCAGGGAGCCTGCTTCCTCCACTCTCTCTGCCTGCCTCTCTCTCTGCCTACTTGTGATCTCTGTCAAATAAATAAATAAAATATTAAAAAAAAAAAAAAGAAAATAAGATCTGTGTTTTTGGTAAGAAAATGTGAGAAATGGGAATACATTTCTGTTGAGGGGGGAAAAAACTAATCTGTCCTAAAATGAGACTCATTCAAAGAGGGGAAAACAGGAGAAAATATTTTTTTAAAGATTATTTATTTATTTGACAGAGAGACAGAGAGAGCACAAGTAGGCATAGCAGCAGGCAGAGGGAGAGGGAGAAGCAGGCTCTCCACTGAGCAGAGAGCCCGATGCGGGGCTGGATCCCAGGACCCCGAGATCATGACCTGAGCCGAAGGCAGCCACTTAACCGAATGAGCCACCCAGGTGCCCCGAGAAAATCTTAATGTAAAAAAAAAAAAAAAAAAAAAAACCATTTAGAAAAGTTGTAGGAATACTGTGCAAAAGGAGTAATGTGCAAAAGAATGTGTGGTCGCGACAAAGATTGGAATTAACAGTTGGGGGCACCACTTAAGCTGAAACTCACAATTATTTTGATGGCTGGGTTTGTGGAAAGGATCACTCTGCTGATGCCTTCAGTTGATGCCTTCAAATGACCTCTTTACCAGGTCACTGGGGAACTATACTATATATATTTTCTTTTATCTTATAGGTATATTAACCTCATGTTGCTGTTTATATTACTGCCATGACATAGGTCTGCAACCCAACTCCCAGTATCTGGCTCTAGGGTCATCACAGAAGAATGGCACGTAAACTGTACATGCCATACACACTACAAGAGCCATAAAGATGTTGGGGGTAAAGTGCACAAATACTGACCCCATGTTTGGCCCTCCATCTTGTTTCTTTCCAAGTGATGACCTCCCTCAGGGCTACAGGTTCCAGGTCCCCTGGAGGTTAAAGTGTCCTGACCAGAATATGGGAAGGCTCCTTCTGATCTTCCCTGAAGTTATTTAGATAACTAGTAGGGGTAACACACTTTCCTCCCCCTCTTTTGGAGGACATGTGGCACCACAGTGTCTGTTAAGTGTTAGACTCTGACCTCACCACAATGCCCTCTGCACGTCCCTTCCCACTCTATAAATGTGAACTAAGGTCCAGACACTGTGGAGCATAGCTGTGTGGCTCCCTGGATCATCACCTGCCCAATCCCCCCGTCAGTAAATTACCCAAAATAAAACTCTGTCTGAACTTTATGGAGTCACCTGCTTCGTTTTGCAATCTCAAAGTGCCTTCTCAGTTTGAGGGATACTATATTGTCCCTCCTCCACCTCCCAACACCCCCTTTTCCTCGTTTCGTAAAGTGAAGCAAGTCTTCCTGATTCTACAGGATGGCCCCAAAGTCTGTAAACCTACCTATACAGGATAAATGGTTGATTGACACTACAAATCTTGATATCTTCAATGAGTAGTCCCTAATTAGAAACGCATAGTTCGATGTGTGCTGTTTTATTTGCACTGAGTAAGCCAGAGTCTCTACCACACACAGTTAGTGGGGTGCCCCAGTGTGGTAACAGGAGAGGGGAGTAGAGCGGGCAGTCCTCATCTGTTCATAGTGCAACCTGCTCCACATGGCCACATTGTCCCATTCAGTTACAGAAATTATCATTCAATCAGTTCCTTATATCTCTGCTGTAATGGCTCTGACTGGAGACACTTCAAGTGGCTTCCTCTTAGCCTGTCAAGTGGAGGTACTGATTGGTTTCAGAAAGTGGTAAAATACATCAAACACTGCCTCTTCCCGGATTTTATGACCATTTTTATATCCTTATATCTCTCAAATCCATACTCTCTAGTCCTTTTCTCTTGGACAACTGTAACAATCCCTTAATTAGTCTCCACATCTCCAGTGTCACTCTCCTTAAGCCACCAGCTAATGCTACCAAGTGTGGTTTCTTAAATTGTTTATCTGATTGTCCCAGAGATCACATATGTACTACTCTCTCCAGAGCGCACCAAATTTCAGAGTTGGAGGGCACCAGGAGGATGAAGTGCTAAGCCTGCTTAAGCAAACAGAAAAAGGAAAACAAAAACAAACCTAGCAGACAGGAAGGAAAGAGAAAAATGTCCATCCTGAGTTGCCACTGCCGCCACCCCCCTACGCCCTCCTCTCCAGCTGCATGCAATATCTTTCCCCTAACATAAACCTTGCTCCAGTTACACAGTACTTACAATTCTCTGACTCAAGCAGTCTATTTTATAACTGCAATCCATTTGTTTATGCCACACTTTTTTGCCTTAAATACTACCATTTCAAAGAACTCTTCTATTAAGTTGTTCTCAAAGGTCTAATATCAAATTCACTACTCTTCCTCTTAATGTAACTTACCTTAGATTTCTGTCACATTTTAACACTTTATTGGATTTATCTGGCTTACATTTCTATCTTTATTAGAGCTTACAGTTTCTTGAAACAGGGATTTGGTTTGTTAGTTCTTAATCCCAAGTCCCTGGTGTACAAAATAGGCATACAACCAGTGTGTTGGTGCTTGAAGTAAACTGTACATTCTGGACTTGCTTGCTTCTTAACCTGTTCAGGATCCCTTGAGAAAGTGAACACTTTGGATACTTTGCCCAAGAAAACGGACTGTAAATCTGCCAGAGGGGATGGAAGGGCAGGTCATGAAATTCCTGAAGAGCAATAAGAAATCCCTAGGGATTCCACTCGTCCTAGTTTTAGAACCCTTGCTTTTGAGGCAAAGTAGTCTACTGCAGTATTAAAGTACACATGCTCCCTCCCTCTGACCCTCCACTTTTGTAACTCCAAGTTTTTTTCTGAATATATTAATTTAAATGGACCACAAAGTTTTTTTCACCCTCAAACCCAACAGACATGCCAGTTAGACTAATTAAACCGTCTGTTTTTTAAAACAAAACAAATTTGTACTTTCCTCGTCCATGATCAGGTCCAAGACAAAAGAACCCAGCGAAAGTACTAGAGCCAAAATAAACAACAGAAATTCTCTTTCATGGTTTACAAATAAACGACCATACTAATCTTTATGCGCAATTTTCTACAGAACCAGAGAGACTCAACTTAAATACTGCATTCGAAACTTCCAATGTCAAATGGGAAAACACAGAACTGGGCCTACCGGGTCTCTAGACCCCCGGTCTATTCCTACCCCTACACGCCAGTTCTAGAACAAACTTCTCCACCGGCTCCATCGACACAATCCACGTTACCTTTGCGTTTCCCTTCTTGCCTGTGAAATGGACCCTGTACAGATCCCGACTAGGGAGATATGGGCCTTTGGGGCCGGATGAAGACTCCAGAACGCCTGGAGCCTAAGCTCCAGGTGGCCAGCGCGTTCTTTCCCATTCACCCCGTTTATGCTACGCCATCAGCACCTCTTCCCGCCGCCCCCTCCTGTGCCTAAAAGAAGGGGCGGCAGGCTACGTTACGGCGTTGTCCCCTCCGCGGAGGAAAAAACTAAGAGACTGGTACCTTTCGGAATAGCGCAGGAGCTCCGCATCTAGCTGTTCCCGGATACCGGTGCGTTTCCGGTTAAGGTAGCGCGGCGACAGTGCGATGTGTCTTCGGTGCGGGCCTGCCACCAGGCAAGAGTAGCGGCTATTCAGCAGCGCACAAGCGGCAGCGTAAGTCGGCAGCTCCAGGCAAGGTAAGACGCCGGCCTGTCCCACCACCGGCCCCTCAGAGGCCACCTTTGGCGGCGGAGCCTCTGAACAACCCGCAGCCATGCTGCTTGTCAGGTTCCCCGCGGCGCGCACAGCTGACGCAGGTATAACCGGATATCTCAGGACGCCAGGTTCCTACGTCATCCACCAGCTGGCACGCCCCTAGGATATTTCTCTCCTTGAGTTGCATTACGCACCTCTGACCAGCAGAGAGCAGCAACTTTTTCGCACTTGGGACGACTGGAGCTAGGAGCTTTTGCTAACATATTGAGCATGCTCGTTGGAGAGCAGCCGCCACCTCCTCTCTTGTGGGCGGGCAAGCTTTTATTTTCGCTAACGTCCTCTTTGGACTTAGTATGTAGGTTTAATAGGGGTTTACACTTTGATAACTCCCAGTAGTTAGGTGGTCTGGTAAATTTTACAAGTGTGGAAAATACAATAATAAACTTTAAAGTTTTAGGGATTTTCTGCAGGGAATCCAATCCTAAAAAGCAGCCCAGACGCCTCAAATGCCACACATCCTCAAATAAACCCATCATCTCTCCCGTCTGGATTCTCTGCTCATTCTGTAACAACTCATTCAGGAAATCTTACCACCACTTCCCAAATGGCTGAGTTCAGCCGTTATCCTTGGAGCTTCTCTTGTACCCTTAAATATCAAATCTGCCCCCAAGGCTTGCAGGGTCCAAAGCGGAAATATTAATCTATTCATATACTTATGTCTGTGCTCGCTCCGAAAACTACAGAAGTGCCTGTGGAAGCCTAACCCTATGGTCAAGAGGATCCCCGGAAGCACCTTCTCCGAAATACAAATATAACCATGAATTGTCCACATAGGAACCCCAGTTTCCTCAGGATAGCACAGACGCCTTAATATGGCTCTTAAGTTACTTACAAGACTATATTAAGGTCTGCTGCCAGCCCAGCAGTTTCATTTATCACACTCGCCATTTACATTATCTGTTAGCCCCCGTGCTCATTGATTCACTTTCACCTTGCTCCCTTTTTCACCAGTTTCTGCACCTGGGAATATGGTGACTTCTCTCAAATGGGAACACTATACTCATGTGTCAAATTTTAGCTTAGATTTTTGCATTCTCTTCCTCTGCAGTTTACTACCACCCTATTCCTCTTCCCCGCCCCCATCTAATTCAAGATAGGGGATTCGCTTCCCCACTTTTGTAAATTACCACCATTAAGCATTTCTTTTTATGTTAATGTTAGGTCAGTTGCCTACTTATCTGCCTGCTCCTTCCCAGATTCCGAGCTCACTAGGGCAGGAACCATGATAACTGTCTTTTTCACCACTGCAACCCTCTATGACTCAAAACAAAACAGAACAGCCAATACATAGGAAATGAGTGAATGAATGAAGGAATGAAATAAACAGGCGATAAAGAGCTCAGAGTCTAATGAAGAAATAGGATCTAAACATAAATATACAACAGGATTACACTGTGTAATGCCAAGAGAAATGCATAGCAGTTAGTGTGACTTCTAACACATCTCCACCACCCCCACCCACTGCAAAAACCTCTAAACCTCTCTCAATCCATTTCTATGCTTGTAAAATAGGGATAATAATAATGTACCTACCCTTCTCACTATAGAAATGGGAGGAAGTTCAAATAAGATAATTGAAAAACACTTTCTCTAGTATTCTTTGATTTCAAATTCAGCATGAGATGTTAATGCAATGAAACTGCTCCCAAAGCCCAGTGATAAACGTAAGTCCATGAATAGGAAATGTAACAGCCTTTACCTGGATTTGATTGGAAAGTTCTGCAAGAGCCCTAGGCAGGACCCCCTTGTTTAGTGTTTTCAGCTTTGGCTACACATTAAAATCACTTGAGGAGCTTTAAAATCTGATGATGCCTTACATATGGTGATGAGCACTGGGTGTTATACGCAACTAATGAATTGTTGAACACAACATCAAAAACTAATGATGTACTATATGCTAATGGAACATAATAAATAAATAAATAAATAAATAAATAAATAAATAAATAAATAACCAAAAAAAAAAAATCTGATGCCTTAACAGCATCGCCAGACCAGTTAAATCAAAACTTCTCCTTGCAGTCAAGATGTGTGTAGATTCTCTGCAGGTGAATTGAATGAAAACAATTTGTCCAAAGCAATTTAGTAAAAACAATAAGCTGGGCATCAGGACAATTGAGCCAAAACAAAACTTACTTAAAATAAACTACCCCAGAAATGATTTTTCACAAATTTTAAATATAGAGTAGTTTCATAACCCTTTGTGTGCTCTTAAGAGATTGGCTTGTTTGGTTTTGAAAATTGTTTTCTACTTTTTAGTTTTTTAAAGTTCTGGCTTGACTGTTAGCTGCTACCCACAATCTGCATGATTTAGAAGAATTAAAAGGTGATTTAGCCTACATGTAAATGTTCACCATTATGGAGTTACTTTACCAAAGCAACCTGTTTCATCTACTACCCAGAGAAGAAGAAAACAAGTACAATGAGATTCCTCCCACCTATCTCCCACCCCACACAAATTCACAAGGTATATTTGACCAAGGGACTATAGTGGGACTGTACTATTTTCTTTTTGTCTAAAATTTGATCAAAGTGGCCCAGGAAGTCAGGCATTGCTGGTCTCTGTCTCATGAAAAGCCCTGTCAAGTCAAAGTCAAGCATGTGCTAAGATAAGCCCTTTTCTATAAGAAGAGAGAAGATTGGATGTGACTTAGTCTTCATGTCCACTGACCCCTCACCCCCAAAAGAGAGACCAGTATTCCTGCAACTCTGGATTTTTTTTTTTTTTTACCATCGACCTCCGCCCTCCCCTACATGCACACATACACACCTATATTATGTTAATGTGTTTCTATTCCTCACAATCAACAAATCCCTGGAGCAATATAAATGTGCAATAATCAGTAGTTTACTGAAATAAGTTACAAAGTAACTTGTTCCACATACTCTGATTTTTATGGAAAATATGCACACTTACATGATTAGAAGATAATCTGGATATATAAATACTATGTGTTAATATTATCTCTTAAAATATTATCTCTTGAGGGTGAGTTAATGGCTTTTTAAAATTGTGTCAGTTTTCATGTATTATTGTAATGAGCGTGCATCGTTTTATTATTTCTTAAAGGAGAAACTTAATGAGGGAACGGATTCCTATTGTTGACAATTTGGTTTGTTACAAGATATCCTCAAATCTTAGACAAGTTTAATATAGTGCGGTGAGGAGCCTGGGGACTAAAGCTACAAAGTGTGAGTCTGAATCCTGGCTCTGCCACTTACTAGGTGTGTAGCATTATTAGGCAAGTTCTTTTCACAGAAAAAAATCTGAATTATTACAAGAGGCTTTACTGAAAAAATGGAATTAGAAAGTTTGATATATAAAGGTTTACACAAAATAGTTTTATATAAAGGGCAGTGCAGGTAAAAATGGCATTGCATCAGTTGGCTTTTGCTGCATAACAAACCATCCTCACATTTGGTGGCTTTGGGTGCCTGGGTGGCTCAGATGGTTAAACAACTGCCTTCAGCTCAGGTCATGATCCTGGAGTCCCAGGTCAAGTCCTGAATTGAGCTCCCAGCTCCACGGGGAATCTGCTTCTCCCTCTGACCTTCTCCCCTCTCATGCTCTCTCTCACTCTCTCTCTCTCTAATAAATAAATAAAATCTTTAAAAAATTTTTTTAAAACTTTGGTGGCTTTAAGAGCAATCACTAATTCAGTTTGTGATTCTGTGAATACAAGTCTGGCCTTGGCTCAGCGGGACTCACTCAAGCATCTGTAATCAGGTGTGGGCGGCTCCATGGGTCTCATCCTCCAGCAGGCTAGAGTAAGTTTGCTTTCCTGGCATCTGTGCATGTTTTTGATCAAGACTTTTAGGAGTCCATGATCAACACATCAGTTATAATACGCCTGGATTAGCCTGTAAATGAAGGCTGTAAAGCTGAACTTGGGAGCAGGAGCTTATCACTTCCTTGAATGAAGAGCAAAGCAGAGTCCTAGACCTACGAGGAACATTCATATAAGAGTTTGAATAAACCCTGGAGAATAACCTGGCCCCATCTCTGGGAATGAATTTTTTGTTTTGTTCTGGTGTTACTGATATGATTAATTTCAGCTCCTCTTCAAGGAACTACCTTTACAAGCAATTCATATACATAAATATTTGATGCAGCTTAAAACAGATTTCAATAGTATCCTCTTAAAATATTTTATTAATAAAATTCACTCTAGATATGAACTATGTTTACTGAGAAACAAATTTGCAATTTTGGTTGTTTGTTTTTCTAAGATTGTTTATTTATTTTGGAGAGAACAGGCCAGTTGGGGGAGGGGTAGAGGGCGAGGAAGGGGAGAATCTCAAACAGACTCCAACTGAGTGTGGAGCCCTATAGGGGGCTTGATGTCACGACCCTGAGATCATGACCTGAGCCAAAATCAAGAGTCTGATGCTTAACCGACTGAGCCACCCATGCACCCCTGCAATTTTTTTTGCCGGTAGGAATAATGAAAATATCTTCAGTACAAACTAAGTGTCTGAAACAAATATGATTAGTTTGAGTATAGTTTCTTGGGGGGGCAGGAAATGCATGTTTAAAATTTGCCTAATGAGTTTTGGAAATGAAACAAAAAAGTCTGAACAGGATACTAAGCCACTGGTTGATGCCAACTACATGTAATTCACAAATATGTCAGCAGATGGCAACTGTGAGCTTTAAATTTCTAAAGTTTTGCTTTAGCCCAAAGTACTGCTGGAGAAGAATCAAAGCACCTGTTTATTGATGGTTTGTTTTTAACCTACAATCCTTCAAAAAAGGACCTGGTATCAATTTTTAACTCTGAAAGTTCTTCCTACTTGATTAGATTGCTGAACTAACAGATGTTTACCGCGCTTACACTGAGGAAAAACAATAAAAGAGTACATTATATTTTAGTGGATATACTAGATTTTACATTTTGGAAACTGCAGCCATTGCTGAAAATCCATAGAAACGAAGTCATTCTGATGTATCTGTCTGTAAATCAAAACCCAGCTGCTTTAATAAGGTAATGTTTTATTGGTAGTGAAACCGTGCCCGGTAGGATTAATTAGGTTGAAACTAGCAGTTGAAAGCTTGTTTTCCAGAGAACGGTTTCCCTCTAATAAGCTATTGTGTCTTTTCAGACTCCACTAACAAACTCATTAACTGTCTCTGCAGACGCCTGGACTCCAGGTCAACCGATATGGCTCCAGCCTATGAACAAGCAAGACCCTGCATTCCTTCCCTGAGATAAGGAGCCCAAGACCCCACCATTTTATACCGGCTCTCAGAGCATGCCTACAGTCCCTTCTCCTTGTCCTAAGACAACTTTCTGACCTCAGGGGCTAAATTTCGCCTTGTTGGTTTTAAGTCTCCACCCCAAAGTGAACGTGGGATGTTTGTTACATATACTTTTGCTCAATGCACATGCTCCATCTTTCTTCATGAATAGTCATCCGTTTTCCTGCCCTTTTCATCAACATGTATATAATCTCAAACCCCATGATTATAAAAAACTTGTTCTCTTCCCCTTCAGGGAAGTGAATTTGAGACTTGTCCTCTAGTCTCCTGGTTTGCTGCTTTTCAAATAGACCTTTTCCTTGCTACATACCTTTTCCTGGCTTTACTGTGCGTCCATCAGGAAGACAGATTTGGGTTTGGCTGCTGTCGTCCTTAACGTCAGTCCCTGGTTGTCATCAGCATCACCTGAAATGTGGTTAGAAATGCAAATCCTCAGGCTCCACCCTAGGCTTACTGAATCAGAACTCTGGGAACAGAACTCAGCAATCTGTTTACCAAGCCCTCCAGATGATTGTAATGCCTGCGAACTTTGAGAACCAGTGCCTTGAAAGCAACTAGAAGTGCAGGAGAGAGGTTCTGAACTGATCATTTTTATTCAGGTATAATTGACATAAATGCAGTAATAATTAACTGTGTAGCTGATTATTGCTTACATGTGATTTAGCAAACAGTAGAGTTTGCAAAATAAGAAACATAAAATAGTATACAATTTACATAGACTCAGAAAGATAGAATGCTAGTGCTTAATTTCCACACATTTCTTAAACTGAATGAAAAATTTGTTGGAGGCACCTGGGTGGCTGAGTCGGTTAAGCAGCTGCCTTCAGCTCAGATCATAATCTCAGGGTTTAGGAATCGAGACCCACATCGGGCTCCCTGCTCAGTGGGGAGCCTGCTTCTCCCTCTGCCTGCTGCTCTGCCTACTTGTGTTCTCTCTCCATCTCTCTAATAAATAAATAAATAAATAATATTTTTAAAAAATGTAGAATATTTGTTTATGTACCCTTCTAGATGGTACTGAAAGGGATAACATTATAGTAAATTGTATGTTGGAACTTGACTAACAAAATTAAATCAAAATATGATTATTTCCAAGGAGTAGAACAATCTTCAGGAAGGAAGGAAAACAATTCCCTATAAAACAGGTGTTATTCTTATTTGTATTACCATGTTTGCGTATTCCATTCTCTCTTAGGCATTGTTAAATCCTCCTTCAATTCTGTTGCAGGAATAGGATGCACAACCATTTAAATTAACAACAAATAGGCCACATTTTCTTTTGTAAACAAGGGAAGGTACGCTAGAATTCTTTATCACTGTCATCATTTTATCTTAAACACTGCTTTGCCTCAATTACCTTCCTACCTGACAAATGTTTTATTAATTTTTGTTTTAGTTCAGAATTTCTCCAAGAACACAAACTACTGGTTCCCATGAAGAGGCAGTGTTTATTCAACTTCCTCAGTCTAGAGGCAACCTTTCTTATTCTTAACATATAAATAGTTTTTACAGTGTTAATAAATCGATTTGTAAATCACATTAGGTACTTATGGGGGAAATAGCAAGAGCAAAAGACCATAAATAATCATCGTATTCTCACTCTCTAACAATGGAATTGTTTGTGTCTTTCTCACTTTTGTGGTAACCAGATACGATAATGTTTAAACACCTTGATCTTTATGCTTGGATTTTATCTCTTGGCTATAGTTTAGATGCTTTGATTATTACCTAGAATATGTGTGTTAGAATTCAATAAATAGATATAAACATATACATACATAGTTTAAAACTGAACCTTAAAATATGGACTTTGATAAAATCATATTAATTTTCAACTCCACTTACCTGAGCTTGCAGGTATCTATCTAGGTATCAATT
>CM052887.1:44370511-44453731 GCA_028534135.1 Potos flavus
CTGGGCTGCTTCCATCATTTGGCTATTGTAAATAATACTGCTATAAACATAGGAGTGCATGTATCCCTTTGAATTAGTGTTTTTGTACTTTGGGGGTAAATACCCAGTAGCACAATTAGTGAAATCAGAGAAAGACAAATGCCATATGATTTCACTCATATGTGGAATTTAAGAAATAAAACAAATGAGCAAGGGAGAGAGAGGGAGAGAGAGAGAAAGAGAAAACAAGAAACAGACTGTAGAGAACAAATTGATGGTTACCAGATGGGAGGTGGGTGGGGGGATGGGGGAAATAGGTGATGGGGTTAAAGAGTGTGCTTGTGATGATGAGCATTGGGTGATGTCTGTGATGCATGGAATTGCTGAATCACTATGTTGTAGACCCGAACATAATATAACACTGTATCTTAACTGTACTGGAATTAAATTTTTTTAAAAAAGAAAAAAAATAGTAAACTAGTGTGTGTGTGTGTGTGTGTGTGTGTGTGTGTAGTCTTGAGAACCACTGTTGGTCGGGAAGGAGTAAAGGAGGCATAAGATGGGTGGTGGGGCTGCTTTCTGAAGCTATGATGTGATCTTCATATAATTTATTGTCCTTTTATGAAGCCTAGGGTTCATATTTCTTCTAAGGCCCTAGTTCCTTTCCAACTAGACTTTTTTTTTATATAGATTTTATTTATTTATTTGACACATAGAGAGAGATAGTGAGAGAGAGAGAGAGAGCACAAGCAGGGGGAGCTGCAGGCAGAGAGAGAGGGAGAAGCAGGCTCTCTACTGAGCAGGGAGCCTGATGGTGATCTGAGCTGAAGGCAGACGCTTAACCAAATGAGTCCCCCAGGCGCCCCCCCCCCCAACTAGACTTTACTACAGCAAAGTTTCAACATCTTTTGAAAGGTTTTCAAATCCAAGGAATCTAAATGGTAAAAATTAACCATGGTGCTTGCAAGAATACCTATGGACATTCTCATTTACTTCCATCTGCCTTTAGCTCACTGCAGAACAAAAATAGAAAACAATTTTTTTTTTAACTATTACCTTAAAGCTGTAGTTTAATAAGCCACCTGCTGGCTGAAGAGTCTGTGTGGGCATGAATTCGCAGGTCCTTGACACTAAATACATTCCAAAGAATGTGATATGGGAAGTTTGAGGGTGGAAAGTAGATAAAAATGAAATTTAGACACGATGCATTCTGATACACAATTTACTCTCAAGTAATTAAACAAAATGCATATTAATGGATCATATCTAGACTCCCTCTCACAGCCACAGGGGACTCTTAATACTTCTATGCTTTGGAAATTATTACAATAATGAATTCATCTTTATCCCGTGGCAGAGGGGACTTTCCCAGTTGTGAAAGAATGCAACAGTGAGCACAACTTTACAAGGGAAGATATTACATAAAAACCACAATTTCTCAATAAAATAAAAATCTGGGGGCACCTGGGTGGCTCAGTGGGTTGAGCCTCTGCCTTCAGCTCAGGTCATGATCTTAGGGTCCTGAGATCAAGCCCCGTGTCGGGCTCTCTGCTCAGCAGGGAGCCTGCTTCCCTCTCTCTGCCTGCCTCTCTGCCTACTTGTAATCTCTCTGTCAAATAAATAAAATCTTACAAAAAAAAAAAAATCTAGACCGCCGAGATTCACACTGAAAGGAGTGTTCCTAGTTGAGAAGGACCAATGACTAATGAAAGCTTCCCTTGTGTCTCACTTTCCCTTGATGTTTCTTATGATTCCTGCTGTCATGCACATATTGGCATTAGAGAAACACTCTGTAAAGTGTCAGCTCCCTTGAATAAAACCTCTTCCTCTGATGTCCTTGGCACAGATAAGTAGGTTATGCTAGAGATTTAAAAGAAGAAAAAGACAGATACTACAAGAAATGAACTTATCTGATAAAGGCGAACTTTTGCTTGTGACAAAATTAGTTCTCTCTATAGCTTGCTGATCCCATCCCCCGATGAAACCCAGGGAAAAAATAATCTTGCCTCAGTTTCTAACTTACGGCTCCCTGCCTGTCTCCAATGAACTCATAGATTTTCCATCCTCTTTACATTCAAGGTATGGAGAGCTCCCGTTTTCTCTTTAGTTGTCCAGGATCCTTCTTTGGCATTCCCGTTTCCAGTTGGAGCACATGCCTGTCTGCTGGTGACTAACATTTTTGTTGAAGCTGCCTTTGTCACTAGCTCCTGCCGGCTTGGTGACCAAGGCTGGATTCACCAGCTGGTTCAGGGATAGGAAGACCAGTTAAACAAATTCGAGTGCCTAGAGTGAGGTGAGTAGCCGCAGAGGTCAAAACTTGACAATTGCAGAGATGAAGTCTCAGGTTCAAATGCAGGACCCAGAAACTGAAATCAAAGCACTGCCACAGAACCAGAAATTTGGATCTGAAATCAGAAGAAGCTGAACAAATAAAGGGCCGTGGTTCCCAGGGGATGGAGTTAGGGTTTTATGGACTTGAGGGTATATAAGTTACCTGATTTGATTGAATGACTCTAAGATTCATGAGTACAGCAAGAAATGACCTTACCTTTCAGGTGAAATATTAATAATGTCTTACCACGTTATCCATATTTCATATTAAATAAATTATATTAACCTGATAGAGGAATATTCACATTTATAGTTGATGCACATTATCATAACACTTAAATGGTTTTCACCTGCTGCACTGCCCTCCTTTTTGTTGATAGATAGCAATAGGCTAATATTATCACTACTTCCTCTGTTGCGACTTGGAAACAACATTCTTTCCAGCAATTTGTTTTATCTTGGAAGACCTAGAACCTTTTTAAATTAAGTTTAAAATTTTCTTCTCAAAGACCGGTGTAAAAGTATTGATATAATTAGAAGATAAAAAAGACATACAAGTCCAGATCTCAAAAGATATTTTAGATATTAAGGAGTGGAGTGCACATCTAGATAGCATTTGTACACTTTGAGGACATTTGTATGAATAAGACTGAGTATCACCTCTGTCCTCGGCTGATTGACAATGAGGAACAGAGTGAGGGATGGTAGAGCCCCCTACAAAGGGACCTGTAGCTTTTCTTTCCTGAGCAATGATCTTGGAGAGCCCAAGGGATATCTTCCAGCCCTCCATCAGGATGTTGTGAAATGACATTGGAGGACCCCTGTCTTAGTGAGTAGGTGAGGACAAATATCCTGATTGATTAGAAACAAGGAGCAGTCATGAGTCCTGATTCCTTGAGGTTAAACACTTGATGCAAATTTGATAAGATTTTAGAATTTTCTGTGAAGCTTCAGCCAAATTCTAGAGTCTCTCTGGCAATTTTCAGTAACACAATACATTTTGGCTTTGGGGATAGGGCTTGCAATGTATTATGTGGCTAAGAGGGTAGAGCCTCTGGGTGTTAATGAAGAAAAAACTTCAAAATCAATAGTCCCTAGTTGATGTGAAAGAAAGTTTAAAGATGGAACCTAGTTCTTAAGGATTTCCAGTTAAGTGAAGGCTATGTGCCTAAAACTAGTTAATATAGACAATGTCGAACTATTAAAATATTTAACTCAATTTGTTTAGATCTAGAGTTTGACTTTTTACAATACATTTCTTGGGAAATACATTCCTAGTTAAAGACTCTTGTATTCAGTAAATATTTTTCCCGGCAAAAAGAATAATAAAAAAACACTTTTGTATAATTTTACTAGGCATTCACATTTCAAACAATTTCTGAATTGGTTTCCTCTGCTCCGAGTAACTCACAACCTGTGATTTATGGTTTTGGAATAATTGAATTTCTTGGCTGTCACATACTCTGAGTAAGAAATATTACATATGTTTCCAGGAAAGTGATTTAAGGAAGACAAGAATAAAGCGATGCCAAGTCCTGAAACTTTATTTGGAAACTGTGTTCTAACCAAATGGTACTTAAGATGCTCTATCTAAATTTCTGAAACGTGTTTGCTAAATAATCTTTGAAAATGCAGCATTGGACATACGGTTTCTAAACATGCCACTTTTGAGCTTAAATCAGTGAAAAAAAGTGGAGGACCGTAGATTGTTGTTCTCACCTTCCCAAGCATAAAAAATGCAGAATTTTTCATTGACGCATGGTAACAGGCTGAGTAAATTTCTTCAAAAATAGAAGTTACACAACATCTCATTTTACCTGTCAAACATAAATATTTAGTTATTTACTGGAATATTTCCATGAACAGAATTTTTTTTAAACATGAGAACTCTAGCAACTTTTAGATTTTATTACGGATTTGGCCTACACTGCATTTTTGCTTGTTTTTCTTGGTCTATGGACTTAACTGGTCCATCAACTTCAAATTTCATGGAGAGCTTACCATTGTTTTTACATTTTATTTTAAAGATAAATGGTTGGCTGAGGGTTAAGGACAGTTGCCCTCTCTGTGGTTTTGACTAGCATTGACCGATAAGACTTTCTGAGGTGATGGTTTTCCCTGTGTGGCTATTGAGCACTTGGAATGTGGCTAGCTCTATTCAACTGAGGAACTGAATATTTAATTTTGTTTTGATTAATTTATATATATATTTAATCACACATGGTTAGGTTAGTGGCTACACTATCAGATAATATAGGTAGACCTTAGAAAAGTGAGTTTATGACCCTGGAGCAATTCAAGCCTACATTTCTATGTAGCATTAACATTTGTGCTTTGGATTGTGTTCTAGGGTTTTTCTCAGTGGCTCTCAATTAGGAGGCAATACTTACCTGCCAAAGAGATAGGTGAAAATTTGTTAGGACATTTTTGTTTGTCCGGGGGTATCCTCCTGACATTTACTAGATGGGGGACCAGAGATGCTTAATGGCTTAAAATGCATAGGGCAGTCTGCACAATGAATTACTGTCCACCCCAAAAGCCAGTAGCAACGATTTGACAAACACCAGGTCAGCAGAGTTCTCTGAATATTGTGGTTTCATCTGTGAGATCGCGGGCGACTTCAGTCCTACCTGTAGCTAAATCTGTCTCCTACAATGCGTATCTTATTAATGCTTGCCTCCGTGGGACCTCACTTTCTTATGTTCATTTTGTCCTGCATCTTCGACCACTCCTTCTCTACATTTTCCATCTCAGAAAATACCTTGTCTGAATTCCACATCCACTAGCTGGGACTCTCTCTGCCTCTTCATTCACAGCATCCTGTCCCCTGCCAATCTCAGAACCTAGTGGGGGAAACTATTATTTGTATTATGATGAAAAGAGAGTTCACACCATATGCAGTTTCAAAGCACACCATTTTATTACATAGACATATCGATAGAGTCATCATACCATGTTCCAGTTCTAAACAATTGTATGTGTGTGTGTGTTTAAACACACACACACACGTTTAAAATTTTCCAAGCAGAATCCACTTTTATTCTTTTATGCTTACAATAGCTTCACCTTTTTGTAGCTAGTCTCTACAGCACACCACCACACTAGTGTCACATATTTTGTTTCTTAATTTACTTTCCCCCAAGGGTAGGCTCACACTAAAACTGTAATGTAGTCACTTAAAGTATTCTAGGTCATAGTTCAACTTATTGTGAAAATTGAATTTTCAAGTACTTGAACAATGTCTTCCTAACATCCCCTACTTATCTCAAAAAGAATCACTCTGTATCCCCAATAAATCCCTCTAAATAACTGAGCCCTGAAAATATTGGGTTAAAAGAACTACATTTAAAGACATATCTATATCTGGTTATATACACATTAGCCTATTTGGGTAATTGTCATGATTGCATCTCTTCTTAACTCTATATCAAAGCAGTGATATGCCTACTTTGTCCTTTGATAGGTGATTTCATAAATTATTTCAAAAGGCATTAAAACATCTTACTGATGTATAGAACTCTGTATTATACAAATATGTCTACAAAGAAATGCCACCTAGAGTCAGTGGTTATTCCTTCAGTACAAAACTACATCCTTGTGTAAATTCAGTAGAGCCATATATATATACAAAATATCTGGATCGTGTAGTTTAGATTTTCAGTGATAAAGATTATGCCTGTTGGTGGCATCGAAAGAACAGTGATAATGTTGATTCACTATTTGAAGTTGCATTTATGGGCAACTTCTATAATCTACTGTATATTGAAGTTATTCATATGAGTTAGGAGCCTTCAAACACTACACCAAACAACCATAGCCCAGCTATTTCTTTTAACTATCTACAGCCATAATTTCTTTATGAGTCAACTTAAATAGGGTAGGTGATGATCACGACACTCTAAAACTAGAAGACCTTCAGATTTCCATTAACTGGAGTTGTTATTTTGTTATCATAATTCAAACCCATATTTTGTTTCTAAATGGTAACATTTACGTTAAATTTACCTGTGGTTCAATAAGTAACCCATAAAAATGACCTGAAAATTGATTAGCTTTGGGGAAAAATAAAAGTATACAATCAATGAGAACCACATATTTTAAAATATTAGATTTATCTGTTATCAGAGGTTGTGTTCTCATAAATATTTTCAAAGACCATTCTATTTCCTTGCCTATTCATATTGTCATAGATGGCTATTTTAACATTGCATTATGGAAGAGAAGGACTGAATCTAACTATATAAATGTAAGCCTATCTTTTTGTTTCCTTCTACAAAGAACTCTTTCAGGTTCTTTGGATATACGTATTCTTAAAAATGGTCTGTCTATATTATTTCATGTAAATTATAAAATTTTAAAAAGATCTAAATTAAATTCTAGCAAAGCAAATTATAACTTTACCTTTTGGGCACACATCATCTGTCCTTTTGTATAATTTAATTGGGCAGCAAAGTGTTTGAAAGATAAGTATCATGAAAATCACAAGTCATTATGTCTATATTTATAAATGTGGAAGCATATGATTTAAAGTTGTTATGTTTATAAATCAGTACTAATCATTGTTATTACAGAAATGCCGTAATAGTAAAATAGCCAGATAAGTAATCTATCTTTATACTACACTATTCCGATCACTCAACTTCATAAATATCAGTCACAATGATATTTACACACAGCAGACATAATAAAAAGGATAAAAATGAACAAATTTAGTAGAAATCAAACGTGTGATTTTGTGGGCATAGAAAAGCCTTGAAAAATTGCTTTCCCATCTCTTTGGGAATAGAATCTTGATAATACCCCAACAGCATTACAATTTCTTTTTGATTATCTATTTACATTCATGTATGCTATAAATATATGCTGTATATATTTTCTATATTTACAGTATATACACACACACATACACACATACATTATTTTGTTCTTAGGCTCATTCATGAACATGCAGATCAATCTGCACATTATAATCAAAACATATTTATTTTCCTTAAATGCTACTCATTTATAACTTTTCACCCTTGTGGAAAAATGCAAAAATATCATACAGATTAGTATGGTCTCTCTCTAAAAAATTTCTCTTTTTTATGCTTTAGGGTTTTTTTTTTGTCATTTACAAATAAATTATGAAATATAGTTCATTCACAAATTGGAAATAATTATAATGTTTTTATAACAAGGCATTACTGAGGTTTTGAATTGTGGTATTCTTGAAGCCATTGTCTTTCAAAACAAAGACATCAATAACTTATTGTTATTTCTTGATATTTGCACTTTTGATTATTTATATGAAATATATCATTACAAATCTAATACTCATGCTAGTCAAATAGTGTTTTTGTAGAATACGAATTTTTCTTTCTGTTTATTCCTTTTTTTTTTTCCTGAAAAGTCTTTAGAACAATCTGGAATATCTGTTCAAATTACTGCACCAGAACATTTCTGGAAGGTTCTCACCCAAAAAGAAAAAAATAAAATAAAGCTAAAGAAATAAGTGAGGCAAACTGAGGGAGAATGATTATACTGGGTGCCCATGAGAGAAAACAGCAAATGCAAGAACTGTTTTAATTTTATCCCCTACTCCTTTGGTATTTCCTTTCCTCATGAAAATCCTAAAAAATGTTCAGTTCTTTAAAACATTGATTATACTCTTCCGTTAAATATCAGTTGTGGTCCTCCATTGCTCATGTTGTCTGTCATTTCCTGTTAGGAAAATAAGATGAATTAGTTAAAATTTACTTCCAGAGTAAGATATTGATTTGGTTCATGGGTTTGCAAAACAGAAATTTCAAGCCACTGAAAAACTTGCTGAGTTTTGGGGGAAGGACAAGGATTGATATTGTAGTTGCATTTGACAAAATGAAATTTCATGGCATCTTGGAGCACATGAAAATGCTGAAATGATAGTCTGTTAGACCAAAATCTTCTACGCACAAAAACACTTCACTCTGTCCCCAGTCCCCTGAGTCTCTCCTTCTCTTTCTCAACTTTATTTTGGAAAGACCTCACCTAGAAAGAAGAAAATGGTTAAATGCCTACACTTTCCCCCTTACATTGGCTTCTCTGCTGAGGGGTTACCTCATTCTATAGAAAAATGCATGGTCTTTTTGCAAAGACCTTAAATAGGTCCACAAGGGGATTATTGCTTATATGTAATGGTGGATCACAAATAAATCACAGTGGGGAAGCTTGGTTTTCATGACACTATCACTCATACAGTAAAAAAAAAAAGCCCAACCAAACAAATAGTAAAACTTCTTAATATGTTTCTTAAGGGATCAATTATGAAGATGCTAATAAGGAAAACTACATGGAAGGCAAATGACGATTTAGATAGAAAGGATGAACTAACATAAGTTCCATAAGTTCCATTTGCAATTTGAGAAAATGTTAACTTAAGAAAAATTTAGATGTTTTGAATTCATATTAAAATCCTCCCTAAACATTAAAAGGTAATGAGATGTGAAGCCCATTCACATTTATAATGGTTAGTGTGCCATATTATAAATAATATTTAAGCAAAAATATCTAAAAATCTTTCCACACGTGAACAAGCCTATTTGCAAAAGTGTAGTGTAAGGAAAATTCAAATCCAAATTCTTGTTCATTTATCTCAAGCCTATCAGTTTATATTTGATTGCTGTTTGGGAGAATTAGAAATGTTTGCTCTTGTAAACTTTAGAAATTCTTCCCAAGTATTTATTTGAAAAATGAAAAGGTATCCATGCCCTATTTTGACTCTCTTCTCTTAGAAAATTCAATATAGGAGATGAAATAGAATAAAAATACTTGCTTCTTGTTTTGGCTGGTTTGGAAAGTTGCTTAGGGAGAGGATCTGTGAGGGACTGGAAGGTAGAAATTGGCCTGGTTTTTGAACTTTGCTTTTGAAAACTTTGTTGTCTTTTGAAAGATGTGGCAAAATTTCTTCCAAGAAAATTGGGAGAAAGGAGACCAGAGGCACTGGGGACGCGTCCTATTCTCACATCAAGATCTGTCTCTCCAGGCGAGGTGCCTGGCCTCTTCCAGGTCCTAAGGAGTAATCTCATATCTGGGTATCCATTATATCTTCCTGGTAAGGTGCCAAGGAAATACAAGAAAAAAGCCGAGAAACTCAAACTTCTTTAGGATGAAGACTAACAAAAAGTGAAGAAGGTCCTTTGGCTCCAGGAGCCTGTTTCTATGGCCTAGTGCTGGTTCAGTGACTGGCTTGCTAGGTGTGCACATGGTAAAAGTAGGTGTGGAAACACCGTGGGGTTGTCGGGCTGAGGTTGAGTTCATCGGCAGGAAACCCGATTTAAGGCTTCATTCAAGAACTCACTGTGGGTGGCAAGTTAAATAGAAACGATTCTTCAAAAATGGTCTTTAACAAAAGTTACTCATATAGCTTTTTCGATTCCTCATACTAGTACAAAAACAATTTCCTAATGAATTGATAAAAGTAAGATTCTTCAGTGCTTGTTCTTCTCTTAAAATAACTTGCATTCCAAAAAGTAGCTTAAAAACCATAAAAACTAATCTAATGTAGAATATTTAATTGCAGGATTAAGAAAAAAATCCAGTTTTTAAAAAGCTTAAAAACGAAAAGCATTTTCCTAAGTAAATTCACACTAATATGGACACTGTAAAATCAAGAGTAGGAGAAAAGAGCAGAAATTAGGTTTTAAATGCATTAGCATTTTTAGTTTATTTGCAAATAGGCATGTCCAATTTGGCAAGAAGAATATACTCTAAATTTGGGCAGGACTAAATGTGACTATTTGCAAGTGGATATACTTTCCACCATTGGGCCATAGTATCAATGAGACTTTGTGCATTTCCAATTATATTGTTTAACCAAAGCGAGAATGGCGACTATTTATTTTTAGCAACCGAAAGTATAGGAAATAAATGTGAAATGTATCACATCAGATACTTTTGTCAAAAGACAGCTCTCCTACAGCACTTTTACTGTATTAGTGTCAAACTTATGTTATCTGCTCATGCAATTTTGGCACGAGGGAGATACACACCTGTCATTAAAACCAAAACTCGGGTCTGTGAATGATGGCACTGAGTCGGAATCATGATGTAGCAGAAAACAAAGGAGTCATGAATCATCCAAACAGAAATGTGTTTGGATGCTTATAGGAGGCTGAATATTTTAAATACTCAACCAACTTTCAAGCTGCAAGACTCTGTCTGCCATGTAGGTTTCTGTTGGGTCCTCAAAGTACTTCTTGTGAAAGTGATACTTTGAGGAGCAACGAGCATCAGAGCATCAGTCCAGACTGATCTGCTGACATCATGGCTTCCTAGAAAGAGGCATCGCTTCCTGCGGTGACATTACAACATGGTAACTCCCTAGAAATCAGCGTACCTTGTAGGTAACTCTGGTGTCGGGGGCACCACCGGGCAGCTGGGCAAGTCGGTTATTTCAATAGCCCTCAATCTCTAATATAAATATAACAATCATATAATAAATATTGTACAAACATACACATACAAAAAAACTAAATCACAGTAGTATAAAAATAGAGCACAAATGAGCTATTATCCAAATACTTAATGGTAATCTATTTTTAACAACCCATTTATTAAAATTATCAGTCCCACTAATTGTACCATAATTTTTTTTTTGAAGAACATGTGTACATCAGTTCCAGATTGCTTATTTCATGGGGTGATTTAAGAATATCTACTCTCTGTATTTGAATGTATTGATTGTGTACAAAATAGAAACAAAACTATGGAATAAATGTTTTTTCTTCAGAATAACATTATGAAGAAATATGCAGTATAACTCTTGCTACTCTGTCTTCTATTCTGTGGTTGTGCAGTTTTATTTCCATGATATCAAGTGAAATATGATGTGGCCATTATCTTAGCCAGTTTAGTTTACAGATGTTTTATCTTTTCCTTCGTAGATCCAGTAACAGGAACCGAATTAAGAAATACGTGCAAAATGCAATAGAAACACAGACAGCTCACTATATCATCTGTCCTTCAAGCAATAAATGTTACTTCCTGTTTGAATGAGTTTCATGAAACAATTATGCAGGAATATTGTTTACAATATAGGCAAAGCTACCCAAATATGCATGAAGTTTAGATGAGAATTTAACGAAGCTTTATGTGGATTATACTATCTGCACTGGGAGGCAAGGCTTTTTGTTGCCTTATTAAAAGGTCCTTTTATGCTTCAAAATCTAATTTACATAATCAAATGCATCTACTTACAAGCACAAGAGGTGAGGTAGAAAGGGGAATTCATCAGATTTCTAAAACTGGCATTGTTGAGTTGAGAGGGTATTTGTTTTATGTGTTTTTCCTCAGTACAATACATAAAATCCATATTTATAAGGCATTCAATATTTTATGAAATGCTATTTTAGGAACTGTGTTTTGGTATAGATAGAGAGCTATGAAATTGTTGAAAACAGGTGTACCCAAAATAGCGGAGAAAAAAATAATAACAAATTTCTATTCTTAGCCCAATAGGGCCAAAATTTTAGAAAATCCAATTCCTCAAATTCTCGTCTAAAGCTGCCAGTTGATTGACCAAGATTTGACTGCAGTCTTCACATGCTAGCGGTGAGCAGAAGAGGTACAAAACTCACTTTCTCAGCCATTTCATGAGAGTGGTGCAGAGAGTGCTCCCTCTCGGAGAACATCCTCCTCTGTTCATAGCTGGCTAGTCGACAAGTTAGCCAGGAAGAGAGGGTGCAGCCGCCGATCCCAATGCACGCAAGGGACATGGAGGCAAGATGCAGAGGATAGAGGGAAGAGGTCTTCTTTGTCACTGCCCGAAGGAACTGAAAATTCAGGATGCCCCCAATGAGTCCACAGATGCAGCAGGCAGAGAAAAGGATCATCTGAGAAGAAAAAGAAAGGGAGTGTCAAAGCAAGGGAGCCAAGCTGCCCGGACACAGTGCCTTGTCCTGCTGCACCTCGAGGATGACAGAGCTACAATGGAGAGAGCACAGACCGCAGTGTTTCAGAATTAATAGCTGACTATAGAAAGGCCAGGGACACATCTTTTGAAAACGCTGAAATAAGCAAAATTTGTCTTCAAGGTAGATTCAGATTTAAATCATATTTACTTACTATCTATCATGTGCTTACTATGCTAGGAACTTGAACAGATACTATCCCAAATTGACCCCCAGGAAACTTCTGAGAGAAATCGTAATACACATTTTGGACAATGAATGGTGAGCAGGTAACACGCAAGTTTAGGGACTGAATCCAGATTTTCTGACTCTAAATCTAGTTTTACTATGTTAATCCCCCTAAAATATCTAAATATCTTCTCATTGAACGGTGATGAGTTCCACCAAACTTCAGATCTTTATACTTCTCTAGCTAAACGACTGTGGGGAGTTTGGTTACTTCTCTTTTTCATTCCTTGGAGTTTTGTTGTGTATCTATTTCCCCCAAATGATAATTAAGGGACTCCCTGTGAACTGTCCCTTAATATTACAAATTTTTTGTTACTTTGTGGCACCACAGTGAAGAATACACAATAGACATTCCAAAAATACTGTCTGGTTGTTTGGGGGAAACACAGGATGTGGCTTTGCTTTTGATCTTATTATTGGTTTGATCTGGGTCTCTGTTAAGAGATCTCGAGGGTTTTATTCTACCTAAATAACAAAAATTTAACTGAATATTCCAAAAGCTTTAATGATTTTATTTTATATTTGCATTTAGTTTATATTCCCCCGTGGGCTTTCCTTATACTTTATAGTGCGGTACTAATTTAATTATCTACACTTATTTCCATTTTTCTCCAGAACATAGTCTTCACTCCAGTCCTCTCTCTTGCCAATCCTACAGCTGTTCATTCCCACCTCAGTGACATTTTCCATTTCCCAGAAATGATGTTGCTTCTTTCTTGGACTCCTAGATGGAAGGCCCAAAGGCAGTCCTAACTTCCTCAGAAAGCCTTCCTGGATTTGCTGCTCTTCTCCTTTGGCAAAATTCCATTGAGCAAACAGCTATGTAACTATGTAGCATTTAATTTTACAGTATCAGGAATTATTTGCTGTTGATGTGAGTTGAGTTTAGCAAGCATTTATTGACACCTAGCATCTGTTAGGCCCTGAGCGAGGCAGCTGTTGGCATTATAAAAAAGAATAGCTCATAGTTATTGTCCTTGAGTATGCTGCGGTCTTGTGTGAGAGAAAATTCAACATTTCAACATGGTATGGCAAATATTAAGAGAAAGGGATGAATTGGTTGCCCTTGGAATAAGGAGGAAGAGAACGTAGCCCAACCAGGAGTTTCAGACAAAGCTTCCCTGATAACATGTCGTCTAAACTAAGGGCATGCAGTTCCCAGAAAAGGGTAAGGCCCCAGATACCTGAAATAGCATAGTGAAATAGCATGATGGGCAGAAAGAATTATAAGTACTTTGTAACTTGTAACTCTAACTTAATTCAGCACCCTTATTGTGTCTGTCTCACAGTATTTATCTCCAAGACTGCAAATCCAATAATGGATGAGTGTCTTTTTATGGTTGATTAAATATAATACTGAGTATCAATGACCAAATAATTGAATCATCCCAAGTAGGAGCCCATTGCTCCTGGTTTCACAAAGAATCAATATACTATCTTTAAAGTATATTCAGATAGCACACAGTTTCTTGGGAAATATTTTGGTGTTGACTCATTCTCAGAAAGTTTGGGAAGATGTTACATGCTAGCCTTCAATAATGAATACTATTAATTAAGAATGTAAATGACAAATTGACTATTATAAGAAAACATGTAATCTCTCCTGATATTAGTCTCATTCAGTCTTGAAAGTCATGATATTTCATTAACATGTGCAAACAGAACATTCTCACCTAGGAATTAAAATGTTAAAATCTAAAAAATAAAATAAAATAAAATAAAATGTTAAAATCTATACTCACATTTATAACCATATATGATTTTCAAATCTCACCATACTAGAGAATTTAGACTCCAGAGATATTTGGAGTGGAGAAGTTATCATGCAATTTGATTGAAGGGTAGAGAACCCTTGATAGCTAAATGTCATCTATGGGAATATCAGAGAATAAAAGAGGTTAAAGTGAATGGTAGTTAATAAAAAGTTCAGCTCTTATGATTTTTTTATAACTCTTCAGAGAATTAGAAAGACAGAAAAAAGACACTAGTGCCTTTTTAAAAATTCCTTCTCTTCCCTTCCTCTATGAACTGAATATTTGTGTCCCTCTAAATTCAAATGTTGAAGCCTAATCCCTAATACTATAGTATTTGAAGGTGGGAAGATAATTTGGTCAGGAAGATAATTTTGGAAGATAATTAGGTCAGGAAGGTGGAGTTCTCCTAAATGGGGTAAGTGTCTTCATAAAAGAGATTGTAGAGAGTTCTCTTTCCCCTTTTGCCAAATGAGGACACAGTCGAACATTGGCAACCTGGAAGAGAGCCTTACCAGAACCCAACTACACTAATCTGGGTCCCTAATCTGGGTCCAGTGTCCAGCACTGTGAAAAATAAATTTTTGTTGTTTATAAGCCACCCAGTCTACAGTACTTTGTTATAACAGCCCAAATAGATGAAGATATCTCTCCTCCCTTTCCTTCCCCTGTTCCCTTTCTCCTCTGTCTCTCCCCATTTTCCTCTCCCTTCCTCATTCTGTCGTTGCCTTTTTCTTCCTTCCTCCCTCCCTCCCTTCCTTCCTTCCTCCTTTCCTTCCTTCCTTCCTTCTTCCCTCCTTCCTTTTCTTTCTCCCTTTCTCCCTCTCTCCCTTCTTCCCTTCCTTCCTCTCTTTCTGTCTCTCTCTTTTTCTCTTTCTTTCTTCTAAATTCCAAGAAATTGTTATTATATAGCCATAAAGACACCAGTAAAATAAAAGTAGGGAGAGAATGAAGGTCATGTCTAAAAAGTGATGGAAGATTCACAGATGCAAACTACCAGCCTCCAAAACTTTGTATCTAACACTTTCCCTTTATGAAATTTTTAAAAATTACATCTCACATGTCTAAAGCAATGGGTGCTTCATTTTTTGGTCACAAGAGGTATCCTCACACACACACAAAATATGTGATTTGAAAAAGTAGTTAAACAAAAATAACTAATACTCCCATCCCTGCCCTCCTTGGATAACGGCCTCCCCCTGGAAAACTCTTTTTAGGATCAAAGACCACTTTCTAGGGTCCAAGTGTAGTATTAATTTTGCCAACTTATAATGGTCTATGATCTTTCCTCTTGCACACAAAAAAATAAATAATGCTTTTTCCCTCTTTCGAACTCGCCAAAAAACTTCATGGAGGGAAGCGGGGAATCCCCCCTTTGGCATACAGAAGTTCTCCAGCCATTATCAGAGTTTACTGGGAGCGTGTTCCATACTCCGGAAACCCATGATAGTACTGTACATCATCTGAAAACACTTATATTTGCATTCACAGTAATAAAATAACATTAAATAAAAAAAATCATTGGGAATTAACTGTAACTATAACAACACAGCTGTTTTGCTGCATTGCAAAATTGACTTCACAGTCAAAGCCAGTAATCCGTAGGCCCAGTTCCACATTTAAACAGTTAAATTTCCCATGAACTCAAGCCATGTCTTTTTTAGCTTACTGAAGGATTCATGTGAGTGTCTGGGCGTCTATAAACTGGAAAAGTGGAGACTGTCAACCACAGCAGTCATTACGGGTTACATATTCATGCATTTAAAGAGTATCTCACACTGAAAAAATAAAATTAATTGAAAAAAAAAATAAAGAGTATCTCAAAGCTTTTCTTTCTTTTTCTTTTGTCACGGTCTCTAATAATCTTGATTTTTTTTTTTTTCAAAAGTGAAAAAGCCAGTATTTATCTGTCAGTCCTCTTTTCATCCTAAGCGAGTAACATTCACTATGCAAAAGTTGACTTGTTATCATTTCCATTTTCTGGTTCCTACATTTCAAATACTTCAGTGCAAAATACAAACAAGGCAGAAACTTACGACAAGTCCAGATTTTTTTTTGGCGCACAATATTCCACATATGCCACAAAGAAGGAACTGAAAGGCAAAAGAGTAAAAATTATTCCATATTCAAAGATAAGAAAACCTCTATTTTTTTTTTTTTTAGCTGATAGCTCACTCAAGACACTTTCTCCAGGGAAATGTGAAAATTTTACGTTCCCATCAAAAGCTGGAAAGGAAAATACCTCATTCTAGAATAGTAAGAGATAAAAATGCTAACTTAGTGAAAATTTGTTCTTTGCAAGGTTGATATAGGTAATTGTGGTACTTAAGCAAAACCCGGAGTCAGTTTTATACCAGGCAAGATTATGAAGTAAATAAATTTAGAGTTCTGTTCCTCCTATTTTCTTTCACTGTCTTCTTAACCCTTTCTACTTTCTTAGGGAGAAAAGTGATGTGATACATTCATTCATAATTGATTTCTAAGCAATTAGAAATCAATGGGCTTTACTACAGGTAGTGAATCGCACACAAATTAAAAGGTAAGGCATCAGAAAGGGAGATGTTCTTTAGTGACATTCTTTGTACCTCCCAAACTATGTCAGATAAAATGGTGACCTCCTCATTCTACCAGAAATATGGTCCTTGTGGATATGTTGGAAGAACTCAACGAGATGAAGCTGTTGATGGCATGTCATTTCTTGTAAATAAACACATTGGTGACATAATCGCTTTGCAAAGAAGGAAGCATCAAATAGTCTACCAATGACACACTATTAGATACTTTGGTTATCGGAAAATGGTAAATCATTTAACTTGGTGAGAAACATTTAGAGCCATTTGAATGCTCATTTATACATACATCTAGCTGGAAGCAAACCATATAAATAAAATGATAGTCATTAATAAATAATAAGCCCACTAAGGGCTTTCAGACTAGCAAATAAAGCTTTCAGTGCAGCTAAGTTTTTCCTTTTGATTTTCTTTTAAATTGTGCTATCTCGAGTCAGAACTAATAATATAAATGGATTTAACTGGTTTCACACATGGGTAGACTTTTTAAATATATACATAAAAATATTCTAAGAATTATCTAAAATAAATAAAATGCTTGTGAGAAACATCAACATATTTTGATAAAGAAATAGTAAGTTACAGAAGTTTCCCTTTGCAGGGATCTTTCCATATAAGGGAATAAAATAATTATAAAGCAGGCAATGATGCAGCAAGACAGATCAGAGAACACGAGGATATGTAAGGATTTGCTTAAAACATAGATGGTCTTTCAAACTAATGGGGAAAAGATCAAGATCCAATGGAATTAGGGCAGTTTACAAACCTTCTCTAACATCATACACCAAAATATCCATGAAACAGTTTGAATATTTAAATGTATAAAAAAACAAGTATAGTAACATTCAACAAAGTTAAATATTTATGTAATTTTAGAGGAATGGGAAGGATTTATATGACATAATAGCAAAGTCATAGACCAAAATGGAAAGTACTTGTAAATATTAATACATAAAAATATATTTTTGATAGTAAAAAATAACATACCTCTCAAAAGCAAAAAATAAATTGGGATCATATTTAGAAAGCCTATGACAGACAAGAGTTAACATATAAATTGATCTAATAAAATAATTTTAATACCTTAAACCATGAGAACATAAAAACTCAGAGCTTTATAAAACTTGAATACTCGTATAGTTTTCAGAAGTTTTAAAAAGCTACTTCTGAGTAATCATTTGTCACCCCCCTCCCCACCCTTGTGCCTGGCTCCAAATGAACTTGTCTTTAAGAGTCCTTAGGACTCTTCCTTACTGATCCTGTCTCATGTCTATCAAGGCTGTACCTCTTGGTGCTTCCAAGCTTCAGATCAAACCCTGACCATGCCCTTGTCCTTGTTTGCCTGACTAACTCATTACTCACCCTGAAAGTCCATTCACCCAAAACTCATTCCTGAAGTAATTTGAAAGCAATGTAGCTTTGTGTTCCTTGGATCTCTTCTGAAATCTGTAAACATTGCCATTATTTATTCACAGCCAAGCTCAAGGGGACCTCAGGAGTTTAGGCCAAGTTCTCCTTCTCAGCCACTTGGTTAGGACACCTAAGTGGCAATAAAATTACTTCCTTCTATGGTCCACTAAGGAAAGGAAGGTCAGGGCTTGGGGGTTTGTGGGGGGGGGGTAAAATACAAAGGGAATCAAACAATATGTTTCTACTCCCGATCAGGCCTGGAGAATAAATACTTCTCGATAGTTACTTCTGTCATGGTATCCAAAATCCTCATTCCCTGGAGGAAACTTGAAATCTGAGAAAACACTTACCCATGTAATGGGCAGTATATAAAATCATGAAATTTATGAGGAGGCTTTAAGGGATGTTAGCTGACATTTAGCCATCACACTTTACAGAGACGTGTAAAGGCAGCACAAGAAAGCAGTAAATGATCTTTCGATTTCATGGGCTGTCTGTAACCCCAAATCAGAATGCTGGAAGGGATCTTATTTTATTTTTTAAAGATTTTATGTATTTATCTGACAGAGAGAGAGATCAGAAGTAGGCAGAGAGGCAGGCAGAGAGAAAGGAGGAAGCAGACTCCCCGCTGAGCAGAGAGCCCGATGCGGGGCTCGATCCCAGGACCCTGAGATCATGACCTGAGCCGAAGGCAGAGGCTTTAACCCACTGAGCCACCCAGGTGCCCCTGGAAGGGATATTAAAAGATGACTTAACTCAGTCCTTGAAGTTTGCACGTGGGGAAGTACAGGTCCACACAGGCTTGGTGACTTGCTCAAGGTCACTCATCAAGGTCACAAATCACCCATGTAATCTAAGGCTTTTTTAAGAGTCTGAGTTAATATATTTCTAATAATGTAATGAAATGCTCTTCAAAAGGATTTTTCAGGGCTGGTACAGGGAATCATACTAGCAAATCCAACCAGAAGTGTTCAATGAACAGCTGGTCGTCTATAATTGCTCTCTTTGCCCTTCCTGTTGTTAATTTTTCTTGTAATATGATTGATTAAAAGGTTAATCAATCATATTACATTCTACAATTAAGTGTACCTTATTATATAGGGAATTTGTTATTTTTCAAAATACTTTTTTTTTGCACAATATAACTTTATCAAGGGTGCAAAGCACTCACACCACGTTACAAAACAAGTGAAAAACAGATCTGTTTAAAAAAGTAAAACTGACGGCTGGAAACATGTATATCTGAATTAGATATACACTTTTACATGAGACAATAGAATTGTATTTCTGAGAAGATGGGCTATTTAAACCCAGGGAGAGTTATTTGCTTTGCTTTTACTATGAAGTTATATAAATGAAGTGACCTAATGATAGGGAGTGCAACTATGTAATGAAACTAGTTAGCCCTCCAAGTGGAATTCATTTGATTCCAATTTAGATTAAATTCAATAGATAACTAAGGTTGTGACTCATTGTAGGATGAAATGGAACTGCAATGGAAATAGCATTCAATATTTTGAGTGGATTTTCTTCACACACAGAGCCTCCTGCTTTTGCTTAAGATGGAAAAAGAACAAAGATGTCATTCCCACTTAAACAATAAGAAAAAGCCAAAAAACTAAGAGATTGATAACTTTGAGAGCCCAGCAGAATGCTGGAAGTCCAAGGCAATGGAATAACTGCAATTCAAAGAGGAATAAAGTCCTGGAAGGAAATTCTGGACACACAAACTATGTCTTTTGTTGCGGAGACAGGAGGAGGGGACGTGGGTTGTCACATAAGTGGGTGTATGTGGGCGGAGGGGGAGGTGGTGCAAAGCTCTGCTCTATCCTTAGGCTTTCTTTGTTATGAAGCAAATGCTTTCAGCCCCTGGCAAAGGGGTAGCAAAGCTTATCATTTCCAGGATTGATGCAAATATGGATTGCAACTCGAACTAGAGGAAATGTAGAAAAAGGTATCTGCACCAAAGATAATCACTGTAATAGCACAATCAGTTCCTCACTGGAATGACTGCCTTTTGCACTAACAGCTGAAAAGAATATATGACAATAAAATACTGACAAGATTCTGGGGAAAAAAGGTACATTTGAACTTTGGACATCCAATCAAATTCTCATTGACACAGGAGATTACAAAAAAGACAGGATCATTTGGGCAAAAGCACTGTAGTGGGCTGAATTATGGCTCTTCCAAGAGATGTATGTCCTAATTCCCAGAATCCACGAATGTTACCCTATACAGAAAAAAAAAAAAAAGCCTTTGCTGATGTGATTACATTAAGAATCTCAAGATGAGATTATTGTGGATTGTCCAGGTAGGACCTAAATATAATCACAAGAGTCCTCTAAGAGGAAGAAAAGAAGGTTAAAAGAGACAGAAGGTTCCAAGACGACACAAAAAGACACAGAGAAAGAGATGTGAAGCGTCCACGCTGCTGGCTGTGAGGGGGAGGAGAACTGTGAGGCCCAGGATGTAGGCAGCCTCTGTGAGCTTTCCTGTGGCCTCCAGAAGGAATCCAGCCCCACAGACCTACTTCAGATTTCTGGCCCCCAGAACTGCGAGAGAATAAATTTCTGTTGTTTTAAGCCACTAAGTTTGTGGCAATTTGTTCCAGCAGCAATAGGCTAATACAGGCTCCAAAACATTCTACGTGACATGCTCTACAAGAGCGTTGCTAAGGAAAACAAGCAGGAAAAACCATGAAATAAGAAAGAAATGTAGGAGAAAAACACAGAAGAAAACAAAACAATAAATCTTTTACATTCAAAAGTATTGATTGGAAAAATTAGTATCTGTTTAGAATGAATATCCCAGGCGATTTTGGCATGAGAGAGGGTGAGGTAGGGGTAAAGAAGATGTAAACAGAGTTCTAAGACTCTTATCATTTAGTAGAATAACAGAAAAGCTAACTAGTTCTAGATATTGACGGAAAGTACAACTTTAAATTTGTGCATTAAAATATAGAGACTGAGAAAATAAAAGTAAAGAGAAAAATACAATTTGATAGTAAAGACTGAACCAACAGATGTCAGGGAAGTTTAAAAAAGTGAAAGGAAGTAAAGTGAAACTATAAAATAAGTTGGAATAAGTAATGCAATAGTGTAAGCAATCAGACTAAATGTGAATGCATTCAGTCTTCCTCATAAGAGGGAAAATAGAGAGAAGGGAAAAAACAGTCTACTAGGTAAAGGAGGAAAGGGATTTGTTAAAAGATCCCTAAAACGAATAAATGAATGAAAACCTCTTGTTTCCTTCTGCTTTTTTCTCTGTCTCTGTCTGCCTCTCTGTTTCGTTTCTCTCTGTTTCTCTCACAGCACTGACCTACATGCTCGTTAATGAATACTTTATGGAGTATTTCTTTCTGTCCAAGAAACTTTATTCTGGGAAAAGACTAAGAGTTAAAAAAAAGGATCTTGTAGCATTTCTCAATTTTAAATTATATAATGGAAAATGTTGAAACCATGGTTGTAATGGAAGCAGATAAAAATAGGGGCCAGAAGAACAAGGAAGCGTTGGGTGAAGGGATTATGAAAGACGGTGGGCCAGTCTTGGTTTAAGAGAGCTTATGAAAATTTTTGCCACATCACATTGAACTCCCTCAGATAAGACAATCTTCACTGAAATTCACTGGCCATTACACAAGATACACATACTAGAAAGTAGAAACGATGCTACTTCCCCCCCTCAAGATAATGAGCTGAACCACAAATTGAATTAATACTTTGATAAGCTTTAATGATTTATACAATTTTGTCAAAATTAATATTTCTTTAAAATATATAGAAAAATGATCAAGAAAACCAATAATAAATGTTGGGAGACTGATTGGAAAGAAATCTATTTCTGGTTAAACAGTGTTATTTCTCCTTGTACGTGGATTGAAAGTTTGATGAGTTGCTTTGCTACCACCAGTTCTTGGATATTTTTATTCTACTTCAATCACCTGTTCAAGAATGATAACCGGAGTCTCTTATGGGATCATTTTGTGGGTTAGCACACAAAATGCTACTGTGCTAATGTAGTTCATATTTTCCCTGATACTGTGCTGATATGATAGTGATTTTCTGGCTATCCTCACCAGGATGAGTAGTTTTATTCTCAGTTAAATATAATGAATCATAAACCACTGCATAGTAAAGTAGATGTAGCTTCAATGATCACCACATTTCATTTTTACTTGGAAAGTTTTTTTTAGTTCGACACATTCATAATAGTGGCCGAAATAAAGCGTTTCTGTTGCAAAGCATTTTGATTTTTTTTTTTTTTTTAATTATTTGACAAAGAGAGAGAGATCACAAGTAGGCAGAGAGGCAGGCAGACAGAGAGGGGGAAGCAGGCTCCCTGCTGAGCAGAGAGCCTGATGCAGGGCTCAATCCCAGGACCCTGAGATCACGACCTGAGCCCAAGGCAGAGGCTTTAACCCACTGAGCCACCCAAGTGCCCCATGCAAAGCATTTTGATTGTCTCTCAATTCTCTAGAAAAAAAATGTATTGAAAAAGGGAATTTTCTTTCACGATGGGCAAATGAGTGCAGAAAAGAAATTATGGAACATAAGTTTTGAAACTTATGCTACATAAAAATGAAATTGAATGTGTTATTTCATTTGCTGTTCCTGGTACTGTTAGGGTGAGAGGTCATCTATTTTTATACCCAACTTTGCCACAGCTCCTCAGACACAGCTATGCTGTTGAAATGAAGTTTCTAGATAACACGATGGAATTTCAAACTGAATGAATGAACTGGTAGATGGGTGGATGAATGTATCACAGTATGCGTGGGGAGGGCAGAAACTAATCAGATTTAGCCAATTCCAGACACATAACTGGGTGCAATTAGTCTTTTCACTGAATCAAATCCCATTAACTTCTTTTTCGTTTCCCTGAAACACTCATGATTGGTCAGATTAGGTTAATTCTCTTCTCAATGGTGGCATTTGAAAATAATTTGGATGGTGTCGACCTTTTAAATGTCACAATCCTAGCTTTGTGGGTTTCAAAAGTTTCCTTCTCAAACCTCAGATGTCCTTGAGATGTCAGCATGAGTAGAACTTTCTATTAAAAAAAAAAATCACTGAAAAAGGTATTACCTTGACACTGAATCGTAACTGCCAGAAGATCCTTTTTAAATGTGAGTGACTTCCCAAACTAAAAAAAAGGTTGTGATCTTTTTAAAATCTTTATTGATGTATAGTCAACATATAACATTATATTAGTTTGTATTCTTAATTATGTGAGACAGAAAATGGCTTGAGAAAGGCCCTATGAGTATATATCCCAGCTGTTGATTTATTTTCTCTCAATAGACAAAGCCTAGGTATTTCCCCTTGGTGAAACTAGAAATTGGGCAGTGTCTCAACACTCTCAACTGAATGCTATCACCTACCATCCCCTAGTCTGTTCTGTAAACTGCTCTGAGTGATTATAATTCAATCTCCCCTTTAAGTGCCCTTTATACAGACACTGTCCCTTGATGCACACACTATCCCAGTCACATTCAGAAATTTGCTCCTGGAAGAAATCAGATACTTGTCATTTAGTCAAGATCAAATAATGTAAAAAACAGTCAACAGGTATCACAAAAAGCTTCAGAACACTAAAAAATATCATAATATAATTTTTTTAAATGTGAGATCAATTGGTTTGTTACTTTGGAGTTCTTTCAAGCCCTTGGGTACTACGGCTGGCAAGCCTTTCTGTCTGAAAGCAGAGATTCTAAAGGAAGGAGAAGAGTTCCTCACTTTATGATTATAAGCAATGGCTGGTCCTGGATGCACCATGACTAAAGGTAGGTAACTACCATCTATGTTCCCTCTGGGGAAAAAGAGAAAACTATGGTAGGCAGAGGAGGGTCCCTAAAAACAACTTCATCAAACTTTAGAGCTTATGTCACAACTATAACAATCCTGACCATATGAATCCTCCTTGAAATCCTTTGTAAGGCTCAAAGTGAAGGGATCTCATCCCAGTTGAGGGCAGATGTCTCATACAGTAATCCCATCTGAATATGTATCTATCCAGTTTCAAACACCAAGATTTCCCCCAATACTCTCGAGAGTTATAAAATGGGCAGGTTATAAAAGCTGCCCATGCTACCTCCTTTTTTGTTCTACCAAATAATCTTTGAGAAAACACTTTTGGCTGCCTTAATGATTAGACCCAATTTGGACTCTATCACCTCAGTAACAAAGCCTTGATAAGAATTTTTCAAATAATGGCATCTGTAAACCATTTTTATCAGAATAACATGGGGATATTTGTCACAAACGCGGAGTCACGGGCCCCCATTCAATCAAATTTTGGTGAGGTGGGGTTCCAGGAATCTGCATCTTGGATAAATTCTGGGGTAACTGTCATGCTCCTTATAGTAGGAGAACCTTAGGTATAGCATCACAGGACTGGTTTATTTCTCTAGTTTGGCTGAGGTGAGCTGGTACTATCAGGAGCTGGCCAGATGTGGGACCTGCCATGGGAGTAGTACGTCTAAAGGGAGCAGCAGTGGATGGATGTCTAATACCAGACTCTGGAGACTCCCTAGGCTTTTTATGATGAACAAAGTTTCTTCTCTTTACTGAAGGATTTAACGGAGAATATTTGCCTCTTCATTCCCAGGGCCAAAGACAGTTATCAGAAGCACCCCGGCAGAAGTAAAGGTGTTTTGTTCATACATATCTCCATCAACCATGATGAGGCGGGTAGGGAAGGAAATTGATGTTGCTTTCTCTGGATCCTACTGTAGACATTTTATGCTCTTGCATGGCAAGTTTTAAGTGGCTCATCTTTGACAGGTTCACTTCCCCCATGAAAGAATAGTGGCTTTTAAGGTCTTTATGCTTTTTTCTCCTCCCCCGCCCCATTTCCCCGATGATAAATCACTTCTGGTGATCAGAACACCTAGACTGAAGCAAAGGCGGAGCTCTCAGTGCTCCACAGAGAGCCTCCAAGGCGTAGGAGAACTGTTTCTTTAAAGGACATTAACGAAAGGGAAGTTTTCTTGCCCAACTTTTTCTCTTCATTGTTTTCTGTCTCCCTCTCTCTTTTAAGAGAGTCTGGAACAGTTGATTAGAGTCTTGCTAAAGAGAAGAATTTTACTCCCACTCTGGTTCAGCATTATAGTTTATATTACTTAGCCAAGTTTCTGTGTCTGCTACAGTTCTCATAATGAATATTTTGGATCAGGTAGGAAATAATAGTTTTCTTCCTGAATGTATTTATGCCAGAGACTGTCAGTATATGTAATTGGACTGTGAAAACCATTAGGTTGGAAAGAGTAAGCTAGAATGTTTCCAAACTCCATGGGTAATCAGAATTGCAGAGCACTATTTTTAACACACCTGAAATTTACTGGCGGTGGAAGTGTCCTTTCTCTCCACTTTCCTATTTAGTTAACTTCAAACTGATTTAAATGATGGCAAACATGCATTACATCTTTCCTGTAACCTCATTCAATTTGGTTGCCAGAGAGCCTTCAAACGAGGTAAATAGGGAAACTTGTAAATCAATCCTCAAAAAAGGTCATTGGGAAATTTAAAAAATTGAGAGCTGATTAAAAATTCCTCATTGCCTTAAAAGATCTAAAATAATATCTCTTGAGAACACGAATTAGGGGTGCCTGGGTGGCTCAGTTGGTTAAATGACTGCCTTCTGCTCAGGTCATGGTCCTAGAGTCCCAGGATTGAGTCCCGAGTTGGGCTCCCTGCTCAGAGGGGAGTCTGCTTCTCCCTCTGACCCTCCCCCTTCTCATGCTTTCTCTCTCTCTCTCTCTCAAAAAAAAAAAAAAAAAAACAAACGTGAATTATGCTGTTAAAACTAACAGATTCTGGGAAGTGACTCTAGAGAGTGAGGTTTTTGAGGACTAAATTTTGGAAAGAATCATTTAACTGAAGTACAATAATGGTGCAGGAGATTTATAAACTTAAGTTAATAAAGGACCCAAGGAAGATGCTGAGTTTCCGTATTGTTTCAGAACAGCTCTGAATGGTGGTTTCTGAGCCTCAGTGATTTATGTTATTGATGTGATGGCTTTCAGCTTTCTCTGGAAATAGAGGACCATCATAAAATGATTTTGAGCCCTCCTTCCAATCTCCCACTGATTCATTTCTTCCTTATTCAGCAACTATATTATCCCAGTGAAGTTGCATAGACACTAACCCATCTTCGTAGTATTAAAAGGTGATACTACAGTGAATAAAAAAATAAGTTACGCAGTAGGGCCAGACAGTAGCTACTGGCTCTTAAAGGAGCAAAAAGATTAGGCCTGACACATTTTCTATTTCCTAGAGTTAAGATGTGCTTTTACTGAAAAACCTACAAAGATTGAAGGAAGAAATAATAAAGTAGAAAAAAGAAATAATTTTGGAGCATAAAAAACACACTTGGGTAATGGGCTCTGGAGAAAATATTAAATGCTGCACTCTCCATCAAGATTCTTCAGCACAAAGATTATTTGCCTTACTGGAATAAAGTTTATGAGATATCTTAGCAGATGGACCTTTACCCTCATCTTCCAGTCCTTTTAGTTTGGTTCCTGTTAAAGGACCCCAAATGGAAACACTTTCTCAAGTATTCTGTTGGGATAAATTCTCAAATTTCCAAAGTTTACTTTTTCAAAAGTTCATAACACTTACTATTTGGGTTCTCTCTCCCAGTATTTCTGGGAAGGCTAAAAAAACCACTCTTTACTATTTCCACTTCGTGGGTAGAAGAATTAAGAAGCCAAAAAAATCATACAGTAAGTCAGTGGCAGAAGTTCAACGAGAGCAGGACAGGGGGGTTCCCAAATTATTGCTTATTGTGCATTATACCCCATTTCATGTTAGCTCTAAGTAAATTAATTTACTTATTAAAAATTTAATAGACAAGTCATAAAACGTTCCTAATGAAAAGCTTGTAAGAGAAATCTCTCCGATGGGAAGGGCAGCTATACAAGAATGACTATCACCTTGGTTTTAAACATCCTCTGGAATTTGTGTTCTCTTTTTCTTCACAGTCGCTATCACTCTTGGCCTTAGGTTCCCAGCTGTATCTCTAACCCAGTTGTGGATAAAACTTAAAGTAAGATAAATCCCTGTCTAATCCCCTCACCACAATTAAAATAAGCAGGTATTTTCAAAAGAACTTGATGAAAAACCAAAGAGGGTACAAGAGCAACATTAAGGAAGGAATTGTAAGATGCACGGCAGTGGTCCCCTTCCTGATGCATAGCTCATTGGCTCTGCAAGCCCTGAGCCTTCCCGCATCCCATCTGAAGGACCCAGGACCGATGATCCCAAGAGGATACCAAACCTTAGGAGACAAATTGTCAGGGGCCACTTTCAGGGTCATCTTTGCCCAATTAAAATTATTCTTTTGAGGATTCTCTGAGTTAATTTGATACAAATGGTGATTTTTTGCATTTCATTCTGATTTCTATCCAGATTTCATGAAATGTCTCCGAGGACCTTTATTTTTCATTTTAAAGTGCTGAGACCATAAAAATGCCTATTTGTGAGATTACCTGAGGGATAAAAGATAAATCATAAAGAACAAGTACACTTGGTCCTGCAGGATGTGTGTATTCATAGGTTGGGATTAGGACTATCAAAAATTCTGTTCATTGGTGTATATGGGAAATAGGTGTAGTTTAAAGTGTTGCCTATAATTTCTGGATTTAAATGTTGTAATCAAGAATAATGGATAGGAGTTAGATAGAGGGAGATTTCCCCTCATTACCAGGAACCTTTTTCTAATGAACAGACCTGTCCGCAAAGTAGCCTGGGCTTCCTCAGAATGTGAATGAGGTCCCTTTGGGAATGTTTGGAGAGTGACTGAATGGCCACCTCTTAGGGTGCAGAGGACAGACTGGTACAATTCTGACAAGAGATTGAAGCAGGATTCTATGAAATATACCGACATTCTGATTGAGATTAATTTACCACATGGCTACAAGATTCATTTTCAAAGAAGTGGAGTTTAGTGACAAAAGTGGCATTGTGTAATCCGTCTCTGATGAAAAGAAGACATTTCAGGCTCCTCAGCATCTTGGGCTATTTATTGTTGTGACCATAAATTAGCCAAGACAATGTATAAATGTATGGTTAATTGACACTGCCGAATATAGAATGCCAGGTAACAATTTACTGTAACTGCAGAAACAGCCGTGCTATTTTTACCTTTCTTTTTATTTAAGGTTAATAATAGATGACTCTTTACGGTTCCTAGTGTATAAAATTATAACTGGCATCCACAGACAGATTTTATAGTTTGGGCTACTTGCCAAAACATTAGTCAATTTATATTCTTTATAGCACTGGGGGAGTTGGGGGACTTTATTACTTTGCCTAGAACCTCAGCAGGAAGGAACTACAGGCAGATCTAGATTTAGAATTTAGGGTGACGTGATCAAGATGGTGACATAGATTGTTCCTGACTTCGCTCCCCCTCACGAGAAGAACTAACAGCTATTCAAGAAGACACCACTGAAAGAACCCTGGAACACGGGGGTGAGACTGAAGTACCCTGTGGCCCCACAGAGACCAAGACAGACTGCATTTGTAGGGTAAGAGGGGCAGCTACATGTTGACCACATTGCCCCTCCCCCAGACCAGCGCGTCACCATGCAGTGAAGTCTTGCGTGAGCCTCTGATTCCTCCAGTGAGAAAAGAGAGCCCAGGAGGGACGACCAACCCCACCAGCATTGTGGGTCATTTTGTGGGAGCCCCTACTCTGACCTCATACCATGGGGATTACAGGGGAATCTATGGGACTTAACCATCGGGAATGTGACTATGACGGAGAAGTGGGGGAGAGGCTTGCAACCACCAGCACATGGATCTCAGTAGACTGAGTTTGTTCCTGAGTTGGTACCGCCCAAAGTAACCCCAACCAGCATCTTTGTCCATCTGTAGAACCAGGTCAGGCGTACACACTAAGCAGGGAACTCAGCAGGGGGCAGATATGCCTGATTCAGATACCCAGTGAGGAGTTCTGCGGGCCCCAGAGCCGATTTGCCCAGGCCCAGGCAGAGAGCTGACTCACAGCCCTCCCTGCTGTGGGGAGTGTTTTCTGGGCCCATCTAACCAGAAGGGCTAGCAACAAGCCCTGAAGCTGTATGGCCCAGGGGCACTCAAGCAGAGAGCGGGAGGGCAGAGCTGAACGTCCCCAGAGCAAAGCTAGTGTCAGATGTGAAGCCCAAGTCAGCAGAAGAAAGGATATAATAGGGATTAGAGCAGAAACAAATGCAGGGGAGAACGGAAAGGCACTAGAAAAGATGAACCACACTTAGAATTGGTTCTTTGAAAAGATAAACAAAATAGACAAACCCTTAGCTAGACCAAGGAAAAGAGAAAGGACCCAATAAGCAAATTATAAATGAAGAAAAAAAAAAGAGACATTATAACTGATACCTAAAAAGACTCCAAATAGCCAAACAAATCCTGAGAAAAAAAGGACAAAACAGGAGGCATCACACTTCCTGAATCCCGGGTGTACTATAAAGCGATAGTCAACAGAACAGGATGGTATTGGCATTAAAACAGAAAAAAACAGAACAATGGAATACACTCAAGAGCCCAGAAATAAACTGAAGCGTATATGCTCAACTAATATTTGACAAAGGAACCAAGATGCTCCACAGAGAAATAAATGATGCTGAGATAATTGGATATTCACATGTAGAAGAATGAAACTGGACCACTATCTCACACCACTCACAAAAATTAACTCCAAATGGATTGAAGACTTCAGTGTAAAACCTGAAACCATGAGAAACTCCTAGAAGAAAGCACAGGAATAAAGCTGCTTAACATGGATCTTGATCATGATTTTTTGAGTACGGCACCTAAGGCACCACCACCACCACCACCACCAACGACAACAAAAAACAACACATGGGACTCGATCAAACTAAAAAGCTTCTGCACAGCAAAAGAAACCGTCAACAAAGTGAAAAGACAACCTACAGAATGGGGAAAAAAATATTTGCAATCATATATCTGATAAGGGATTAATATCCAGAATATATATCCAAAATACATTAAAAACACATACAATTCAGATATAAAAAAGTCAAAAAACAACCCAATTAAAAAACAGGCAAAGGACCTGAATCTACAAGACATTGTAGACATGTCTACAAGGACAACATGTACATGAAAAGATGCTCAACATCACTAGTCATTAGGGAAATGCAAATTAAAACCATAATGAGATACTACCTTATGCTCATTAGAATGGCCATTATCAAAAAGATAAGAGATAACATTTATTGAGCACTTGCTAGATACCAGGCTCTGGGCTCAACATTTTACACACATCACCTAATTTAATTCACATATTCGGTTGAGAAAACTGATCCTCAGACAACTTTTTCACACCATACGGCTGGCATTTGGCGGAAGTGGTGTTCAAACACTGGCCTTTCTAACTCCAGCGGCTGAACTAATTTAGGATTTTCCATAATAATTTTACTCCAACTCTTTGTTGGGGTAGTGATGCAATGGGAAAGGATGAAGTAAGTTCAGGTCCACAGATAAATTACTAAATTGTGGCAAGGGAGCTTTTCCCCCTAAAGGCTACTGGATTCCAGTCTTGAAGAAGGCATTTTCCTACCACTTGGTGGCAGTAGCTACCAATTAATTCACATGCTGTTTTTCAATTTAAAGTCATGGTCTTATTCCTATTTGGGAGCAGTTCTTAAAAAAGATTTCTCCTTTCAATTAATTAACCTTTTCATGTAATACACTTATTTCCAATAAATAAATATATTATTATTATTAATTATTGTCTTGGACATCATTCAGTTCTGTGGATTTCCCTTTAGAATAAAGGCCATAGATAAAGACAATAGAAAAGTTTCCAGTTTCCTCCATTCAACCTCATGGGTTCAGAGGTGTTCGCTGTGTGGCTGACCAAAATCAGGTAATGACAGAGCTTGGAAAACAGGATGGCTTATCAAACCATAAACAGAAGGGAATTTATAATCGATGAGTATTAACTTAGTGTGGGTTTATAATAATCAAGAAACTTCAGGCATGTTTTCTCAATCCACATGTACAGTCCATTTCACGGAAGAATAAGCTAAGGTCCCGAGAAGTCTAAGTGATCCTATCCAAGAGACCCCTGGAGAATACAGCTAATATATGGCAGAAGCAGAGTTCAAATCCGGGTCACTCTGACTCCCAAGCGTGTGCACTCTCCCCGTCTCATCCTGCCCTTCTGACAATGGTATTATTTATTAACCTAAGGAAGAAAGCAGTCACAAAAGACTTCTAATTTTTAGGCTCAAAAGGGAATATCAACATTCTAAGGATGTTCAACTCTCCAATATAGAGACAAGAAGAAGAAATGAGTTTATGGTGATAACGAATATATTTTGTTTAGCTTTAAAGTCAGAAAAGTTAGAGTAGTCTACCAAAATGAGCTAAGGCAAATCTTTTTGGGGAGGTGCAGATAATATTAGTCTTAAATAATCATATGGAACTATCTGAAAGCAGAAGACTGGACTAAGGTACTAAAATTTAGGCCTTAAAATCATTTTTTTTTCTTCCTTTTTTAGGATATGTTAGGCCATGATGAAATGCTTATAACACCATTTTAACAAAACAGCAGACTACAAAACTATGCATATTTTGTTCTTATATTGCAAAAATTATTATTTTCATACATGCAAAGGCAGGGCAATAATATCACATGTATGTAGTGACTTTCCCTGAGTGCTGTGGGATCACTGGTCATTTTAATGTCATTTTGGTTCTTTTGTATTTTCCCAATTCTCTAACAGAAACTTTTATAAAATAATAGGATATTTCATTTAATCTTTCCAGAACTTTGCTCTGATCACATCACACCATATCGATCTTTGGCTTTAGCATTTAGAGGAGTTAATGAACATAACAAGATGGGAAAAAAGCCAGCAGAGGCAACTTTCTTAAAAGTGAGGGAGGACCTTCTCATAAAGTATGCTTTGGAAAGAGCTCATCGAAATATTTTCCTTGATGGCTTTTAAGTTCCCGCCATGTGAATGATTTATTTGAATTAAGTCACAGAATCCCCAAAGGGCATCCATTTAAAATCCATCCTATAACTTGCGTGGGTTTTTACACACAAAAAATTAGTATCCATGTGGGAAAAACACCATTTTTTTCTGCTGAATGTGTCTGTGAGAACCCTCTATAATAATCCAGAGCAATGCTAAATGTCCTGGAGAGTCCTGGTTTCAGTGAAAGGGAAGGTCAAGGGGTTTTGTGAGTTCGCCTTGTATTCATTAACAGCTCCTTCAGATTCCTCTCTTTCCTTAATCCTCTTTCTTCCAAATAACCAACATTCACAAACAATTCTGCTTACTGAGGCTAAGCTCCATCTGTTGCGGTGAAACTAGAATGCCAGTGAATCGTAAGGTGCCCAGCATCAATATAGTATTTGCATTTTCGATTTGACAAGAGTCTTTTCAGTTTAGGATTGATCTCTTCCACTAAGAGAGGCAGGATTTTTCACCTTTAGGTCATTCTGATCATCAGAAAGTTCTTTCTTTCATTAAACCTGAAGACTTTATGCCTGTGATATCCACCCTTTGCCCCCCAACTTATGACAAATACATCATTTAACCCTGTGTTTTTTCTAGGGCAAGCATACCCCGGTTTCTCAGCCATTTTCATGATCATTCTCTCTTAAACCTCCTGTTGTCTCTCTCTCTCTCTTTTTATTTTTTTAAAGTAGGCTCCACACCCAGCACAGAGCCCAGTGCGAGGCTTAAACTCACGACCCTGAGATCAAGACCTGAGCTGCAATCAAGAGTTGGACACTTAGCTGACTCGAGCCAGCCCGGCGCCCCACTCTCCCTGTGTCTCTTTAAGAAAAAAATGCCAGGTACCTGGGTGGCTTAGTCTGTTGAGCATCTGCTCAGTGGGTTAAATGTCTGCTTTTGGCTCAGGTCATGATCCCAGGGTCGTGGGATCGAGCCCCACATCGGGCCTGCTTCTCCCTCTCCTTTTGCTGCTCCCCCTGCTTGTGCTCTCCCTTTCTCTCTGTCAAATAAATAAATAAAATCTTAAAGAAAGAAAGAAAGAAAGAAAGAAAGAAAGAAAGAAAGAAAGAAAGAAAGAAAGAAAGAAAGAAAGAAAGAAAGAAAAAAGAAAAAAGAAAAAGGAAGAAAGAGAGAGAAAGGAAAAAAAATGCCAGCCATGGAATTGCCTGGTAAGCAAATCAATAAATTGGCAGGCCTTCTTCTTTTAGCCAGATTTCTTTCTAACAAATTTCCAGCACATTGATGTTCCTAATCATTATTATGTCTGGCCCATAACATTTGCCCTCCCTAGGGGTATCTTTATCTCATGAGAATTAACACGGATCAGCCTTTACCCACGGAGATTGGCTGTCGAGTGGGAGACCCTTTAAAGCATTGGCCCTCTGGTGTTCTTTACAATTGCAGGCCATTTTGTACTCTCGGAAAGTACAACACAGATTAAAATATATTGGGTCTACAACGTTTAGAAGTCTATAAACAAACACCATCCACTATCCATTTCCTCTCCTTTACGAGTAGTTCTATAATTTACAGAACCCAATAGAAATGACATCATTCCCTCAGAAATAAAGTGAGGCTTGCACAATTTGTAACCAAAATATGGCTTCAGAATCTGTGAAGGAGGAACAATCATGTATTATGTCTTTTTAAATATTTGTTTTAAAGATTACACTTTCCTAATGCTCGTTTCTGTGAATAGTGTTTTGTTCCCAAAGGTGTCTGTGAGGAATAACTATAGCGGTTTGAACAAGCTGAGGGGGATGGTTAAAATGTAACGTGATTTTATTTATTTATTTTTTAAAGATTTTATTTATTTATTTGACAGAGAGAGAGATCACAAGTAGGCAGAGAGGCAGGCAGAGAGAGAGAGGGGGAAGCAGGCTCCCCGCTGAGCAGAGAGCCTGATGCGGGGCTCGATCCCAGGACCCTGAGATCATGACCTGAGCCGAAGGCAGAGCCTTTAACCTACTGAGCCACCCAGGCGCCCCATGTAACGTGATTTTAAAACTTACTTGGATTTCAGGGGGAAACAGTAAGGAGAACATCTGATTAGATAAAAGGGATATTACGGTTATTTTGGGTTTTACTGCAGAAGTAGGAAGAAGTGGGTTGGCATGATTTTTCTGCTAAATAGCATGAAGAGGAAACACATACATTGGGAGAGAAAATAACCCCTTTGCCCTGACAAGATAGATAGCGTGATGGTTATGCATCAGCTAGCAGAATGAGATTACAAGTAGGAAAAGGTATTTGTGATGGCTTTTCATATCAAACTTGCTGGGTACTCTGGAGCATTAGAGGAGTCATATGTAGGCTCGAGGACATTTCTCAATCTGGGGAAAGGTTGGTTGGTGGGTGCTGTCTACTACGGTCTGGGATTTAGAATCAGCACTGTTCTTTATGGGCAGAGCTTAAAAGATGGGTATAGCATAATGGTTAGGAGTACAGACTTTGGAGTAAGGAAAACATGGGCTTTAAATTTGGCTATGCCACACAAATTAGTGGGACTTGTAGCATCTACTTAAACTCTCTGAATTTCAACTTCCCCATCTGTAAAATAGGCATACTGCTACAAGTATCTTAAAACTTATCTTGCAGTGCTATTAAAAGGATTAATGAGATAATGCTTATGATGAACTTGGTATAATTTCTACTACCCAATAAGCCACAAATAAGTGAAGTTATTAATAAAATTATTAAAATTATATAATTTTTTTTAGTTTCTGATAAGTACAGACCAGCATCTGAATTCCTGACAGGAATTATAAAAAATATTTTAGATATTCATTTTTTTTTTTCTCATTCACAGAATCTTGCCATAGGCCAAAAACTGTGTGTAAGTTTGCTCATGTTCCCTCCCTCATGGAGGTGGGTTTTTGCATATCAAATCATTATGTACTCACTAATGTACGCACTAGTATTTTTTCCAATTTCCGGCCGTGATATGATGAGCAGCAATTAACAAGACTTTAAGGCTTATAAGTGGAGTGTCTTTTAGAAAGCAATTATCAAATGTATTAATTTCTATTTGATGCAGAGGAAGTCTTCTAAGTGTTCCCAATGATGCTTGCCGCTGAATGTGATATTTCAAAGCAAAATGTCATGTCTAAAGTGGGTCCATGTTCCAAGAGACCAGAGAATAACACAGGATGTTGGTCACCATGAAAGCTTCATCTATTTTTAGCTCAGCCTACAATCATTCTACAGTTCAGCGTGCTCACAGCCAGATGCATGGGAGTCAACAAAAGAGATTCAGCAGGGACACTACACTCACAAACTAGGAGTTTCAAATCTGTTTCCCCTCATTCGTCTCTTGTTTCTATCACTCTTACCACTATTTTCACAAAACTCAGAGGCACTTTCGATTCCCCCCCTTTCCATATCATTTCTACCAATCCAGTAACTGTGTGCGATGAATTCCACACCCACAGTGAAACTCTTATTTCATTAAGGCCCTCCTCAGCCCTCCCCTGGATTATCTAAGAGCTTTCTAGAGAGCCTCTCTGCCTCCTCTTTCTCGAACGTCATCTGAAGTCCATTCTAAGCATGACTTTTAGTACCTCACTCCATACAATTTTTTTTCAATGACTCAACAAATGTCTTGGTTTGTCATCAGAGCTTAGATGGATAGTTCCAATCCAGTTTGCAAACTGGTCCCCTGCTGATAGCCTACAGCCAAACTGGACTTAATAATCCTTGTACATATTCAGTGTATCATCTTTGCTTATATCCACTTTTCAGCTTGCAAAATTTTGTTCTTATTCTTACCTATTCTCCAGGGCCCATCTCAAGTTTTCTGACCAGATGTGATTCCATCTTTTTTTCTGCTTTCTCATAGCACCTTGTGTGCATCTTTTTGGACTTTGTTACATTTTGACTCAGTTATTTTCATGTTTATTACCTGTATCACTAGACATTAAGCTCCCTGAGAGATGTTTTTCATATTTATAACTACCACCAAGACCCTACTCCCAAACAGAATACTTAGAATGGTCCCTGGTGTACGGTACACGCTTAGGAAATTGTTGGAATGGAAGAGGAAGGTCTTTGGTCATGGTGCTTATCAAGCAGTAGGTTCTCAATAATTGTTTGTTGAATAAAGTAATACATACAATTTTTTATTCCTACCCTTCAGTAAAATTGCTCATTCCAAGATTATCAATGATACTTTGCTGACTATTCTTTTATTTTTGAAATAGTCTCTGCACAGGATTCCATTCCACACCCCTGATTGCCCTCCTTCTTTTCTGTCCTTCACTCCTCAGTCCCTATTGTCGGGTTCATTTTCTATTACCCTTACTCTCTGCTGGTATCGCCGAAGGGTCAGTTCTCAATCTATGCTCTTCGCAGCTTTCACAACTACTTCTCTGCCAAAAACTCACATCTATACATCGAGTACCGGCCTCTATCTGAGCTGAGAAACAGAGTTCCAACTATATAAATACACATTTTATCTTTCTTTATTCACTTCTACAGCATCGGTTATTATATTTGGTGGTAGAAAGCCATTATGGTCCATTATTGGTCTTCAGAATTTATTTACCTATTTTTCTGGCAATCGTACCTCTTTTTTCTGCTGAGGAAGTCACTGTCCCTCACTCTCAGTCATGTGTTTCCTACCTCCCACAGCCCTGTGAACCAACTTTAATGAATTGGATGTTCTGTCCTCCTTGTCACAGTGATTGCTTCAGAGATGATCACAAGATACAAGTAAGGCCAACCAGGGGGAATGAGAAAAAATTCTAGAAATCGTATTTCATCATTCAGGGAGGCAGACTATCTTTTCCACTGGCTTAGGCGTGGTGATGATGTGACCCAAGAACTGCTGGTTCTTGGGTCACATCAGGCACTGAGGTGCCTCACAAAAATACTTGGCACTCAGAATGTCCTAATCATTCCCTGAAGATACTGAGAAAATATTCTCCTGAAAATACTGTCATCATCCCCCTGAAGATATTATCCTCCTCCAAAACTTCTCACTTCTGGAAATAGGATAGCCATCCACTGAGTTCTCACTCTTGACATCTGGGACTCTTTACTGACACCTTGTTCAAACTCTCATGTATATCAGTGAACCACACAGTATTCTTTTTGTCTTCAGAATATAACTGAAATCTATCTGCTTCGGTTCACTCCCATTGCTTCCACTCTGTTCCAAACCACTATTCTCTCTCATCCGTGTTATAGCAAAAGCTTCCAAAATTTGTTTTTTCCATCCTTGCTTTCATCAAACTCACTCTTCTCTAAACTTGTTACTTCTACATTTCAAATCTTTCAATTTTATCCCATTGCCTTTAAGGAAAAACTAAAAAATCTTTACATGGTCTATAAAGTGTTTTGTATTCTGCTTTCTTCTACAGCCTCAGTCTTCATTGATTTCTCTCTTTTCTTGGAACTCATCAAATTCCTTCTCCCTCAAAGACTTGACATTTGATGTTTCCATAGCCTGAAATAGTACTATTCATCTCTGATGGCTAACTATTATTCCTAATTTAAATATTACCTAAATATTACTTCTTCATAGACGACCCCCTCTTAACTATCTGAACTGAGTTCCCATTTTAAGCTTTTTTTATTTTTTTTCCCCATTTTAAGCTCTTATAGCATCCTGAATTTTCCCCCTTGTAGCGTTATAATTAAATACTTGCTTGTATATTTATTTGTTTAATGTTTGTATCCCTACCACAGACTGTGTCTTGAAGGGAGGAACATTATTTTCTTGTTCTTTATGGTATCTCTAGAATATAACATAAGGTCTATTATAAATTGATGGATGAATATTTCATGAATAAATGAATCAAAGAGGCACAACTTGTCTAAACTTAACTTGTTTTCTTGCCCTACAAACCTGCTTCTGTTTTTGTTTTTCTGAGCACAGTATACTCTCACTCTCTTTAACCAGGGCAGAAAGTCAGCCTTAATTTCCAATCTATTCCACTCTCATTTTTCATAGCCTGCTTCCCACCAAGTCTTATTGAATCTGCCTCCATAAAATTTCTCATGTATGCCCTTTTTATTTCCATTCCCACTAAAGTAAGCTTCCTTCTGATTCTAAATTTTAACATGAAAGGTGTACATAATCCCCCTGGCTCTAATTCTTCACACTGCTGCCTAGGTGATTATTCCTAAAATACATGTTGACTCATGTTACTCCAATTCTCAGAACCTTTAAAACATTCTTAGGCCCATCCATTTCTTAAAAAGTATGCAGTTCATATTCTATAGTATACTCTTCAAGTTCCTCACAGTTAGGTCAAGACTACCACTCTATCCTCTCTTCTTCCTGCACGTTGTATGTTCTGAAACCAACTTGCTCTTTACCATTCTCAAGTTCACCATGTATCATGTCTCCACCAACCTGGAATGCCTGTCTTTCCTCCCTTCCCAGTAAGTCCTCATTATTTTTTCAGACTTGCCACCAAAGGGACATCCTCCATGAAGTCTTCTGTCTCCCTCTTTACTTTCCTTTGTGTATCCACAGGATGTTCATACACTGCATTCTGTATTTAACTATATTTATTTGGATTTAGTAGGAGACAATATAGTTTAGTGATAAGAATGGCTTCTCTACAGTCAAATGGGCTGAGTTTGAATCATGGTTTCATCATTTTCAATCTGCGTGACTTTGAGGAAGTTACTTAAATTATTTGCCATAGTTTTCTCTTTAATTGAATGCATAAGAGAACATACTTCATAGAACTGCTGTAAATTATTAGATAAAATAATTGGAGCAAAGCACTTAGAAAAATTCAAGTGCTCAATACTTTTTTTTTTGTTTTGTTTTGTTTTGTTTTTTCCATACATCTGTGCGACCAGCTATAAAGCCCTTGGATCCAGAGTACAGATAATTATCTATCCCCAAGTTCTCACAAAGTGCTTCATTGAAAGTAAGACCAGTAATTGTTTGTCAAACTGATTAATTGGGGAGTTCTAGGGTCCTGTATATCTTGAGGCTTTGTATTACCACAACTGTCTCAAAAAGATCCTGTTAAAGGTCCTGTTAAAGGAACAACTATTTAGGAAAGCAAGGAAAGGGGAGGGAAAATTACTAGAATTTTTAAAAAGGGGAAATGGTGTGAAAACATTATCAAAAATACTGTAATTGCAACTCTAAACAGGAGAATACACAAAGGAATCTTATACAAACAAGCTGAAGACATATAGCAAATGATAATAGGGCTTGATAAGTGTTGTTACCAAAGTACAACTTTTGATGGAATTGTTCTTTGTAGTCCCTGGGCTAAGAGGCTATGATCATGCACTCCAGAAAAATCTGTACCTTAGAACAGAACCCGAGGCTCCCATTCAGTCTTCCTTTGTCATTTAACTACATTAGGCAAGTCAACTGAATTCTCCTGGGCTTAATCTTTAAAGTGAGGGAGTTGGATTGGATGGGATTCCTGAGTTCCTCCTTGCTCTGACACTCTCTGATCACTAATCTAAGTGGCCCTGTTTTCTCCCCCATTCAGTTTTAGCAGACATTTCTCCAGTATTTATGAGGTATTTCTTGAGTATCTACCATGACACTATCACAGCTCTCTGACACTGAATATGTCATTTGTAATGAAATGATATTCTCCATTCCCTTTAAAATGAGGAGACTAATACTAAGATCACATGATTATGGATTAAAAGAAACAATCCATGTGAAAGTGCTCTGTCTTGCTATGGTACATGGTGGGTGCCGATAAATGTTTATATTCTCCCTCTAATGGGAAATTTTTTTCTTAAACATCAAGATCCTGTAAATATATTAAGTTTATCTGTGAAGCCTTTTCAACCCCTCCATGTACTCCTAGTCAGAACCGAACAAAATATATTATATTCAAGTCTATTGTAACACCGATGCATTGATCTTATTCTATCGTAATTATTCACCACGTATCTGTCATTCCAAAAGGTTCCGAACTGCTAGTCAGGTGATATATATTAGCAATCTTTAAAACTTTAGCACTAACACAGGATCTCACACGTACAAAAAGTTCAATGAATACTTGATGAATGGATAAATGAATGATTGAATTTCCAGTTAGTAGGAGAAGGGGGAACAAGCCTCTCTTCTCTCAAAACACTTTTGGTACTTGGCAAATGATACCCGAAATCCTCTTAATGAAAAGTCATCCGCAGACTTGGATTTCACCATTTAAACAAGAAAGATTGAAAGGCTCATGTCATGGGGGGCAGGTAACTTGGGTGTCCATTTTGGGAAATGCCACTGGAACACTTAGCAGTTTCTGCTGTTTCTACTTGTCGACTAAGTCAATTTAGCCTTCTAGTTCACTAATAACTCAAATTGTCTTAAAGGCTTTCCTCATCCATCTTAGGTAAACAAAGCATGAAGATTTTCCTGACCATCTAATTACTTCTTTTCATAAGAAAAATGTATCTAGATGAGAGAAATTAGAAATCTAACATAAGCCAAAGATTTGAGTCACATATACAACTTTTCATTTTCTCGTAGAAAAAGGTGAAAAATTTAGTAATATATTTTCTTCAACTCAATATATTCAAATTATTACCATTTCTCCATGGAATCAACATTAAAAAATTGAAATATTTTACAGTTCCTTTTTCCATACTCAGTCCTTGAAATCCAAGTGTGTATTTTATACTTATAGCACATCTCAACTTAGGTCAGCTACATTCCAAGTGCTCAACAGATATATGTAGCTGAGGCTTAACCAACTGAGTGACCCAGGCACCCTCCCTCCCAAATATCTAATCACCCAGAAGACAGGATGCCTTCCTAAGTTAGTTAATTTCAGTTATGTGTGAGCTCCAGAGGCAACTTACTTTCTAGGGCCCAGCTTTCCCGATAACCCATTGGGTGATGTCTGCCAAACTTCTCTCTTTTAACTCATCTAATACTTTTACCTTGATATTTCCTAATTTCCTCATATATCACTCTAAGACTATTTTGAAGGTCTGGATCCCTAAGATGTTTCGTGATACCTCTCAGCTACAGCTGAAAAGACATTAGCAAAACCGTAAGTTATACTTCTTTCTCAAAAACACCGTCCCTTTGAGAAAATCATTTACTTTATAAGTGATTGAGGTATAAAGGTGGTGAATACTGATTATCTTTCATAATGATAATTTAATTTCTTAATGTCACAATAGAAAACTCAGCTTACCCTATCACTAGTAAATACACTCTGCTATAACTATAGTCAAGGATACATTTATGGAAAACTGCATCTTTTTTAAGATGGCCTTTTTAAAGTCATATATTTTTATAAAATATTTTGACAATTTTTAAAACAGTATTGGATGAAGGCACACTATATATATATATATATATATATATATATATATATATATATACACATACATATTTGTTCCTACTTGCTTCAGGCAAATTATGTACTAAATCCAATTGTTAATTTTGATTTCTATATGTTCGAATTAAAAAGAAAACCCTCAGACAGAAAATATTCAGAACAACAGGACCTTGACATTCCCTGTCCAAGCTCTTCAAATGTGTATAGTTTGATAAATGAGCTTTGAAATCTCTTTTTTAAAGGCTTCTTGAGCACAATTTGCTTGCCTTACCTAATTGATGACTAGCTCTTGTGGGTTTAGAAATATTAGCTAACCTCTAAAAATTAGCTTCAATTTCCCTGTTGCTTTGGAAAAGCACCATGGAGAACATGCCACAATTTCTGAAGAAAGCTGTTTCCTTGAAACTCCCAACTGGGAGGAGTCCCTTAAAATTTGTTAAAATCCTTATATCTTCATGATAGTTTAGCAGTGCCAATAATTTGAGATCATTCCTGTTCAGTGTGAGCCAGTGACCAAATAACTTCATTTTCCTTTTGGTTGAGCATTTATCGTAAGGATTACTTAATATTTTGAGGCATCAGTGAGAACTGTGTTAGACTAAGAATTAGATGACTTGCCCTATTGTCCTGGTTCTATAGTTAGCCAGCAGGGCTGACTCTCTGAGCTTTAGTTTACTTATCTGTAAAAGGATGAATTATTTCTATGTTTCCATCCAGTTTATACTGTGTTACTTAATTATAATTCTCAACTGACTGAGGAAACATTTTAATGGTGTTCTCTTCTTTACCCTCAGCTATGCTAGACCTCCGATTAGATAGAAAACACAAGAGCCATCAGAGACTCCTCTCACCGTTTGCCATTAAGTGTGACAAACTGTATCTTCAGTCATGCTCATCTTGCTTTCTTCTTTTAATATACAAAAATAAAATTTATCAACACAAAACCTGCACTTCATTTCTAAATTCAGTCACCCTTCATCTACTCAGACTTTCTCCTCCATTATTCACCTCAGGAAGGCTGTTCCAAAATCTCCCTTCAAGACAAAAACCTTCCTTGACTCTAAATCCTTTTACATCGATTGCTCTGTCTACACAGACCCTTCACCACCACTACACGTACTGTTTCAATATTCTTACTTCCCATTCTTTCTTTAGCAGACTTCACACTGGAGTACATGCCCATTACTTCAACCGCTTTTGCTAAGTTCTGCAATGACTTCCATGTTACAGTCCTTATCTTTCACGGAAGCTCCTTCGGACTTCTCTGACACCATAGGCTCCTGGTTTTCCACACATTCCTCTGATCACAACTTCTCAGTCTCTCTTTTCTACCTCCCCATCAATATTTGGCTTCTGAATTTTATAGTAATTAAAGGCTTTGTTTTGCGTGGTTTCAAACAGTAACATGGCTTTAAAAATATCTTTAAATGTGCTTAATGTATTTACAGATTACTCCCATATTTAGCTTTCTAGCATAGTCTTGTGTTCTGGACTGTAGACCCATCTAATAGTTCACAGCATGTCTCCAATCTCACAGTAACTCTAACTTAACAGATCACAAATAGATTCTTGATCTCTCCCCACCGTACACAACTGTATCCTACACAGACACACAGATGCATCAACACACATGCGCGCACACACACACACAGAGTTTTTCCATTTCTAATCATCTAAAATTCAAAAGAATACATGGGATACTATCAGTTGCTCAGTCCTCGAATCTGAAACTCATTCTTTTTTTTTTTCTTTTTTTTTTTTTAAGATTTTATTTATTTGTCAGGGAGAGAGAGAGAGTGCGCACAAGCAGGAGGAGTGGCAGGCAGAGAGAGAAGCATCACAATGTGGGATTCGATCCCAGGACCCTGGGATCATGACCAGACCCAAGGCAGATGCTTAACTGACTGAGCCACCCAGGCAGCCCTCTGAGACTTATGCAGTCCCAAGTGAGCTTCTTTAAATGCCAATATAATCTGGTCACTTTTCTGCTTAAAATGTATTACTTTGAATAGGCTTCTGTTATAATTAAGGGGGAATCAAAACACTGTACCTTGTATATAAAGCCTTAAGTGATTTTTCCCCCATTTGCCTCTCCACTTCACTGAGGGCCTTCTTTCTGTCTCTTCCTGTTCATTTGCCATAAACTGGTCACCCTGGCCTTCTTTCAGATTTTCAAACACATCAAATCATTCTTATCTGAGGGTCTTTACCCATGCTATTCCCTCCAGTTTGAAAAGTATTTTTCCCCAGCTTCATCTGGGTAATGCCTCAATATCCTTTAGAAAATACTGCTTCTTCAGCAATGTTTTTGCTGATTTTCCCATTATTAATTAGTTACATTTTTCATAAGTGTACATTTCTCCTGTTTAACATGTCACAACCTGTAATTGTTAATCTGTGTATTATTTATTCATTGTCTATATATTTTTTTAAATTAAGCTTCAGAAGATCAGAGATCATGATTATTTTATTCCTAGTTAGATCCTCAATACCTAACTCAGACTGTAAAATGCTGTAGCTGTAGATGTATTGTAGAATCAATATTTATTGGCTAAATCTTATAGGAAAGAGAACTAAGGAGAATGAGCATCTGGCTCATGAGAATTGGAATAGGAACCTGACTCTTCTGATTTACTTTAGCACTTTCTTCACACTACATTGTCATTCTCTTCTTGACTCATCCCAACCCAGCGCAGACCATGTTGCTCAGGCCCATTTAAGTGTCTTTACCATCGATCTCAACATCTCCATAAGCCTAACCCCTTAGGGATCCCAGGCCCTGAGCTATGCTATCCCACAACCAAGATCCCTGAGATTTCTCTGCCTTTATTAGATTTGTAGATCTCAATGGCCTTGGCTTTCCCCTCTCCCAATTCTTTTACATTTCTAGCACAGTGTTCATCTTTAAAAGAAGTCACTTTTCCACTTTCCTATTTATATTTCTTTCTTTTCTTAGTCCATGGAAAACCCTGCTAATTATGCAGTGTTATTTTTTCCCTTAAGCTAGAACTAATTTCTTATTTTCCACCCCAAAACAGAGCACTGAAAAAAGCAAGGCACATAGATCCGTATATCATATTTCTTCCATTGCAGAAAATGTTGAAATTTTCAATATTTCAAAAATTCAACTGGAAAAGAGTAAATGTACATTTTTATCAATAAAGCCATGACATCTCACAAATATGATTACCTTCCCAATAAAAAAAATACCAAGAGGACAAGATGCACAACAGATATGCTGTTGTGATAAGCATCAGGCCATCTTGGCTTAACAGATAGCATGAGATAAGAGGCAACCACAGTGAATAAAGAAATCAAACCCAAAGCACTCAGGGGAGAGATGGAAAGAAAACCCCACAGTGGTAAATGGGAAGGCACAGCAGGTAGTGAGAGAAACCTTTTTCAGAGACTGTAAAGCAACTGAATGAAACCAGCAATCCCAACAGTGAATTCCAGAAGAAATCATCAAACATAGCATGTAGCCGATGGGCATGTGTAACTCTTCTACATGAATCCAAGTTCGAAAACCTAAGAAACTTCCCACAACCCCAGCACCCAAATCTCTCAGTGTACAGAAAAAAATCAGCCTTGATTCTCAAAATGCCATTCCTTCATATCTCCCTTACGGTGTTTGTGGAATGCAGTCTTTCTTGTATTTCATGCATTATGCATTGTGTTCTATTCCAATTCTGTTTTGTGATAAAAGTTTTTTTTTTTGTGATAAAAGTTTTTCCTTTTAAAAAATTATCTGTTAACTATTTTGAGTATGCTGAGTAAATAAGGCTTTTTAATGTTAGAGCTGTTTCTGCTCCAAAAATAGCAAGGGAAATTTTAACTAAACCTGTGAATTTTGGGTAAGAGGGACTTTGAATTTGCAGTATATTTAAGTGTCAATTGTCCAAATAATTTTTATGTATAGTTATTACTCATGCTAATCTTTAAAATGAGACAAAATAAAACTATCTCATAGATTTCAATAACAAAATCAGAGGAGTTTCCTGAGCCCAAATTTTTGTTATTTTAGTCAATTACAATAAATAAATGAATTTTAAAATTAAAATTAATAAAAAATTTAAGATAATGATTACTTCTGGGGGGAAGCAAAAGAAGATGCAATCAATATTGAACACCCAACTATGAAAATATTGTCAATAATGTTCTGTTTATTAAGACAACTTTTACTACATATATATATAGTACAGGACCTTTGTATGATCTATTTCATGATAATAATTTAGTAAGTATTTGTATATGGCTTAAGGTAATGTTACATTAATGTAGATTATACCAATTTGTATTATTTCTGTTTATATGTTTAAGAATTCTTATCTCTTTTGAGTAAAATTAATGTAGATGCTGTAATATATTTGGACAACACTCAAATATAACACCCACAACTTGATACATGTGGAAAACACAACAAAGTTTATAATGTAGAAGACGGATTTGGTGAGGATGAAACAAAAAAAATATTCCCTTGGGTATGTGCCAGCTTTGAGTCTATGATTTGTGACTTGTTCTCACAGAATTGAAAAAAGCCAGGGGCTCCAGGGGACTAGAGGGTAGAAGTTATGCTCTTCCCAAGAACTGTCAACACCCTAGAAGAATGTTCATCCAACATGCCTGGCAGTTTCTGAAAGCCAGCCAGTAATGGAAATAAGTTGCAGCTCATAGAGGATCACAACATCGTGAACTTGTACCCAAATCAGGAAATTAGCAGCCTACATGCAGCATACATTGCATATCAGTGATAATTACCAAGTTCCTTGTATGAATTTCTTATCTTTTCATCTCCCCTGCACACACACATGAGCACAGGCATATGCACACGCACACACATACACACATAAGCATAGTCTTTCTGTAGGTGATTTTGATCACTAAATCCTAAATCCTTTAGGTTCTCAACCCTTAAGTGAAGAAATTCATCTGCTGAGATAAATGGTACAACAAAGCAGTTGGAATTCTTAGGCGATGTAGTATATTGTAAATATAAGCTGCCATTGTTACTATTATTAATATCATTATCATTATTATTTTAATTCCTCAGAGTAAACGATATACAAAAATAGTTTGTGGGAAACAAGTAGAAAGAACTAGGAATCCCAACAGCCCAGCCAAAAATAATGATAAAATCAAATACACATCTCCATGTGGTAGAACAAAAAAAAAAAATTGTACCTCTTTATCCCAATATTGACCTAGAAAATATTCCTAGGACCCTGGGACATGCACACTAAATCACAACTAACTATTAATGTTCAAAATTGGTTATGAAAAGTTTTTTCATATTTTCTGAGAGGGTATATGACTTAACTGTTACCAAGCCTTGAGTCCAAGATCAATTTCATCAACGGCCTTACAAGAAGCTCTCCCTCAGAAATGTATAAAAATAAAATGTCTATTAATACACAAATAGAAGCCACATACAGAAAGTTGATTTTTCCGGAAATACATCACTAGCATGTAGTCATTACTGTGGGCTAGTCATGGTTATTAAACACCTAATATGTATCAAGCCTTTTATATAAATATTACTATTTTAATTTTTGAACTCCATGAGATAGATAGTAGTAAGTTAGCTGATTGCTCAGGGAGGTAATGTAACTCACTCAAACTTAAACAACTATCAAATGCTAGAGTTAGAATTTGAACCCAAGTCTTAATACCTGCAAAATCTATTTTCATTTCTTAATGTCATGTGGATATCTCCAATTAAATAAATGAACTCTTATTTTTATACGTCAGGCAGCTGTAAGAATAATTCAACACAAGGAAATTATGATCTTACAAATGCACCATCGACAGGAAAGTCACTTGCAATGGTGTTAGGATTGTGATGGTACATTTACACTTCCCTCAAGTCCCAAGATTTCCAAGTTTTTCCTTTGAAAGAGGACACACATCTTGGAATGAAGGGCTGGTGTTTTGCCTTGAAATTGAGGAGCAATACGTAGCCTAACCGCCTTGGCCTCATGATCACCAAGTTCTACCCAGCAGAGTTCACCAAGCTTAGTTAGGAATCAAGGGCAGAAGAGTCTTACTCTTTTAGGACATTTTGAAAACTGGTCCCATTGCATTTAGATGAATTAGATCTTCACTCGCCAGTTATTATATGAACATATCTTTGCTTTAACAAGTCCAGTCTCCTCAATACTCCACAAATTCTCCGTTTTATTGCTCCTCCCGTGACTTTACACATGTTAATAGCTCTGCTTAGCACATCTTCCTCTCTCCTCTGCCCACTGGAAAGCTGCCCAATCTCCAAGGCCTGGATAAAGATCTCCCTCCACATGGGAGGCAGCCCTGGTCACTCACTAATAAGTCTCATTTTGAGCTATGTTTAAATATGTTGTTTTATGTCTTCCTGACTTGCTCTCATCTTTAATGATCTTTTGAGATGCATAATTTTATTTTACTTTTTAAGGTTAAACCCTAAGTTCTAAAGGTAGGAACAATTTAGTCTAATATTTCACACTCTTCGGGAATATGGAGGTTGTGCTTGTTGATCAGTTGACTATGCCAGTCTCTTTGGAAACAGAGACAAACAGTGATGGGGATTGGTCTTTATGCCATTTTGCCTGATTCATATATTCAGGGGCGGAAGCAAATAATGAAGTCAGACCTCAATGAATGACTTTTTCATGACAATTTCCCATGTTCCACACAATGCAATAGAAAAAGTACAGATTTAAAATAAGACTCAACTTTAAATACTAACTCAGCTGATTAAATAACAGTGGGTTCTAGGTAAATCCTTTTCCCTTCATAAATTTTATAAAATACTATATTCTTCATAGAGTTATTAAGACTGGAAACAATAATGCATATAAAAGCATCTGGAACACAGTTAACTAATAATAAATCACATCTGGTATTATTTCTACAGGAGAAATAGCTCAAGGCACTCTATCTCCCAAGGTGGTCTTCTTAACCATTAATATTTTCTTTTTTGTCTTGACCACCTAATTTTGTCCAGTATTTAATAATAGATCATGAACTAATGGAACTTAGAATTTCTTCTCAGGAGTCTTGATACCAATGAGCACTAATTAATGTTTTAAGAATCATTGTTGATATCTAGATATTTCATTGATGTGTCTATTAATAACACACCATGTAATAAACATTGCTTCAAAAGTACTTGGGTAGTTCAAGCAGAACTATGGAAGTCTCCAAGATATTAAATATCTTTATTAGAAGTATTTGTACTTTTATTTTAACTAATTACAAGAGCTCATATAGTTTAAATGTTTTCAAGGACTTTGTTTTGTGGCATAAATAGTGGTTCCTATATCCCCACTTTTTGACTTGCCTAACTTAGATAATTGTCTAATTTGTCTCATTATTGAATATTTTTATGTGTCTTATAGCAGCAGCTGTTTCCCCATTTAGTTTTAAGCTGAATATTTTACATGACCTCTCCAATGTAGATATTTTGGTACATTTTTGTAGTTGCTAACATATATACATGAATTAAATAAAAAGCTAACGATACAGGAGCGCCTGGGTGGCTCAGTGGGTTAAAGCCTCTGCCTTCGGCTCAGGTCATGATCTCAGGGTCCTGGGAACTCCACTCAGCAGGGAGCCTGCTTCCCCCTCTCTCCCTGCCTGCCTCTCTGCCTACTTGTGATCTCTCTCTCTGTCAAAAAAAAAAAAAAAAAAGCTAATGATACATACTATTAAAAAAAAAAAAAGGATGAGTTAAACTAGAATTGATTGAGGGTGCTGGAGAAATGTTGAGAACCAGTGCAGTACTAGTGTGGTCTAGGTCCCAGGTGGTCATAGGACAGCATGAGGGCAGTAGAGAGAAGAAGCAATGAATGCTCACTGAACACTCTGTGCCGGGCTTGGTACTGAGAGTAACCCATGAAACTGGTACTTGTATTTCTCTCCTTGATTTCATGAAGAAACATAAGTGATTCAGTACCACAGTTATATGGAGTGAGATATATGAATCCAATCTGTCATTCAATTTGAATAAAGTATATATATTTAGATCTGCATTCATGAGAAGAACTGCATAGTTTCCTATATCACAGAGGAAAGTAGTCGTACAATTTCCTCTCTCTCTCTCTCTCCTAGAAATATGCTGAATGAGAGTCTTTATATACTATCATCCATTTATTCTGGAATTGTCCACTTGGCATGTTGAAATAAATATCTGTCTGCAGAGTGACCACCTGGTAATTTTACTAAATTACCAAAACAGTAAAGTCAAATGTATTTTAAGACTCTGAGCTTAGTTATTTATACATAGAAATGCCATTTAAATGAATAAGATTATATATAGAAATATATAGTGCAGTAGTAAAATGAAATTTTGTTTAATTCACAAGTAAATGACCCAACATCATTTGGACATAAAATTATTGGGGTTTTCCTCCCTTCAGTGGGTATATACACACATTCACCAAACTCTATTCTAGTTTTTATGGAATTTTGAAGACAAGCATTTCTGTTTGGATGGCTGGGCTATGCTTCCCATCTAACAATAGAATTAAATATTATCTGAGGGCTAAGTGAATATACAAAAAGTTAAATTTCTTAGCTATATTTGAAACATGTATTAGATGATCTGGTTAATAATCATGTCAATATTTAAAGCCAACGTGAGTATTTTAAGCAAAATCATCCAAATAAAAAGATTTGACTATTCAGATTATGTTTCTATCAAGCAAATTATCAACAACTGGGTGACCAAGCAATTATTATCAATTATTCCCTAATAGTTCTATGCCAAAGTCTTCAAGATCAGTTATACCCTTGAAAATGGGCCAAAATCCTGAGACAGAATTTGTCATAGGCTCTAGATAGAAATTCAAACACGTGTCACTTATATGTGGATGAAATACAGACTAAAACAAAATATCTTATCAGATAATGGCAAAAGTGACCATTTTTCTTCTATTATAGCATTACCAATCAATACCAGAAATAGACATTTTATTAGTATTTCTTTGGCACACAATATGGTTCCTTGAATAATAACTACATTTCCTAGTAGTTCGGCTTGTCTAACTGATTTAATTGCCAAGTATCTAATAGTCCTAACCCCAGTAGATAAAAGTGGCACTTAAGAATAACGGTATGAGTCAGATAAGGAAGAGATTCTTTATCTGGGCTCTACAGAGTCCACAGATGGGCTTTAATATATCCAAAAACTTAAAATTGATTCTTATGTTCCAATGATACTATTTCTATGTGGGGAAATATCTGTGAGACTACACACTAAATTTATAATGGTGACTAATTTTGATGAGGTGGTAGAGAATTTTAGTTTTGAGTCTTTTCAGTTTTGATTCTTATTTACCCTTTGAAATGAGAATTTATGCATGAATAACTTACATGATTAAAACTAATTCTAAAATTGGTTATAAATGTATATTTGTCATATTTTATGATTGGGCAATGATTTCATCTCATGCTAGGAAATGCAAATCTTTTACATTTTGAATCTGGAGAAAAGTGATACATCATCTGATTAAAGACATATTAGCTTCAAATTTTATACATTTGAAGTAACTTCAAATGTTTGAGAGGTTTCTTTGACCTTGTTGTGTTTGTTATTCCTTAAATGAATTGGACTAGATTTAATTATTAAAAATAATACTTTGAGGCAGCTTTCATTTACATATAGATAGCACCTCTCTTATATTGCTATAGTATGGATCAGAATGTACAGTAGATGGATTTCAACACAAACCTACAATTGGCTGGGTCGTTGCCATGGTGAATCAGGAGTCCACGTAACAGGTAGCCTTGATTATGCTATAAATTTCACTCACCTAAAGTACCTAAAGTATCAGATTTATTAAGTGGAGAAAGTTATAATTATGAATTAAGTATTATCTAGAAAAATAAGCAATAAAAATCATTCAAACTTTGTATGATTTAGATTTGTATGATTTAGATATGATTTTTTTGATTACTTAAGAAGACTGTGGTTACATGTGGGGTAAACAAGGCTTAGAAAAGTTCCTCTGAAGGGCACCTGGGTGGCTCAGTCGGTTAAGTGTCTGCCTTCAGCTCAGGTCATGATCCCAGAGTCTTGGGATCGAGTCCCGCATTGGGCAACTTGCTCATCAGGGAGCCTGCTTCTCCCTCTGCCTGTTGCTCCCTCTGCTTGTGCTCTCTCTCTCTCTCTCTCTCTGACAAATAAATAATTAAAATCTTAAGAAAAAAGAGAAAATTTCCTTTTAACACATTGAATTTATAGAATAATTATCAGATATAGATGGATGGAATTTGGGATGGTATATATCAAATACAACTTAGCACCAGATGTTGTTCTGTACACAACAATCTGAATGTCTATATTTCTAAGTGCCAATCTAGAACAACAAAAAATGAATCCTCTTGGAACCATGCACCTGAGTACTACTAAATATAGTCCATTTCCATTAGAGATGATGCACTGGAGATGGGGAAAAGTGACTATCACATAGCAACTTGGAAACAGCCCTATTTAACTCTGTCAATAAATCTTACACATCAGTTATATTTCACATGACTGTCTTTTCCAAAGCAATTTACCCAATGGTTCCCTCACTGTTATCTAGCAGTAATGTCTTCTTTTAGGTTTTCAACAGGTGACTCTATCAGCTATAACAAGTGAATAAGAAGAAGCTAAAACCCTATAAGGCATTTACAGCTTTCTTTCTCTATAACATTATAGTGAAATAATTTCTTTCCTGCTAATTGTCTACACCGTTAAACTGATCACAGGAAGCACCCTTGCCTGACTATGAAATAGTGACTGGAAATATAAGCATCCATCCCATGGATTTTTAAGCTCTTTATTTTACTATTTTATTTTTAAGCCACATTTTAAAAAATGTGTGTATTTGGGACCAAAGATCAAAATAGTTGCCTGAATTCCTAGTGAGTGCACTTGACCTAGATAAGAAGCTTATGATGTCAGAATCCATACATAAAAAGTAATACCTTGATAGTACACTTTTATTTGACTTCTAAAATTTAATTCAAAGATCTTATAATAATGACAATAATGTATTGAAAAAAACTTCATGGCACCAATCAAAACACACTCTGATTATAGACTGTGGTTATCGTGACAGGTTAATTATTACAAAATCCCATCTAGTGTTCATAAATAATATAGATTTTTTAAATTCCTAAAATACCAAAGAGATTAATAATTTTTGATCTAGTTTTCCTTTGCATTTCCTTGAATTTTTTCGGGAAGCGAGAATTGGTATTATTATTATTGTTATTATTATTATTAAACATAGAAGGAAATAAATCTATTGCCTTCAACTGGCACATAGCCTCTCGTGGGCTGGCCCCAACCATTCTTTCCATCCTTATCTTCCCCTCACACATAAGCACCAGAAAAATAGAAGAGCCTATTCCGCCTGGAACATAACCCATACCATCCCAGTTTATGCCTTCATCCATGCTATCTAAAAGGCTCTCATTTCTCATGCCCTTCACTGTCAGTCTGTGCACCCAGTATTAGTGGCTTGCATTTATTCAATGCTTACTACACACCATGCATTTACTAAGAGCATTATTTCATTTGTGACTTTTAACAATCTATTTTACAGAATATGAGAAACTTTGGTAGTCATCCAGATAGTGAATGACAGATCTGGGATCTGCACCCAGGTAGACTTCAGGTTTCACTCTGTGATGCACTACTTAACACTGTGATACATAAATTACAAGTCCCAGTAAACTGTCAAGATCAAGAGAAAACAACTGTTCTCCCATGGATATTTCACTGACCTCCCCAACTTCTCTCCACTTTATTTGTCCCTGTATCTCTCTGAAGGCAAACTTTAATTTCTCACTACTGATAAAGTTAGTGATGTACTCCTCTCATTTCCTCTGCTAGGTATTCTGATTGCTCTTAATAGTCTTTGTGTTAAATAGTAAAATGTGCATGGTAAGCACATTTATCAGATATGAGAGAATTTTTTTTTCAGATATGAGATAATTCAGACTATATCATAAATGACCTCCAAAAAGCAATTTAAAAAATCAATTTAGCAAGTCTATAATGTAATAAGTAATGATCAAAACTGAGTATTTCTTCACAAATTTGATTTTTTAACTTGAGTTTATAAGAGTGATCAAAAAAGTGACCCATTTGAGCATCCTAGTTTCAAATTCATTCATTCAATTACACGCATTTAAAAAAAATATTTTATACAGAATTCAAAACATTGTTCAAGGATCCTAGGTGAATTTTGGTTACTCTAAAGAACCAGTTGAAAATGGAACTAATTATTCATGATAATGACCATATATATATATGTATATATTATATACACATATATATATATTATTGAGCTGATACAAAAATTCAATTTTTTTGTACAAATATATATGTTGACTCATTTAGATAATGGTAAATTGTCTGGGAAGAAAAAAATAATTATTTTTCTTACATATGCCAAGCAAATATAACCACTTTTTTAATTCTTGAAGATAAAATGGATACTTTAATACTATTTAGAGACAACCTATGTTTATTCACCCAATTTCTCACATTTAAGAGGAGAAGTGATTTGAAGAGTATTTGAGTCTCCTCCCTTATAAGCCATCGAAAGGTCACTTTTTCTCCCCTTTGTTTTATATGTTGGTATTATATTTCATTTTGACAATTGTCTGATAGAAATTTTGAAGTCTATTTCTGTTTAAATAATAACAACATATAAGATATAGAATGACCAAATTTAAGGTTTGTCTTTTAGCCTTTCATATTTAAATTTGAAGTGTATACTGATAAAAATTATGTAATAAAGAAAAAGGTAATTATTTGCAGGTTGATAGTAACTTACTGAATTCAGAATAATAGGGAATAGGGAATAGGGAAAAATTCAGTGTTAAAATTGAGTACCACTTTTCCTTTTCCTTTTAACTTCTGCAATTTAAAAACATTTGCCTCATTTTGAAAAATTAAAATATAAAAACTATTTTTCCAAAGTACAATTGTACCAGTTTTTAAAATGCTAGAACTTCCCTCAAAAATGAATTACTTTGAAAGGAATTTTCTTAAACTCATAGTCATTTTTTTTCCCTCAGTGACTCAAAGCACAAATAACCAAACCATGATTGTTAATTACACCTATTGATCATCAGTGACAGAATAGCATCCTATTAAATTATCTTGAAAACTGGAATCAAGCTAGAAACCAAGAAGGATATAGCAGCTATATAACTTAAAGGAGAAGAAAAAATTATTTTGACAATTAGGCCCACACTAGGAATAGTGCAGTTATTTTATTGATCGTTGGTGGAAGAAGTGGGTCTCTGAGTCTTTCCTGGAGATTCACCCAAAGCAAACAAGAAGGTCACTGGGTCTGACATCTGACTTAGAGGAAATTATGACCTTTTCTCTGAGCATTAGGTACTCTTTAAGCTGAGTTATTCTCCAATTAGAATGTTGTTACCTATCACACCATTCATTGTTTAACTTACTGCCTAGAACTTACAAAAGAGTTTTTAGATGTGAAGTATCAAAAAGCTAGCAAAGTAAGATTAAGAGCAATGTTTTCTGGGATAAAATACTCCTTTTACACTCACACATTTTTGTTCTATCAGTGTTGCCTTTAGTGTACCTTGGACACCGTTGTCTAGAAATAAATGCTTAAATTTACCCTTGCTTGTTCCTGATACAAGAAAATGATGTAACACTTTCATTTTGATTTTTCCTTGTAAAAGAAACAGGCTAAGTGAGTCTGCCCTTGACAGGTGTGACTCCCTAATCAGCACCACTGGCAGCCTTATGCAGCTTCAGCCAGTGGAAACTCCCCTCCCCCACCCCCAACTTTAAACAAAGCCATTTAATTTGGTCTTAAGCCAAGGTAAGAGGAAAAAAACCGATTAGTAAATAAAAGGACAACATAAAGAGGCAGAGTCTGCCAACAAGAACCTACATGCAAGCCAGAGGAGATTTATGATTTTCTTCCCCAGGGAGGGAGTGACTAACGCACGCACACTGACCATCACCGTAAAGAGGTAAAGAGAGAGTGAAATGGCTCAACGTACACACACCCCGCTCCATACCGGGGACGAGTCTCCGAGCTGCGGCTTGTGCTCTCGGAGGGCCAGGCTGAAGCTGACCGCCCCCACGGCCACGCTGGATACCCCCAGCCCTATCTCCAGCACAGAGAGCACCAAGAGGCTCCCAATAATCTGGCCGCTGGTGCACATCCTTCCTCGGTCATCATTCCTTCCAGATCAGAAAGGGAAACCAATCATCCACCTTCTTCCTTCCACTCTCCTCCTTACCCCTTCCACCCCCTACCAGACCCCAAAACTTTTCTTTCTTCACCAGCGAAGCATTATCCACAAGGACTAGATTTCCAGAACCGGAGACCCTCTTCCGGGACTGGGCCAGAGACAAAAGAGTCGCTCCACCCCCGGCACGTTCAGACAAGAATCGTAGGATTTTCCTGGGTTCGGTGGTCGGAGTCCAGAGGAGAGAGTGCACCGGTAGAAGGGCTTTCAAGAAGCAGCCAGAAACCTGGAGGAGCCAGGAGCAAGGAGCCCCGCTCGCGAGGCGCTGTCCAGAGTTCTGCCGCGTCCCAAGTCTCCGCAGGAAACCTGCTCCCTTCTAGCCTCCCAGACCCTTTAGGCTCCCCTTTCTTTTCTTGCGGTGCAGATGAACCTTGCTTCCCGGAGATCCAAAGCGGAACTGCTCAGAGCTTCTCTGTCTCTCCCTCTCGTCTCCTCTCCTTTGTTTTCCTGGTAACACAAAGTGCTTCTGCGAGTCCTTCGGTCCCAGGGCTGAGCGGGCGGATATATTCAGTACCACGCTCCTCGCTGTTGCTGTGTCGCCAGAAAAAGCGACCTTGTCTGATGGCCTTTTCCCGTCTGGGTTTCTTCTCCCTCGTCGTCGTCCTCTTCCTCCCCCTCTCTTTTGGTCTGATTCTCTTTCATTTCAGTGACCTCATTGGGATTTGAGAGGTTGATGGAGGAAGGAAAAGCCTGATATATTTATGGGTCTACTCTTGGCTGGCTCCTGACCCGCCCCGCCTCGGGACCCTGACCACAGAGATCCAAAGGATCCCTACCTCCGCATCTCCCCTACTCACTCCCTTCTGGGCTTTTATCCAGATGGAAGGGGAGGGATGCCTACGTCAACGGGGCTCATTCTGTGTAAAACTTTCTTCTGCGTGCACACGGGGTAGGGTGGGGGCGCACTGGGCAAAGAAAGGCAGAAAGAGCAGAGGGGTGGAGAAAGGCCAGACTCCTAAATTCACTAGGACTCCTAAGGACTCTCACCTAGGAAGGCCTCTTTCTAAAAAGGTAGACTCAAGCCTGTTCGTAAGGAACGCCAACTCTCCATTGTCACGACCTGTCCCTTGCGTGTCGGTGGTGGGATGGTGTGGAGACGCAATTGGTCGGACAGTCTTCTGTGGGGGATATTAGTGTTCCTCTCCAGCCGGCAGACCCTTACTCTTACCCAGAAGCAATGATACAGGTTTGGGATGCATTGCCAGACTGAGCACAACCAGGACCCTGTGTTCTCAAATTCAAGACATGTATACATTTAAGTATGGAAAGGGCATTATTAAAAACAAAAATCTGGTTCATTGAACAACTGACAGTCATTCAGAATCATTAGGGCAGGAGCCAACCCTAGCTTGGGTGTTTTGTGTTGTAGTCTGAGTCATATGGGACTCTAGAAGTCTAGGAATTGCTGTGTCTGGACCTCATTTTCATGTCCCTGATTTTACCTCATGAAAAATCACAAGGTAGTTCATCAGGGAGACTCAGGAAGCAGGGACATGAGAAGGTGTTTTGGGGTATGAGCCATCTTTCTCAAAAACTGGGTTTCACAGTTGGAGATAAATTGAAGGAAAATAGAAGAAAGGACGATTGAGTTAAGAAACATACAAAACCAAGACATCTTGACCTCTGAATACATGCAGACTAGTAAAGTGCAGGCATCTCTCTGATTAGAAGTTTCTTTTTTTAAAGCCCTAATGCTGAGATCACTAAAGCTGAGGAATATACAGTCTATAGCATAAGCGCCAATTTCAGTCTTCTCAAATTTGGTTCAGGGATTGTTTAATAGTTTAAATTCAATTCTACACTATAATTTATTTTCTTTATATTTATACTCTACATTTAAAAAAACTCAAGTCCTCTCTTCTCTTAAAAATATAAAAGCAGGAAGAATTATAACTTATTAGGCCTTAGAGAGTCCTCAGTTTTTGTGAAATTTGGGGAACAACTTAAACATTTATGTTGATTAATTAGTGAATTCATTTTCCATATCTTTTTTTTTTTCATTTTCCATATCTTGAAAACTTAGTCTGCCAAACAGCCAATTGTTAGAATCCTTCAAATATTTTTTGGTTTTAATGAAGCACAGTTTATTTTATTTAAATCTTATAGAAGTCATCTAAATGATCCAATTTACATGTAGAAATAATGAAGTATCTATGTTGCCTAACTTTGGTTGTCTTTAGTTACATCTTCTCCTTTTTAATTCTTCTCCATTTTAAAGAGAATAATAAGCTACAGTAATTGTTAAAATAGATTGGTTAATGCAGACATTTGGAAGGAGTGTAACTTATAGGAAGGGAAATTAATTGTATAGAAGACATACAGGTAGTGTTAACAATAGGTGGATTTCAAAGAGAGAAAGAAATGAATAAGTCATATATTATGTTTGAATTATCCCTGAATGTGATGGCTAGAAATATGTTTACTTAAATACCCCAAACCCTAATCACATGCCTGAATATAACTAACCTCGAGTGATCCTGGGTCATTAATGCAAAGCCCAAACCTTATGAAAATCAAAAGTATATAGAAGAAACTATAGCCATCTTCACTTACCAGTGATTACGAGTCACACTTAAAAAGAAACATTTATAGGAATAAAATAAAAATAATAATTGTCTATAGGAAATTATGTTTTGTGTTTAAAAACATGGGGATCAATGCTGTTAGACTTTCAAGAGAATATTACCTGTTCTGGGAAAAAAGTAGATATTACATGCCCTTTTAAATGATATAAAGTTCCTTCCAAAGTAAACAAAAGGACCACTGAAATTTACTCATAATCATGGAAACCGTAACAAAAATGGATTCAAACTGGCATTTTATATCTTTCAAAACTATTTGTTAGAGAAAGAATTATAGGATAAAAGAGCAAATCAAATTAAAACTAAATAAATATATGTATAAATAGGGTACACTGTTATGCAAATACCAAAGGCTCTACAATAAGAGGATTTAATTTTTCTTATGTCATGTTACACCAAAAGAGCTATTCATGAGATCCAGTGATACAAGGCTCAATACTTGTACATCTTCAATAAGAGCCATAGTACAAAAAATCTCAAGTTTGCCACCTGCTGGCTTGTTTATGATACAGTGAATATAAACGTGTAGGTAACTTAAAATAATTCTTATTAAACTTACTAGCTAATCAGAAAAAATGCTTCATAATTGCCCTTCTTTAAGGACCTAAGTTCTGCCAATAAGTATTTAAGAGTTCTGAGAAACTCATACCGTCTTCCCAAATAAGACTTATAGAAATTTTAGCATATGGATAATGGAATTTACAAGAGTTGGTAAACAACTACCACCTGTCTTAATATGATGAATTAAGTGGATGAAATAAGCAACTCAATCACTGATACAGATTTAGTAACTGAAAAGGTCAAAATTTTAAACTGATTAGTTTTGGGATCTGATTTAAAGTGTTCAAGCTTTTATAAACTAAATTTGTATGGTGACCCTCATACTAGACTGAATGACTAATGAAGTCTAAAGATTAAGGAAAAGAAAAATCACAAAATCATTACAAACAATTTAGCAGTTTTTAAGTGTTACAAGTCTATATCTTAATACTCTTGCCAATGTGGTTAGAAATGATTGTCTCTAAAGACTTAGGATTTGATAAAGAGACTCTGCTAAAAAGGGGAAAAAGAAAATAATATTTTGAAGATATTTTTTCTTATTCAAATATTAAGAAGCAGAGATAATTAAAATTGAATTTGTCTTTTTTTGTCTTCTAGTGATAGTAGATCTTAGAAGTCATCATCTAATAGTATTGTCAGTGCTTATGAAAATTAAAGAAAGTATAGTAGTACTTAGTACTGCATTTATCACAATTTCCCATTTATGTCTGAAATATTCTTTGATTATTAACAACTTCTATCATGAAAAAAAAACCCACAAATCATGTATTTTATAGTGATTTCTACTCTTAATAAAGTGTGGGTATTTCTACTCCTGGCCATTATGGAGTAAATGGGATTGGACTTACTTCCCTACTATATACAATATATTCAAATAAACTGTTCAGATACTGTATGACAAGCAGGGCAGCATTGTAATCTCCAGGAGAGGAGAAATAAGCAAGGTTTTCTGTTCTCGCCTTTCTACAAGAAAACGAGTACCAAGCAGAACATGATGGCCTTACTGAATTTCTGGGGCATATAGCAGAGTTTCTGGAGGCTATTTCCAAGACAAAGTATTAGAAGAGAGGGTGTTTCATGGAGAAATAGATCTCCATAGGATCACTTGAGTCTGCTGTTAAATTCTTAGCCACACAATCATGGGATACAACTCCATAAGCCCTCAAGCAGAATGATTAGAGAACTAAAATCTGAAGCTTAAAAATGTCACAGAATGTTAAGATTCATAGCAGCCAACAAGACTCTTTGTTGAACACTTAGCTTTCAGTGGAACTCAGGAGGGGCACACATAGGTAATAGGGCTAACCTACACCTGGAATAAAGGCAACTCTATATTTGACCTGAAAAGACTTCAAAAGAGGCCTCTAAAGTATCAGTCTGTTCTGTAAGTAACTTAACGAAGTTTAACACATCTTACAAAAAATGACAAACCATCACTCAACACTTAACTGTTAAAGTTAGAGTGTACACCATCCAGTTATCTGAAATACAAATAAAGCTGGAAAATGTGATCCATAACTGAGATATCAGAGATGATGAAATTAGTTAACACTTTAAAATCTCTATTATAAATACTAGAAATACATTCAAAGATGAAGAAAAAAACATTAATGTGATACTATATAAATTGAAGATATAACAACAAAGTACAATTTCTACAGATGAAAAATTATATATCTGAAATAAAAAACAGTACATTTGAAAGTAATAGCAGAATAGACACTAAAGAAGAAAAGATCAGTGAACATTAAGATACAATAGAAATTAGAATAACAGCAAAAAAAAAAAAAAAAAAAAAAGAAAACCAACCCAAAATATCAAAAAACCCAAAACCCACACTATAAATTAAATCACGGAAAAACTGAAAGTGAAAGACTGAGAAAGAGAGAGACAGAGACAAAGAGAGAGAGAGAGACTCACTGACCTGTAGGGCAATTCAAGAAGTGAGGCATACGTGTAATATAAATTCTAGAAGAAGAGGCAAGTAAAAATACTTGAAGTAATAATGGCTTATTATTTTCCAAATGTGGTGAAAACTACAAACCCACATATCCCAGAAGTTCAAGAAGGATAAACACAACAAGGCATATTACAATCAAATTGCTGGAAACCAGTGATAAGGATTACAAATTAGAAGCAGCCAGAGAAAAAAGAACACATATGTACAGAGGAAAAGAGGCAGGAATTCCAGACTTCTCATATAAAATTATTCAATCCAGAGGACAAATGAATGACATTTTAAAGTACTGAAATTTAAAAACAAACAAAAAACCTCTATTAACCTAGAATTGTATACACAGAAAAATGCCTTAAAAATGAAAGGAAAACAGATTCATTCAGACCAAATGCTGATAGAATTTACTTGGTAAATTTATTTAATAAAGACATAAGATCTTCACCATAAGAAATATTAAAAGAAATATTCTTCAAGCAGAATTAAAATATGCCAGAAGGAAACTTGGGTCTATACAAAGGAATACTGAGCATCATAATGGTAGCTATATTGGTAACCAGAAGCAATGTTTTTGCATTGTTTCTGTAATCGAGACCAAAGGTGCCATGCAAGATAGAGTTTCCAATTCCAGCGCAGCCAAGAAAATTAATAGCTAAAACAAAGGAGAAGGCCCAAACTCTTGAAGCCAGAAAGACGCAGGTTTCACACCATGTCCTTTCTTTTTTATTTTATTTTGTTAAGTTTTTATTTAAATTCCAGTTACCATATAGAGTAATATTAGTTTGAGGTGTACAATATAGTGATTCAATACTTCTATACAACACCTGGTGCTCATTATAACAAGTGCCCTCTTTAATTCTCATCCCCTATTTCACCCATCCCCCCCCCCCCACTTCCCCTCTGGTAACCAGCAGTTTGTTCTTTACAGTTAAGAATCTGTTTCTTGGTTTGTTTCTCTCTCTTTTTCCCCTTTGCTCATTTGCTCTTTTTCTTAAATTCTACGTAGAATGAAATGATATGATATTTGTCTTTCTCTGACTGACTTATTTCACTTAGTGTAATACTCTCTAGCTCCATTCTTGTCATTGTAAATGGCAAAATTTCATTCTTTTTATTGGCTCAGTAATATTCCATTCTCTCTCTATATATACCACTTCTTCTTTATCTATTCATCTATTGATGGATATTTGGGCTGTTTCCATACTTTGGCTATTGCTGATAATGCTGCTATAAACATTGGGATGCATGTATCCCTTTGAATTAGTATTTTTGTATTCTTTGGGTAAATACCTACTAGTACAATTGGCTGGATTATAGGGTAGTTCTATTTTTCACTTTTTGAGGGAATGCCATACTGTTTTCCAGAGCGGCTGCACCAGTTGGCATTCCTACCAACAATGCAAGAGGTTTCGCCTTTCTCCACATCCTTGTCAATACCTATTGTTTTCTGTGTTGTTAAGTTTAGCCATTCTGACAGGTGTGAGGTGACATCTCATGTAGATTTGATTTGTATTTCCCTGATGATGAGTGATGTTGAGCATCTTTTCATGTGTCTAGTGGCCATCTGGATGTCTTTGGAGAAATGTGTGCTCATGTCCTCTGCCCATTTTTTAATTGGGTTATTTGGTTTTGGGGTATTGAGTTTTATTAGTTCTTTATAAATAAACAACCTAAACTTACACCTAAAGGAGCTAGAAGAAGAACACAGAGAACCTAAAGCCAGCAGAAAGAAGGAAATAATAAAGATTAGAGCGGAATTAAATGATACAGAAGCTAAAAACAATAGAACAGATCAATGAGACCAGGAGCTGCTTTTTTTTTTCTAAAAAATAATAAAATTGATAAACATCTAGCCAGACTTATCAAAAAGAAAGAAGAAAGGACCTAAATAAATAAAATCACAAATGAGAGAGGGGAAATCATAACTCGCACCATAGAAATACAGATAATTACAAGAGAATATTATGAAAAACTATTATGTTAGCAAATCTGAAAACCTAGAAGAAATGGATGACTTCCTAGAAACATATAAATTACCAAAACTGAAACAGGAAGAATAGAAAACCTGAAGAGACTGATAATCAGTAATGAAATTGAATCAGTACACAAAAAACTTACAGCAAACAAAAGTTCAGGCCCAGATAGCTTCACAGGGGAGTTCAACCAAACATTTAAGGAAGAGTTAATACCTATTCTTCTCAACCTACACCCATTTCTAATTTCTGATACTCTTACACTTAAAAAAATGAGTGCTAAGATATAATACTTTTGTTATTATATATCTCAACTGGGTGACCATTTATATAATTACTTCAGGGGCAAAGAAATTGATAAGAACAATCTCTTAGGTTGCATTAATAAACACAAAAGGTAGATTAGCACGGAATGGTAGAAGTGATAGAGCCATGAGAAACCTTCTTGTTTGATTTCATCCTATATTTAGATCCTTTCTACCACATTCCTGACTTCTTCCTCAACTCTTCTAGTCACCAGGAACAGACTACATTTGAAAAAATCTGCATATTAAACCAACATTTACATTTTTGTGAATTCCATCCACGCACTCAATTCTATCTTCTGGAATAACAAAAAATAAGTAAACACTATTTTTATTGTCATAATCATGCAAATATTTTACAATTTTCATGACTGTGTCACATCCAGTGTTTACAGGAGAAATTTCCAAGTCCCTTTAAGATCATAAAAGAATGATCCAGGCCACTGATAATAACTTGTCCCTGTTTCTCTAAAGTAAAAATACGTATAACTGCTTAAAGTACAACACATGTATTCCATCCAATAAGAACCAAGTACTGCAGGATAATTTTCTCTATAGTTCTATATTTTTGTAAATGTGCCCTCTGAACCACTGATTCAGGCCACATTTTCAACCAATGAAAACCTCAGATTATTTTTCCTGTGGACTGTCCTGTTTCCCCAATCTTGTACTCAGTTAGTTGATTTTTTTTTTTTTTAACATTCTTGTACTCAGTCAGTTGATTTTTTTTTTTTTTAACCTAAGGGCAGTTTCATTCATTTATCACTATCTAATTTCATCTTGTTGGCTTTGGCCCGTAATTTTTTCTGCTAGGATCTTTTTGAATGCTCTTTCTGTCATGGCATGCACTAGTTGGTCCTTCCAGAATTATATGTCATATGCCCCCAAGCAGTGGGCCTATTCTGGCCTCATTCTTCTTGTTCTGAACATTTCTAAAAATGTCATTTTTATTGTCTTTGGCATTTTTAACAAGCTTCTCTTCATTTATGCTTTCGCTTTGCTCTGTATTTCCAGATTCCTGCTACTTGAGGGCTTATCATCATGTATACGTCCCAACTTTCAGCTTTTCATATTTCCCTCAAAAACATGCTTATCTGAATAGTTCTTGGACAGGCATAAGATTTAATGATTTTTACCCTTTTATTTTCCCTTAAATGGGGAATTTGTAGTTAAAATCAGAATTTTGGTTTTAAGAGATTCCTGTCCAGTTCAGCTATATCTGGCTAGGGGCTCTTCTCACAAATTGTAGAAATTTGGGTATATATCTTACTATGTCAATATTTGTTTCCCCTATCTTGAGTTGACACTAACTTATAAACTCACTGAATAAATACTTAATAAATATCTGTTGAACAAATATATGAAAAATAAAAATAAAAAAAGAATGATGAAAACAGAGAGAAGTTATTTTTCCAGGACTTTATCCACAACTTCTTCAACTACTTGTATTTTATTACAAAAAATCAAATCAGCATGGCAATCCCTCTACTTGCTTCCTTCACTGACTCATTTAAAAATAAAATTAAAAAGGTGAATAACAACCTGGAAAAAATGAGAAACAATTATGACAGTTTTATTCTTCACATATAAATAGCTATTTCCAGCCAAAAAGAAAACATCTTGATTGAAAATGTCACAATGTATAAACAAGCAATGTTCATACCCAAACAAATATAACAAATAGCTAGTTACTTATTTTAAAATGATAATTAGTGTTGTTGGGATGAAGTTAAATGGTTATTTTTATAAATACTGTGGAGATCTAAATGGGTACAATATATTTAAAAGATACTTAGTAATCTATTTATATATTTTATCTATTTTAAAAGATACTTAGTAATATATATCAGGACTCAGTAATTTAACTTATGTGTTTTTTTTTAACTTATGCGTTTTTATTCTAGTAAAATATCTATTGATAGTCAAAAGGATTACATATAAAGATGTTCATAACACTATCATTTGAAGAAAAAAATTAAAACTAGCCTAATTTTCCAATTAAAGGCTAAAAGAACTGCAAAGTTATAAAATAGAATAATTTACAGTCATTAAAATTATATTTTAAAATCATATATTATCTAGCAATAAATGACTCGAAACTGTACTTTAAAAATCACATAAGTAAACAAAACAATCCTAATTTTCTTTAAAAGTATGAATATAAAGAACACTGTAAGGAATTACACATTTTATTAGTGCTCTAGGTGGTGATTATAGATGTTTTTTATTCTCTCCTTCATACTTTCTGTATTTTTCAATTTGTGAACAAAAAACTTGTATTAATTTTTAATCAGAAAAAGTTATACAATGAGAAACAGGAACTAAAAAGCACAGCAGTCTGGGGTTGCTTATTGTGGGTGGGAAAATATGAATCTCAATACCTCCACAGAACATCATTATATGTAAATTTAATTTAAAATTCTAAGTAAATGATAATGTTTGAAAATTAAAGTTATATTATGTTAAATATTCCCAGCTTAAGAAGCTAGGGTAAGAAATCAGAAGTTTAAAAATAATTTTTTAAATCAGAAATCTTAAAATTAAAAAATATATTATTCTTCTGCCTTTAAGGAATGATAAGGGAATAGGGAAATTACAATGAGAAGAAAGAGTTTATTCTTCCAGTGATAGGCCATAACTATAGTAGATCATATGCCACAAGGACTGAGTAAACATAAGGTTTCTAAGATTTCACAGCAAACGCTTTTTGTTCATCTGACACTCTATTCTCTCAGCTTGTATGCCAGTTGCTGGGAATAAATAAGAAACATCGGGAGTTCTGTTCGCTTTTTTGAGGTCACTGAGACACAAATAAAATTAGTATTTTATTTTACTTCCTGCTTCTTCAATTAGTAAGATCTTGAAGAATAAAAGCAGCTTTTACACTTCATTGATAACTTAGGAGTGTTCTTTGTTCAGAACTCTGTACATAGCCAACAGCAGTTAAAAATTTTAGGTTTACCAATTGACTGAACAGTTGCATTGCCCATTACAGTAGAAGATTTCAAGAAGTAGGTAAACCTTTGTTTTGAAGGGTTCCAGAAGTTAGGACTAATATTATATATCAAAAATAAGTTAGATTAAGTTAATTTTTCTTCTCAATTATTGTAATTAGTTTATTCATACTCACACACCAGATTGACTATGTATGGGCTCAGACCCCGGAAACATTTTCTGAGCAGGATAGGGCAATACTGATTCATGAGATAATATTGATGATGAATAATAGTTAATATCATGGAATGCCTACTGTGTACCAGACATTACTCTAGCTACTGGGGATAGACCATAAATAAGACAGAATATCTGCCCTAAAGAGTTTACACTCTGTGGGAGATTCATACAACAAACAAGTCAATAAGTGATTATATGATATAATTTCAGATAGTGAAGTAAATTGTTAAGGCATGAGAATGAGGTGATAGATGGGTATTTTTGACAGTGTCCAGTTGGTGACACATGATCAGAGAGACCTGGATAAAGTGAGCGTGTGAACCCGATGAAGAGCTAGAGAAAAAGCATTATCAGGCAAAGGGCAGAAATGGGCACTGGCTGTTTCTGTAATTGCTGAAGCCTAGTGAATTAGGCACAAAGTAGTTGGAAATGAGGTTAAAGAGGTAGCCAGGGACTAGATTACTTAAGGCAGCTCGACCATGGTAATATTTTGTATTTAATTCTAAGTTGATAGATTAGAAGGTTTTGAGAAGGTAAGTGACATAGATGATTGATATTTTAATAAAATCAATTTCTGAATCTGCTAACTCCAGATACAATCCACCGAGGGATGGGGTGGGAACGGAAGAAGTATGAATCTATTACATTATAAATGAAGGCTGGAACTAGAGAGGTAGTGCTGTAGGTGGTGAGAAGGACATTTTGACAACACTGTGCAAGGGAGAAAATCTGAATTAAAAAAATAAATAGAGCATTCAAGGGGGCACCTGGCTGGCTCAGTTGGTGGAGCATCTAACTCTTGATCTTGCAGTTGTGACTTCAAGCCCCATGCTGGTGTAGAGATTACTTAAAAAAATAAAACCTTAAAAAAAAATAGAGCATTCAACTGTAATCTTATTTTACAGTGCCCTTTCTTCTTAACTTCATTACCCACCAATGGATATGTCTCATAGCTGGATGAATCTGCAATCACTACAGGCAAAAGAGTACTCAATATCCTCCTGTACTTGCTGGTATGATATGTGATACTGAACGATGCCAAGGAGGTACTCTCTTTTGGGCACCTACTTCAGTAGCCAGGTGCAAACATGTTTCATGAATTAAGTGGCTAAAGAGATGACCCTAAGGATTACTGGTGCCTAAGGATCACTGAAGCAGCACAAGGTGACAGTCAGGGGAAAGGGGATAGGTGGCCAGATGGAAGCTTGTAGAGAGCACAGCCTTAGGTAGTAGAATCTTTATTTTATTAGAAAAAAACTTTTTTAAAAAAAATTATTTATTTATTTGAGAGACAAAGAGGGAGCTGAGAGGAGGGTCAGAGGGAGAGAGAGAACCTCCAACAGACTCCCCACTGAGCATAGAACCCAAAGTGGGGCTCCACGAGGGACTCCACGAGGGACTCCAAGTGGGGCTTGATGAAGGGCTTGATCCCAGACTCTAAGATCATGACCTGAGCCGAAATCAAGAGTTGGGACACTTAACCAACTGAGACGCCCAGGTGTCCCTATTGGAAAATATTTTTTAAGACTCTGTGTCCTTCTAGTTTCATGTAAGCCAGTTGCAAGCAGTCTTGCAATTATAGATGGTTATTAGGAAGCACTTGATATAAAAATATCTTCCTGAATTTGAGGAACACTCACATTACTATAACAAATTTCACAAGTATATGTGTAAATTACAGAAAAATAGTGTTACAATTTTTATATTTCAAATATTATTTATGATGATTCATAGTAATGGCTTAAAATTATTATCAACTACTGATCCAAATATAGTTTCTTGTCAAGAATTTGAAAAGATCATTTTGACAAAGTTTTGATTAGGGATGATGTATCCCATTAATGGGGAAAAAAACTTGATATAATCTTAATTATTTTCATAATTTTGTGAGATTATATTTGGGAGTTTTATACAAATTCAAAATGTAATATTTTCTCTAATACTTTATATGATTTTTAATAATTATACCATCTAAAGAAAATGTTATGATTTCCTTATCAAACCCCATAGGAATGTCCCCAAATTCCCACCAATTTTCCCCAGTAGGCCATACATCTTCCATCATCTTCTCTATGTGCTTTGATTTGAGGAAGGTCAGGAATTCAGTACACTTACACAGTACACTTAATACTGTACCTCAAAAGGAACAGTTAAGAACATGGAGATAGTTCAGATGCTCATGTCTAAATAAACTGAGAACTTATCTTGCCCTACTGCTTTTTAGGCTCTTTCAGAAAGAATAGGGGTAATATCTTTTCTTTCAAAAGAGCAAATTCATCCTGAGACTTGCTTTGCTCCAAGAGAAAGCCAAAAGCTTTGTTTTAGTAGAAGGAAAGAATTGGAGGTCTCCTGGTAGGGTTGAAAGAAAAGTTAGGTAAGAATGGATTTCCCAGGACTCAGGGACAATAAGAGGAAGTAATTTCTCTGGGAGTGATAAAATCTGGTCCCTATGCTCATGCAGGTCTTTGGGAGGTGGAAGGACATCTGATGGAGCTGTTATATGTGATTGTTGGTACAGGAAGGATCCTTGGAAATGTCAAAAAGTCCTACTAGCTGAGAGGAGATGAATGGATACTCTAAGTTATCAAGGAATAGGCCTAAAATTGATCACATATGGATTAGGCCACCCTTTCCCAACCAAGGTTCTGCAAAAAAATTAACAGGAAATTAATATTTTGTCAATTTTACCAAGGATGGTTTATAGGTAGTGCCATTTTAAGAACATAGGAGAAAAGATAATTCATTATATATAATGAATACCTTAGGGCTGTAGGGCTTAACTCTTATGGAACCCCTGGTTGAGAAGGGCTGATTTGGACAATAACCCTCTCAGGATGGACCATGATGGATCCAGGACAAAATTATTCTCCAACTTTTTGGAATGTGTTTGATCTCTTGAACTCTTATACAACAATTCATGGGTGGAAAAAATATCTCCCTGGGCCTCCATCATATTGACTTTTATGAGAAACTCTGGAAATAGTAATTTAAATTTGAATTAAAAAACAATGTGATCTTTCATATTATATATGTTTTCAGGAGAATGTTTATGCCAATTTTATGTAATAAACAATTATAAATCAGAACACAGGGGTGCCTGGGTGGCTCAGTGGGTTAAGCCTCTGCCTTCGGCTCAGGTCATGATCTCAGGGTCCTGGAATCGAGCCCCGCATCAGGCTCTCTGCTCAGCGGGGAGCCCGCTTCCTCCTCTCTTTCTGCCTGCCTCTCTGCCTACTTGTGATCTCTCTCTCTGTCAAATAAATAAATAAAATTAAAAAAAAAAAAAGAGGACAGCAAAACAGTGAACTAATTCTGCTTTCATGAGAATTTAATCATCCCAAGAGGTATGGCTTAGTCTAAGATTCTTATCATCATATTTGTATTACATGCTTAACACTTACAGAAGATTGAGAAGAAACTGGCAAAACAGGTTTCCTCTGAGGAAAAGTGGTATCTCAGCAAAACAGTAACCTGTTCATTTCATCAAGTATGGTTTTGTTTAATGTTCTATACTGTCAATGATACAAAAGATTTGGTAAGTAGAGTTTGGCAGATTCAGAAATTCTTATTGTAATTTCATTTCTACATAGGAAATCTAATAACTGTACTACTCTTTGAACTTCAAAGAGCTTTAAGGGATAAGGAAATATAAAATGATTGATTTCTAAATATACAAGGATAGAACTTATTCCATACCACTTAAATACCCTAATAGAATCTGGATTCAATATGGTGCCAATAATTGGATTTGGCATAGCATAATAATTTGTCCATTTTCCATATAAATACTGAGCCTAATTTGGGTATGGACATTTTCCTCTGAGTTCAATCTTTTCAACATTTATTCAAAAATATATTTACTGTCTGCCTACAAAGCACTGTTTTATGAGCTGAGAATAGAACAGAAAAACCTATTCGTTTTTTTTTTTTTGCTCAAAAAATTTTAAATATCATTAGGTTTAATGAAATTACAGACACATTAATAAATTTCATAGAACAAATCTTTTATCTTTCTTATCCACCCACTCAGAGACAAACAATTGGTAACAAGACAAGCTAAAAACAAAGAAAAAATTACACAGCTAAAGTTAGTTAACTCTTAGTATATTTTAAGACTCAGTATATATGGAGACCAATTTTCATATTTTAGATGCTAAATAAAACCAATCTTGTCAGCAAAGCATTACTCCCTATAACTCACCCTCTGGCTGCTCAGACTGCTTTTGTTTGCACTGTCTTGAGAAATGGAGCTCACATTGCCTCTCCGAAATGAGTATTCCATAGTTGAATAGTTGTTACTCTCAGGAGACTTCTCTTTCTGGTGTTTAACCTAAATTGTTGTTTTAAACAATGATGTCTACTACTCATAGATATACCTTCTTGCATTTGACTATAGTCATTTATCCTTCTCTTATTTTAGAATTTACATCCTTCTCATCCTTCTCGTATCTATGAACTATTATGTTCATTCTCACTGACAAAGCGAAACAATGTACATTTTAAACCTATCATCTTCCATTTTTCTTTTCTTTTTTTTACAGGCATAGAACTTCATGGATTCTTTGTACCACTTTCTAGGCTCCCCACCACTTGGTCTACTGCTGGAGGCTCTTGAGTAGCCAAACATTAAAAAAATTGTTTTCTAGGTGCAATCTTTTTTTTTTAAATTAATTATTCATTTATTTGACACAGTGAGAGAGAGATCACAAGTAGGCAGAGAGGCAGGCAGAGAGAGAGGGGGAAGCAGCCTCCCTGCTGAGCAGAGAGCCCAATGTGGGGCTCGATCCTAGGAACCTGAGATCATGACCTGAGCCGAAGGCAGAGGCTTTAACCCACTGAGCCATCCAGGTGCTCCAGTCTAGGTGCAATCTTAACACAGTCATATGGAAAGTGATAATAATCCTTTCACCATGACACACTGCCCAAAATAGCTATTGGCATCCTTCGGCACTGTGAGAAAGCAAATTTTTCATTATCTTATTTCACTTTGTATCCACTTGGCACTCAAGCCATGTGACACAAGCTCATAGATACAGGACCCCCTTGATGACTGAGCTTGAGGTAATCATACTTTAGATAAAGAATACACAAAGTAGGGCACCTGGGTGGCTCAGTGGGTTAAAGCCTCTGCCTTTGGCTCAGGTCATTATCTCAGGGTCCTGGGATCGAGCCCCACATCGGGCTCTCTGCTCAGCAGGGAGCCTGCTTCCTCCTCTCTCTCTCTGCCTGCCTCTCTGACTACTTGTGATCTCTCTCTGTCAAATAAATAAATAAAATCTTAAAAAAAATACACAAAGTAACTGAAAATAAGAAATACATCACTCATTTCTCCATCAGTGATACTGACAATTCAGTAGTCTGAAACCCATTAAATAAGTAAGTATGGTCAATACTTGTAAGTTCTTTTGTGATGATTTTACATACTTTGATTTTACTTACTCCTTATGATAACCCTCTGATATACCATAATTGGGTAAACTCAGTTTCAGAAGTCAAGTAGCTCAGGCTCTTACAGCTAATTACAGACAGCTTCCATAAACTCAATGAACGTTATGTGACGTTTTTTGTTTGCTTTTTTTTTTTAAACTGTGAAGAGCACCAGGTGCATCACAGTCTTGATTTATTTTTGAGTAGGGAAAAGAAGCTGGGTAAACTGGTAAGAGGTGCAGAAAGGAAATGAAAACAAAAAACAAAAAACCCCACACATGGTGTCTACACACACAGGTTTGCTTCAGAGTTTTTGCTTTTGAGAGGAAGTATGATAAAGAAACACAAAAGTGCATGTAAGTGTATAGATTTATGGGGTTTTGCAAATTAAACACATGTAACTAGCACCAGACCATGAGTCTTAGACACTCCCCATGCCCACTTTTAGAAACTATCCACCCCACCACACTCCAAGATTAACCAGAATCCTGACTTCTAACAATATATATTTTTTCCTGCTTTTGTATTTTATATCAGTGAAATTATATATTATACTCTCTTTTATACTTGTCTTCTTTAACATTATGCTTGTGCAATTCATCCAGATTTTTGCACGTAGTTCTATATTATTATTCTAATTGCTGTTTGCTATTCCACAAATTGTAAATATACCACAATTTATTTACCCACTCTACTGCTGATAGGCATTTAGATATTACAGACAGTACTATTATAAATATTCTAGGATATGCCATTTGGTGAAATATGTGCATATTTCAAATACACACACACATATACACACATACACACATATATACATACACGTACACACACATCCCTTCTATGAATGAGATTGCTGAGACATAGGTTGTACAAATATTCAACTTTGGCAGATACTGTCCAATAGGTTTCCAAAATGGTTCTATCAGTGCCTTTTATTATTAATAAATAATTACTATTACTGATTATTTCTTCAGTTAGATTCCTACCATCATCATTATTAGTCTTTGAATAATGAGATTGAGCCAGGTACTATGCTAAGCACTATATATATGTATATATGTATCACATATATATCTATATGTAATATTTACATGATATGTAATAAACATATAATATATAACATGCAATGAAATATAAATGCATATGAACAATGCAATATGTAAGTACCATATATGTATATGCATACATATATACATATATTTACACATATACACATATATAGCAATAATAATGCAGTATACTCCTTGAAGTTGGAGTATACACTCTTTGAAGGTGGCTTATCTTCATAAATTCTTTAAATTATTCTGCATAAGAGATTGGTCTTTTTTCCCTATTTATCCATTCATTCAGTCATTCATTTATGTCAGTATAACCTTATCGATACTTATTTTATGCTTTGAGTAATAATACAATATGACTTAATTTGCTCAAATTGTTCTCCCTTTGGCCATTAAGAGCTCTTTCACTGGTTCCAGCCCTGTAATCAGCCATTTATCCAAGGATGTATGGAGCATGGTATGGTATTATAGTATTAGAAACCAAGTTCTGGATATTTGGTGTCTAGTTGCTACTGGGATGTCATTGCTTGTAGGCCCTCTTAGCTGACAGAAAATAAAAAGGTGTTTATACCAACAAATGTATATGCACATTTATAAATACTTCTATATGTAGACTTTAATGTCCATATTAATCTAAACATGAGTTCATACTAATATTTAACTCTTATCTATTCACACATAAATCATTCTAGGCTTCTCCCTATCCTTATTCATAAATTCCTACAAGAAACATGACTCTCACCATCCACCATCTACTTACTTAATTGTTCAATTCTAGTATATATGTATAGCAGTGTCATAAATGTTAACCAGTACTCCTGTGGGAATTAACTTTATCAACAAAAGTACGGTGCTTATTTGCAGTTCCTTTTGCCCTTATTCTTAAAGAATCCACTTACTCTGAAATTACTTAGGTCAGCACTTTCTCCCCACTCCCTTCAGTAAAGTTGTTTGCTATATTTGTAATACAGTTAGATTTTCTTGTCACAATCTGCATTCCTTCTTGGATTACCCAATAACCTAAAAGATTTTTATAATGATTACAAACATTGTTAGCTCTCTTTCCTATAAAGTTTTGTGGGTTTCAACCAATTCACAATGTTACATATCTACCATCAGAGTATCATACAGAATAGCTTTACTGCTCCCAACAAACTCTCATGTTTCATTTATTCAATCCTCCCCTCCCCCAAACCTATAGCTACCACTTATCTATTTACTGCCTCTATAGTTTGCCTTTTCCATTATGTCATATAATTGTAATCATTTAATAATATAATCATAAAATTTCTCAGTCTTCTTATATTTAGCAATATGCATTTAAAATTCAACCATGTCTTTTCATGGCTTGACAGCTCATTTCTTTTATCACTGAATAACATTCCATTACATGAATGTCCCTGTTTGTTTATCCATTCACCTATTGGAGGTTGCATCTATCTTTTGCCACTCATAAACAACACAGTTATAAATATGCATGTGCAAGTTTTTGTGTGGACCTAAGATTCTGAATCACTTGAATGTTCAGATCGATTGAGTCTTTCTGCCCATGTTCATGCACTATCTCTTCATTTATTTAAATCTGTTATTTTTTAAATCAGAGTTGTACAGGTTTCTGCAGCTCTGGTCACAAGTAGATCTATGAACTTAGCAATGACTTCAGGAAAATATCTGTTCTTCTGTGTTTGACTTCTGTGTTTTTCTGTATTGGATCTATTCTCAGGTTAATTCCCTCCAAGCAATGATATTGGAAAATTCACTTTTTTCAAGAAGTTTAGCAACCTCAGGAGAGATGCCTTTTCCAAGCAGTGAAAGTTTAGGGTGGGACTTTTGAGCCCAAGCTGTATCCTATGTCCATTCTGAACCAGTCACTGTTACTCTAACTGGTCAATGAAGCTAGGAGATGAGTTTAGTCCAATTACAATCACAAAGACTGAGAGTGGGAGAAGATTGGTTCTCTAAGGGAATATTGAAGTTACCAGAAATAGGGTAGGGATTACTAAGGCTAGCCAAGCAAGAGTCTGCTACAGTAAGGACGTCTGACATCTACTCAAAATCTAATCACGCATGGTTTTGATAGTAAAGAGATTTGGGTTGTGCCCATGTAGAGCAGAAATAAGTGGATGAAAGCAGTTACTATGGTGGCTGACAAAAAACAACTAGTTTGGCAGATTTCTATTCTTAATTGATTCAATTATCATTGTAAAATATAGTCTTAGATTTCTATCTGTTCATGATTAATTTTTGATTCATAACCCAGGCTTTCCTGACAATCTGCCTTTAGAAATTTTCCAATAGAAATGAACTTGAGGAACAAGTATTAGCTAATTCAAAGAACCTGGAGCCCAGATGGAGGAAATAGAGCCAATTTATATAAAGAGGCTCTAACTCATCCAACTATAAAAGACTATACAAAATTTGGGCTCTTGAATACTTAAGAATATCCTTTAGATATATCATTTGCAAATATCTTCTCCCATTCTGAAGACTGGCCTTTGGTTCTGTTGATTGTTTCCTTTGCTGCGCAGAAGCCTTTTATTTTGATTATTCCCAATAGTTTATTTTTGCTTTTGTTTCCTTGCCTCAGGAGACAAATCTAGTAAGAAGTTGCTATGCTGATGTCAAAAAGGTTGCTGCCTATGTTCTCCTTTAGGATTTTGATGGTTTCCTGTCTCACATTTAGGTCTTTCATCAATTTTGAATTTACTTTTGTGTATTGTTTAAGTTCAGTTTCATTCTTTTGCATGTTGCTGTCCAATTTTCCCAACACCATTTGTTGAAGAGACTTTTTCCACTGGATATTCTTCTCTGCTTTGGTGAAGATTAGTTGACCATATAGTAGTGGATCCATTTCTGGATCTTCTATTCTGCTCAACTGATCTGTGTGTTTGTTTTTGTGCCAGTATCATACTGTCTTGATCACTACAGCTTGATAATATATCTTTAAGTCAGAATTGTGATAACTATAGCTTTGCTTTTTTTTTTCAAGACTGCTTTGGCTATTCGGAGTCTTTGTGGTTCCATACACATTTTAGGATTATTTGTTCTAGCTCTGTGAAAAATGCTGGTGGTATTTTGATAGAGATTGCATTAAATGTGTAGATTGCTTTGGGTAGTACAGACATTTTAAGAGTATTTGTTCTTCCAATCCATGAGCATGGAATGTTTCTCCATTTCTTTGTATCATCTTCAATTTCTTTCAGAAGTGTTTTATAGTTTTCAGAGTATAGAACTTGCAAATTACATATCTGATAAAGGGTTAGTATCCAAAGTATATATGGAACATCTATAACGCAACACCCAAACAACAACTAATCCAGTTAAAAAAATGGGCAAAAGACATGAATAGACATTTTCCAAAGAAGACATCCAGATGGCTAAGAGACACATGATAAGATGCTCAACATCACACATCATCAGGGAAATATAAATCAAAACTACAGTGAGATGTCATCTCACAGCTGTCAGATTGGCTAAAATTAACAACACAGGAAACAACAGGTGTTGGCGAGGATGTGGAGAAAGGTGAAACCTCTTGTATTGTTGGTAGAAATGCCAACCGGTGCAGCCACTCTGGAAAACAGTATGGCATTCTCTCAAAAAGGTAAAAATAGAACTACCCTACCATCCAGCAATTGTACTAGTAGGTATTTACCCAAAGGATACAAAAATACTGATTTGAAGGGCAATGTACCCTAATGTTTATAGCACCATTATCAACAACAGCCAAATTATGGAAAAAGCCCAGATATTCATCGACTGATGAATGGACAAAGAAGATATGGTACACACAGAAACACACAGACACACACACACACACACACACACAGACACACACACACACACACACAGACACACACACACACACACACACACAAAGAGGAATATTACTCAGACATGAAAAAGAATGAAATCTTGCCATTTCCACTGATATGGATGGAGGTAGGCAGTATTACACTAAGAGAAATAAGTCAGTCAAAGACAAATACAGTATGATTTCACTCATAAGTGGCACTTAAACAAAACAGATGAGCATAACATAAGGGGGAAAAGAAAAGAGAGAGGCTAACCATAAAACGATAGAGAACAGACTGAGGGTTGCTGGATGGGAGGTAGGCAGAGGGATGGGTTAAATGGATAATGGACATTAAGGAGGGTACTTGTGATGAGCACTGGGTGTTTGCATGTAAGTGATGAATTACTAAATTCTACATCTAATATTACTTCTAATTCTACAAACTAATATTACGCTGTATGTTAACTAACTGGAATTTAAATAAAAACTTGAAACTACCAAAAAAAAAAAAGAATATCGTTTAGACCTAGATTTCATAGTAAACATCCACATTTACATTCATTATGTATAAACTATTATTCTTATAGAGCAGGTAAGGTCAGAGGGTTTTTTTTTAGTTGCAATATAATTGACATATAACATTGTACAACATAGTGATTTGATATTTTCATATATTGTGAAAGGACTACTACAATAAGTTAGTATCTATCATCGCACATAATTATAATTTTTTTTCTTGTGATGAGAACGTCTAAGTCTACTCTTTTGGCAACTTCCAAATATACAATACAGTATTGTTAACTATAGTAATCATACTGCACATTACATCTCCAGGACTTATTTAAGTTATAACTGGAAATTTGTATCTTTTGACCACCTTCACCCATTTTGCCCACCCCCAACCCCCAGCCTCCACCTCTTGCAACCACCAATCTGTTCTCTGCATCTGTGAGGTTTTGTTTTGTTTTGTTTTAAGATTCTACATGTAAGTGAGATCATACAGTATTTGTGTTTCTCTGGCTTACTTATTTCACTATGCATATTTTTAAAAACAAACTTTGCTTAGTCTATTCTTCCTTTAGAGGAAGTGTAGATGGGAAATATCTCTCCTTCATAAGCAATCACAAAGTTCCTATGTGTAGTAGGAGAAAGAGCAGCTAACTATATCTAATCAAAATAGTGTTGCTACATATTAAGAGAGCAGATATGGATGAATTAGAAATACTCTATCAAGTGAATGAACAAGTTCATTTTAGAAATATCAATACAAATGTTTTCTGTGTGGGGAAGACTCCCTGGAGCATAGGCAAAGTCAATAGAGAAGGAGACACACGTTTAAAAATAGCTCTCATAAAATGTGAATTAGTCAAGAGAAGAAACATCACATTATTTGTTGAGTTGAACTTTGCATGGTAAACATTTCATCACTCATTCTATTCCCTTCACTCTCACTGAACTCCTCCAGTATCCTTAGAAGGGAGAACACACTGAATGTGCTATTTTTATAACAGTCCAGAAAGCAATAAGCAGGTTACAGAACAGTTTACAAATCAGCAGTGATCTGAAATGGAACACACACATTATTTGTTCCCTTGGCATTATTTCAACGCTTTGTCCATACTGATATTTCATATTTAGAAACATAATTATAATATATCCTGACAGGTGCAAAGAATGGAAACGTGATTCTTTTAACTCATTAAATATTCCTTCCTGGATTTAGGCTTGAGACTTATGCTTGGGCAATAACAACCTTACCCTGTTGTGATTATTAACAACGTAGCTATCTCCATTGTCTGCAAAGCCATGTTTCTAGGAGGCTCTTACTGTGGGGTCTACAGAGGCTACCTCCTTGCTCTCAGCTACTTGCTGACTATGCTGCCTTTCAGGAATAGATCCAGGACACATCACAGGGGAGAGAGTCCATTTAAAAATTACCCATTTGGGGGACACCTGGGTGGCACAGTTGGTTAAGTGTCCAACTCCAGGTTTTAGCTCAGGTCACGATCTCAGGGTCATGGGATCCAGCCCTGCATCGGGCTTCACGCTCAGTGCATAGTCTGTTTGGGACTCTCTCTCTCTCTCTCTCTCTCTCCTTCTGCCCCTCCCCACACCCCTACACTCTCATTCTCTCAAATAAATAGAAACCTAACAACAACAAAAAACAAAACAAAAAATCGAACCATTTAGGGAAGGGTTTGGATATTGAAATGGAGTATTTCGCTCTTTCCCAAATCAGGTGGTGTTTCAAGGTATATTTCAGCTCACTGTTCTTGACTCTTCCTCAATGAAACATGAGTCATTAAATCTTTGTTTCACTCCATTTATGGATGGTTGAAAATGCAGCAAAATGGATTATTAATAATTTACAATTTACTTTTAAACACCTGAAGTGGAAAGTTTATATATATGTTTCTCAAGGGAGATTATTTATCATATCAAGTCACTTTAACCTCAGCATTCACTCCATCACACCCTTTTAATTCAGTGAACATTTACTAATCATGGACCCCAAGTGGAAGGCACTCTGCTGAGATGAATGACACATGGTTCTTTCACTTATAATCTGGAGAATAAAAAAGATTGACATATATATATAACATAATATAATTATAACATAAGATAGAATGCTGCCCAATTTTTATTTATCTGTCCAGTCTGGGCCTCACAAAAAAATCATTTGAATACATAACCTCAAAATCCAGTCCTTTACCTTGATTTTTCCCCTTTCTCCTTGAAAAGAGGGACCAAGCCTGTCTTTGTCTCTTATTTTCCTCAATATATTTGGAACATATTTGCTACTCAGTGTATACACATTGAGTAACTGAATGGATGAATATGTAAATGATTCAATAAAGAATAAAAAGGGCAGGTTTGGGGCGCCTGGGTGGCTCAGTGGGTTAAAGCCTCTGCCGCTGGCTCAGGTCATGATCTCAGGGTCCTGGGTCCTGGGTCCTGGAATCGAGCCCCACATCAGGCTCTCTGCTCAGCAGGGAGCCTGCTCCCCCGTCTCTCTGCCTGCCTCTGCCTACTTGTGATCTCTCTTTCTGTCAAATAAATAAATAAAATCTTAAAAAAAAAAAAAGGCAGGTTTATCTGGGGATAGATGTGGTGAGAGACAGTGGAATCTTGTGTGGTTCCCAGGTTTCTGATTTCAGTAACTAGATGGGTATTAAAAGTAGGATTTGGGGGAGGGGTGATATACAGTTTTGGAAATGTTTAATGGGAGGAGAAGCAATTCTGTTGAGACATTCAGGATGAAATAAGCAGTAAAGAGAAACACAGATATGGATCTCTCTCAGAAGATAGCATGGTACAGATGTAGATTTGGGATATATTCCTCGTAGTTATGAATTAAGAAGTGTGAATTAAGAGTATGAAGCAAGCAAAGAAGATGATTAAGAACAGATCCTTTAAGAATGATCCTATAAGAGCTAGGTATTATGAAAACAAAAGGGTTTTCAATGGAATTCCACTGCAGATTTAATTTTTAAGGCCGAAGGTCCTGACCATTATCTAAAGACATTTGGACCTGACTTTTCTTGAGGTTTCAAGATATGTAAGCGCAATGAAAACCAGCCGCAAATGCAAAGTTTAGAGGAGAGCATAAAACAGGATTTAGAATGGGTTAATAAAAAAGAATTTACAAAGAAAATTATATTGCTCATCTGTGCATTTTGGAACAGAGATTTTCTTTTTACTTTGTACCATTTCTTTAGATCAGTCCATTCGTGAAGCAGAGGGTGGAGAAACAGTAGGAAGAGAACCAATGCAGGGGCCATGAGGAGTGAAGGATAGTATCCAGGATCATGTTTTCTCTGTATCGGCAGCTACGAGGCCCTAGACATACGCCAATTTAGTCCTGATAAATGTCTAAATAATAGGTGTTGTGACCACTGTTTCCTCAGACTCTGAGAGGTAAGGGATTACTTGAGGGCGAGGGCATGCAGCTTTAAGCAGGGAGCATTAAGCACAGATCTCTTCAAAATCTGCCCACTACTCCTTGAAAAAATCCTTCAAGAGTCAAACTTTGTTATGACAATTAAGTACATAAAAGACGAGAGATGCCATCAACCAGGAATGTGTTTGGATGACAATACTGTTTATCAATTCTAGTGAGGTATTGACAAGAGGTATATTCCAGTTGGTCTGTATCAGAGCTGCCATTTTCTTTGTTTATGATTGAGCCTGATTTATTGGTGGTCTCTTCTTATTGGTTGCTGCCCTGTCGTATTAGTTATTAGTATTTTGAATATTTCCTGTGGGAACGACGAACATCATGTAAGGTACTGTCTGCAACAATCATGACAAATATAGAAAAGAGTCATGTTATATGCAGAGAAAAAAAGGAAAGGAGAAGTTTTGTCTGAGATCTCTATTATGGAAATTCAAATGACAGAATTGATCGATGTAATCTAGACTAATAAAATCTATAGGGTTTTTATTCAAGAAACACCAGAGGTAGAATTCACTGCATTTTTAGTTATTATCATAGTGGACAGACTATGCTTATTTTGGAGTCAAAGTATCTGTGTTCAAATCTTATCTTTCCCTACATGGCAGTTATAAGACAATGAAAGCCTGATTTTGTCTCTCAGATCCTCCATTTCATTATGTGTAAAATTAGTTCAATTATACTTGTAGACTTGTTATGAGAATTAAATGATATATTTTAATAGGCTTGTCATAGTGCCTGGGATATTACGGACACCCTATGAATCATACTTTTATTATCATATTATTAATAGATGAAATTATTTTTTTGAAAGACAAATTTTGGCTTGGCCATATAAACAAATTCCTCTTACAGGAGAAGAAATGTCAAATAATTGAAGGTGATACATTCTTGTTTCAGTAAACTGAGAAATAGGAAATGAAAGCAAAAGGATATGTGCAAATATCCCAGGTCCTTTCCAAAGCTGGCTTGAAAAGCATTAATCTTTGGAGTCCTTTTGAAGAGGACTATTACATTTTTAACCCAGAACCATCCTTTATCCTGATCTGAGATATTGTTTTCTCACATACTCTTAAAGGCAGTTCATTATGTGATTTAAATTTTAGCCAATATTTCAGAATAGAAGAACTACATTTACCATGCTATTCAAAGTCCTCTAAAGATTGGAGCCAATCTGTCTTTCCAAACATTGTCTACTATTGCATTTCAGTCATTCTATGCTCTAAATCTACTGAACTATTTACTCTTCACTATCTACATCCCATACTTTCCCACTTGATTCTTTTCACTTTGCTTAAGTTGTTGCTTTTCCCTGACATAACTTCCTCATAATCAGTCTGTATCTACCCATACTGACAGGCCCTGCTCCTGAGCCCTGATCTAGAGAGACTTCATGCAAGCAGAAGCAATCCTCCCTGCTCTAAATTATTCTAATACTTTGTCTTTAATCCCTCTGATGACATTTGTCACTTTCTCCATTAGATTATATTTAGGTATTTTTAGATTCTCTGTGAGACATTTTTAGCACCTAGAAATGAAGAACTGTAGTTGATTCACTTTTGTACTCCCACAATGCCTGACATACTGCCTGCATACAATATACGAAATAAACAAAAGCTTGGAGAAATAATTTATCTAGGTTTCATTGTATATAAATGAAAATATGTTATTTTATTCAATATAAAATATGTTACTATGAGTATTCTATTTTTATAATCTTCATAGATTATATGTATGATAATAATATAATGTTTCCATTACCATTTTAAGTTTATTTCTAGGACTTTGAGGTCACCTATTTCCCTTAGGATATGCAGTAAGTGTGGACTCTGTCTTTTTGGAGAGTGTATGCCATTTCTATGCCATAGAATCTTAAAGAGGCATCTTTATTTTTCAACTATCATCTGAGTTAAACAGATACTCAGATATCATCTGAGATAAACAGAATTTTCAAGCCCTTGATACTTTGGCTATTGCCTATGTTCTCTGAGTTTTCTGTTTTATAATGTTAGGAGTATTACAAGAAGTAACTTACTAACAATTTTGTAAATTCTAAGTTTCTTTAAAATTTTTTCTTTCAAGCATTAAAACTTCCTGTACTGCCTTCTCTTCCTCACGCATATTTTCAGTATACTTTGATAAAAATCAGATGTTTGAATATGTTATAAATATGCTTAAAGACCAATCCTATGTATTTTAAGTAGACTAGTGGTTCATTATCCCTCTGATACAAGTAAATTACACTTTTATTTTTGACATGTTGATCAGAAAATCTATGAAGATTATAGAAGTAGAATACTCATATTAGCACATACTTTATATTGAATAAAATCACATATTTTCATTTATTTAGTAGTCTCAAGTCTTATTTAAGATAGAACCGTATTGGAGGAGAGGAGCAAGAAGGCGGAGGAGTAAGAGGCAGAGATAGTGTCTGATCCCAGAAGTTCAGCTAGATAGTTATCAAACCACTCTAAACAACTACAAACTTAGCAGGAAATAGAAGAGAAGAAGAACAGCACCTCTAGGAACAGAAAATCGACCACTTTCCGGAAGGTAGGACGTGCAGAAAAGTGAATCCAAAGCTACAGGAAGATAGACCGCGGGGGGAGGGGCCGGCTCTGGGCAAGCCGCAGAGCAGCGGAGCACAAAATCGGAACTTTCAGAAATCTGCTCCACTGAG
>CM052887.1:44454231-44567223 GCA_028534135.1 Potos flavus
AACAAACTGAGGGTGGCTGGGGGGTAGGGGGGTAGGGATAGGGTGTCTGGGTTATGGACTTTGGGGAGGGTATGTGCTATGGTAAGTGCTGTGAAATGTGTAAGCCTGATGACTCACAGACATGTACCCTGGGGCAAATAATACATTATGCGTTAATAAAAAAAAATGATAACTGACAAAAAAATATATATGGTTCCCCATAAACTGTCTCAGAATCATCTAATATGGCTAGATAAACAGGAATTTCTCAGGTTAGGGCCCAGGGGTTGCATTTTTGGAGGCTTTTCAGGTTCTCAATAAACTACCACATTAAAAGATGATTTCAGGGATGCCTGGTTGGCTCAGTTAGTTAAGCATCTGACTCTTGATTTCAGCTCACGTCAAGATCTCAACATTGTGAGGTCCAGCTCCATGTGAGGTCCAGCTCCATGGAGCCTGCTTGAGATTCTCTCTCCCTCTGCTCCTCCCCCTGCTTGCAGTCTCTAGGTAAGTAAATAAATAAATAAATAAATAAAATCTTTAAAAAAAAACAAATATGATTTGGTAAACATAGAATTCTGTGAGGCCAAATCTGGTGGTTATGCAGTTATACAAATATGGACCGAAGGTACATATGACTATAAAGGAAAGCAATGAATTTTCTTGGGTTGCTTGTCAGTTACATTAGACTTTTCCAGAAGAAAATTTCCAAATGTCTTGAGCAACACTTTAATGGTAACATTTAGGTCATAGTTCTTTGAAAACTTTGAAGGTTTTTGAAAATGCATAAAATGTGATATGTCTATTTTTTAAAAAGTGCCATTTAAAAACAGTCATATCTTGTAGTAAATTATTTTAAACCCTTGTCTGTATATTATGATAATATAAAAATACCCTGTTTCTCCCCCAGGAGATTTTGAAGTATCCCTCTGTGAAGGCAATAGGGCATGTTTTGTTAAGAATTACTACCTGTTTGCATTCAAAAGAACAAGAGTTATTTTTCCCAAAATTATAATAATTTAATTGGAATGAATAATTTAATTGAGCAGGCTATATGTACTTCCCTTCAAGGTTCTGATGCTTTTCTGAAGGGAATAATTTTTCCCAGTTGAAAACATTGTCATACAGAGGATGCGGGAGGGAAACTGGAAAGTAAATCCTTATTTACATATATTCTTTTTTTTTTCTTTTTTCTTTTTTCTTTTTTAAATGTTGTTAGTAAACCTAAACACCCAGTAAGTTCCATGTTCTGACCGAGCCCTTTGGAGGTGCTGTTTAACTAGAGTTTTTCATGTCTATTATCGAATTCATAAGATGATTATTTAATTTTCTTTTCATTTTATTAAAGACTTCATATATTGAAAACAATGGTAGAACCTACCACCTCCTACTAAACTGAAGGTGTTCTCAGTTAATTAGTGGCCACAGGCAGGTGTTTTGTCCCCTCATGTGAGAAGACAGTGGCAAAAAGCCAGTGAACACAATTTCCAAAAATTATCTTTACAGCAGTGTTGTCCCAGGTGGCTGCTAAATCTTGAAATGTCCAAGTTCAGCTCAGATTGCATCTTGGCATAAACAATGACATGAAATTTAATGACAGCCAGGTGTGGAGATGGTTAGTACTCTCCTGGGAGTTTGAGACCTTCTTGGCCAGTCTGAAAATTAGTTTCTGTATTCCACATATTTGCATTTCCTCCTTTCTGTTCAGCACAATAGTTCTGCTGTGCTAAGGAAACTGCTAACATTTCATTTAAGAAGAGTTGGTGAATGGTATTCACAGAATGGGCAAGGAAAAACGAAATCTTAATGGGATAGCAGCAGATCTCAGAGAGAAGTTTTGCTGAGGACTCCAAATTTCCTCATTTGGACTTGGATGCTTAGGCTTGGACACTTGGGGAAAACTCTCACACCATGCGCGTGCAGGCTCTGGAATCACCTGTGTCTCATCAAGATCTGGCTAACTTAGAGCATTTGGGGGCATATTATAATGAGAATTTTAAGTTGTCAGTTTAGTCTTTGGTATTCTAGCTGTTTGTACTGACTGATTTTCAATTTTTTCTAGACGCACTTCGTAATACTGAGCTTCTTACAGCAGTTTCTAGTTAAGGCAATACTTTCTCATAAGTTATTTTTTTGTTTGTTTTGGTGGGTTTAATAATTAAATTATATATAATGACAGAAAGCATCCCAGTAATGCATGAAGTGCTTTTTTCCGTTGTTGTTACAAAAAAGAACACCTCAAAAAAAAAAAAAAAAAAAAAAGAACACCTCTTCCCTGCTCACCCCATAAAAAACAGAAACGTAAGCCAAGAATGAAGGTGTCATTGCTATCCATGAGGTTTCAGCTCTAAGTCTGAAAACCTGTCTCTAAATAATGCAGTGACTAGTGTCATGGAGTTGGTTTGCATTTCATAAGGAAAAGGTGGAGAATAGGGAATGAATATGAGCTATCTAGTTTCTAACAGTGTTATAGTTTATACCATAGTAATGATGTTCTTGTTTTCTCAGATGGGTCAGTGAAAGTATGGAAATTATCACCTCATTAGTTCTAGAGGATGGGAAGTCTGGGTAGATGCTGAGCAAAGACACTTTCCATCCTATTTTGTTTCCAATAATCTAAATGTACAACCTTTAAGAATATTGAGGGGGAAGAATGACTGCCTTCATTTAGGACAGTAAGGGATCTAGGCCCCATCCCTCCAGGGGCACTGCAAAATCCTACACCCTGAGACTATTATATATATAATTGATTTGCCTGTGTGTCTGAGAGTGAGTTATGGCTCTTACTCTTTGTGCAGGTAGGGAATGGAGATGGTAAAGAAAGCTTGTGTCTTGTTGGAGATGTATTTCATAGTGGTTCTGAAGCTCCCTAAATTATTCTTATTGCATTATTTCCTGAGAGTAGGGAAAGATCAAAATGTACTTAAGGCTTAAAGAGAGACTCTAAGGCTGTATGTCTTTCTCACAGCTGTTTTTTGTTTTGTTTTGGTTTTTTTTTGAGAGAGAGAGAGCATGGGTGTGAGTAGGGAGACGGAGGGGTAGGAGAAGAGGGAGAGAGAGAATCTCAAGCAGGCTCCATGGCCAGTGTGGAGCCCACAGCATAGATCTAACAACCTTGAGATTATGACCTAAGTCAGAATCGAGAGTTGAGGCTTAACCGACTGAGGCGCCCCTCTCACTGAAGTATTTAAGGTGATGCATTTACAACCCATTTCCATGATTTTCACCAATATAACATCCAAATGACCTCTGTATGTATTATTAGCAATACCTGAATGGAACATGATCCTGAATCAACAGAAAAGGCCCTTTTCGTCTCCTCCAGGGTCAACGGACCATAACCTCCTTCTCCTACTAAAGTACTTGACTTTGCTTGGCCTGGAATCATTCTCCCCTAGGCACTTCGTGGGTTAACAACATTGTAGGGATGGGGTGGCTGGGTGATGGACATTGGGGAGGGTATGTCCTATGGTGAGTGCTGTGAATTGTGTAAGACTGATGAATCACAGACCGGTACCTCTGAAACAAATAATACATTATATGTTAATTTAAAAAAAAAAAGAGTAACAAAAAAAATTGTAAATTATGGATGGTGCAGTTGGTTGAGTATCTGACTCTTGGTTTCAGGTCAGGTCACGATCTCAGGGTCATGAGATCGAGCCCAGCATTGGGCTCTGTGCTGAGAGTGGAGTCTGCTTAAGATTCTCTTTCCCTCTCCCTTTGACGCTTCCTCCCCCACCCTCTCTCTCTCAACTAAATAAAAAAAAATCTAAAAAATGCTTGTAAACCATATATCTGATAAAAATATAACCCAATTAAAGATATAAACAAACATCTCATCAAAGGAAATAGACATATATATATATAAAATTAGAAGACAGAAGATAGAATTATATTTCCTTATAAGTTATATATGACTTATTATATGATCATATACATATAATCATATATTATAAGGTATTGATTGGTACATATAATTATAGAGTCTGAGAAATCCCAAGATCTGTAGTAGGCAAGCTGGAGACTCAGGAAAGTCAAACTTTATGTCAAGTCTGAGTCCAAAGGCCTGAGAACTGAGAGAACAAATGGTGTGAGTTCCAGCCTGACAGCTGGCAGGCTCAAGGCCGAAGGAGAGCTGTGCATTAAAGGGATGTGGTTCCTGATGACTGCATTCAGGATCCCAGCAGAAGTCTATCAGTAAGCTGCTGGAAAAATGTATTGTGTATGATACTGTAGGGGTGGCTACAGGACATTGTGCATTTGTCAAAACTCATAGAACTTCATAGCAAAAAAAGCGTACCTTGGTGCAAAAATTTTGTTTTAAATAATATTTAGGATATCAAAGGATCTCAGGATGGAATGCAAATGTGATTTTTAAAACCTAACTATATTACAGTATAAGGGAGAGTAGGAAAGTTGTTGACTTAAGTACCTATGGAAATGAGTGAAGACTGTAAGACTCATTTTATATCATCCATATAAACTGTGGACAAGCACTGTCCTCAAGTCGCTAAAAGTCATTTCCCTGGATGATACAGGTTACTGAATATAAAACAATTCAGAAACAACCCACATATTCCAGTCTCCCTTATATCTGCTCTTCTTTTTGTTTTGTTTTATTCCAGTAACACAATCTTCTAGAACACTGCATCATCTATTTATTTATTATGCTAATTGCCCATTGTTTCCTCCTATTTTTATATGCGCTCTGCAGAATTGGGCATCTAGGGCCTAGATCATAGTAGATTCTCAATAAATTTTGTTGAATCGTTTTGAATTGAACTGAACGTGCTTTGTTAAATATCAATATAATGTCCACTGGAGACACCACTGCAAAGAATGCTTTAATGTGAAGACTCCAGAGCTAGTTCACCTAGAAATGAATCCTATCTTCAATATGAACTTTCCCTATGACCCTTAAAATTCAACTAGGGAAACTGCCATGACATATGGTTAAAAATCAGGTTCAAATATATATTAATTCTCCTACCAATATGCTTAAATTTCATTTCCTTTGGGGACTAAAAAATGGAATTTTCTTCTCTATCAGTAATTTCAATGCTTTTAAAGGCAACATTGAAGCAGATAAGAAAAAGACCTTTATCACAGATTTTAAAGAGGTGTATCTCTAAAAACTTTTCAAAAATCTTTTTACTTACAATAAAAAGTACATGGACAGCCTGAAGTCCTTGAAGGTGAAAGGAATAATATTTTAGTTGAATGTCTACATCGGGGTTCATTCATGGTAGTATTTCTACAAGAACAGTGTAATGAGTAGACCAATTAGCAAGATTATTTGTTGCATAAGCTTTCGAATTGAAATTTTTGGTTTTTTGGTTTACTATAGATACAAGGCACCAATAATATTGTGGAAATAATAGATTATCCTAAAAATTGGGCCAATCTGGTAGTGATTATCATAGATTAGAATGAGGGAAATCAAATACCCAATTCTAATGAGTAAAGTGTTAGGAGAAAATGATTGATTCTCAATTAATCGCTAAACTGAATGCCAAAGTTTTTATCTATTGTACTCAAAATACCTTATTTCTCTTAAAATAATAATAAAAAATATGTCTGAGAAAGGTACTATAACTAGTTCAAAAGAGTAGGATACCTTTAAGTATTTTTCACACATCTAAGACATTTGAGCATATTAAGCATATTAAGAGTAGCTAAATTGTTGAATTTTAAAAAATAGAAATAATATTATCTATTGTCTGAGCCTGAATACTAAAATAACACAACCAAATGATACAGAGAATAAATAAGGCTACGAATACAGGACCTAATGATAAAGTCTCTGTAATGAAACTTGACAGAAAGAGAAATTCAGTAAAATATTAATTCATAATCAAATTCTTATTTCCTTGCAAAGGTGACTCAGTGTTGTTGGCTATCCTCATAGTACCAAAACGCTCTTGACATCATTTGCACTTACTTGTTTTTCTTCTAATTTTCTAAGACCCGTGCCCTCCCTGACCAGCCCAACAGTAGCTTAGTACAAGGTAATTCCAAAGTCCACTTAATGTAGATAATAATTATGAATGATTTTGGCTTCTATTAGGGTGACCCAGGATGCCATCATCTCTTGGAGGTTTATTAATTAACAGTACCCCAAAGAGGAGACACACTCAATCCAAATTCCTCAAATATTTCCTGAGTGACCTGTATAATTTTTCCCCAGATGCTGACACAGGATCTGGAGGTATGAAAATGAACAATACATTCTATCTGCCCTTAAGATGTCCATAGTTATGTAAAGGAAACAGACTGTTCACAGTCTTAGAAAAGAAAATAAACAATAATAATACAAGGTGATATATACCAACAATATTATGTGCAATGAATTTTACAGAGTGGAGACTGTATTTAGCAAGTCAGAAAGTCAGGAAATCTTCAAAGAAAAACTTAAATATGTTTTTAATTGATAACTGACAAATAAAAGTTTTATAGCCATCAGTCTGAGCATAGGCATGCCAGAGCATTGACAAGGCCCCTAGGAGTATTCAGGGACCTACCAGTGTTTTGATATTTCTAATGCACAAGGCTGGAGATGAGGCCCATCTCAAGATTCATTATTTCTTTTTGGCACACTAAAAACATTACCTGGCTGGAAATTAGTCACTGAAGGTATGTGACCTTGACAGGGAGAAGAGAGGACCGTGATCGGATAATCCTTTCAGAGAGCACACACGGAGGCAGCAGTGTGGATGACAGACCTTAGGGAAGTGAGACTGAAAGAAGATGAGTTAGTGTCTGCTGCAATGCTAAGGTGACAGCTGACGAGTGTTTGAACTTAAGCAATGAAAGTGCAGAAGAAGAGAGCAGAAAATTTGAAATCAATTTAAGAAATTAAAATGACGGGACTTGGTGATTAATTGGCTCTTAGGGTGGATTATAAAGGAAAGAGAAATTCTAGAGGGACTCCTGGGGATTTTGTATACTGCATTAGTAAGGAATTGCCTTCTACTGCTAGAAACGAAATGCCAGAAATAACAGTGGCTAAAATAAGTAGTAGTCTGTTTCTTCAGTGAGGCAGCTGTGAAGGTAAGCACCCCAGGACTAGATGATAGCAACACAGTGCTGGTAGAGACCTCGGCTCCTTTGATCTGCTGCTCTACCACCTGTTGTTGTTGTTCTTCATTAGATGTTCCATCGTCCAAAGTTGCTGGAGCTCCGTTACTATTTTCATATGCCAGGCAGGGGGCAGGAAGTGAAAGGACCAAAATGAGCACAGCTTAGCCTTTTCTCTCCCTTTAAACGTCCCACAGAATTCCCACCTAACGATTTGAGTATATATATCCCATTGGCCAGAACTTAGCAACATGGGCACATCCCACAGCATGAAGTGCTGTATTTTGTCTGAACACTCGGCCACTCTGAATTCTTAGTGCTGGGTCACTAAACAAGAAACAGATACTGGATAGACAGCCACTTTTTATGAGTATCTTGTAACGAACAAGAAAACGTATAGTGGAAGAAAATTAGATGTGAGATAGAGAATAGGGAACAAGAGCTAATGTGTTTACTTTTGGATATTTTGAATATAGCGCACTATTGGTCTTAAGAAGTACACAGTCAATATCAGTCAGGTGTACAAATGTCCAATGGAAATTCCAGCTCTCAGTTTAAAAGGAAAAGCAGAGTTAGCTATATTGACTTCAGAGTTATCTATAGTATGAAAATACTAAACATAAGCCAAGAATTTCTGCTCTCATCAGTAGTATTAAAGCTGAAGACAGACATAAATCGTGATAATGGAGTCGGGCATATCATTATTACACCTCCCAGAAGATTCTTTTTTTTTAATTTGAAGTGTCATAAGGAATATGTAGACTATTCTCAAATACAAACCAGGCTGAGGTCAGTAACGGCTTCTGCTCTTAGGAAGGTATCATAACCATGATCTTGAGTGAAACAGGATGTCTCTGGATCTTAAGTTGCATTACTGCTCTAGATTAATGAGAAACAGATACTCTCTCTACCTTGTCTTATCTAAGTAGACATTTCTAAAGTGCTTATTATCAAGCTCTAGGCAATGGACTGAAGAAATGTAAGGTCAAAAGGATCTATATTACCTGATAAATATGAATCAACTCATGTCCTTTCATCAATCAGCATGGAAATGAAAATAAGTAGCCTATTACCTTGACATCCACATTCTTATCAGAAACTTTTTCAAATTTATGGCATGTAACAACAAAGCAGAGTTATGTCCCTGGCATGTGTGGGAATTCTTGGATTTTTGAATATCCTACTATTTCAAAGAGTCAAAGCACTCTTTCTTCTAAGTTGCATAGATGAATATATTATATATTTACCTTTACATCTTATGAAAGACCAAGCCTAGAACTATAGAGATGATTTTTCCAATGAAAACTTTAAGACATGAGCCTAAAAACAGGTTAGCTGTGTGTGTTCTTTATGGCATATTAAGCTTTGTATTATTTGAAAATTTTATAATAAAAATGATTTCATGTATTACATGTTGTTTTGATAAACAATTTCATTAGACTAAATACGGTTTTGTTCCTTTTATAACAATGTCCTAATTTTCAAGTACATTTTTTATACTTTGCTTATTTTCCACAAACAAGACTGGTGTAATGGGTCTCAGATATAAAGGTCAAAACTTGTTTAGGCTGGTTCCTAGATTAAAATCATTTAGTTTCTTAAAAAGGTTTGGATTTTTCTGCAAGCTAAATCTGTCTTCTTGGCTTATCACATTTTGGAACTACAAGGAATGTTAATTTTAAAGTATTTTATTTCTAGAGAAATGATACCTCTTTGTGCTAGGATTAAAATTCAGAAGTGTTAAGTTATTGACACTAGACCTAGTGCTAATTTTCAGTCATCATTTAACTAGTCTCTGTGGATGAGTCAATAAAAGAATGTGTGTGTGTGTGTGTGTGTGTGTGTGTGTGTGTGTGTGTGTGTTTAAATTCCATAACTAGGGAATTCAGAACATAATGACACTTTTCCAGTTATAAAAGATAAATGCATTCCTTGCTTACTTTCTGTTTACTGATGACTTTAATAATATTGAACAAACTGGTTATCCTTTAAAACTCAGTATAATCCTCTCATACTGGTAACTGGGTTTCATCAATCTTTTTAATAATATAATCTCTTTGGTAACATCATACTCTAAGCTTTAACGATGTAGTATTTAAAGAATTAAATAGAATCCCTCTGTAAAATCCCTGATATAATGTGTAACAGTAGTATGCTCTAATCACTATATAATTTTCCCCCTAAGTAAATTCTTTCTAATCCTTAGGACCACATTTCTAAATCCTTAGAACTGTGCCTTTTGGAAAGGGATATTTTATTCCTTATTAAAAAGCTTTTCAAGAGCTTTTCCTCAAATAGATGATCAAGCTAGATAAAACAGAAAAGGTTAAAAGAAAAATATTTTATTGTACTCAGCTATGAGCTCATGTGTTTTTCCTTTAGAAAATTTCGGTTGAAATTTTTTTTCACATTCTCAAATACATAGTTATCTTCACAAAATTTATTAAAAATAAGCTTAAATGATAATACAATAGGTCTCAAAGTTCAGTACGATTTTTAAACCTCAATTGAATAGAGTGCTTAGTTTAACTGTGTTAATTAATTCCATGCTATCGTTTGGGTTCAAACCTTGCGATTAAAATTATTTATCAGATATTTCATTGCTTTCTTTTCATACTAAGAAAAATAAAATATTAAACATAATTGACTTTCTTAACTAATTAAGGACTTCATTGTGTCACTACACTATAGCTTCATGTGGTCACTTTCCTGGTGCAGCATTCCACACATGGAGATAAAGAAGATGCAAAAAAGGGACAGGTAAACTGTCATTTCATCTGTAAAAGCCTGTAATTATTTTTAAAAATAAATTCTTGTGCGAATTTGTTCCTTTTATTTTTGTCCCTTTGACCTAAAATTAAAGCTAAAAAACATTTTCATAAAGTTCCTGGGTCATTGAGTTTGAGTACATTGATGTATATGTCTGCAAATGAAATAATAGTATATACTTTCTCTATCTACAGTTTCAGAGAAATCACATACCTGGGTTAAAGGGAAAATGTCTGTTCATCTTCTGCTGAGTTTTATCTTAATGACTGTTGGCCTCACTAGGAGGGAATGTTAATGAGATTTGTTGACCTATTTCTCCATTATTTTCACCGCTTTTAAGATTCATCACCCTTCAGGTAGTTGTACCTGTAGTTTCTATATTTCAAGCCTTTACTGAAGTTATCAGAAATATAACAGCTAACCACCTGATTTTGAATGCCCAGAGTTCTGTCTTGTCATATGGAAAAGACTCAAGGAGAAATTAGCTGGTCACATGTAATAACATACTATACAGCAGATAAGGGAAAATCTATATGCATAAATCCAAAACCTTCACACAAAAGATAGCTCCAGGAAGGACTCATTTGCTAAATTAGAAAGCAACACAAGAAGAACTGACAGCTGAGCATAGCCCTTGTATTTCATTGCAACAATTTTTTATACTGTTTCTGCTGCTATAATTGGAAGTGAGAACTATCAGGGTTTAGAATTCTCCCCCTGACAGATGCCTTTCTGACATCCATGTTCATGCCACCTGATCTACACACTTCTGCTTCTGTTGTGGCAATCCTCACAAATAGCTTTCCAACAATCCATCTTTTACCCGGCCTCAAATATGATGTCTTAAAATATTTTGAACAAAAAAGGCATCATGTTTTATTTTCATTCAAAAATAAAGAATCATTTTGGAGTCATTTGGGGTAAATGGTTCCAGGGTGTTTTTGTTTCTTTGGAGATTATATGTATATATATATGTTTTTTCTCCAGAGACTTTCAGCTCTTTTCAATCAATTACTCCTCCAATTATGAGCTTCCTCACTACAAGATCATCACAAGGGAAAACAATCTGATCCTGTTAGAATCCACATATTCAAAATAGGGAACACTGTATCGAGTAAATAAAAGATGATGTGTCACGCTGTTTTTCATGCATAGTAGACATTTTAAGACTTTTCCGAATGAAACCATAGACATGAGAAGATGAAATCAGTTTCCTTTCTGAGCCGAGTCAGTAATCATGTAATCAAGTAGTTTTCATACTGTTAATTCGTGCCTAAAAGAAAACAACGCCTTGGCAGAACACTGTGCATTGGGTATACAGTGAGACTCTGCAGACACTTTCTGACAGTTAATCAAAAGAGCAAATCTAAGGCTTTATAGGTATTAAAACATTTCCAACTTTTCTCCCAGGGCATAGAAAGAAAAAAGTAGAGTCATTAAACAACAAATATTTGAAGTTAGAGTTGACGAAAATGTCAAGAATTTTAAGTGGCCTCTCATGTGTTTTTCAAGATGGGATTTTAATTTTATTTAACACTGAACTTTCCCCCTTTCAAAATCTTCAATGACTGACTAAATAAACTTGAAATAAAAGAATAACTATCATATTTGAAAATGTAAAAGACTATTAATTAAAACTCTGAAGGCCTGCAATAAGGCAAGGTATTAATTATAAGGATGCTTAATATTAAAATATAATTGCAATAAACTAGCAAATTGTGAATGCAAATACAAAATACAAATCTCTTTTCTTGCAAAGGATTGATCTAATCTGTCATCATGTTTTTAAGATGAATATTTGCTGTGAATGGCCCTACAGTTGTATAATGACTTTCCTTTACTTTCTAATAAACATTTTAGAATGTTTCTGTTATCTCAGAAAGTAACAAGAGTAGAGTTACAGGTTTTATTTTTTTAAATATGGCTTTTTAAATTTTATTTTTAAATTCTTTATATGGCTCTCTGGGTGACCCAGGCTATGAGATCTGTAGAACTGATATAATCCTGGGTCATCTCAAATATAATGCTGTACTTACAGGCTAATGATGGAGACAAGATAACAGAAGAGATTTATATACCTTTGACCCCCGTTATTTAATGGAATTGATTCAACTGAAGTGTGATGGGAAGAGGCAATAGTGAAATGACACTAGAGAATATTTTGTAATACTAGGCTTTAAAAATCTTTTCCTGCCTTTCCTTCACGGAATAGAAATTACCATGTAGTCAATGAAAACTCTTAAGAGTCTTCAAACCTTCTTGACCGTTTCTGGTCTATAATATCTTGCAACTCCAAGCAGCTGTAGCTACATGGGAGATGACCCGGATGCAGAGAGAAGAAAACAGTGAGAGACAGAAATTGTGAGCAATTATTGCAAGATGTCCTGGAGACAATCTTGATCCCACCTATTATCGTGGGGATTGTCTAAGAGGAATGCCCATCTACCTCAGGGGCATTACCTGAATAGTCAGGAGTGCTAGTCAGAGAAAATGAGATTCTTCAGGATACCAAAACAAATATCTTCCTACTTCTTAGTTGCCCCAACTAGGTACTAAGTACCTAGTTGCCCCAACTAGTACCCCAAGAGATACTCCCTCTCTATACCCCACTAGCAATACAGGCCACCAAATAAAACTAGAGAGAGGATACACTTCCCTTTTTCTCTTTTGAAAAGAACGATACTTTCACAGAAACCCCCATAATATTTAACAGGTACTTACATGACAGTAACAGAACTGCAGAATTTTCTTTGTGAGGATTAAAAAAGGAATGGGGAAAAAAGACTGAACCTATCATTTTAAACTGACCTGATCCATCTGGCTGTTCAACAGTTGGTAGCCCCTCGAGACTGGAGTTGAGAGTATACACTGTATAGCATCTGGTTATCCGGTAGTCTGTTAAAGTGAGAGTAAGTTTACACAAAATTTGCCAAATGAACCACATTTCCTAACAGAAAGATACAAAAGCAAACAACACGTTCTTGCACACTTGGAGATGAATGTATTCCCTGTCCTCTGGCACACTGATGAGGCCCTTGCCTGAGAAATTCATTCAAAGGTGAGAGCAAACACATCTGACAGAAAAATCAGTCTGGTTTGTAGTTGAATTTGACCACACAGTCCTCTTTGGAACTCAGATCCTGGACTATGTATAGTTCTAGATACCGTGTGTTACACTAAAGGTGTTCAGTCCCTGGGCATACCGGATATTCACATAGTGTTCAGGCCAGGATTGTGCTGCCATTCTGGCAAACCCCCCTATCTTGAGTGTCACTAAAATTCACCAAACTGATTTCCAGCAGTCTTTATGCTGATGTTCCCTCTGGTGTATATTTAGTTATTTCAAACCCCTTGACGGTGAAGCCTTGCGCTTCATTGCTTCCAACACTGTCTACCTATGCCTCAAGTGTGAACTGGAGTCAGTTCACACATTATTCTACTCACACATTATTCTACTTTTTTTGCCACAGTACTTTAAAATAAGTTACCAATATAATATTTAGGCAAAGATTCCACAGTACAGAAGAAGGGAAGCTTATTCTGAGGAATCAAATAAAATAAATCAAAAGAAGGGAGAAAATTAATTATATGCAACATATAATATCAGGGATACTCAAGGGTAAGTTAAAATCTGTTAAAGTGAATAATCTGAGACCAAGAAATAGTGCCTCATTAAAAAATAAAATTATTGAATTTAAATGTGCAATGGAGACCGTGAAAAACTGATAAGATAATGCAGAACATTAAGCCCATGAATTAGAAGGACAATTAAAAGAATTCTCCCAGAACACAGCAGAAAAGGGGAAGAGATAAATAAAAGGGGGAAAAAAAAGAAATAAAAGACCCGAGGGATTCAAAATATCTGTAATATAAAATCCAGAACATGAGAACAGAGTAGTTTTTACTATTTAGGAAATCCAAAATTGCCCACTGAGTATTCATTCAACAGCTATTCATGCTTATAAATAAACTCAAGAAGTTTAACTTTAATGTAGAATTTGGGGCACCTGGATGGCTCAGTCAGGTGAGAGTCCAACTTTTGATTTGGCTCAGGCCATGGTTGTGAGATTGAGCCCCTCGATGGGCTCCGTGTGGTGGGGAGTCTCTTGGGTACTCTTCGCCCTCTCCCGATGCCCCTCCCCTGCTCGCTCTCTCTCTCTAAAACAAATAAATAAATCTTAAAAGAAAAAAATTTTAATATAGAATTTGAATAATGATTGTCATTCTAGATCTGTACTGTCCAACATGGTAGCCACATGCCATGACTGGCTATTGAACACTCGAAATACATCTAATCCAAATTGAGATGTAATGTAAATGTGAAATTCATGCTGATTTTATAGACTGAGTATGAAAACAATATGAAATACTAATTTAAAAATCTAACGTTGTTTACATCATGAAATGATTATGTTTGATACATCGAGTTAAAATATCTTACTAAAATTTACTCATCTCTTTCTTTTCACTTTTTCAATGTATCTGTTAGAAAATATTTTTGTTGGACAGCGCTGCTCTAGACAATACTATCTTGCCCTGGAAACATTTTGTTGCTCTTACTTAGAATTAATTTCAAAGCCTTGGGGCACATTCCTGGGAAAACTTTAGAAGCAAATTTCACTTGAATGTGGACTGGATCTTGGAAAACAGTCAAAAGTCATTTTGAACAAAGCCTGTTAAATGAGGTGGTGATAAAATTGGATAACACATGAGGAGTCAAAAACAAAGTTCAGCACCTAAATATTGAATCTTCTAATTTTGAGTGACTCATAAATTGGATTGCAGTACATCTCTTCAGACTTCAATTTTCCTTTCCTATAAAATTAGAAGTTTCTACTACCCTATTTTGAAGGCTTCTTAAGCTCTCCTACAATTTTGTAAATAATTTCATTTTAGCTTTAGTGTTACAAGGTTGTGGAATTGGTTTTGGAATCTGCTGAAATACCTAAAGAATTATATTTTAGCCATGTTCAAATCCATTGATGGTACTATTCTCCACTGAGAATAGAGACTTTAATCATCATAATACAGGCCCACTAAGGCAAGCATTTCCTAGTCTTTCTTTCCCTTTTGTGTGTGATTTCACTGAGCCCTCACTTTGTAAATGAAATAAAGATTTACATACCCACACACCATACTTATTCATCCCTATAAAGATCCTTTAGATTTCACAAAATAGTTCCTTCACTTTTCCTTTTTTTCAACTATTTTGATTAATAAAAGATATTTTTCTTTGCATTTGCTTTATTGAGCCTATGTAGTTATACTATTTGTCTTACATTTTGATAATTGTTTCTTTGATGATGTTAACTACAAACACTTCAATAAGAAATGAAAAGAATAAAATTATTTTAAATGGTATTTAGAGAAAAGTCTTTCAAAACTAGGTGAATAGACTTATAAAGGTAATAAATCTTTTGGTCTTTTTCCATGTGGTTCTGGCAGAATTTGCAATAGAAAAATAAATAAAATTCTTCCACTGCAAATGTATCTGTTATGTCTCTGAGTAGGAATGTGCTTTTTAATAAAACACTGAATGTACGTATGCTGTTTTAGTCAAATAACCTAAGGGTAAAAATACATATTCGGTCATAACCTCAAATGCTCTGAAGTTTTCCCCTCCATTTTCAATGAAATCTACTACAATCACTTTTTTTCTTTTCAAGGACTCTAGGAAAAATGCTGTATTCTTCACATACTCTTTATGTGGTTTATGTGTTTTTGGCTGGTAGTCTTTTCATATGGCCTCTAATGGATAACATGAAGCCAGTCCACACTGAATAAAAACGATCAAAGGCATTTGTTAATGAATTATTTAATTCATTAAACATTCAATAAATATTAATTCTGGACATGCTAATAGGCATTTTATCTGTGACCTGAGATTTTCCAATCTTCAAGATAAATTTCAGTTCTATCTCAATGTGATAATTAAGCAAGTTGGAAAAACAATTCTTAAACACAGTAGGGGCTCACAAATATTTGTTGAATAAATGAACCATTGAACCATGTTGTAATAACAAAAATAACTAATGTTTATTAAGTACCTGTTCTGTACCAGACACCATGTAAGAATGTGATGCAATTTAATAGATATAACAAGTGTGCACAAGTTATATATTTTTTTAAGTTTTTATTATAATTCTGGTTAGCTAACATACAGTGTTATATTAGTTTCAGGTGAACAATTTAATGGTCCAACATGTTCGTATAATACCCTGTGCTCATCACAAGTGTACTTCTTAATGCTCATGACCTATGTCACCCATTACCCGAGTCATCTCCCATCTGGTAACCACCAGTTTGTTCTCTATAATTAAGAGTCTGTTCCTTTGTTTGTCTCTCTCTCTCTTATTTTTTCCCCTTTGTTCGTTTTCTTAAATTCCACATATGAGTGAAATTATATGGTATTTGTCTTTCTCTGACTGACTTATTTCACTTAGCATTTTACTCTCTAGTTTGATCCATGTCATTACAAATGGCAAGACTTCATTCTTTGTTATGGCTGAATAGTATTCCTGTGTGTGTGTGTGTGTGTGTGTGTGTGTGTGTGTGTGTGTGTGTGACTTCTCTGCCCATTCATCAGTTGATGGACACCTGGGCTGCTTCTATATCTTGGCTATTGTAAATAATGCTGCTATAAACATAGGGGTGCATGTATCCCTTTGAATTAGTGTTTTTGTATTTTTAGGGTAAATAACCTAGTAGTCCAATTGCTAGATCATAGAGCAGTTCTATTTTTAACTTTTTGAGGAACCTCCATACTGTTTTCTACAGTGGCTGCACCAGTTTGTATTCCTACCAACAGTATAAGAGAATTCCTTTTTCTCCACATCCTCATCAATACCTGCTGTTTCTTATGTTGTTGATTTTAGCCCTTCTGACAGGTGTGAGGTGATATCTCATAGATTATCTCATAGTTTGGATTTGCATTTCTCCGATGATGAGTGATGATGAGCCTCTGTTCATGTGTCTGCTGGCCATCTGGATGTCTTCTTTGGAGAAATGTGAGTTCATCTTTTCTGCCTATTTTTTTCTCTTCTTAAAATATTTCATTCGTTCATTCATTCATTCATTTAGAGATCACGTTCATGAGTGGAGGGGAGAACAGAGAGAGAGAGGGTCTCCATCTCACAACTCTGATATCATGACCTGAGCTGAAATCAAGAGTAGGATGCTTAACTGACTGAGCCGTCTGGGGCACCCCTCTTCTGCTCATTTTTTAATTGGATTATTTGTTTTTTGGGTGTTGAGTTTTATAAGTTCCTTATATATTTTGAATACTAACCCTTTATCAGATATATCATTTGCAAATATTTTCTCCTATTCTGTAGGCTGCCTTTTAATTTTGTTGATTGTGTCCTTCACTGTGCAGAAGCTTCTTGTTTTGATATAGTCCCAATGTTTGCATTGCCTTAGGAGATATATCTTGAAAGAAGTTGCTATGGCTGATGTCAAAGAAGTTACTACCTGTGATCTAGGATTTTTATGGTTTCAGGTCTCACGTTCAGGTCTTTAATCCATTTTGAACTTATTTTTGTGTATGGTGTAAAAAAGTGGTCTAGTTTCATTCTTTCACATGTTGTTGTCCAGTTTCCCCAACACCATTTGTTAAAGAGACTCTCTTTTTCTCATTGCATATTCTTTCCTGCTTTATTGAAGAATAATTGAGCATATAATTGTGGGTTCCTTTCTGGATTTTCTACTCTGTTTCATTGATCTATATGTCTATTTCCATGTTAGTACCTTACTGTTTTGAATACTACAGCTTGGAAATATAACTTGAAGTCTGGAATTGTGATGCCTCCAGCTTTGTTACTCTTTTTCAAAGTTGCTTTGGCTCATTGGGGTCTTTTGTGGTTCCATACAAATTTTAGGATTGTTTGTTATAGGTTTGTGAAAAATGCTGGTGGTATTTTGATAGGGATTGCATTAAATGTGTAGATTGCTTTGGGTAGAATAGACATTTTAACAATATTTGTTCTTCCAATCCATGAGCATGGAATGTCTTTCCATTTCTTTGTGTTGTCTTGGATTTCTTTCATTGGTGTTTTATAGTTTTCAGAGTACAGGTCTTTCACCTCTTTGATTAGGTTTATTTATGGGTATCTTATTGTTTTTGGAGCAATAGTAAATGGGATTTTGCTGTCAGAGGTTTTGGGTCACTGTATTTTCATTTTCATTTGCTTCCATGTAATTTTTAATTTCTTCTTTGATTTCCTGGTTGACCAATTCATTATTTGGTGTCACGTTATTTAACCTCCCAGTATTTGTGGTCTTTCCAGATTTTTTTTTTTTTTTTTTTTTGTGGTTGACTCCTAGTTTCATAGCATTGTGGTCAGAAAATATGCATGGAATGATTTAGATCTTCCTGAATTTATTGAGGTTTTTTTGTTGCACAAGTTATATACTACCCTAATTTGATATATGAGGAAAGGAGGTGCAGAAAAGTTGCATAACTGACTTAGGGTCACATAGGTAGTAAATGATGGTGCTGGAATTTAGATCTAGGTCCAAAAAACTATAAAGATGATCACTGAAGCCACCTGACATTGTCATCCTAACACCATGATGTTCTGAACCTCTAATTACTTGTCAAGACACATCCGGGTATGATCAGCTAATTGTAGATTATGATCAAGCATGGGTGGTTGAGAATGAAATTTGATCACCAAAATGGTAGAGGCAGTGAAGAATTGACTCAGAGCAAGTTCAGTAATCCAGCTAGACCACATTATCCAATGTTAATGATCATAATATGTTGACACTGATTTTACTATATAGCTCACATATTTGAATGTGCACAAGAAATATATTGTATTGATTTTTCTATTGCTGCTGTAAAAAAATGCCACAAATTTCATGGCTTAAAATAACACAAATGTATTATCTTACTGTTCTTCAGGTTAGAGTCCTAAAATCAAAGTGTTGGCAGGGCTGCATGTCTTTCTAGAGCCTCTAGGGGAGAAATTCTAACTCTGCAATTTGTTGAGGATTTTTTTTTATCATGAATGGATGATGTATTTTAGCAACTGTTTAATCATGAGTGGATATTGTACTTTATCGAATGTTTCTTTTTCTTTTTTTTTTTCTTCTGCATCTATTAAAAGGATCATATGGTTCTAGAGGCTACTGGCATCCCTTGGCTTGTGGCCTCCTTTCACCATCTCCAAAGCCAGCAGCAGTGGCTTGAGACCTTCTCATATCATATCATTTTGACCTTGTTTCCACTGTTACATATCTTTCTCTGATTTCTTCTGCCTTCTTTCTCTACTTTCAAAGCCCCTTGTGATTACATTGAGCCCATATGGATAATCCAGTATAATTTCTGCATCTTGAGATACTAATTATAGTCACATACCCAAAGTCTCTTTTGGCACAGGTTTCAAATATTAGAGCATGGATACCTTTGAGGAATTGTTATTTTATCTAACATATATACTAGATAAGGTATCAGTGCCATTCACTGTTAGTATTCAGTATCACCATCAATATTCACTATCAGTACCACTATTCAATATCATTAATCATTATTCTTTGCTTTTGCCTTACGTTTCTTGAATTTATAAACTGTTAAGACTTGGTTACCTGAAAAACAGATTGAGATTCTGAGATTTTGAAGGGAGTTTTTCTAGGATCAACACTAGTCAGTGAATGAAGAACACAGGATAGAAGTTGAACTGTAATGCAATCACACAAAGGTCCTGGGCAGTCCCCTGGAAAGCTGTGAAGTTGGTGTCCTTCAAAGTTCTATCACCTTGAGGCAGATACCCAGGATTTTGATATCCCTGCATCAACCAGTCACTGGAAACAGGCTGCCTCTCTAAGCCTCCCCATAGCGGGTGTGGCATAGGGACTCAGCTAAGAGCCCTCAGCAACCAACATTCCCATTACCTGGGAGAATGAGTGTCACCATCCTGAATGGATTCTGCAAAGCATCCACAACACAAACTAAGCCAATTCAGGAGCAATATTTTATGTCATGCTTTATGTCACTATTCTTCATTATAGGAAAATCCAGGAAAAACTACTCTGAGTTAAATATATTCATTGAAGAGCAGTCGGACCCAGTATCCAGAAATTTAGTTGAACTTAGTTTCTTGTTCTCCTTTGGCATAATCTATCCCCCACAAGCACACCATTTATGATTTTTCCTGTTTTTTTTCCCCCAGCTGCAAAGTGACACTTGAAATAAAATGTCTTTCACCAGTGCTAATACATTTAATTAGATAAAGTGTTTAATGATGGACACTTTCCTAAAACAAGACAAATGCCACTTTCAATGCTGCAATTACTCATCTATATTTAAGTTTTGAAAATGTGTTATCATCTTCCTTCCAGGATGGTTTTTTGGATAATAAAGGGAAAATATTCTTAATGTTATATTACCTCGGATCTTATTTAATTCAGGTATTGCATGGAGCACTGGGTGCTGTATGCAAACAATGAATCATAGAACACTTCATCAAAAACTAATGTACTGTATGGTGAATAACATAATAAAATAAAATTAAAAAAACTAAAAAATAAAGATGTGAACAGTAAGAAAAAGGGGGGGCAGTAATTTTCTATCAAACAATCGACAGAAGGAAAATGATCTCACCCTTCTTTCCTTAGCTGTATCTGTGTGAAGAGCTCCAGGAAAGAGCAGGAATAGAATAGGAATAAAGAGGGTCAGGGAATTAACACCCACTGTGACTCATACTTAATATTTTTATCTTTTGAGAACATGAGAAAAATTAGTTTGAGGGCCCAGTTTCTTGGAAGTGTAACTGTCAGCAGTTCTGAAACCCCTGGGAAAGTTTTAGGTCATTTGCTATCTTCCATGCAAAGGAGGTAATCAGGTAGAAAGTATACTTAAGTAAGTGATATGTCAGAGAAAAAAATAAAACAAAGATTTCTCATGCTAACTTTCACAAAGAAGTTAAACATTCTTGACATCCTAAGCAATCAGTGATTCATTGGTGAAAAAACCATTTGGGTGTGGATGCTGATAAAATACAAATCATTTTTAATTTTTTTACTGTTTGCAAAGAAAAGGGAAAATGATATTCATTGATTTGCTTTTATTCTCTTATTGATAAATAATATGCTAAAACCCATAACAACTTGACATTATGGCATACAAAGATGTATTAGCTTCCTAGGGCTGTTATAACAAAGTATTTCAGAATTAGATGGCTTAAAACCACGGTAATTTATTGCCTCACAGTTTTGAAAGCTAGAAGTCCAAAATCAATGTGTCAGCAGAGTTGGTTTCATCTGAGCGCTCTGGGAGAGAATCTATCCCATGCCTTTCTCTCAGCTTCTGGGGACGACTACAACCCTGGGACTTCCTTGGTTTGTAGATGCATCACTCCAATCTCTGCTTCTGTCTTCAAATGGTGTTCTCTCTGTGAGTTTCTATGTCCAAATTCCCCTCTACTCATAAGGACACTAGTGACAAGGATTAGAGTGTACCCTAATGACTGAATCTTAACCATTTCATTGATTAGAATTCTGTCTCATGGCTGGCTCTAGCTTCCTGGGAGTGAGATCAGAAAATGTGTTAAAGAAGAAGAGGAAATAGGTTTGTTGTCCAACAAACCAACTCTACCTCAGGTATTTATGTATGAGGCAGTAGATTATCTCTGACACCAATCTGTGAGATCCTGTGCCCCAGATTCTTCATCCTTAGCATTTTAATGGCTTATTCTCTCACAGAAATGTAAGGAATTGCATGTCTACCTTTATAGCCAATCTACTACAGACTCCAACCTTCTACAGGGAAATATTGTGAGAAATCGTTAAAAGGAGGAAATTAGAGATGAAAATCAGCTGCCAAAGCCTGACTTTTCATGGATTTACTCTTCAGTTCCACTAACATTTTTTGATCACCTACTTTGTGCAAGCACTGAGAATAAAAATATTAATAAGACACAGAACCTGTGTAGTCTAAAAAAGGAACTCAACCATGTTCTTACATCAGGATCCCATAGGTAGCTTTAAATTTTTTTGATGATCAGACTCCACCCTAAGACAATTAAATCAGAATCACTGAGGAAGAGAGCAGGCATTGGTATTGTTTAAAAGCTTCTCAAGAAGTCTAATGTCCAGACAAGGCTGAGCACTCCTCACTGTTTAGACTTTCCAGCCAATTATCTTACAAATTTTATCAATAGCCTATAAATGTGGCTGAGGAAAGCTACAAACTCACATTTACCAGATTTGAATCCAGAACCACAAAGGAGCACCCTTTATGTGGCCTAGACATTAGAGTCCATGCTTTAATCAGACTCTTAAATAATTTTTCAGATCTTTTCCTCTTTCACTTCCTCCCTCCCTCTTACTCTCAGCTGGTGACCTTACTTTCTCCTTCAACTGAGAAAATATAAACAGTTGAGAGGGAACCTCTACAGACTCACAAATTCAACAATTCAAATAGATAAATTCAACCATTTATCAGTCTCTGTACTCACACATTATGATATACCATATCGACTTTGGTCACAAAAACAAAAACTGCTTTAGGTATTTCAAGAAGAAAAGAATTCAATGCAAGGATTTGAAAAGATGGGCAGAGTGAAAGTTAAGAAAACTTCTGTTAGTATTTAAGAAATTGGAATAAGTACAGGAATTATAGAAAACCACCACATAAGATCTCTACTTCCTACAACACTACAGTGAGTAATTTGGAAGAAAGTACCTGGAAGCTCATGGAAAACCTCATATATATGGCAGCTCAACTTATTCAACTCAAGAAAAAATCTTTAGCAAGAACTCATCTCCTAGTTCACAATTTTTTTTCTTTTTAATGAATTTTTCTTGAGCATAACAAAATGCTGGCTATTCATATTGTTCAATATCCCATATTTTCCCTTATTTGTCCACTCTCCTATCAACTGTAATCATGAATTTGTCCTTTTCTTCCCTTGCGTCTTATATTTTGAAGCTCTACTATTAAATGCATATGTAATTTGAATTTGTTATATCTTAATAAATTGATATTTTTATCATTATGAAATATCTACTTTCATCCATTAGTAATACTCTTTGTTTTGCTTTATATTTTGGCAGAAATTAATAGAGCCATATTAGCCTTATGTTAAGGCTTCTATGATATACCATATTTTAACTCTCACTTTCAACCTGTTTGTGTATTTCTTGTTAAAGTATGTTTCATATAAACCATATACAGACAAATCTTTCTCCTTTATCCAGTCACATGATGTGTTTCTTAACTGGAACTAGAATGTATATTAACTTGCACTTAATATAATGTTGCTCTTATAAGGTTTAAATCTTCCATTTAGAAGTTTATTTTTTATTTATTTCATTTATCTTTGCTCCAACCTTTTCCCCTTTTGAATGAATATTGTATTTTTTAACATACCATGCTTTATTGTGTTGTTTTTTAATCTATAACCTTATTGGTATTTTTGGTGACTTCTCACTCTCAAGAATATGAATATACTATGAATCTTCACATTACTTCAGCCGAACTTCATATATTAATTCAGAAACATTTTTAAAACCTTGCAACGAACTCCATTCATCTCCTGCTGTCTTTTTTATTCTAATATTTTTCTTCAATATATGCCATAAACTCTATACTACTGTTTTTCTTTTAGCAGTCCATAATTTTTGTAAAGACATTTAACCCCCCCACACGCAGACACACACAATTATAATAGAAAGATATTTTATGTTTTCGTAAATATTTGTCTTTTCTGAGAGCCTTCATTTTCTGTCCATTCAGGATTTTATGTGGTATCGTTTCCCTTGCTTTAAGACCACTGTGCTCTTCTTATACAGTTTTGCTGGAGATAAGTTTTCTCAGTTGTTTTTCTGAAAATGTTGGTATTTTACCTTCATTGGTGAAGGATATTTTCACTGGATAGACAAGTCTAACTTTTCTCCTTCATCACATTAAAGATTAAAGATGTCTCACTGTCTTCTTGCTCACACTGCTTCTTGTCAGAAGTCAGCTATCACTCAGACTGTTCCTTCTTATGCAATGTGGCCACTCTCTCAGTTTATTTCTATTTCACATTATAGACTATTACAAACTGCCTAGATGGCCTGGAGAGCTTTGCTTTTTGTCATCATTTAGAGACCTGGATTTCTTCTAAGCTGTTAGTCTGCTATACCTTAGGGCATATGTCTGTAAACGTTTTGTAAAGCTCCAGATAACAAATATTTAGGCTTTAGAAGCCACATACATCTACGTTGTGCATTTTTCTCCTTTTCTCTTTTGTTATAAATCCTTTAAAAATATAAAATAATGTTTAGCTGGAAACCACACAAAAGAAGACCATGGGCTAGATTTTGCCTGAGGGGTTTAGCTTCCCAGCCCCTGCAGCATAGGCACCATGGTCTTTGTTGGTGCGGTGGAAGCTGGATTACTGCCAGGTCCAGTGTCCAGCAGGGAGTAAGGAAGGAGAGGATGTGGAGGAGGTGCACACAAATGTTTTAAATCCCTGAAGTCTAAGACCTCCATTCACGGTCCATCGATAAGGTTTTCATCACTTGACCACCCATAACTTGAACGGAGGCAGGGAAATGCAGTTTATTGGTCAACTGTGTGACCATAGTTCTGTTGTATCGGAAAAGGAAGAGTGGGATTTGGTGAATGATAAGCAGTTTCCCTCACGATAGTTCCCAAATGGTGCCAAATTATTACCCTGCCTATGACAACCGTACTTTAGTTACATGACTGGATGGATGAGCTCATACCATGTTGCAAATACCTTTGCAAAATACTTCATGATCTATTTCCCATTCAGGAATGCTAAACCAAGGGAATAATTATTAATTCATTTTTCCATCTATCCATTTCTTGCCATCATGTTAAAATGTAATCGTTTGAAAAAGTTAGTGAAATTATCTAACATGTGGATTTCTAATTAAGAACAGAATAGTTTGTTAAAACATATTCTTTAGGGGCGCCTGGGTGGCTCAGTGGGTTAAAGCCTCTGCCTTTGGCTCAGGTCGTGATCTCAGGGTCCTGGGTTCGAGCCCCGCATCGGGCTCTCTGCTCAGCAGGGAGCCTGCTTCCTCCTCTTTGCCTGCCTCTCTGCCTACTTGTGATCTCTCTCTGTCAAATAAAATAAATAAAATCTTTAAAAATAAATAGATAAAATAAAACATATTCTTTAGTATAGGATATGTTGAAAAATAAATTTATTAATGATATGTTTGTAAATTTGAACAAACAAGAATATTAAAATAGTACCTGATTTGGGAGGTTGGAGGAAAAACTTTTTCTGAATCCATTGTGAAATATGATACTTATACTGCAGACCAATCTATTTTATTCAAAGTACTTCCCATCTACACTAGAGGTATGGCCCGAGGGCACTGCACACTCAGGGTTCTGCCCACCTTTGTGTGCTTGCAGGTAAGAGCCCAAACTAGATTCTGTTGAAGCTGGTTTAAATTCTCTGCCTCACCTTTGAATAAGGTGCTCCTTTTGGATTAGAATTAGAGTAAACTGGAGGAAGCCTAGTGTCTAAATTAAGATAGGAAAAATAAAGCTGCAATTCACTGCAAACTTCAAAATGAAACCAGGCAGAATAACTGAATGTTTCTAATTATTGGCAGAGGATTCATGAGTGGGAGGAGGGGCAGAGGGAGAGGGCGAGAGAGAAAGCATCCTCAAGGAGATTCCCTGCTGAGTGTGGAGCCAGATATGGGCTCAATTCCAGGAGCCTGAGATCATGACCTGAGCCGAAACCAGAGCCTACCACTCAACAGACTGAGCGACGCAGGTGCCCCTTAATTGGCATTTTAAATCAAAAATAGAATGTAGAAAAGGTTCTACATTTGTCACTGAAACAGAAAGTTATTAAATAGCCACTAAGTCATCAAGATGAACAATAGGGTATCAACTTATATCAATGAGGCAAATACGAACTATAAAAATAATTACAATTTCGCAATTTTTTTGCAAATACCAATAGGGCCTAATATAGCAAGATACCCAAAACTTATTGGAAAACAATTTGTTGACACTTCTTGTCAAGAAAAAGAGAGTGCTCTTATTCAAATTGGTAGAAGGTATGATGCTTGGCTTAGAACAAATTCTCGTTATTATAAGAAATTTTGCATCAAATGGTGCCTGGGTGGCTCAGTCATTAAGAATCTGTCTTCAGCTCAGGTCATGATCCCAGGGTCCTGGAATGAGGCCCTCATCGGGCTCCCTGCTCAGTGGCGAGTCTGCTCCTCCCTCTCCCACTCCCTCTGCTTGTGTTCCCTCTCTCCTGCTGTCTCTCTCTCTGTCAAATAAATAAATAAAATCTTAAAAAAAAAAAAAAGAAATACTGCATCACTAGTGCTCCTCATTGCAGAGAATATAACATTTGGACAAAAAACTGGACATTTAAAGACTGTGAGTTAAAAAGTGATTCAGAAGAATCAAATATTTATTGAGAAGAAATTTTAGAAATACTTCAAACATTATTTTGCTTATATTTATCTCTTCATATAGGCATAACAGCTATATATTATTTAAAATTCATATCTAAGTACATCCAACATTGTCCTTTTTTAAGGGTAATACAAAATGCTAAAAGATAAAAAACTAAATTGTATTTGAAGCAGCAGTGTTTTTTCTTTTTTAGAGGTATATAAAATAGTTTGCCTTACAGTCAATATTATCTTAGATTGGATAAAACAAAGTATTACAAATATTATAATTGAGGTCTCAATTTAAACAATATGTCACAGGTAATAAAAGTATTGTTCTACATGAATAAAAATGTATAATTATAAAATACAAATTGGACCAATTATCATAGTAAAGAAGTTAAGGTTGTATAGATCAGTAGCCCCTATAAAAGCAAAGTTATTAAGAAAATTTAGGGACTAGATTAGTAGCATCTTAATCTTAACATTAGGTCAAACTGTTCTCAGATCAAGGTTTCAAAAAAGAAACCTAGAAAATCTTTTCATTAGTCCTTAAAATATATATATTTTTTCTTTCTAGCTGCCTGTTCGAGTCTTTGCCTTTATCATAAGGGTTATTTTAGGGGCCTGAGGATATAGATTTAACTAATTCATCCATAATTATTTCCTGTTAAAATTATTGAACACCAAGAATTGATGCCAAAGGGAAATAAAAGTGTGTGTTTGAAGGGCCATAATTAAACTACAGCTTTCAAATGTGTACAACATCGCCAGAGGGTTTAATTCACTTGTCTACCAAAGCTTCTGCATTAATATTTAATTTCCAAAAGTTAAAATCAAGGAGCTTGGTTTATTACAGATTTACATATTTATATACTTTGGCATATTCAGGAGACATTTAATTATTAATCAGACCTTTCCTTTTAAGGCATAATTTGCTGGTAAAAATATGAGTTAGGTAAAATGTTTAATGTTTCTCACATTTATATTATCTTTTTAGTATTTTTTTAATCTTTTTCTAAAGATTGTATTTATCTATTTGACAGAGAGACAGTGAGAGAGGGAGTACAAGCAGGGGGAGTGGGAGAGGGAGAGTCAGGCCTCCCACCGAGCACGGAGCCCCAGTGTGGGGCTCGATCATAGGACCCTGGGATCATGACCCGAACTGAAGGCAGATGCTTAAGGACTGAGCCACCCAGGCGCCCCTCTCTTATCCTTTTAAATGTTCAGATCCAGATGCAACACCACAACCAACATGCCTTCCCCTTCTGTTCCCCAGTGTGTTAATTAAAGAGAAAATGTCCCTCTTGTAGAGAATTTATTAGGGATTCTTAAAGACCAAAAATTCCTTACACCAAGCTGAGCCCTTAGAATTGGACCTACCTGAATTCCTCTCTTACATGTAGCATTTAATTAGTTGTATGGTCTTGGATACATTAATTAACTCTCTAACTACCTCAGTGTATTTGCCTGTAAAATGGAAATAATAATAACTAATAGAACAGTAAAGTATATATATGTGTATATATGTATAAAGATAGAGATATATATTTTTATATTTAAATGGATATTTATATAAATCTATCTATCATCTTACCACACAGTCCCTGGTTTCAATAAATAGTAGCTGTTTTTTTATTACTGTTGAAATTACAATACAAAGTTTTTGTGCTCTAAAGTACATATACATGTAGTTTTACTTATCAATTTATCAATAAAATATAAGGTCTATAAAAGTAGAGAGTATGCCAATTTTTTCTCTCATATTTATGACCTCAACATTTGGCACATGGCATATACATGATCCACCTTTTTATAAAAAAATGGATGGATGGGTATTTACATCTAATGAAGTAAGCGTTAAATGGAAGTTGAACAGGTAACAAGGACAATTTCTGACTGCAGTCAGCACATAACTTAAATGAACATCTTCAGCTTTTCTTCAGTTTTCCTAGTTACAGAGAAATCTATGCCCCAGAAAGTTCTTGTGATTTTGCTCAGAGACCGAATGAGTTTTTCCTCAGTGTTAGAAGGTGTACTGTGAACACCAAATGACAGCATGACCCTGAGAAAGTAACATTCTCTGTGATTCTAAATATCTCAGTCTGTAAAATGATACATTCACATGAAATTATTGGTGTTAAAATATTTTCTTAGCAGAAGAAACTTCTCAAAATTAACTGCGTATGGAGCTCCACTCTATAAAACTGATGTATCTAGAACTGGTGCCCGTGGATGGGAGTGGGGGTCTGTGTCCCTCAGGACAGACAGAAAATCCAGTCCATCAAGCATCCTTTGAGTCAGGCTAACCACCTCGTCCCACCCACCTTGACCAGGCATGAAAACCTTTTAGCCAACTCCAAGACAGTGCTAGAGATCTACTGATCCAAAGTTTGAAAATGGCTAAGATGAACCCTGGGTTCTATTCCTGCTTTAATGTTCCATAAAATTGTAATTTTAAGGTTCAGAAGACCCTATATTCCTACTTCCACCCATCACTTTTTAAAAACTGAGACAAATAAATGAAAAAAACAGGATTAAGGGCTTCCTCTTCATTTCAGGACATTGTGGTAGAGATAAACCAGTAAGACTGGAATGGAACAATAAGCAAGAGGCTGGAACTAGAGCACAGATTAAGTCAGACTGAGTTTGTATTTATTCCGTGTTATCACACTGACAGCTTCATCTTAAGTAACCAATCAATAGAGTTAGAAAAGACATCTTTTAAACTCATGGTGTGACAGAATTGATCAGCTATTTGGCTGAATTGACTGAACTGTGTCTAGTATAATGTGGACACAGCCTGAGAGTTAGAGAAAGCCTGACAGGACTTTGGTTTTTCATACTCCAGAGAAAGTAAAAGCAAAAGAAGCAACGGGAAGGTAGAATGCAAGAAAACGATGGGTAGAGGAACAATCAGCAGGGGAGCAATCAGTAGCCTGCTCATGAGTAGATATAATACTTGATTTCAAGGAAAGTCTCCTCTGTTTTAAAAGTTATCTTAAAATAAAGAAATGTTGAAAGAGATGATATGAGATAGATGGTGGGGAAGGGTAATTTAAGACTAAACTGCAGCAATTAATATGCTATTCTTCACTAAGAGGAAGATAATCTTAGTCGTTACTATGTAAAATTAATTTTGATCCTGTTACGCTTCCCGAGTATAGTATCAATACTAATTTCCAATGTAAAGCAAACACACACACACACACACACACACACACACGCAAATACACAATCTGTTCCAAAGCCAAAGAAAAAAATTTTATAGCATTCTTTTGCTGCTGATATGTCACCATTTACATTCATTCATCACTCCTGGTAACTTTGGAAGTAGTTATCTCTACTTGGTCAGAAATTCCACACTGCTCTATTGTAAGCACCAAACAAAACCATCCTATTTGTTTTCCTGAAAAGCTGACTTTTCTTTAGCACAGTAAAAATATATATATTAAAGCATGGGAATTTTACTCAAGAAATACTAATGAATATTCATGCATGGATCAAAGAATATAAAATATGAAATACCAACTTTCCTAAAAGTCAAGGAATAAAAATTTCTGTGGAAGGCACTCAAAAAAACAAAAACAAAAAACAAACAACTTTCATTAAAAAAAAAACAAAATCACATAAGTAAGTGATAGATGCATTTGTTACTGGTAATTAGGACACTTTTGGACAAACACGAGGAAGGAAATGGCACGCTATTGTGAATTATGATCATTTATGATGTATTATGAAGTAATAGTGGCAATTAGAAAAAAGGTAATATAATCTCAGAAATATAAAAACAGTAGAATTCCAAAACATGCATCTCCACTTTTTCTCCACAGCACTTATCTTCTTGTATTTTATTATTTCTAAGATCATTTACACCTTTTTGTTCATTTTGATCTCTCCTCACTCTATTTATCACTGTATCCCCAACATTTTTTTAATAACCAGCCCATAGTAGGTGACAAATATTGGTAGAATGAATGAAGTGATATGTGGCAGTAGGTGCTAAAAGATATCCTAGGCAATTTCCTTGAGAATAAAGAGAATCCTTTTGAAGCCAGGCAAAAAGATTACATTGACTCTAAGGGGGATAAAGGCAATCTGGACTCAAATTCAAAGGAACTTTTAATGCTGGAAGGCAATGGAGAGATGTGTATAAATGTTACGGGGGAAAATGAGTTCAGACTGTAGTAAAGGAAGAGCAGCTTTTATAAGGCTAACTGTCCTGCAAATAATTATTATAACAAAATAATGTAGAGATCAACTTGAAGCACTTTAGAACGACCAAAGGCAGGGAGCAATTATGGTAAATTTCGACCCTTGAAAGAATTAAATGGCACTGAGTCAGATCCACATTTATTTGACTTTTCCCTAAAGGCATTTTACAATTCATATGGCATAAGGCTGCTATAATTCAAGCAAAAATCTGCTGTTTTCTCAGATTAGGGTGTCAGAGGACAGAGTTTAGACTACCAGATGAGCTATAAACTGAAAGGGAAATTCCTGAGAAGGAAAAGAACTAAAGGGAAAGAGTCCCCAAATTCGTATATAAATTTTTCTCAAATTGTTGGCTGACCTTCGAATGCACAAGAAAACACCAAGAAATCTAGTGGAAAACAACAGCTGGAAATTTCAAAAAGCTGAGCAGATATCTTAGCTCCTGTCAACTGCAGAGGAGATACAATATAACATCTGAGTCTTGTTTTATACACTTTGGGATTGCCCCTGAAATTACAGAATGCCATAACTTCACAGTAAATACTATAAACAGAACTAAAAACCCATTTTTAGATTAAGGCCAAAATGAAAGACCCGTGTTTATAAAAACGTAAGATTGAAATTCTACATGTTCAAGGCAATATTCAGCCAGTAATATTTTTTTGCTAACACCAAACTGGTAGTCTAACATTCAATAAAAATATTACTAGACTTGCAAAGAAATTGGAGCATTTACCTGTGCTTAAAGAAAAGCAATGTATAGAAGGAGACATTGAGATGACCCACGTGTTTATTTAGCAAACATTTTAAAGCAATTATTATAAATATATTTGAGGATATAAAGACCACTCATGGCCAAAATGATTGACCATGTGGAAAAGCTCAGCAAAAAGTAAGAACTATAGGGGTGCCTGGGTGCTCTGAATGTAGATTTTGGCTTTACTACAAAGAATGTGTGGGAATATGCCAATCAGAAGTGATGATCAAGAAAACTATGAATCATTGATTGCCCACCACTTACACATTTATACTCATTCAGTAAGTTGATCAAGGAATCACTCAATTAGGCAGTTTAAATGGCAATGAGACCGAGTAAGGCAGGAAGGCACACATAACTTTATTCTCAGGATTCGATCCATCTTGATCTCTCTGCTTTTGCCACTGCCAGTTATCAGCTCGATTAACTATTTGCTCCTGTTTGAATGTCCCTTTGTTCAATATGCAAAGAGATTGGAATTACCTTATGGCTAGTGTCAAATGATTCACAGCCCACTTGGCATATCTCACGAGACATACTGGGAATTTGTAACTTGGTTGGTATGGCCTTGGCACTGTGAGTTCTATGCTCTTTGGGGTCCTGGACGTTTTTCAACATGCCTAATATTCTACTAGTTCAAGGTTATTGTTTTTAGCAGAGCCTTCACGTTTCTAGTAAATGAGTCACATCTTTCTTATCAATGTTATTCTCCTAGTGAACAAGGATATGTGCAATAGATGCTACCTGTTTAAAGTTATGTATTATATAAACATGTTTATCGTTGTAAGGTTGCTGAAATCTTAAGTACATGGCAGATTCTTTTCTTTTACAGATGAGGTAGTTCATGAAGGTACCTGTATTTTTCTACTGCTGCATCACAAATTGCCACAAGCTTAGCAATAAAACAATGTATTTCTCATATCACTTGTCTCCACTGGCAGGAGTCTAGGCATGGCTTAGCTGGGTCTTCTGATTCAGGTCTTCTCACAGGTGGCAATCCAGTTGCCATCTCAAGGCTCAAACAGAAAAGGAACCATGCCCAAACTCATTGAGATTTGAGCTGATGAAAAATTCAGTTCTTTGCAGTTGGATTACTGAGGCCCTCGGCCCATAGAAGCCAGCCACCATTCTCCGCTATTCGGTCCATTACTTTAAAGTCAGTCTCTCTCTAGACAGCTAAGGTGGAGTCTTATATAGCGATGTAATTATACACAAAGTAAATTGGTAGCGTGAAAGGTTCTTTATACAATTGTTTATAAAACACAATCCACTCCAATGTTGCCTCATCCTTAATTACAAGTTTTTGTATCCATCTTCTATGTTATGATTTATACTCACTTTAAAAAATACCCCTTTAATCATAGCAGCAATAGTGAGTGCTTCTCCTGAGTTCTATTAAGGCTATGAGTATGGTCCCTTTACTGTAATTGCATAATGGAGATCATTCTTATGGATTCTTATATTCTTATGTCTCAGGGGCAGAGGGGGCATTATCCATCAAATGGCCACAATACAGTAGTTGTCCAGCTACCAATAATCAATCATCTCATTGTCCTTGGGATGAATCAGTAGTACAACTGTAGTACAACTCCATCTCTTGATAAATTGGGTAAAACATCCAAAAAGAATGCCATTGGATAATCTTAAAATTGACATTTTCCCCAGAAACACAAATTATTCTAGGGAATTTTTTTTTCTGATTTTCTATAATGCATATTTTGAAAACTGATTTGGTAACCACAGAATAGAAATAACAGTAAGAGTACAGGTGCTTGCTACAGTCATAAAAGTACTACAGGTAGTGAAAAAAAAAAAGCATACCTTATGCCAGAAAACATTAGGAAGGGGAAGACAATAATATTTCCATGAACTTATCAAAACAAAAGTAACAAGATTTTTATTTGGATCAGATTGCTTTCTTCTATTGATGTTGGGATGACAACTAGGTATTCTCCTTTTGTCTTAATCCACATTTTACCCTTCCTGGGGAGTCCTTGTGTTGGAGTTACCTCAGAGACTGGTAGCATAGAGCATGGTTGCAAGATGTCTATTTGTATAATTTTTGCTTTTATTCTGTTAAATGTCTCATTGACTTGATTGATACACCATGAAATTTCCAGTACCTTATCTTTTCTTTGTCTGCATTTTAGGAACTCAGTCCATCTCTCAGTGATACTTATTTTAGTGGAAATGTTTAAGAGGTGAAATTTTCATATCATTTGGGTTACACCAATCCTCTTGGAATTAAAATGGCTCTCTTGAGCTATCTGCGTAAATTGTCTGTGGGTGAGTCTCAATAAGTCGTTTTCTACAAAGTAAGCCTTTTATTTGTTTACTTGTTCACTTACGGTATCAGCATCAATCCTATAGAAGGGTAAACCATCACTATTTCTGAAGAAGGATCTGCAAGTTTCCTCGCCAATATAGGTTCAATGCACTCAACTTGAATTTTTTGTACTGGGTTATAATGTCTATAAGAAGTACCTGTTTCTTTTGTGTTTTAGAATTTTGGCTTTATTGCAGAAATAATAATGATGTATCATATATTTTTAATCTGATTACCTATCAGAATTCCTTTTTTTTTTTTTACCCATTGATTAAAGAATCAGCTTTGCCTTTGTGCCTTCTGCTGTAAGCAAAGCTCCTCTATCCAAGAACTAGATTCTTTGTCTTGGTCCTTTGTGCGCTCGGACCAGGGTGAAGCTCTCGGATGTAATCTGATTTTAGCAAAGTGAATCTCAACAGTAGCAATCTCATGATGCAAGGGTGACAACTGAAGGGTTGGATTTGTCTCATTCTACGATGCCCCCTTTCCATTTTCCATGAGTGCGCTACTGATCCAGTTCTTTTATTTATTATGGTGGTAATTTGGCTTACTGTATGATTGGTACCTGAGTTCTAAGGTTAACAGAGGTAGAGCTAGTTAAGAACTCAGAGGCTATTTAAGCATTATAAATGGCCTATTCCATTTTTTCTAACAGAGAGTATCATACTATTGAGTCAGTCAACTTTCTGATTCCAAACCCAATTGGTTGATATGGTTCAAACCTGAATCCTTATGGTTTTGGCTTCAAGGACCGGGAGCCATAGTTATTTAAGGTTACTTCCTCTAATTTAAAGTCAGAATACTTTGGTGTTGGGATCATAGGCATAGGAAATTGTAACATATACTTGACTTTCTGTAATATTCTTTCATCCCTTTCTATCTATTTAAAACCTTGGGATTTTCTTGCTATCTTATATAAGAATTCCCAAATGAGGAATTATTCTTCAGCCAACAAATAGATGGCACAATTTCAAACCTGCCTTTTATCTTTGGGCTGGCTGTTTCCATTACATGTATAAGAAATGAATTGAGATTTCTGACTATTATACTTTTTCTTCTGATAATAGCCATTTTTTTACTTTGCAAAATTTTCTCGTAGTCATAAAATCATACATGTATATATACATACACATCATATATATTTTAGTAAATCCGTATTAAAATGGTTAACATTTTATTTACCTAAGTAATATACTATTACTAGGCTGTTAATAACCTTGGTTCAATCTAGTAAATATATTACTCTTTTTTGTTATAGAGTCTCCCAACCCTTCTCTTGTGTTCACGAAATTTTTCCAAATGACTAAATTCACCTATGATTATGATTCCTTGTATCTACTGATCCAATGCATTTTGGGATTTATTTAATATAGTTAAGTGTTTAGATATGAATAGTCACTATGGTAGAGTTACAAATGTCCCCTGACATGGCTACAACCTGGGGCCTGCCTTATTCTTATGGTTTGGATGGTTTTCCATTTGAAATCCTGATTATTTTTATTCTAAGGAATCCTCCTCTTCCTTTTCATCTTCATTATCATCATTATTTATCTAAATCCTCCTTTATTTGCTTTCCCAGTGTTACCTTGGGTATATTAATTTTTATTGGTTGTGGTCTCCCAGTTGAACTCTCTTCTTTCCAATTATTTTCATTTCTTTATCATTTTCTATTATGTTTAACTTTCCATAAAAGTTAATAATTATGGCATATTTGATAGTCCATCTAGTTTGTCTTTGGGGATGTTTCTATCTAATAGGTATTTCAGTAAGACCTTTGGATACAATTTTTTCATTTATTATCTCTGTATCGATATATCTAATTCACAGTATTTTTTCTTTGCTTTGAAGTTGCATTGTTTATCTTGGACCATCTATATTATCATTCTTAGAATATTCTTTATATACTCAATTGTATTACTACTGCAACTATTCCTAGGGGTCAGCTAATTTTTCTCTAAGAGCCAAATGGTAAGTCTTCATGTCCTTGGGATCCAATGAGCAAAATTAAGCAACTGTTCTTGCCAAAAAGCTAATAGTCCTTTTACATTTTACCGGGTAAAAAACATTCTTAATTCACAGGCCATCCAAAAATAGGTAGAATATCAGAGTTAGTCCATGGGCTGTACTTTTCCAATCCTTCCACTTTAACACACCTCTATCAGATGATGGGTTAACTTTCATTAAAATCATTTTATTTTGTTCTGTAGACTTGCTCTCCCTCAAAAGGGATCTTAGTCCCTTTTGATATTTCCTTATGAAGTTAAACATATGCCTATCCTATGATTCAAAAATTCTTTTCTTTGTATTTAGAATGAAATAATTTATCTACATACTCACATAAAAATATTTACTAACAATAGTATCAAACTAGAAATGATACAATGTCCATTGAAATATAAGATTTACTTTTTTATTTTTTTAAGGATTTATTTATTTGAGAGAAAGAGAGAGCGAGAGAGAGTGGGGGGGGCAAAGGGCGAAGGAGAAATCCTCAAGTAGACTCCCCACTGAGCATGGAGTCCTACATGGGGCTCCATCCCATCATCTCAAGATCATGACCCAAGCCAAAATCACGAGTCAGACACTCAACAGAGTGAGCCACCCAGGTGCCCCAAGATATAAGATTTAAAAATCATTGTGATATACTAATTCAATAAAATACTACTCAGCCATAAAAATGAACGAACTCCTAATGTATGTAACAACATGGATAAATGTCATGCATTGGGCAAAAGAAGCCAGGCCCATAAAAATGCTCTATTATATATATGAAGATAAAAAAAGGTAAAACACACCTAGCTTAATAGAAATAGATTTTGAGAGAGTTTGCCTGTGGGGAGTAGAGATTAATTGTATAAGAGCATAAGGAAATTTTATGAGGTTATAGAAATGGTCTAAGTTTTTAATGCCATAGGCTACATGGGCATAATCATATTCCAACACTCATTTAATTATAGCCTTAAAATATGTTCATTTCACCATATGTAAAGTTTACTTCAAGAAAACTACAAGAAGACATTAAGAATATGGATAAATATCCCTCGATATAAAGAAAACACAATATTACTTCATAAATACATATTTCACAAACTATTAGTGTATAAAATCTAACAATATGTAAAAGAAATCATTAACCCATGTTGCATTTATTCCAGGAATTTAAGGTTGGTATACCAATTGAAAAAATCAATAAATGTAATTCAAAAAATAAACAGAAAAAAGAGGAGGAATACCATAGGGTAATTTTAATGGATGAATAAAAATGTTTGGCAAAGTGTAGCACCAATACATAATAAACTAAGAATAGTAGAAAATATTCTTAATATGATAAATCACCTCTAACAAAAAAAACCCCAAAGCTGATATTAAACTTAGTGGTGAAAGACTGAAGTATTCCCCACTGGGTTCAAGAAAAATGCAATAATGTCCATTTTTACCAATTCTATTCAACATTGTACCGGAGGGTCTAGCCATTGCAGTAAGGAAAGAAAAAGAAATAAAACACATAAAAATCAGGCACAAAAGAGTAAAACTCTCCCTATTTATTAAATTATCATAAATGAAAATGGACATTTATTAGTGTTAGTTCTATGGATTTTAATGCAAAAGTTGACTCTTTCTGAGAGTCCTACTTGTAATCAATCAGTCAGATTAACCCTTACCTCTCAGGCCAAATTGGACACTATTTCCTACATCTTGAGCAGCTTGTACCATTTCAACATGTAGGAGCTGAGATTATAGCACTAATATCACTGTCAGTAATGCTGAAGGACAGTTATCATAATAAATAAGAAAGGAAGAGCAAATATGAGACCTACAGCCTTGGAAAACTCTATTACTTGTCCTGGATGCAGGAGATAATTGTTCAGCCACTTGGGTTAACTCATATTCTATAAGATATGCTGGTTATGTGAAATACATCTGCTTGAACTGCCAGCAGAATTACATAGTAAATTTCATTTTCTATTTGGATAATATGTGCCAATAATAAATGAAGTCATGTATTTAATGCTTCAATTATGTGAGACACACATGCCTTTGGGAAAATAATATCTTAAATTTGATCTCACTCATATGTGGAATTTAAAAAACAAAACAGGATCATAGGGGAAGAGAGGGAAAAATAAAATAAGAACAAAATCAGAGTGGGAGACAAACCATAAGAGACTCTTAATCATAGGAAACAGGGTTGCTAGAGGGGAGAGGGGTGGGAAGATGGGGTAACTGGGTGATGGACAATAAGGAGGGCACATGATATAATGAGCACTGGGCATTATATAGACTGATGAACCACTGAACTCTACCTCTAAAACTAATATACATTATATGTTAATTACTTGAATTTAAATTAAAAAATCAAAAAACTTATAATCTAAATTATGAAAAGGCTCTGAATTTGCAAGTGCTCTGAGGACCACCCCATCTAACTTGCTAGCTATTCTAATTTCACAGTGAAGGGATAACATTTTAGATTTGTCCTTGCCTTCAACTTTCGATGATATATTGTTTAATAGTCTCTTTATTTTATGTATGATTTGGTTATACTCACCCCTTTGATGGTTATAGGGTGGAAATTCCTATGTCCAAGTATTTCCATAAAACTGGGTTGAAGTACCATGAGATGCCTCATTTAACAGGACTGGATATCAGGCTGAGCAACAAAGAGACTTAGACTATGGCTATGGGACATCATCCAGCAGCTGATGGAAGCATGAAGTAAAGAAAATGCGGCCCCTAACTCTATTTTTCCACCTCAGAATTTCTTGGTTTGAAAACAACTTGCCCCTCCCCTGGTGTATCAGACTGGGACCCCAGCCTTGAAGACATAGCTGTCTAACATAAAGAAAACTTTCCCTTTAAGTTTTATTTTGGTACTTAGTATTTACGAATAGAGAAGAGCAGACTTTCCTCTAGCATTTTGGAAGGAACGAGGTCTGTTCTATAGACAGCAAACTATATGGCACCAGGTACCAGGAGCCTCTGTTCTGATCCACCACCTCTACCCTCTACCAGGATGGCTCATCTTATGCACTTAATTGGTGACTGTTTCCATGGAGTTTCTAGAAGTCTAATACATTTCTGGGAATAGGCCACCCTCCTATAGACCATTATAGATAGTGGTCCTCGAAGTATGGTCCATGTACCAGCAACATAAGTATCACCTGGGAAATTGTTAAAGGTTCAAAGCATTCTCAATTCTCAAAGCAATTCTCAATGTATATTGAGAATTTCTAAGATTATAATACGAGCAGTTTTCCAAACATGTTTAGTCACAAAAACTTTTCTTTTTTATATAAGCATCTCTTCAGGCTAATGTTCTATGAACGACCCTTAATAAAACAGCTTTACAGCATGCTGCTTGAACTGGGATGCAATTCAAAATTATGCCTAATGATATTTCCTTTTCTGTCGTCAGACAAAAGGCATACAATTAAAAAGCACATGAAGAAACCAGGCTCTTTCTTTCTTTTAAAAATAAATATATTTATATTGAATGGATGGATGAATTCTTCAAAATAACTAACGTTGAAATCTGTTTTTTAAATTTATCTCGTGGTTAAATAGCTTTAAATTCCATAAATGTACCAATATATGCTTACTTGTCCCCCATTATTATATTCCTCATTTTGAAAAATACTTGGCAGATATGGTTATAATCAAGACAATTTAGAAGTTTAATTAAAGAGGTAGGAATAGAACAGTAAAGTGAAATCCCCAGTTAATCCAAAGCTTTATTATAACCAGTAGATTCATCTAAGCGCATGGCTGCTTCATATTCATGGTTAAGTCAATGAGAATCTGGAAAATGAAAAGCAGACATACTGCTACTGTGCATGTTCCCACAGTTTCAGTGCCTAGGAGACCCAATCTGCTAGAGTTTGTCAGTGTTCCAGGTTTTACATAAGAAGTCTGCATATTTGCTGGAAATGGTATTCCAGGAAGCTCTTAAATTGATTTTAACCGCTATGTCACATAAAAGTCTGTTAATTTGAGCTGAGAAGTGAATGAGTTTCTATCTAAAATCAGTTCTGAAACTAATGTGTCTTTGTACAGTCACTGATGGCCCTTTTTCCATATTTCACGAGCTACGAAAATTCGTAGTTCTATTTCCATATAAAAATGGTTTATCAGTTGAGCAATTAGAACCAGAAGGAGATGGTAATTCAAATGAGAAATCAGTTTAAATATTAATCATCTATCTAGGGAGAAAAAATGAAGACAATTGATCGTTTCACTTTTCAAGCAGATAAATTGGCAATTAAAGATCATCATCATCACAACTTACAGTAATGAATTGTTTATAATATTCTAAAAATCAAGTTCAGCAGGTTAAAATAATTATTAAAAAACTTAGAGTAAACACCTTTTCAGAATGTATCCACTGATATACTTCCACATGTATTAAACAATATATTTAATAACAAAAGATTAGAAAACCCTAAATGATCATCAATAGGATCTTAGTTAAGTAAACACTAGCATTTGTTTACAATGAAATACCACTGTGGAAACAGATCACTTTATGATCATATTGTTAAACTCAACTTTGGCAATAATTTTAACTAAAGCCACAAGCTTCAAACCTCAGCCTTGTGACAAAGTACCTTAAAGGAATGGAAAATTGTTGAGACAAGAGTTTCAGAATATTTCTCAGATATTTTCCTTGAAGGCACAAAGCATGAAGGCATTAAACCAAAGGAAATTTTAGAAGTCATTCACTTCAGTGTACAGGTACAAAATAGTGATAGTGGGACATGCTTTCATGAGAAAAGCACTACGTTGAAGAAGCTCTCCATTCTGGTCTCACTGTTGCCATGATTTTGGACAACTCCTTCAATTTTTCTGAGCAACATTTTCCTCATTAGTAAAATCACGCAGCTCTATCAGATAATGTCTCAGAACCTACCAAACATTCTACAACCTTTTATGTCATTGCCACCTAAACTGTTCCCATTAATATCTTCAGAAAGATGTCTTTAATGAGCTGAGAAAAATTCAAAAAGAATTCTTTCAGAATCGAACCCTATACAGCAGTACATTATTACTCCCAGATGCTCAGAACGATGGGGAGGTACCATGTTTATTAGGGAAATTCCACTGCACAGTTTGAATAGTGGGTCATTCCCTGTACGTAAGCCCTGTGGCCAATCTTAACTATGCTTAAATATCAGGTCTCAACTTAGCAACTTTTAATAGGAAGGATGGAAGTTGTGGAAAGAAGAGAAGTTTGAGAGAGTATAGTTTTGACCTAGAAAAAGCTTTAGGCTGGCTCAAGCCTGCTATTTATTTATTTATTTATTTTTACATAATACTGTATCTTTCTTTTGAAAAATGTAGTTATAAAATTTAGACCAAACTTGGTGGGTGGGTGAGAAATATTAAGTAAACATGTGTCAACCTAATAGGTAGGAATTATATTTCAAATAAAAAATGTTAGGTAGGTGATGAAATTTATGCAGGTCCCAGAAAATTATATGCAATCTCCTACATACTTTTTAAGGCATTTGACCTTGTAACATCACATGGAGAAGAGGTTCCTGGCAGAGGGGGATGGAATTCTAATGATCACTGATTTAAAGAGCACTGGTTAGATCAAATTACTGGAAGATTAGTTATTCTCTTCTAGAAGCCTGTGAGAGCACGATTTCTAAGTCAGGATTTATTACAAGAGTAATAAAAAATAATAAACTCTCAGGATTGGGACTTTTTCCTGAATAATAGTAACAAAGGCACTAAATTCTTTATATAAATGTATTAAAGGGATTCTGACAAGGCTCATGCAGCTAAGATGTTACTACTTTCCTATATAGTATCATTGATTTTAAATGGAAGAGCAACAACAACAATAAAAAAATACTGTCTTGCAATACTACCTAATACCTACACAAAAGCTGCCACAAATATAGCTTATGCACATAAGCAAGCTTTTCAGAAGAATCCAGGCATGAAAACTTTATTAAATTATCTTTCTAATTTCCTTATATTTTTATGAGTGCAAAGTCTTTCTTCCCAGTAGCTCACTCAATCCCATTTCACTGATTAATTCATCTGACTGCTATGATGACTTTTATTGAATTTAGGCATGTAGCTAAGATCATAAATATACACTTTATGAACTAGGAGATACAGCAGGGCCTGGAGAATAGTCTCATTGAACTATATGTTACTGATGTGCTGCTACAGAATCTAAGGAGAATATCAGTCTCTATTTACTGGTAATCTGTTACACGGGTGGATCTAGGATTATGAGAGTTGGCCAATAAAAAAACACAGGGTAATCAGTTAAATTTGTAATTCAGATTAACAAGGAATAATGTTTCAGTGCCAGCATGTCCCACATAGTACATGGAACGTATTTATGCTAACACAATTTTCACTGTTCATCTGAAATTCCGAGTTAACTGTGTGTCTTGTGTTTTACTTGGCAACCCCAGCATTGCTGCCTAAAGAAACACATCTTCTCGAACTCATAGCTTGTATAGCCCACATCCCTTACATCTGGGCCTATGGCTTGCTGGAACTAAAAGAATGAGGGAGAAATGATACATCCATTGCCAGTTTCAGGCTTAAGTCTTAAAGGGATGTGGAGCTTCCTCTGCTTTCATGGTTTGTGGATGTTAAGCCATCATATAAGAAGTCTAGCTACCCTGGAAAGACTATGTGGAAATTAGCTCAGCTCACACCAAGAACTGAGATCTTGGGAGTATGACCCCAGCTGAATTGCTCCCATCGGGCCCCAAGCATTTGAACCATCCAAGTAGAGGCATCAGACTTGTGAGTCAAGAAGCCACGCTGGGTGTTACACCCCCAGTAGACATCGTGTGTCGAGATTCATACCTGTAGTACCCTCGCTGTTTCTTGATCCACCAATCATGAGAAATAATAAAATGGTTGTTGGTTTAAGTGCTAAGTTTTGGCATAACTGTTATGCAACAATTGATGACCAAGGCATATAGATCCCAACCCTGACTCTATTAGTTATCATTCTCGTTCCTCTAAGAAATTTGTGACCTCTACAGACATTTTGAAAGTAAGATGAGAATACTTACCTACTCCCCATAGGCCTATCGAAGGAGTTCAAAAACACTGCTTGTTTAATAAGTTGAAAATAGAAAAACTTGTACAAATATTAAACAGAAGTAGATATTTGAAGTGAGCAAATTCCATGTTAAAGAAAGTTTCATCATCAGGGGTATAATACTCAGGGGAATTTCTTTTCTTTAAAAAAAGAAAAAACTTTTTGCTTTCTATTGTTTTCTTTTTTTTTTTTTTTTTTAAAGATTTTATTTATTTATTTGTCAGAGAGAGAGTACAAGCAGGCAGAGTGGCAGGCAGAGGCAGAGGGAGAAGCAGGCTCCCCGCCGAGCAAGGAGCCCAATGTGGGACTCGATCCCAGGACCCTGGGATCATGACCTGAGCCGAAGGCAGACGCTTAACCGACTGAGCCACTCAGGCATCCCTGTTTTCTTCTTTTTAATTAGCTTCCCAGAGCTTAAATTTGAGTAGGACTTTACAGTTGATGCTGTAATTTTAACTCTGTTACAAGTAATTTCTAACAGAAGATTTTAACTTTTGTTTCAAACACAAGAGTGAAAACTCTTGGAGAAAAAAAAAATCACAGCACTTTTTCATATCAGGAAGAGGGAAGTAATTCTCCATAGATGTTACAAAAGAAACAAACTTATGCATTGAAATCTTGGTGAAGAGTTGTACAGATTCGCCTAAAACTTGATTTTTTTTATTTAAAACTACCCGTAAGTTAGATAAACTCAAAGACATCCATATCAATTAGGATGGCATCTCACCGCAAGTACCATAAAATTCCAATCAAGTAAAAGTGGCTTAACAATATACATTTTTATTCTATCACTTCAGAAAAGTCCTGAGGTACACAGAGGGGGTTAGTGTGAGCGTTCCACAAAATGTTACTTCTATTTGGCTTCTCATAGTTACATGTTACATCATGATTGCTAATACCTGACTGAGCTCTAGTCATGTTTTGTTTTTGTTTTTTTTTTTCTAGTCATGTTTTATTGATAAAAGAAGCTCCAACAAAATCTTATGATTTTACCAGGTAAGAAAAGATTATAATTAGTAGAGCTATTAAGCAAAATGTCCATGAGGGAAATCTGACTCCCACCAAGAAAGAAAAGAAAGAAAAGAAAAGAAAAGAAAAGAAAAGGAAAGAAAAGAGGGAGAAAAGAAAAGAAAAGTTAGCAAGAGTGCATGTGTGTGCTGATTTCTCTTCTAACTCTATGCCTCAGGTATCCTCATACTATTACAAAAACTGGCAGAAAGAAAAAAAAATTATTTCATTCTCAATCTCATTACACTTTCCATTTCCTTGCCTGGTTGAAACCCGGCCCATCCCTCCCTAGGGCCCTCTCAGAGCCTACTAATTTCCTACAGAGCCTAGATGTTGTATCAATACTCTCCCAGCCACCACTCCTTTTTGGTACCACTTATAGCTGAATACTCTTTCTTCCTTGTGCAAAACCCTTCTTCTTTGATAAACCAACTTTCTAAGCAATACCACTGTCTCTGCTTTTACTCATCATTGCCATCTGTCAGTAGTTCACTCTCTCCCTAATCCGTGAGGGCTTTGATATCTAACTTACATTCTTTCTCCACATTCCTCTGTAGGTCATCTTAGGTAACCTCAATATCCATGTGCTTGACCCATCTGAAGACTTAGCCTCAAAGCTTCTTAACATCCTGGATTCCAGCTATTTTTACTTTTGCTGAATTTAACCACTCTAATGATAGCAATGTCTTCAACTTTGATATCATTATGAACTGAGCTATTTCTAATGTGTTATACTTTAATGACTGATATTCTCTTCTGGTCTTACAGCTTTTCAACATTAACAAAGACTCCAGTTTCTTCTTCTCTCTTCCTTTCTTCATTATTATTACTCACTTCTTTCCATTTCAAACCTAGTGTTTATAGGGTAAGGATACCCCTTCATCATAACTAATACTTTCAACCTTCTATTGCCAATGTCAGCTGGGTACTCAGGGCAATTAATAATTCCATAGACAGACATACTAGAAAGGAGATAAATAGAATCTTCTGTAATTAGCAAAAATGGTATGAAATATACATAACTCCAATTTGATACTCAATTTCTCTCCTCTCATTTGTTAATCAGGTGACCTTATTTTTTCTTCCTTAAAGTTTGAGAAGTTTATACATGAAGTTACTTAACTTCCTGTCAAATACTCACAAATTTGTGCATCTGCCCTCATTCCTACTTTCTTTTCTTCCTTCTCTGGAAAGGAAGTCTGCTTTCTCCATTTCAAGTCTAAGTTCTCCACCCTGTCCTCTCTGGGTCATCCGTCCCACTTACTCAGGGTCGTTTGCAATGTTATTATCCTCTCTCCATGTTTTAAGACACATCCCCCTCATGGTTACATTCTTGTCTATGTCTGCCTTCTTATATCTCCTCTATTCATGTCCAAGATACTGGAAACAGCATAGTTTATATTCACTGTTTCAGCTTTGTTTGATCCTCTGAAATTGAGCTGCCATCCCATCTCCCTTTATTCTTCCACCATCACTGTCCTTCCCTTCTAAGACAACACTTACCTATGGATTGCTAAGTCCAGCAAACGCAGTGTTGTCCTCATTAGCCTTCTCTGTAACATTGTTCATGATGCAGCACCCTTGGCTATAAGAAACTTCCCTCACTGTCTTTTCTGACACATTCTCTTGTGGAGTCCCTTCCACCTCTATGGTTTCCCCTTCTTAGGGAAAGAGAGCTCCTTAGGTGGGTTAACTTTCCAGATTTCTGTTTTTTGCTCTCCTCTTCCTACTCTACAGAATCTCCTTTGGTATCTCATCGACTGCCATCATTTTAATTGATATCAACTGCTCATGGATCTCAAATATCTATATCTAGACTTGACAACCAGAATGGAAGTAAAGGAGACTATTATGTTTGATCTCTTTACCCAGGTCGTTTATAAACCTCCAGAAACTATATACAGCACCTGGTATAATATTTTGGATACTGAGGGCAATTAGACAATGATTATAAGTGGCAGAAAACTGTATCTTAACCCTTTTGTGCTTTGGTAGGGGTGTAGAGAAGCAGCAGCAGTATGATCAGAAGGGTACAATTTTTAAATTGAGATAGCAAGATTCAGAATCCATTTCTTCTACCGAAATCAAACAATTCTAAAATTATAGTCCACAGCACCGCCTAAGCCATGATTTGTCATTCTATAAACTACTTGAGAGATAAAAAGTCAAAAACAAACACCTACAGATGAATGCATTCATGTTAAAATATTTTCATTTTCAGCTGTGCCTTATTTCTACAAGACAGACACTGAAATCTGTATTTCTTGTATTTCATTACCTCATAATGGAACTTATTACATTTACTAGAGAAATTTGCTTGAACTCCATTCTGCTTAATGATCTTGTCTCCCAGTGAGTAAGACTCATACATATGATTCCTAAACATTTATAATACTAGACTGTGCTGAATATGAGCTTTCTCCAAAGCCATTAGGTCTCTCCTCTCTTCTCCCCTTCATTTCCCTGCTCTTTCCCTCTCTCTCTCTCTCTCTTGTTCTCTCCCTCATCCCCCCTTCCTCTCTTCATTCATTTCTCTTTCTCTCTCACACATACACAATCACATGCTCATGTACACACGCATACAGACACTTAACCAAGAAATGTCCTTGCTGACAAGATAGTCCAAGTGTGTGTTGTCCCATTTTCAGACTCTGTGGCAATGTCCACAGTTGACTGATCCAGGCATGGACACCTGAGGCTAGGTTAATCAGATTCTAATATGAGTTCAGTCTTTCTCTATGGAGACTATATGAATCTGGAGTTGTTGGTGGCTTCCCAACTAGCAGGAAAAGTTGAAGAAAGTAAAAAAACAACACACATAAAGAAGTAGAGAGTGCTGCAGAGAGAATCCTTTTGGATACTAAGCCTGGTTTCTACGAAATTTGAGGTTAGCTCCAAGCAGCAATTTCTGCAGTTTCATCGCAAGAACTAGTATATTTTCCTATTTCTCTTATTTAGTTTGAGTTAACTTTCCAACAGTTGCAACCAGAGTTCTGACGAAAAGTATATTTGGTAAACCTAAAGTTGGATTTGTCTGTTTGTTTTTATGTATTTTTTTATGTTTCTCATAAAGGGAAAAAAGTACTCTATTTAATTAGCTAAGAGTATTAAAATTGGAGCATACAAATTGATAATTTTTATTCTGTGGCAGAGGAGGCAATTATTCTCCCAGGAAACCCTGTACCTCCTTGCTTCCTCACTTTTCCCTGATATTCCAAAATTAAAGTTCTGCTGCTTTAGCTTGTCTATCTGTAAGTGAGGAATTCACTTAGAATTAAATGGGTTACAGCAACATTTTGCTGAGTGGGATGTTGGCCTGGGCTGCCCATTCTGGACACCAGAATGGAAACAAAGGAAGCAAAGGAAACAAAGGCACATCCAACCGAAAAACAGTAACACAAACAAAAAGCAAAACAAAATAAGACTATTGGTAACAGTCCCTGAACGTGTTTCTACAACTTGGAATTGTGTAAAAGCAACAAAGACATTCAAAAAGAATTTCTGAGGAAGGATTTCTTGGTCTACCTCTCAGCTCTATGTTCCTCTTAATATCCTCAGCTACCTTTTTTTTCTGCCACATATCAAAACGGTAGGTCAAGTTTTACTGCTTCAAATGTTGGGAACTTGTAAGCTAATTTTAACTTTGAGCTCAAAAGGAACAACCCCTATCCACAAGCAGGGATAAGTCCTTTGCCTTGTAAGTTAATGAAGTGCAGAGGCTTAGAATATGGCTCTTTTTTAAAATTTAAATTTAATTAAGTAACATACAATGTATTATTAGTTTCAGATGTATAATGTGACTCTTAAAACTACTTCATAGCCACCTGATAGAAGGGCAAGAAATTAGGCAGAAATTAGGGCAAGAAATAACTCCAAGACCAGTGAGTTATGAATCCTTGAAATCTATGGAGAAGAAAGAACTAAGGTTATCAGTCATTTATTTCTTGGAGTAATAGGTCCATATTGTTTTGGGAAACTAGGTTTTATGAAAAGGACAAAGGAGCAACTATTAAGATACTAGTTTTTCGGGTGAATGAGCAAGGGCTCTAAAAAAGATCACAAGATACAGGAAGAGGAGAGTGGGGGTTTTCCCTTCACAGTTTTCCTCTGACAGTCCTCAATATACGATTCAAGCAAAGTAATCAATGTGTTTAGTGGGCCATGCTCTTTTTGTCCCTATATTGAATTCATATAATCCTGTAAACTGAATGCAGGGTTTGCAGACCAATATAACAAGTCTAAAAGTAAGGCTCTGGGTTTATAATAACCGTAAGAAGGAAATATGGAAATATTGATTATTTATGAATCCTGGGTACCTGGGTACCATTTTAAGAAAGGCCATGTCTTCAAAGTTCTATTGAAATCTCTTGGTTTGCTTATGTATAAGGATTCTAATACTTGGTTCCTTTGTATTAGAAAGTGCTTCCAAAATCAGGGAGCTTTAAAATATACAGATTCCCAGACTGTACCACTAGAATCCAGGGATGGGCATATTTTCTTTATTTTAAAGATTATATTAACATAATAAGAGAAGTTTAAGCAAAAAAGTGTCCCAAATTCTATCATGAATTCAAATCAGTATTTTTATATGGCCATGTTACTTTTTTTTGTCTACATGTGAAAGAGCAGAGCAAGGCTAATTCCATTAGGGGATACAGAACCCCTAACGCCAGACTGTAAACCCTGCCTTTAGCCCCGCCTTTAGCCTGCCAAACTCGCGCGCCAATTCTGACCAGAGTGATAGGCTGGTTCAGACAGCTACTTTAGGGAGAATTGGCCATCTGCGTATGGCCTGTGTGTGTTACAAGCTTATTGGCCACTGAGTGCTTGTTACCAGCTCATTGGCCCCTGGCCCCTATAAAACCGCTGCGCCTTCTGAGACTCCCGCTCTTTCTACACAAGCCACTGTGTCGGTGAGTGTGGGAGGATGAACTCGAGCTAGCTCGAATAAAGGCTCTTTTGCTTTTGCATCGGACTCGGCTCCCTGGTGGTCTTTGGGGATCTAAAGATCTGGGCATAACATATGCGGATTTTACTTTAACATATTTGTAGCAATGTTAAATACTATTCTTTTCTATACTCGAACTTAATATTATACCATGTATATTTTTCCAATGTGTTTTTATTTTTCATTACCCTAGTTCCCTGGTTTCCTATTCTCACCATTCCCTGAGGAAATAAATATTAATTGCCTCATGCCAATCATCTACGCCTTTCTCCATGCTTATCCAAATATATTTTACAGAGTGCTTTTCTTTCTTAACAATAAATAATAGTGCCCTAATTTGACAGATACAGGTATAGTTTATTATTTCTTATAAGGACATGATACTCCATATTTTGAGGTACCATATTTTTTCAGCTATTTCTGTATCAATAGGTATTCAGGATACTTTGCTTTTTTCCCCCTCCAACTATAAACAAAATTACAATAAACTCCTCTGCTCTTATGTGTCTATTGGTGCTTATATTTCATACAATATATTTTCGGAAGCTTTACTAACATGTTTAGGCAGCTAATGATCTGCTAATGGTCTAAAATGATTTCTAATATTTCCATGAGCCTTACAGTCACTTTGCTGTACCCGTCACGCTTCTAAAGCTGCCAAAAAGCCCCTCAGTGGAGAATGGGTATGGCAGCCCCGTGCTGGCTACAGGAGAGATACATCTGTTTTGAACACTAGGTACCAAACTCTAAGCTGACCACATAGCCTCTATCTTCAAGGGTTCTTCACAGCTACAACAGGTAGTCATCTACAAATGAAAAGGCACTTTCCTGGGAGTTAAATAAAATGCTGTCTTTAAAATTTCTATTCCAGTGCTTGCCTTTCGCATACTTTTATCTAGTACTTCTGTTCCAAGGATGTAGAACTCCTTGGAAGCCCTGAGTCTGCTGTATCTGCGGACAGATGATTGAGGGTCTGCAGCCATTGCATATTCGGATGGAAACATACAAGGTTACCATGGAAACTCTCAGCATTTCGACATTGTAATCTTTTGGAACTGAGCTCTGGAAGGCGGTCTGGCAAAAGTCTCCAAGGGAAATGAGCAACAGTGTTTGCCCCATATAAGCTAAATGCAGATGAGTTATATTAAAAAAAAAAAAAAAAAAAAAAAAAAAAAAAGAAGCAATGGATATCAAGGAGTTTTATAGATCTGACTGACAATAAGTTTTTCTCAGACACACATCTTTTATAGATGTAATATTAGATACTACCACCACAGAGCTATTTCTGGTTACCAGCCAATAGCAATTTTACTGGATGTTCTATGTAAGTTATAACAGCAGATTTTTCATTGCCAGTGTGTTCCAAAAATGTATATTACATATTGTGAATACATAAACCTGGACACTAATATCTTAAGTCAAAGTTTTCTTACTGCCTTAAGGATCTATTTGATATAATTATTCATAGTTTTTATGTTAGTCCGCCCACCAAATTCTCCCTTATAACTTCTATACTGAAGCTGACTCATTTTAAAAAATACTAGATATTACAATCTCTTATGTTTTCTCTATGTTCTATACAAAAATCTCATTCTCTCTTTGGTTATCGACAACCTCATTATTTCTGATAAGCTATTTTTGATTATATTTTTAAAATAAAATAACACAAAGGACTACTGTTCTGTTACTTGTAATAATTTATAGACTAATCCCATGCTTCTTTTCTATAATATTATCTTTGACTTAGAGGAAAAAACAAATATTATGAGAGCACAATTTTTTCACAAATATAAATGAGTGGTTTTTTTTGTTATCAGGCTCTTTAACAAATTCTTTTCTCAACTAAGGTACATTAAGAAAAGCAAGGATATAAATTTCCTTTGTGCCTGTAGCACTGATTATTTTGCTAGATTTTTGGTGTGTTCTGATTTCCCAAAACTTAGCTTCAGTGATTATTTTGATTTCGAATACCACAATGAAATTACCATCAATAACGGAGCTTGGCACTGCAGAGATCACAGTAACAGCTAATAACTGCTATTGACCATGATCAGATGTAGTGTTTTGTGTCCATGTAGCTTCCTAGTAATAATTTCCTACTTAGTGTTCACATCATACAGCGCTCAGAAAAAAATCTATAAAGATGGTTCTAAATTATTTGGGGGTAATTTATGGAATACATGCATTTAAATAACAATGTATTTAAATTTCTAGAACTCAGCCAAACTGTAATTTTGCTATTTTTGCTTGTAAAACAGTTTCAGTATTTAAATGTACTACAATGAATTGTTTGGGTTGCATGCGTGTGTGATTTATTTTTGTTTCTGCCAAGCACAAACTAGGAACTATAAACAGTCTGCCTATCCATAATGCTTCCCTTTAAAATGTGTTTTTCCATCATTGAAACCTTTTAGGCACTAGGAACTGAGTTAACATATGTGACAAAAGCAATTAGGGATTGCTTGCCAAACCATATATACATAAATACATATATACACATATATATGTATATATATACATATATATATATGACAGAGACTAAAATAGGATGTAATATCATGCCAAAAGTACTTGGAGAGTTATCTAGAGAAGTTGTTCTTATACAGCCCATGAGAATTTCAATTGATAAAAATAAAATAAAACTGTACTGGCTTTATTTACAATACCATTATTTTTTCTTTGAAATATATGCATGATGGTAAAAACATGTGTTGTATGGTAAATCATTACTCCCCCAACCTATGTATGTAGAGATCCTAAAGGATAAAGTTTAAAACCAGGAGGCCCAAAGTCAATGAATTTATGACAGAGGAGCCAAGAATATACAATGAGGAAAGATAGCCTTTTCAATAAATGGTGTTGGGAACTCTGGATAGCCACATGGAAAAGAATGAAACTGGACCACTGTCTTATACCATCCACAAAAATCAACTCAAAGTGGATTAAAGACTTGAATGTAAGGCTAGAAACCATAAAACTGCTAGATGAAAACATTGAGAAAAAGCCCTTAACATTGGTCTTGGCAATGATTTTTAGATTTGTCACCAAAAGCAAAGGCAACTAAATCAAGAATAAGTGGGTCTGCATCAAACTAAAAAGCTTTTGTATAGCAAAGGAACCAACAACAAAATGAGAAATCAATGTACCAAATAGAAAATATTTCCAAATTATATATCTTATAAGGGGTTAATATGCAAAATATATAAAGAATTCACAATAGCAAACACAATAGCAAACACAAACAAAAAACAATTTGACTAAAAAATGGGCAGAGAAACTGAAGACACATTTTTGCAAAGACATACAAATGACCAGCTGATTCATGAAAAGGTGTTCAACATCACTAATCATCAGAGAAATGTAAATCCAAACCACAGTAAGATATCACCTCACACCTACTGGAATGACTGTCCTCAAAAAGACAAGAGATAGCAAATACTGGTGAGGATGCCGGGGCCAGGGGGTGGGGGCAGGAAGGGAATCCTCATGCACCGTTGCTGGGAATGCAAATTGGTGCAGCCTCTGTGGAAAATCAAGGTTACTCAAAGGATTAAAAATAGAACTACCCCATGGATAGACCTTTAGGGCATTGTGCTAAGTGAAATTAGCCAGACAGAGAAAGACAAATGCTACATGGTATCACTTAGACGTCTGTCTAAAAAGCAAACCAAAAAACTGTCAAACTCAAGGGAACAGAGGAGAAAAGTGGTTTCCAGGGGCTGGAGGGTGTGGGAAATAATGAGAGATTGGTAAAGGGATATATATTTTCTCAACTATAAGATGAATAAGGTCTGAGGATTTAGGAAAAAAAAAGTTCTTCTGTGTCTCTCTTCCCTCCTCATACTCATAGCCATCTAGACCTGTCTTGCCGGGTATCCCAGGCACACTTAGAGCATAGCGAAGAACAGCTGGTCATAAATATCCTGCCTTTGTACAGGCTGTTCCCCTTCCTAGAATGTCCTTTCTTCTTTTTCTGAAGAGGGCTCCTACTCAGTGTTTCAAGATGCAGTTCAAGTATTACCTCCTCCATAGTAGAATGAGTAATTCCTATTTCTGGAGTCCGCCCCGGACTTTGCATATGTTTCTTACACTGAAATGAAATCATTGAACATTTGTGTTCCTACTGTGTGAATGAAAATATATTGAATGCTAGAGACATCTGCACAAATGTAGACGGGCTCTGTTCTTAAAGTTTAATTACATGGCATTACACTGGCTCTCCGCCTAGCTTATTAATATATCACGTTTCCTTATTCATCTCTAGTGTCCCACTTTCTAACAGTGTCTGCACATTGAAGTTCCTAATGGGGATCTAGATCTCAACCTGCTGTAATATTTATTACGTGGAAGTTTGCCAGACTGATGGAAGGGCAGATCATTCTAACCAACCACTTATATTGAACACCTCTTATTTCACCAATGAAATAGGATTTTCGGCCCCTTATCCTCTCTGGTGTAGAGTATGGTTATATTTGAAGCCCTTAGTTTTACTACCCTAGGATTTATTCCTGTTCAGGCCACATCAAATGCTGACCATCCTGAAAATGTGTAATAAAGTTAATTGAAATAAAAAAAAATAATACATGCAAGAAACTTATCTAAGAATATATGGCGATATCTTAATTTCCTAATGTAAAAAAAACCCTACCAAGGGGCGCCTGGGTGGCTCAGAGGGTTAAAGCCTCTGCCTTCAGCTCAGGTCATGATCTCAGGGTCCTGGGATCGAGCCCTGCATTGGGCTCTCTGCTCAGTGGGGAGCCTGCTTCCCCCTCTCTCTCTGCCTGCCTCTCTGCCTACTTGTGATCTCTCTCTCTGTCAAATAAATAAACAAAATCTTAAAAAAAAAAACACCCTACCAAATATTGATGGCCAATACAAATATAAAAATTGCTAGAATTTCAAATGAAATCCACAAATGTTTATTTATAATATTTAATTAGTTCATATACCTGTGTATACATATTTTGAAACATATTAATTATATAACAAATGACTCCACAATGACTTGTCTATCCAAATTCTCTAAGGATATTCATCATTTATTTTCATAAACTTTATTATTGGATTTAGGGTTTTACATAATAAAAAGTATATGCACTTTCTAAAGTCTGAATTCTAAAATACTACCCATCCTCAAAGATTTGGGATAAGAGATTAGAGAAATACTAATTTTTAAGATACCAATTTTTTTACCCTTACATTTATAAGTCAATCTCATTCCAAGCTTTCTTATGCACCTTCAACTTTGGAATACTAGTAGTCAGTGGAGCCATTTATGGATCATCTAACACCTTTTTAAAGAGCCTATCATGCTCATTCTAAGTGGTATGACACTCAGATACATTTAGCTTTTTTTTTTTTTTTTTTTTTTTTTAAGATTTCACTTATTTATTTGACAGAGAGAGAGAGAGATCACAAGTAGGCAGAGAGGCAGGCAGAGAGAGAGGGGGAAGCAGGCTTCCCCCTGAGCAGAGAGCCCGACGCGGGGCTCGCTCCCAGGACCCTGAGATCACAACCTGAGCCAAAGGCAGAGACTTTAACCCACTGAGCCACCCAGGTGCCCCAAGACTCAGAAACATTTAAATTCACATTTGATGCTCTCCCTGGATATTTTATTTTAAGTACCTAACTACAACATCATCATCATCGTCATCATCATCCTCTTTATTTCATCTGTCTATGGCTAAAAGCTGTATTCAAAATATTTATCCACTGGTATTGCATGCTCCCTAAGGACAGAAATGATCACCCTGCTGAAGCATTCTGGAGCCCCCCTCTGTGCCAGGCATTATCCTTTCCTTTGTTCCTGAATCTTGTGGTGGTCCAGGGGTCCTAGGGAAGAAGCCTCCTAGTGTACTACCTAGGAGGACTCAGAGCCATAGGTATTTATGAATCATGGTATTTCCATATTTTGGATACTGCTTTAGTTGTAGTGGTGCAAATAGATGGAACATCAGTTGGGTTTATAGCTACATTATCTATGATCTCCATAACCAAAGTATTTCTTTTATTGCTTTTGAAAATGATCTGTAAAAGGCTAGTTTACAGGGACGTTCAACACATGCCATTGTAAGGTTAACCTTCAGGAATAATTACTCAATCTTTGTTACAACTCCACACCACACCTTTTTTTTTTTCCATTAGCATTGAATCCAATCATATTTGGGGTTGAAATTAGCACTGAATCCAAATGGAGCTTTGGTGTTCAAGCTAAATTCAGTGACCGTACACTGCGTAATATGGACAACTTCCAAAGGACTTAAATATAAGGCAACTCTAAACCCTTGAGGCATATTTTTGAATATATATTTTTAAATGTTTTGCATCAAATCATATACAATATATATGATTTCATTAAAATAGAATTCTATGTCAAAATTTTTTCCAAAGGGAAAAAATATGAAGTCTTCTTCTCTAGTGTCTCTTAAGAGACACTTAAGACACTTCTCTAGTGTCTTAAGAGACACTAGTATGAACTTAAGATCTGATACTATTGCTACTAGATTTCATATCTTAAATTTTCTCCTAAGCTCGGCTACTTGTTTTTACTTAATTGATTATACCAAAAAATATCTTGACTTCTATTGTATATCATATGTATGAAAAAGTGGGTCTTTCCTTTCTTGAAAGTTATGGTGCAGGACATTTTAAAGGCATAGAGCATCCCCCTTTGCTATTGTCCTTACTGCACTGTGGAAACTGAGAAATTACTAACAGGGTAACAGGAGGTACAGATCATTGCTCATTGGCTGGGAAATGTAGGCTTTGATATAATGACATCGGGGAAAATTGGATAAGAGATTATTTTCTGTCTCTCAATAATTAGATTTGGCTTTTTTTCCAAACTTACGTGAGTCTGATTACAAATCATAGAATATTTATGTAAGCCAAGTTTTGAGAAAGCAAGTCAGGGATAAAGTGGAAATTGGTGCTGATACATTATATAACCTCCACTTTATTCTGTAATTTGGGGTTGCAGAGACTTACCAAAATACATGCTTGTAGTTTATGATTGTCAGCTGGTTTTCAGCATCCTCAATATCTTGTTCTTTCTCAAGAAAAGAATGTCTTGGTGGAAATTTGACAAACCTCTGACTTAATTAGGGAACAAAGTTGCTAACAAATCTTTTGGTTACATTTTAAAGGATATGTTTATGTTTGAATGCTTTGTGTATTAAATATTGAAGTGTTGCTTCTAATAAAAAAATAAAGTAAATCACTGATTCTAGTTTGGGGATATTATTATTTGTTTAAAAACTCCACTTTTCTTATAATCATCTCCTAATATTGTTCCAATAAGCCTCTTTCTCTCAAGTGAATAAAAATCAAATAGATCTTGCTATGTCTTTCACCAAGGGGGTGTAAATTGAATCTTTGAGTCTGAATACATCTTTAGGGGCATGCGTGGATTATAAAAGGTAAGGCTACAATGTACACTTTATAATGTCCTTTAGATACCCTTATTTGGAACAGAAAAGATTTACTCAGAAACAGCAAATAGTGTTAGGATTAGTCACACAGCAGTAGGACAGCAGGTCTTTGTCACAAAGCCTGCCTTTCCCAGAAGGGCACAGCAATAAAGTAACATGGTTTTGAATTTTCAAATGAGATAGAACACACAAGGAGGGATTTAGTCAAAACACAGCTATGGCTTGAACATTATATTAAGCAAGATGTCTGAACATTTTTGGATCCCAATGGTTTCAAGGATGTTTCAAGGGAGTTGTACCTAAATGACTTTAAATCCTGCCATAACCACCCAGAAACCATATGAGATTGGCCGAAACTTTAGAAAATGATTTCAAAATCCCTAGAGGCATTGAAAGAGACCATTTAAGCCAATGGACATGTTTTCTGTCTTTTTTTTTTTTTTACTGATAAGGACGTTGAAGTCCAGAGAATGTGAATGGCTTCTCAAAGCAAGTCATGAGTAATTCTTGAACCAAGACTAAGTCTATTGACTTTCAGTTCTGCTCTCCTTCCTTCACCCCTGGTAACTTTTCAAGAATCCCGAGGACTAGGAGTAGGCTACCTTAATATTCCCATGAGAGGAAGAGGGGGTGGATGGTTAGTTTGGAGTACTGACCTTTTAGTTGTCCTCAGACCAAAATACACCACTGCCATGGTAACCATGGCCTGAAACACTAACTTGCTCACTCTGTTCACTAAAACACAGACTCTATTGGAGATAAACAGTAGAAATAAAGAAGAAAAAAGAGAGGAGAAAGTCAGGGATATCTTGAGTCAGGGACTCCTGGGATGAGTAGAACCCGAGTGCCTGAACACATGGAAATGTTTGCAGGGTCTGCATCTTCCTTTTGGTCAATTTGTATAGTGACTAAGACCCTTTATAATTCTGTTACAGTGTTGCTTCTTGGTTCTTAGTTCATCTTCAAGTGGCTTCCTAGGTAAGATTTACAAAAATAAATGTTTCCTACCTCATCCCATTCTGAAACGTTCATAGGTTGGTGATGGGATTACTTAGGCTTTCATGGGATCTTTAAGATGATGACCTTTTAAACTAGTAGTTCAACTTTAAACAATTTGTTTTTTCAATGAAATATATATTCTGAAGAACATGTAAAGTGTATGAAAAACTGAAAGAATGATAATAATGTACATCAGTATATCTAATAGCTGAGTGAAAAAGTTGAGATGCTATAAGCTGAGAGGTCCCCCTGAGTCATTCCCTCATCATGTACCTCTTCCTCTCTCCCCACCAATGATTCTCCAGAAACTTGTATTAAATGTTCCCTTGTTTTTTTAGAAAAGCACATAGCTTTACTACTGATTTAAGTTTCCTTAGATGATATATTGTTTTATCTTGATTGTTTTCCAGTTTTATATAAGTGGAATCAGACTTTATTATTTCACTGAGACTTACTTCTTTGTCACAACATGAGTTCTTTGAGTCCCATCCATTTTGAGGGCATGAAAGTGACATTTATTTCACCCTATATGGTATTTCATTGTATCAATGTATTTTTTTCTATTCTAGTAGTGATGATTGGGATGGTTGCTTTGATTTAGACTTCTACTGGCCAGTATACAGGAACTCCTATTACTTCACATCCTAGCCAATCTTCCATATAGTCAGACCTTTTCATTTTTATCAAGCTAGTGGGTGTAAAACAGCAACTCATTGCTGAAACATGATTATCTCCTGATTGAGTACCTTTTCATGTGGATATTGACCACCACATTTCCCTCTTCTGCTTGTCTTTGCTCATTTTTCTATTGAAAATTTATCTTTTTATGATCTTTATATATTCTGGATATATATATATTCTATAGAATATATATATAGATATATATATAGATTATATATAATATATAATCTATATATATAATATATATATAGAATATATATATTCTATAAAACTTGTAAGTTTTATTCCTATATGTACAACAAATATTAATTCCTGGTTTATAGCTTGTTTTTATTCTTTACATGGCGAATATTGAGGAACAAAAATTACTCATTTTACTTCAAACGTATCAATCTTTTTCTTTATATTAAATTCCAAATTATGTTTTTTGTTTTTAAGAATCACAGATTTTCATTTGTTTTATAGAAACTGTTGAAGATCTGTAATTTCATATAGTTCAACATAATAATTTGCAATTTTTGCATCTTGTTTAAGATATCCTTCACATATTCATAATGCTGTTACCTTTTGTCTAAAATTTTATAATGTCGCTCTTCACATTTAGGGCCTTAAAGTACTTCTAATAATATCTTTTGTGAGTTGAGAGTGTAATCCTATTTCTCTATACATGGTTAGTGAGTTGTCCGAAAAATATTTATTACCCTTTGTTGGGAGACAGTTCTCCACAGGCCTCTTATGTCTCTGCATCTGTTCTGAAAGCATTTAATGTTAACACTATCTTTTCAAGAATGTTTGTGTAGCAATTAGCCTTAGAAAATTGAAACAGTATCTCTTCTCAATTTACACACACACACCCCAAATGTACATAAAAAATTGTTGAGGGAAACTGGCACCTTTATACTATTGAGGTGTCAGTACATAAACAGTTTCTATTTATTTACATCTTCTCTAATGTCTTACATAAAGTTCTATAATTTTCTTCCTAAAGGTCTTGATCATAAACTGCACCTTATATTTTTATGTTTTGGTAAATACATCTTCTGAAATATTTAATTTTAATAAAATATTTTATAACTTGATGGATAAAACTAAATTAATTTTATATATCGTTTCTATCCAGAAAATTGTTAAACCCTATATTAAATCTAATAATTTCTATGAATATAATTATGTTGCTGTTAATAATAGTTTTGTCTATTTCTTTCCATAGGTTAGACCCTTTGTTTCTTCTTGTTAACTTACTTCGTTAGCTATTATCACCTGTAAAATTTTGAATAGAAGGGATGTTAAATAGTATCCTCAATCTGGTCCTCATCTTAAAGAAACAAAAATTGTAATTTTACCATTTACTATGATGTTTATTATAGTCTTTGCAAATATGTTTTATAAAGCTTTTAAAAATGTACTGGTGTTGAATTACAGCAAATGCTTTTTTCAGCATCAATGAGAGGATCATACAATTTTTCTCTTCAATATTTTGCTTTGTCTTAATTATTTTAGTGTCAAAACAACCTTGAATTTCTGTGATAACTCAATCTATTATTTTCATCTATTTTTCTTAGGCTTGTATGCTACTATTTTAAGTTCTTAAGATAGAATACTGAGCTCTAATAATCAAATGTTCTTATTAAATTCATTTAAATTTATACACTTTCATCAAAGAAATGTTTTTATTGTATTAACAAATTTTGGCCTGTATTATTTTCACTATCTCTCAGTTTAGAATATTTTTAAATTTCAAATATTATTTCATTTTTGACCCATGAGTTACTTATAACTGTCTTTATTTCCAACTATAATAGTTGCCCACCACTCTGAGACTTCCTAGCTTGATTTTATTATAGTAGAGAAAATGTTTTCTATGACAACAATCCTTTAAAATTATTGAAATTTGCATCAGGACGTAGAGTATCTTCAGCTCCATTGTGAAACATTTTTGCATACTTTAAAAATTATGTCTATTCTTCAGTTGATTGTTGTTTGCTCTGTTCTAAATAAGTACATCATACTGTTTGTTAATCTTGTTCAAATCTTCTATATCCTTCTGAATATTTTGTCTTATTTGTTACTAAAAAGGACATATGAAAATAATTCACTGTGATGGGGTATGTCTATCCCTATATCCCTGCCAACTTTTGCGTAGATTGTAAGGATATGTTTCTAGCTGTCGACAAATTTAGAATTATTATATCTTCCTACTGAATTAAACTGTCTTCTTAAGATGTCCTTATCTCTAACAATGCATTGTATATTGAACACTGGTTTGTCTGATATTATTATAACTCTACCAGCTTCCTATTTTTTCATCCTTACATCCTTATGTTTTCAAACTTTCCATAGCCTCATATTTTCTATATGTCTCTTGTAAACTACATATAATTAATTTAAGCCAACATTATGTTGTCATTATGACTGTATTTATTATTTATTCGTATAGTATTCTTTTTAAAATATTTTTAAAAATATTCTAAACTGAGACAACATTATGTTGTCATTATGACTGTATTTATTATTTATTCCTATAGTATTCTTTTAATTTTTATTTTTGAAATGCATAAAAACACAGATAGGGGAGAATGGATTTCAATACATCCCTTCTGGATATAGAGAATCTACTTGCCGTCTTTCAGGCTGGAGAAAGGTCTGTGTGGAGTTTCTAGATGAAAGAAGCCAGGTTACCTGAGTGTCCATGTGAAGCTAAGCACATACCACCAAAAACCCAGATTAGATGGTAAAATGAAGGAGAAATAAAACTTTACTGTGTTAAATTAAGATTTGGAGGGGATTGTTTGCTAATGTAGTCTGTCCTAAATAATACAACTTTCTCCCAAAGCTTTTGTGATATAGCCAAAATTGTCTTTGAAGGAATACATATGGCTTCAAATGCATTCTAATTTTACAAAGACCCAAATAAAATAATTCTGTTTTCACTGTAAAAGGTCATAAAAACTACTAAATAAGCCAAAAACAAAGAGAAAGTCCATAAATTGAGTCCTAATTCTTTATGATAGTGTCTGTATGAAGTTGGGCAAGTTTCACTAATTCTCTGAGACCTTTATTTCCTATCCATATGTCTATCAGTGAATACATAATAGAGTATTGGATGGATTAAATTTGGTTCCTGGTTTATAGGTGGGGCTCAATAAGAGCATATATTAATAAAAGTAACCAATGGTAAAGTGTTAACTGCAACATTCTATTTTGCCATTACTGTTATTATGAATATATCCATTACTATGCCAGTTCAATGGTTCCTGTTTTTCATGGAGTTAATAACCTAAAATGAAATATTTTATATAGGCAAAATGCTTTTAGAATGCACGGGTCTTTGAAAAACTAATACAGAATCAAAAAGAGAAAAACTCAAAGGTTTACTTAACATTGAGAAAATGAAATAATTTAACAAAGACCTATTTCTCATATGCAGTATGTTGATCTATATCAATTAATTTTTCCTCTGAATTCTAAATTTAGTTAAAATTTGAGTGACAGGATCAAAGGAGAGAGAATTGATGAACACCAGTTAACAGGTTTTTCTGGCAACACATCCTGGGCCAGATGGCATTGTCAAACAGAAGGTATTTGAAGTGACTTGTTGCTAAGCATTGCCAACAAGTTGGTCCCTTATGAGCCGCTACATGTACAAGAGGCTTTGTCATAAGGTCTGTAATGAGATGCCAGAAAACGTTTGTGGAAGCTGTTTTAGTACCTTACATACCCTCTTCTGTACTATTGCTCAGGACAGATCTCTATCTGTGAGTATATGTGTCCTTCTACATCTATTCAATAATGATTTTTTTATTCCTATCAACTTATTTGATTATTTTTCTTTATGGTACTAGCTTTTCAGCATTTCCTGGACTCTTTAAAAAAATGTATATTCCCACCATGAACCTGAAGAGATAGAGATCATTTTCTTGTTATGTCTATGAAGACTAACTTTACACATCTGCGATTAGAATGTCTATGTATTGGCGATAGCTGAAATATTATTTTAAATGGTCAAATAAATATACACATATAGGGGCACCTGGGTGGCTCAGTTGATTAGGTGCCTGACTCTTGGTTTTGGCTCAGGTCATGATCTCATGGGTCCTGAGATCCAACTGGGGCTCCTGGCTCTGGGGGGAGTCTGCTCAAGATTCTCTTCCTCTGCCCCTCCCGCATCACATGTGCATATGCGCCCTCTCTCCTTCTCTCTAAAATAAATAAATTAATTAAGAAATACACACACACACACACACACACACATATATACAATCTCCTGTAGCTTTTACTAGTGGGTACCTGATTACCAGGACATACTGGTCTTTTGGTCACTTCCCCTCCATTCATTTTCACACCGAGGCTGACCATAAAGTCAATAATTTCAGAAATAAGAATTTGGATGGACCAAAAGATCAGGCCCTCCAAATAATCTCACATCTTCTTGACCCAATAGTTCATGTTCTTCCTTCTCATTACCCTCCATTCTGTGCTCCCTTGACAAGCACTAAGTCTAATGTTGACATATTAACTCAATCTGCAAACATTGTTTAAATAGTCATGACTGTCACATGCCTTTGCAATTGCATGTGCTCTTATTCTGCATCAATTAGTAATCAACTATTAGGTTTACCAAGTGGTTTTTAAAAGTTACCCCCTCAAAAAAAAGATACATCAGGCTTATTTGTCATTTTAATTTTTTAAAGATTTTATTTTTTAATTTAAATTCAATTAATTAACATATAACATATTATTAGTTTCAGAGGTAGAGTTCAGTGATTCATCAGTGCTCATTACATCACAAGCCCTCCTTAATGTCCATAGCCCAGTTACCCCATCCCAAGATTTTATTTATTTATTTGAGAGAGGGGGAGAGAGAGAGGGAGAGATAGAGAGAGAGAGAAAGAGCAAGGGAGAGCATGTGCACTAGTGGGGGTGGGGGTTGGGTAGAGGGAGAGTGAGAAGCAGACTCCCTGCTGAGCAGGGAGCCAGAGATGGGGCTTGATCAGGCCTATTTGAATGCTAACTAAAAATCCAAGTAAAAAGGATTTTCTGAGGGAGGATAAAAAAGTAGACTGTCAAAAAATAAATGAATAAATAAATAAAAAAGTAGACTGTCACAGACATGTTCTTTTGCTTTTGTTGGCTTATTTTGCATCTTTAGCATAGTTACACCAGATACTGATTGATATTTCAAATGATCTCTACGAGTGTTATAGTGAAAATAGTTTTATATCAGCTTATGGCATTAGGGTAACCTATACATTTAGTACATTTGATAGTCTAAGTTTTTAAATTTATTTTGAAATTTTGTATTCTATTATGGAATCTGGAGCGATTTATCTGGGACTGCTCTATAAATTACATTATAAATATGAGGTTTACCCATAAGAGATTCTTAATGATAGAGAACAAACTGAGGGTTGATGGAGGGAAGTGGGTGGGGGATGGACTAAATGGTTGATGGGCATTAAGGAGGGCACTTGTTGTGATGAGCACTGGGTGTTGTATGTAACTGATGAATCACAAAATTCTACCCCTGAAACCAATTTTTTTTTTTTTTTTTTTCCTGAAACCAATTTTACCATATATATTAACTAACTAGAATTAAAAAAAAAATGCGATAAAGGGGCACCTGGGTGGCTTAGTCATTAAGTGTCTGCCTTCAGCTCAGGTCATGATCCCAGGGTCCTGGGATCGGATCGAGCCAGGCCTGAGCTCCGTGCTCAGCAGGAAGCCTGCTTCTCCCTCTCCCACTCCCCCTGCTTATGTTCCCTCTCTTGCTGTGTTTCTCTCGGTCAAAGAAATGAATAAAATCTTTTTTAAAAAATCAGATAAAAAAATAAATATGAGTTTTGCCAAGTGTGAGGTATTGTTCAAAATTCTGTGGGAGACCCAAAGAAACATGAGCGGGTCCTCTTCCCCACAAGACCTTAATTTACTTGAGAAGAGAAGAAAAAAAAGCCCGTCTTTGGGTACTTTGTACATGCTTTCTTTGTATGCCTGGGACACTGTCCTTACACCTCTACCTGCCTCTTCCTAGCTGACTCCTTTCCTTTCAGGTTATAACTTAAATTTTAATTTCTTCCAAGAATTTTCCTGATCCCACAGACCACTTTGGAGGAATCAGTCAGTCAACAGCATCCTGTACTTTCCATATACCATCACTTTCACTTGCAATTAGTTGCTTTTTGTCTGCCTTCTCCACTAGATTATAAGCGGTGTCAAGGCAGGAAACTTATTTGTTTGCTTGACTACTAAAACTTCCAAATTACAAGAAACCCATAAATATGTGTTGAAAAAATATCAACCTTTTAAAACATGTAAAAAAATTTCAAAGTGCCGTTGGCATTTCCAGAAAGAAAGAGATGACATTAAGTCGTCAGGAAAGAAGACTTCATGCAGCAGGGTAGAGCCTGGGGTTTCTGTTTATACTAAAAACTATGGTGGAAAGTAGACTCTATTAGTGGTGATGTGACTGAAGTGTGGATTGACACTTAAGGAAAGTAAAAATGGCCATTCATCTCTGGTCTATGGTTCATTTCTAGAATCAGACTTAACCTAGCTGACATATTACATTCCGCACACAGCTAACAGCTTTAATTGATGGGCTGTGTGTGCAGAGTATCAAATGAGTTGGCATTGCTAGATAAGAATGAAACAGCTTTTTTAAAAGGTGAAGGATAATGGTCAAAACTACTTTGTTTTATTACTTTCAAATGGCTTGCTTATGGAAGCAGTGGGTGTAAAAAATCAGAGGATTACAAAGAAAAGCTACAATTTTTAGATGGACATAACATATAGGTTTGAGGATGGAAACTTTTTTTATGGGATTTTCAACCAATTTCATAGTTTTCTTCTTAAGAAGTTATAGGACTAAGAATTTTAAATATACGAAGACATAATCTTGGGTTACTGGATCTAATATGATCTCATTATCTTCTAGATTTCCCATTTAGTACATCATATTGTTCTCCAGTATATTCTTTCAATAGTAATTTATACTACTTTCACTTACCAGAGAACCATAAAAGAACTGGTCACGCGAAACAGATGTCAGCGCCCATTACAAAATAATCTTGGACCAGAACACTTTCAGGCAGCTCCATATCTTTATAGTTCTATTACCAGTGATGACTAAAATGTAATTTCAGAAGTCTATATTTTTATTCTGTAAGAGGTACAATCTTTCTTATTGGGTTTTTGAATTGTTTATTTTTTGCATTGCTATTGTCTGTTAGATGACAGAGAAAGAATTATTATTTTCTAATATGATTACAGTATTGCTTAGTTACTTGAATCTCAAAATAACTAAAATTGAGATGCCATAAGAGTCAACAAAAGCAGACAAATAAGTAATTTCTCATAAGTAATGAGATTTTCTAGTGATGATCTCCAGCCAATAAACATAGCTCCTCAAATTCCCATCTGTCACTACTCATTGTTAACATCTGATTTGGAGAATTTTTAACTGTTTTGGCTAGAGTCTAAATGAAAATTTCTAGAGTCTACTAATAATTCACTTCATCATGGGATTTTTCAATGATACGCATTTCCTAAACCAACACTGAGAGAGATGCAAGAAGCAGCTGTGATTTTAATTAACTGTTCTTTAATTCTGTATTTCTACTACTTTCAAAAGTTAATGAAGCCCTTTGGTTAACAAAAATTGAGATGTTGGCATTTGAAATCACACTATCAGTGTAAGTGTCTATTTGAAATCTTTTTCCACTGCCAAGTATTTTATTAAAACCAAAGTCCTTAACCTATTTCTCTCCTTTTATTAACAGGTAAACATCTTAGGGGCACCTGGGTGGCTCAGTGGGTTAAGCAACCAACTCTTGGTTTCTGCTCAGGTCATGATCTTGGGTTCCTGGGGCTGAACTCCGAGTAGGGCTCTGCACTCATAGGGGAGTCTGTTTAAGGATTTTCTCTCTTCCACTCTCCCTGTCCTCCACCCATTTGCGCTTTCTCTCTCAAAAATAACAAAATAGTTCTTTAAAAAAATAGGTAAACATCTTAGAAGAGTACACTTCATTCTTTAATCCACTACAATATGGCTTTTGACCTTTCTACTCTCTGAAAATAGTTTTTATTATGACCACTAATAACCAAATGCAAAGATAATTTCCCATCCTATTTTCTTTTATCCTCTAGTGTCATGAAACTTTATCTCATGTACCTCTGGCCTACATGATCACTTATAGTCCAATAGCTCCCACTATTTTATCTCCAGACCAGATATTTTTCTCCTGAAGTTCTGGGTCATATTCCACAGGTACACTGGACACCTCCTTTTGGATGCCTTAGAGAAACTTAAGCCCCACAAATCAAAAACTAAATACATTCTACAACTTAGTTCCTTTATCTGTAAAATTTAGATAGTAAGATTTCCTATTTCATAGAAAGTAGGGTGAGGATTACACACAGTGCCCAGCATATACAAAGCAGTCAGTACTGTTGTTGTTATTATTGATGTCAACACTATTATTACTAGTTGATTTCTTGATTCCAACTCCTACTTTATCTGTCAGATACCCCATTTTCTCATCCAGCACAGTTCATTCTCCTTGCTCTCAAATCCTCCAGTCTAAGCAGTGTGCAGTCGAGCCCAAGTCTTATTCTAATCCAATACAATGCAGTCAATCCGAAAACATCTCTGTCAAAGCAGTCCTCCCAAACTCCTAATGGATTATCCTGAGGTCAATGCTTTTATACAGTTAGTTTATGACTCAAAACTCATAAAAAGATACAATATCTATAGAAAGTTTTCAATCTCTTCTCTCTGAAAAATTAGCCACATTACCTTCTATTTCAAAGTTTAGCACCCTTTAACTCTCTGGGTAGCCTTACGTTTTGTATTTCCTTAATCTGTCCCCACTTATTTGACTTTATGCTTACTATATAAATAAAATGTTAATTTAAATTAATGCTGGAACACCAGGTCACTATGATGGAAAATAGGTCAAAATTGCTTTAGGGGTACTCAAGAACAACCAGGTAAATTTAAACATGTATTACCTAAGAATGTGTGAAATGACTGAGAAAAGTGAATATGGAAAAAAAAAAAAAAAAAGCTATCCAGGGGCACCTGGGTGGCTCATTTAGTTAACTGTTGGACTCTTGATTTTGGCTCAGGTCATGATCTCAGGGTTGTGAGATCGAGTCCTGCATGGAGCTGCACTGCTGGAAATCTCTCTCCTTCTCCCTCTCTCTCTGTTCCTCCCCCTACCCTCTCTCTCTCTCAAATAAATATGTTTTAAAAATGCCATCCATTTTTCAGGATGTCTGGGAGCTTATACTTCTTTTTTATAAGATATCTGTTTCAACCATGAGGAACAAAATATTATACATTATCTTTGTCCCTTAAAAATATAAGTTCTATTTTTAAAGACATCCTCAAGGTATCCACTGTTTCCCAACAAGGAAATTAAGGGGACCAGCAACTGGCTTGTTTCTTTTATTTTGTTATTTGATTCCCAATTTTACAATAGTTCTCTTCAGATAATCCTCAATTCTACATTTTTTGAACTTACTGCTTTTCAAAATCCTTTAGTAATTGCTTGTGACTGGATCACACAACCTCATTCCATGCAACTCCTTAATTTCAGTTAACAATGCAGGGGCCGTAAGCAACACAGTGATGGAGATAACTATGAAATGGGATTTCAAAGATATGGGACTATAGCCTAAATGTTTTTCTCCAGAGAAGTAGACAGGGAGTTCGGAGGGAGAGCTCAGTAATTTAAAACATCTGGCACCCCATAGTTCTTAGAATTGTCATATCCTTCTGGACAAATGTTAGAATGTTCTCTAAAGTGCTTTTTATAAAGCCCCCAAACTCCTAGTTCCTATCAAGTTCTGTTTACTAGTTATCATAGATGGATAGCTTCCCCTAAACAGCGCTGTTTCCTGTAGATTACTGGAGCATATGCTGATTTGCAGCTCTATTACAAGCAAAATAAAATCTTCTATTCCTTGATCTCTAATACTTCTATATAAAATCATTTTTAAAAGTCGCATGTTCACAGTATGCACTTATCTAGTCATAAATACAGAGTTAGAGCTTCCTAGGCCATTGACAAAGTTCATGGCTCCATAGTCATAATAAACTGTGGAGTAGGCGAAAGGGACAAAAAAAAAATTATGGCAACTTTATTAAAAAAAATAAAAAGTTGAATGCGATGGTTCACACATTCCCTTAGGTAGATCATCAGAGACTAGTTAGTTCGCTTTCTTCCTTTTTTTTGAACTCAGGCATGAAGATAACATTGAAATTCTGGCCAAATCAGCTGTTGCTGGAATTTATAGAACAGATTTGGAGTTACCGATTTAAACTTCATAGTTGGCTGAGGATCCAGCTGTGTTGGCTCAGCCAGAGTGTAATGGAAGGTTAGACATGTGACATCATCTGACACCATGCAATGAGGGGTCAGGACAGGGGAGGGGAGGGCCTTCAACAGAGAATATCTTCTCTGCAGACAGTGATAGGCAGAGAAGGGGTGACATTTTTGCATTAGAAATAGACTCTTCACTGACATGAAAGGAAAGCAATCTTAGCTTTAATTGTAGAAATAACTACCTTAGTCTCCAGTTTGTGTGGTTTGGAGCCGTCAGCAGAGTACCATAACCCCCATGTCCCAGAGGTGCGAAATGCTGTCTGCTTTACACAGCGAGCCAAATGGCCAATTAAAGTGAACGTGAAGAGGCATGACGCCAAATAGAAACACATCTTCTGCGGTGGCTATTTTTAAGTATGTGCAATATCTTTTGACCTATTTCCCCTTGCTTGGCTATCTTCAACGTTCACATTCCCAAGGACGACACATCTGAATACTATGCACATATATTCCTCATTTCCAAGTTGGGCAAAAGAAGGTGGGCTTCTGACCCTGAAATAAAGGCTAAGCCTCTTGGCAAGCTCAGACAAGGACTTTCAAGCTCACTTTTCCTGCTTGTTTGGTGGTATCTATTCAGTTTCTTGCCTGGAGAAGTCTAGTCCTATTTTATACGTGCAGGGGTTCTAGGTGGTACTTCTTAAACATTCACAGGGAAAGAGACCTTTAAAGAGAAGTCATCTTCTTCTATTCCTTGTTCATAAAGTCACCAATGTGTTCTAGGAATGCTCGACCTTCTGATTTCTGCATTTCCTAAATGCCAGAAGGAACCCTGATGGTGAGTATGCTCGTATATCAATACACACCCAAGCACACACGCCTCCTGCCCAGGGGCTAACAGAGCTGCTTTAAAGGTCAGGGATGAGGACATGGCAATGCCCTCAATAGGGAAATGTACTAGGTGTGCCTAGAAAATTGCTACAGATCCAAATACTGGAGTCCACCCCATGGGGTCTCTACTGAGCTTTCCTCATTTTCTTCTTTATGACTGGGAGAGGAAATAGGAGTGTCCCCTCATGTTTAGGGGCTGAGAGTGTTAAGATGATAGAAGAGAGAGGTTGGCAGTCATTTAAAATTCAACACTGAGTACGGAGCTCATACTTCTTTCAGAGAACTATGTGCGTACCCAAAATATTTTTCTCCCTCAAGCAGAATGCAAACCCCATTTGACATTAGTACTTGGGTTGGTAAGTTGAATTTTGCCAGGCCAGTCTGGTGCTGCCAAAGCAGTAAAAGAGATGTCCCCAATGCCCATTCTATAAAATTGCAGCTCACTCTCAATATGTGAGAAAAGATAGGAGCAAGCTTCCTGTTCCCTTTAAATGGATAGAGGTACAGCTATCTGTAACTTGCTGTAGGCTCCCATGGAATCAGGAACAGTTACTATTATACTCCCTTATATCTGCAGAAGAGTTTTTTTTAATCTTTCCAAAGCACTTTAATACCAATTACCTTACTTAAAGCTTGCAAACCTTTAAAGTGGTGAGGACAGAAATCAGTACTTCCATTTTGAAAGTAAGGAAATTGAGGCCCAAGGAATCTATTTAACAGATAGAAGGAGATACCAAAAAAACAGGGTAACAACTGAGCTGACACTAGAATTGAGGTCACCAGAAATGAGACAGTTTCCTTCCCTGAGGGTCGTATAATCTGCCTTTGATATCACAAGCAGATCTGATAGAGACACAAATCAGGGAAGTCCACGCTGAGGATAGGTACTGAGTCTAAGGACTGGTTAAATGTTGAGGCAAAAGTGTTCCATCTGGAACAGATACATCAGCAGGCAAGTCGAAAATTGAGTCTAAGAGAATACCAAGGTCAAATAATTAAAGGCAAAGAAGTTTTCACATCCAAGAGAGTAACATGGTGTTGAGAAGAGATGAAACATAAAAGGTTAAGATCCAGGTAAATGCAGGAAGTGAGGAGGCTGTGACGCCCCTGACTATCTTCTTCATTGATTCTCGGGCTGGCATGATTTTGGCCCTTTGGGGACAACTGGCAATACCTAGAGATATTTTGATTACCACAACGAGGAGTGAGAGGGCGGCTACTCTTGGCATCTATTAGGTAGAGGCCAGGGATACCACTAGACATCCTACAGTGCACAGGACAGTCTCTTGCAACAGAGAATTATTTGGCCCAAATTGCCAATAGTGCCAAGGGTGTAAAACCCCAGTAATTTTCTCGTTAATCGTAGATGAGCGTGACTTAAAGAGAGAAAAGCATGATGTTTGACATTTATTCCACCATCCTGCGACACCTTCTGGTTTGTTTTCTCAGATGGCAGATCAGGCTAGAGTAGGTTGGGTGGAGAAAAGGCGAAGCATGTGTCATTTCTCTACCCTGTGTTCATGCTCCATGAAAATAAGTTACATAGAAGCTGGCTTTTTCTTTCCCATTGTACATGCTAAAACAATACTGTTTTTAAAATTTACTTCTTATCAGAGGATGGAGTGGAGCTGCTTATGATATAATTATCAGTCCCTTTAGTTGTAAGGGTTGTAAGGGTTGTAAGGGTCCTTTTCTGGCTGCTCAGTAAATGTATGCACTCCACAGATTCAAATCAGCACTGGCTGTAGAGAAAGAAAGCAATGTATAATTAAGTGGGAATCTACAAAACCCATGGCTTTGCTGACTGGCTCTACTGACAGCAATTGTATCCTGTGTTTTCTTGCCTAATCCCCATTTGCAAGGGAGCCTTTTGCCAGCAGCATCTTCTCCATGCTGGGGAACTGGCCTTCTGCTTCGAGCACATTGAAAAAGAGATGTTTTATATTTTCTCACTCTGCATTGCTAGCATGAGCTAAACACATATAAGGTGAAAAAAATAAGACAATGTAACCAGAAAATTTAGGTTCATTTAATATTTATTAGAAAAGACCCAGTTTGAGGCTGTTTAAAGCAGGCACTTGCTTGCCTTCTACGATCTAGACTTATGCTATCCAATTTGGTAGTCAAATGTGACCACTTAAATTTAAATTTTTTTCATTAAAACTAATGGCTCAGTGGGTTAAAGCCTCTGCCTTCAGCTCAGGTTGGGCTCTCTGCTCAGCAGGGAGCCTGCTTCCCCTCTCTCTCTGCCTGCCTCTCTGCCTACTTGTGATCTCTCTCTCTGTCAAATAAATAAAATCTTAAAAAAAAAAACCTAAAATTAATTAAAAATTCAATTTCTTAGATGCACTAACCACATTTCAAGCATTAAAATAGTGTCAGTGGCTACTATCATGGGTAGTGAAGATATAGAACATTTCCATTACCAAAGGAAGTTCCACTAGACAACGCTCCTCCAGTTAAGGGGAATCAATAGTTAAGAATGTGAGGACACTTCGCTAAAGGCCAGAGAGCACTTTTCTGAGCATGCAAAGTGTCTCTGCATGGTCACTTGGAGGCTCCACCTAGTAGACAGTAACTGTGAAGGTCTTGCTCCCTTTTCATTTAATTCATCCAATAATCACTTATTTAATATCTAGTATAGATTAGGCACAATTCTTGGCATTGGGAACAAAAACGAACAAAACCGATAATGCCCTTGCCTTCAAGGAGATTAAATTCTAGGGTGGAAGTCCAATAATACATACATAAATAATATACCTACATATGTACATATACACCCATACATAAAATATATAGCCAGGCAATGACCACTGTTAAGAAAAAAAATATAAGGGAATGTGAGCGGATGAAGTGATGGTGTGGTAGGTGCTATTTCAAGTAGAGATGTGAAGAAAGAATTTTCTGAGGAGGTGATACTTGAATAGAGACCCTACAGCAGTGAGGAGTGACCCATGATCATAGGAAATGCATAGGAAACAGGACAAGCAAAGGCTCTCAGGTGGGAGTCTTCTTGACAACTTCAAGAAAGCCCAGGGAGGCCAGCAGGGCTGAGGATTATGAGGAAGAGGAAGAGAAGTTGGAAATGAGGTTGGTTGGAGACAATGGCCAAGTCGCATGTGTATTAAAAGCTATGGTAAGGATTTGAATTTTGTTCTAAGAATGACTTCAAGCCTTGTTAGTGTTTGAGCAGTGAAATGACATGATCCAATTTACGTTATTTAAAAGTTTCTCTCACTGATTATGTAGAATCAGTGTGCAAGACTAGAAGCAGTAAGACCATTTAATAAGACTGTGTCGGAAACTGGGTAGGAAATGATGGTGGCTTAGATTAGAGTGTTAGCACTGACGGAGATGAGAAGTTATTCGATTTGAAATATATATGGAAACCAAAGAATTAACAGCATTAACTGCTTATTTGAATGTATGCCCTAAAATAAAAGAAGGGGTCAAGAGTGATTCCAAAATTTTGTTTCAACAACTGAGTAAATGGCAATGTGACATTTATTGAGATTAAGGAGCCTGGGAAATAAAGCAGATTTGAGATGAATGTGGTAATCAAGAGTTCACTGTGGGATATATTTAATATGAAATATTTATTGAACATTCAAGAATAAATTTCCAGTAAGCAATTGAATATAAAGCCTGAAGGTCAGAAAAGAGGTTGGAATTTATGACACGGGTTTGAATGTTAAAACAGCACACATATGATATTCAAAACTAGATAGTTAATGGTGAACACAAAGGGAGTAAGTATGGATAGGAAAGAGATACCCAAAGACTGAATTCTGGGATATTTCAACTTACTAAAGTTAGGAAAGGAAGGAGAAGCAAGTAGAGAAGGCTAGGAAGTAACCATTAATGTAGGAGAAAATGGGTGTAATGATATCTCAGAAAACTGAAGAAGTTATGTCAAAAATGAGAATGGCCAATTGTGTCAAGTAATTATAAGAAGCTGATTGAGTTGAGAACTGAAAAATTCTACTTGTGAAATGAATCCTGTTTCCCTCATTAATCTTTGCTTTTAATCTCAGGAAACAAACTGAGAGTTGCTGGAGGGGAGGGGGTAGGGAGGGATGGGGTTGCTGAGTGATGGACATTGGGGAGGATATGTGCTATGGTGAGAAAAAAATAAATAAAAATAAATTAAAAATAAATAAATCTTATTTTAAAACATAATTCTACAAGGGGTTCCTGGGTGGCAGAGACAGCTAAGCATCTGACTCTGGATTTCAGCTCAGGTAAGGATCTCAGGGTTGTGAGATCAAGCCCAGTGTCAGCCTCTGCTCTCACCATGGAGTCTGCTTGACGTTTCTTCCTCTGCCCCTCCCACTCATGCTCTCCCTCTTTTTCTCTCTCTCAAATAAATAAATAAACCCTTTTTAAAAATTAAAAAAAAAATAGTAAGGAATGCTACAAAAGGCTATCTATGAAACTCTGTATGGAAGACCTAAGGCCTACTAAGATAGATGTTTTTTGAGTGACTGCAGCTTTCTGTTAGCACTTGCTGAATTCCCAGCATCTGCCTTCTGTATCTACTCTGCTGTTGCCCTTAGAAGATAATCTTTAGGCACATAAATGTGTTAGAAACATTCTAAAGACAAAAAAATAGACTTCACTAATTCCTTACATGAACACAGTCTCATTTAAAACTTGTTTATATCATCATCATTTAAAAAAAAAAAAAAAAAAGGAACACAGATGCAAGTACAGACCAAGGTAGGGACCATATGGTCTTGATTCACTTCAAGGTAAGTGTCAAGATACAAAACAAAACCTCAAGTAAAATTCTCATGGTTGACTTCACTGGAGACTGGTTAAATTTAGACCACACCCCATTAGTGCCTGCTACATTTAAGAATGGGGGAAGAGGTGAAAATGTTACAATATATTCTCTCTCTGCTCTCTAAGAACAGTGATTGCACAACCATGGATGGGGGTCAGGTGTCCATTTACTATAGAAATTCTCATACCCCCTAGATTTCATTGCAGCACAGAAAAAGCTGTCCCTATGTCCTTGGAGTTGTAAAATGGTATTGTTAGGGCATGGATAAAAAAAATACAAATCTTATGAGTGAAAAGATCTAAAGTCCACAGTAGCTATTACTCCTACACTAATTTCCAATAGAATAAAAGCAATAAAAAAGTCAAGGTGGGATACCCTTGGCGAATACAGCCAGAGTGAAATCATATTACCACAGCTTGCAAAGTGCCAGATATAAAACCAATTGCAGAGAAAGGGAGTTCTAGGGATCTCTTGGTTGATAAATTTCAACTAAATGAGCATCTCTTACATCTGGTTAGGATAAATAGCCTGGCTTTGATTTGAATCGGGAACAGAACCACGAGTTCTTGGTTTGCTTTAGTTTTGAAACCGGTCCCCTCCACTACCTAGATTTAGGTATCTGAGGCTGTAAGCCACACATGCCCAAGGCCCCACAACACAAACAGTAAAAATTCACCTGGTAAAATACTGCTAAATGTTTTGAGGGCCCTTTCATCCAGCTGAGGTGAGAATTCACCATCTGTTTCGAAACCCTAGGAGCAGACAAAACCACAAGTAGCTAACCTACATAATTATTTCAAAGAGAAAAGAAGTCTTAGGCAGCTTATTCCTCAGCCCAGCCTGCGGAGTCAGCAGTGCCACTGGGGAGGTTTGAAGGCGAATAACCACACAGGTCTGAAGCCAAGAGTCTGGGTGGGAGATGATGATTAAGAAAACTTATCTATCATTTGTTAAAATCAAGCCCTCAGGGGAATAGTGGTTTCCTTCCTAAATTAGCTTAGCTTACACTTACAAAGTACAAAGGACAGTGACAACAGATTGATTTTGAAATGCCACTTGAATTCTTGCAAGCAGAAAATGGGATGATGAAAAAGAATTAAATGACTACTGCCATTGTCTCCCCCAAGTTAAATGAAGGAATCAAATCATAAAACATAACGTCCAAATGTTTTGTCTCTTTACAGCTTCACAGGACAATTCCTCCTTTTGTTCAAAAATTAAGGTAATCAGGGAACCTGGGTGGCTAAGTCGTTAAGCATCTGCCTTCGGCTCAGGTCATGATCCCAGGGTCCTGGGATTGAGCCCCACATTGGACTCCCTGCTCGGCGGGGAGCCTGCTTCTCCCTCTCCCACTCCCCCTGCTTGTGTTCCCTCTCTCGCTGTGTCTCTCTCTGTCAAATAAATAATAAATAAATAAATAAATAAATAAATAAAAAATAAAAATAATAAATAATAAAAAATCTTTTAAAAATTTAAGTTTTTTTAATTTAAAAAATTAATTCACCAGAATTCTCTGCCTCTGTGTAAATTGCCCCTTCCTCGTTAATTACTGATGTCCCCTGTAGCAGCAATATTTTTGACCGTTCATAAAGTCAACAAATATATATCGAGCACCTGCTATTTACAAGACACGTTAAGAACTAAATAAACTGATTTTGTACTTAATAATTCATTTTCCACCCCTCATAACAGTAATGCAATTATTATAAAAATTAATGCTGGTATCAATGAATGTCCGAGGTGAGGGAACTTAACAACTCTTCATAATTATTGAAGACAGCAGGGTTTCTTAGACAGGGATCCTTGGAGACATCTCAGAGAGCTCATGTACCACTCAATGTTTTATGCAAAATTTTATCTTATTTCAGTGAGGTTGGAAGATGGTCAGTAACCATGTTTCAATGTTAAGAGGTTTTAAATGAGATGATAAAAAGGAAAGATTGCTCCTTTGCCAATGCATGGTTTACTGCTTCTATCCACATAGTGTTCCCTTGTGAATTCCTAATCTTCCAACTTCCAACTACAGGATGGAGATCTAGGCTTGCTTGTTGTAGGGGATGTCGATGGTATAACATGAGGTCTGATGTTTAATGTCATCCTAACGGTTTTATTTTTCCATGGGCTCTGTATCAAGAGAAAAGCAGGCATTTTTTCTTTTTCTTTAAGAGATTTTATTTATTTTAGAGAGAGAGAGCAAGAGAGAGGAGCAGGGAGAGGAGCAAAGAGAGAGGGAGAGAGTCTTAAGCAGACTCTGCACTGAATGTGGAGCCCCACAAGGGGCTCGATCTCATGACCCTGAGATCATGACTGGAGCTGAAATCAAGAGTCAGACGCTTAACCCACTGAGCCACCCAGGTGCCCAATGGGCATTTTTTTCTATCCTATTTTCACCAGGCACCTTGTAGCTTTTTTTAGGCTAAGGTTACAAATTATCTAGGTGTGTGTGTGCGCGCATGCATGTGTGAATGTACAGGTGCAGAAGAATCCCTTCCGACTCTCGGGTAACTTGGGTCTGCCTACGGATCCTTTCTCCCTCACCATCTGTGCTAGCACCTGAGAGTTTTACTTATTTATAATAGACCTAGGGAATCACCAGCAATATGGCTCATATAAAATTATCTTGATGGTTGATGAGGTTAAAAGGGCAGAGCAGCCGTTTGTCCAAGAGTTTGTTCCATGATTTCCTGAAACAGGCTGGATTCCCCTGAGCTGGCCACATTCTCATCTGTTTTTGTTTCTTTTGTCATCCCAGACTGGCAGCATCTTGAGGTTATGACTGTGTTTTCCTGTCCCCCTATTATACTTTCAAGTCCTGCAATATAAGAGGTCCCCAGCATAGATTTGTGGTGGTGCCATTGGTGTTTTTGTCATTGTTTTCAGTAACCTTCTTACCTACCTGCCTTACCGCAGAACTCACCTAAATGCTGCACAAGATCACTTGGCTGGCTTCATGAGATAAACAGATGTTTGTGTCAGACAATTCACTCCACGCTGCCATGAAGCCAGCGGGGAAACAAAAATGATATGTTTCATTAAGTCATGGCAGCCTGCCTCTGTATTCATTAATTTAGGCCAACATATAGAGATGGTCATAATGAATGCTAACAGCTTCTAGCAGTTTATCTTTCCCTTCACAGTCATCCCTTTGCACTCATTCCAATTTTGATCAAGATACACAGATGTAGGGTTTACTGGGATGAGATAGGCTGGGGATTTATAGTCAATATACCTCCCACCAATTAATAGGAATTACCGCATAACTCTCATCCATGTTGATTCAAATCTAGGCATATTTGACTTGAAAGTAAAAAAGTATGAAATAAAAGCATGATTATGCTTTTCCTTAAGATGAGCCAAGTTAGTAACTTGCATTTTTATTCAGAAAGTAATGCTGGCAAACAAATTGCTCTATTTTTTCCCAATGGTGCCCTAGAGAATCAGACATTTCATTGTCAGTTTACTGGCAGAACATACCCAAAAATCACATAAGGAAAAAATAGATGTTTCTTAAAGGCTGAGTACAGCCTCAGAGCTTAGCATTATTTATAAATAGTTGGTAGGAAGGTAGCTAAATGCCTTTAAAAATGATGTAAGCTGAGCTTAGAAAGTTCAGGAAAAATATGCATTAGTAATCTTTGAACAACTTAAAGGAAAGTAAATGTGTTTGGTAGTTTAAGACATTCTACCTTTCTTCTGGTGCCAGCACCCTGATTGTTTTCTGAAAGCTATTCCTCTGTCTCTCCTAATTCATGTGGTATGGAGCTCCTTCCATCCATAACACCAAAGGTGACTATGTAACCTGTTCTCGCCAATCAAATTAACATACCCTTTGACTAAAGTGATTAGTTCATGCTTGGTTATTACCCAATCATAACTCAGTGAGATTCAGTTCCAGGACTCTTTTGAACCTCATCGTCGAGAAAGCTGAGCTGCTCAGAAGAGATAATCATCTCGGAATAACTGGCAGCCATATTGTGGGAAAATAGGGACAGTACGAAAATGGATTAAGACAAAGAAGAATAGAATTGAGAAACTAGTAATTAAGATTTTTATTTAATCCTTGAATGCAGCCATGCTCTAAACTAATAATGTAAGACTAGTTAGAAAAGTATTCTATTTTTAAGATTTCTAAAAATTTTAGGGACCCCTGGTGGCTCAGTCAGTTAAGTGTCTAATTTCAGCACAGGCCATGATCTCAAGATCCTTGGATTGAGCCCTATGTCAGGCTCCATGCTCAGTGGGGAGTCTGCTTCTCTCTCTCCCGACACGTGTGCTTTCTGTCTCTCTTTCTGAAATAAATAATCTTTAAAAAATAAGTAAAGTTTCTAAAATTTTATACAGTTCATATACACATGATGTTCTCCTAAAATAGTCAAATAACACAGATAAAGTAGAATCCCTAGAGACATTCCCACCTGTCCCTCTCTATTAATTCTAGGCTGCCAAATAGTCAGTGAGACAGCTGAAAGGCCAAGTAAAATAATAACCGACCATTTTCTTCAAATTTAGAAGTTTAGGAAAGGTCATTGGTGACTGTGAGATAAACAGTATTATTATACTAGTAGGGGCCAAAGCTCTATTGGAATGGATCTAATAACAATTGAGAAGAGAAATATTGAGACAAAGATTAAGTAGGTTGTTTTGGAAGGTTTGCTGCAAGGGGAAGCAAACAGAGTGGTGGTTGGCAGGAGATGTAGAGAGGCAATGCCTCTCTAAAGAATTCCCACTGCTCAGGACTGAAATTGTACTATCTACCTGAACACACATGATTGCCCAAGAGTGAATCACTGACCCAAGGTTAGCCAATACACAGACTGACCCCTGGCAAATAATGATCTGGAATGAGAGCACTGACTTACAGAGATGATGGTAAATAATTGGTCCAATCTTAATAGTCTTTCTAGAAGAATTTGAATCAGAAATACTGAATTGGAAACAGGTGAGATGCTGGTGGGAAGAGAAGCTCAAGAAAACACCAAGTCAAGCAGACCTAGATAATGTAACCTAATGACTTTAATAGCAGCTCCCAGTACCTAGAAGAACAAAATTCTGTTATGCCAAGTAGACTCTAAGCTATTGCCATCGCCTCAACAATGGTGGATTCTGAAAGACTTTCATGTTTTGTGAAGCCCAACTCAAATTCCTTTTCAAAAATTCAGAATTTATTTTTAAAAGTACAAAGTTCCAAAGGTACAAAATGGTTTATAGCAAAAATCTCCCTCCCAGCTCAGCCCCTGAGTACCCAGGTTTTTATCCAGAGGCAACAAGTGTTGATCAGTTGTCTGCATGTAGTTCTAAAGTACTTTTGTATATACAATATGTAAGTAACTATATGCGAGTGTGCATCCATCAATCATGGAAATTCATGTTAGTACCTACAGAATTACCTCATTCTTTCTTGTGGCAACAGACACAACCTAGTGTATTTAACCAGTCCTGTCCTGAGGCACACTGGATTATTTCCCATCCTTGGCTTTTACACACAAAACTCCAGTGAATAACCTTGGACTCAGGTCATTTTACACTCATTAAGTTTATCTGCATAATATATTTCAGAAGTGCAATTCTGGGGTCAGAAGCACATACATTTATAGTTCTGATAGATATTGCCAAATGGCTTTCCATAGATGTAACAAGTTACATTTCTATGAGAGTTCATATTTTCCCACATCCTAGAAAAAAAGTTTGATCCTAGACCAAAAATGTTTTAAAATATTTTCAAAGAATACCATTATTTCAATGTAGTTTTAAAAATTACAGTTCTCTTCTTATGAGTGAGGTGGGGTATCTTTTTGCATGCATAAAAGCCACTTCCATTTTCTTACCTAGAAAATATTTGTGCATTGCTCCATTGGGTTTGTTGGTCTTTTCCTCACCAATTATAGGAGTTTTTTTTTAATAGAGAAATTTAACTCTTTGTCTAGTATTAGTTGTAAACACGTTTTACCATTTTTCCTGTTTTATTTCTTCATGGTTTATTCTTCTATGAATGAAATTGTGTGTGTATTTGTTAGTTGAATTTGTCAAAATATTTCATTTTTTTTTAGAGAGAGAGAGGGAAAGAGAGAGAGGGAGGGAAGGGCAGAGGGGGAGGGAGAGAGAGAATCTCAAACAGATTCCACGCTGAGTGCAGAGTCCAACGTGGGGCTGGATCTCACAAACCCAAGATCATGACCTGAGCTGAAAACAAGAGTCGAATGCTTAGCCAATGGAGCCACCCAGGAACTCCAAAATATTTCGTTTTTAGAGAGTCTGGGTTGTGTCATATTTAGAAAGGCTTTTGTAATTCAAAATTACAAAGCAATTCTCTCATGTTTTTTTTTCAAATATTTGTATGTTTTTAATTTTATGGTTAAATTTCCAATTCATTTGTAATTTAGCCTCATGTGAGGTATGGAAAACCAATCTAATTTATCCAATATGTTTCTTTTTATGCTAATGAATATCCAGTTTTCCTAATATTTATTAAATTAAATCTTTAACACAGTTTTGAAGGATTACCTTTGTCATATACTAAATTCTAATACCTTTAGAAGTCCCCTGGAGTTTCTACTCAGTTCCACTGAACCTCTCATTCACCAGTAATACACTGTTTCAACTGGTGTAAATAATCAGTGCATACTAATTAATATAACTGTAAATATAAATATATAGCTTTAAAAAATATATTCCTTTCTTGTTACTTTTCTTCTGTGTGACTTTTTCTTTTTTAACACATGAAATTTAAAATTTCATGCTGCACAGTATTAATCACTTTCATTTTTTAAACAAGGGCTGGCTAAATGTTTGGTTATGACAACTTTATGAGAAAAACTCTCCTCAGGTATGCATGCCTCTGTCCCTCCCTCTCACTCACTCTCTCCCTTTGTCTCTGCCTCTCTCTCATCCTCTCTGAATACTGGTGAGCTATTTCTTTCTCCTAACTCTAAAGGGCTGGAGGTTCTCTAAGACAAATGATGAGAGAATACAAGGGAACTGAGGACTTGTTGTCAGGAGGACTTGTGTTCCAATTCTACCATTACTAGCAAACTAAGTAACTTAACCTCTCTAATGGAGTTTACTCTTACATGAAATAGGGTTGTTTTGTGAGAATCAAATAGTAAGAAGTGTGTGAAGAGAATTTCAACCTGTAGAACACTGCACATGCTAATCAGTTTTCTGCACAATGACCAAAAGTAAAAAAGAAGGATATAGTGCATGGTACATAATAAGAGCATCTCTCTCATAAAGTACATCATTGAAGGCTCTCAAAAACTTTTGTTTCATTCCTCAGCCTTACCTCCTAATCTTCCATCATTGGTACTGTACAAGTAGCCACACCAAAGACCTTAGGGAATCCCATAGAATCTTCTGGTTGACTCATACCCCACTGTGTTTGTTCCATCCACTCTCATTGCCCCTGTTCTCTGGCTTCTCCACTACATGCACTTTCAAATGGGTCCAGTGAACAAATGATAATGGCTTCCTCTTCTCTTGGATCTGTGCCAATGCACAGCCTTCCTCACCCCTCCTTGCCTAGCTGAGGATAAGGTGGAAGGTCACCTCCCCATAGCTCCCTGGTCATACTCATTGCAATTATCCGTTTGTATATCACTTTGCCTCCACTGGATTAGACATCCACTGAGACAAAGGCCTTTGTTTTACTTATCATCATACCCCTAGCACTTACCAAACCATGACATATAACAGATGCTCAATAAACAGCTTGCTACATGAATATAAGATATCCTCTATACAAATGCACATACAAATAAACTACAAAAGTGTGTGGAATGCAACAGACATAAACATCACTTCTATTTCCCTGTTGACTCTTCTCTCCTCAGTCCCAGGAAGATGGTATCAAGTGTGCACATGCTTTTCACTATTGACAGACTTTATATTTCGAAAACAATTGTTTTAAAGCATATCTACACCATCCCAATATTCCCCTATTTAGGCTAACTTTAGGGTCTAATACATTAAAACCTTACAGTGAGAAGTTTTAGTGTGATAGGTAGGGAAATATTACAAAAATAGGGAATGCAGAGAGTGATGCTGGTCTAGTACAGTTTACTTCTGGGAGCACTTTATTCTTCAATGTGGCCATTTTGTTTTTCTCACATTTGGTTAGTGCTAAGACAGGAAGAATTCTATACTTCCTTTTCCTTTGTCATTAAAAAAAATCTTTAAAAATTTTTAGACTTTTTCTTTGTAATTATATACACCTTTACTTTCCATTGCTGCAGGAAATGTGTGAATGCATCTGTGTGCATGCGTATGTGTGTGCGTGTGTGTCTGTGTGACAGAGAGGTGGGAGAAATCCCATCTTCAGTGTAATGAAGTTTCAGTAATATCTGTAAGGCCTGTGTTTGTTTTTATAAATACAGCCCAGAAAGAATGAATCAGACTAATGAAAGAAGGCACGTCAATAAAGAGGTTCAGAAAGATTCTATTCTAGCCAACGTGCCAAGAAGATGTAAGCAGAGTCATTCTCTGGCATTTCTTAATTTTCCTTGTGACTTCTAAAAATACACCTACTTATTGATGCAAATCCTGAGCATATGAATAAAAACACCATTTAAAAATATTTGTTGTAAAAATAGAACTTCTGTCACTCTTTGTGATGCCTAGGGAAAAAAAGTCACTTGAAATTTTATAATTTCTATAATGTGCACAGACAGCAAGTAACAGGGACAATCTGAATTATAGAGCCATTAAAGCACTAAATTATGAAAATTAGTAATCTTGAGAATTGATACACATTGCTCTATACTAAGCTAGGTTCAGAATGAATCAGATGAGATAATCTTATTTAAAGAAAAGTTTGACTCAGGACCATAAAATCTAAATCTAATCTTAGGTCAAATACCGAAGGCTAAGCTTATTCACCATCTAAGAATTGGGTACATTTATTCCCTTACTGCAGTGATTTTCAACCTGGGGCCATCTCCCTTCCCCACTCCCAACCCCACCTAGGCCAGGGAAAAGGGGCAGTGTCTGGAGACATTTTCGGTTCTCACAACTGAAAAGAGGGTGTTACTGTCATCTTGTGGGTAGAGACCCTAGCCTAAACCTTCTACAACACAGCACCCTCCAACAAAGAATGATCTAACCCCAAATGTCAATAATCCCATGGCTGAGAAACTCTGCTCTATAGGAACTCTGTTAGTTGTAATCTGTGATATTGGGCAATACTGTTATTAACTGAGAAGTAATTTTTGTTCCTTTGGTTTTAACTGGAAAAATTGCATTTTTAGTTGGATTATGACCATGTTGAAATAGTAACTACTTGGTGACATAATAAAATGGCACTGTAAATATGTTTTATGAATGATTAATCACTAAGAGTTCACAAAGTTACCAATGTCCCTACAGCGGGTATTTACTATTTCATGTTCCAGTTTGCCAATGCCACAACATAACTTCTGGTAAAACTTTAATCATGAAGCAACTTTACAATGAAATTGGATATGAAGGATTTCAATTTAAGAATTATCCCATGTTAAGCCCATTTTATTGTAATATGAAATATTTATTATCAATTAATTAACTTAGAAGTGGTTATTTGGACCCTCCCTTTTATTGGAAGCAATTCAAGATGTACAGAGGGACTTTTGTAATCATTATTATAAGATATCATTTGTGCTGCTCGACATTTCAAATGAACATAAATCCAAAGAACTCCTTTCTAAGAAAAATCAGAGGGAATACTTCTCAGTTTCAAGGCCTCTCCTCACCTGAGAGTCCCCTTCTCAATTATCTGTTAAAGGGAACTACAGTTCCACGTATCTGACTTTTCCCTTAACTGAAAAAATAGCAACAGTCACAGAATTTTGGTGGTTCTCTGGAATTGGAAATTGGTGTATATGAGGTTATTTCTATATAACACATTAGTAAACCAACCATACCACTAAGGGGCCCTTATTATCTTTTAGGCACCATCCTGCACCTAGATGATCTCCTTCTGTCCATTCGGTTCATCATCTTCCACAGGATTGTAATGGGGCACTCCAGGATCACGTCCCTGATACTTTTCTTCTCCCTCCACTTCTCCAAATTTAGAGGTACTGTATTGCATTCCCTAGGTTCCCTTCATTCTGATTCTCTCTTGTGAAGGAGAAATTGCCTGTGCTCAGGAGTTACTATCCCCTGCCCTCTAGGGAACATATTCACACTGTAGAAGCACCTTTAGGAAGGCACGATATTAACCCAAAGAAATGTGTGACTCTCAAATTGGTAATTTCAGACTCTAGTAATTCACTAGCTTTGAGAAAGACAGAGGAAGTTTAAGGAACTCATGATTTGTAACACCATCTAAGCACTTGCCAAATTTTACTACAAAGGTGTCTGACAAGAAATGTGTGTGAGTCTGCTCTTCAGAGACTTCTAAAATTCAAATAGCTTAGTTTTTATTCAATTTTTTCAGTGAAATTGATGTTCATAGTCCATAATGTATTTTTAAGCTTAAAAACATAGGATCCTCTAAAATCCCATGTTCCACAATAATTTTGCTTTATAAAAAGTTGTCACAAATTATTGCTGTTTCTCACCCATAAACAAACTGCTATAGATTGAATTGTGCCCCCATTCATATGTTCAAGATCTAACCCCCAATATGATGGTACTTCGAGATGGGGTCTTCAGGAGGTAAGATGGGTTTAGATGAGGTCATGAGAGTGAAGCCTCATGATACGATTCGTGTCCTTATAAAAAGAGATACCAGAAAGCTTGCTTCCAACTTCTCTTTCTCTGCCCCTCTCTCCACACTCCCACCATGTGAGGACACAGCGGGAAGGTGACCATCTGCAAGCCAGAAAGACAGCCCTCACTAGGGAAGTGAATCCACCAGTACCTTGATCTTAGACTTCCCAGCTTCCAGAACTATAGGAAATAAATTCCTGTTCACCCAGCCTATGGTATTTTGTTATGGCAACCCCACACCGACTAATACACAAACAAGTAGAAAAAGAAAGAGAATGAAACTGTCTTCCTTTATTGTCATTACAGATATTAGAAAAGAGTACTATTTTTTTCTCTAAAAATTTTTATTATACAAATAACATCATAATGGCAGTACCAGAAATTATAAAAATTCACCCGAAGAATGCCACCCAAACACTGAGCTCTTTTCTTTTAGAGTATTCTTTACTAAATTAGGTTTTTCATTCATCACCAATCTAAAGTCTTTCCCCAAGGGGTTACTCTCCAAAAATATATAAAGAACTTATAAAACTCAACACCCCAAAAAATAAATAATCCACTTTAAAAAATGGACAGAAGGCATGAACAGACATTTCTCCAAAGAAGACATCCAGATGACCAATAGACACATGAAAAGATGCTCAACATCAGTGATCAGAGAAAGGCAAATCAAATCACAATGAAATATCACCTCACACATGTCAGAATGGCTAAAATCAACAACTCAGGAAGCTACAGGTGCTGACGAGGATGTGGAGAGAGGGGAAGGGAACCCTTACACTGTTGGTGGGAAAGCAAACTGGTGCAGCCACTCTGGAAAACAGTAGGGAGGTTCCTCAAAAAGTTATAGAACTACCCTACAATCCAGCAATTGCACTACTAGGTATTTACCCAAAGGATACAAAATATTACTTCAAAGGCATACATGCACCCTGATGTGTATAGCAGCATTATCTATAATAGCCACATTATGGAAACAGCCCAAGTGTCCAGTGACTGAAGAATGGATAAATAAGAAGTGATATACGGATATATCTCTTGAGTGAATATATATATTCATTCATTCAATGGAATATTCCTCACACATAAAAAAGAATGAAATCTTGCCATCTGTAATGACATGGATCGAGCTAGAGAGTATGATGCTAAGTGAAATAAATCAGTCAGAGAAAGACAAATACCATATGATTTCACTCATAGTTGGAATTTAAGAAACAAAACAAATGAGCAAAGGGAGGAAAAAAGAGAGAGGGAGGCAATCAGAGAAACAGACTCTTAACTCTAGAGAACAAACTGATGGTTACCAGAGGGGAGGAGGATGGAGGGAGGAGTGAAATAGATGATGGGGACTAAGGAGTGCACTTGTCATGATGAGCCCTGGGTGTTGCATCGAATCACTATATTGTACACCTGAAACAAATATTACACTGTGTGTTAACTAACTGGAATTTAAATAAAACTTATAAAAATAAAGTATTTTCCCAAGGGGACTGAGATGTTAGCTTTGGGAAGAGTTCTTATAATTTACTAGGCAACTCTTGATTAATATGCATTACTTATCGGCTCTGGTTTGCATATCTATGAAATGGAGACTATTACACTGATATACCACAAAGAATTATAGTACAGTAAAAATCTGGTAAAATCACTGTAGATATGAGTAACACCAGAATGCTGCAATAATAGAAAAGTAGCCTGTGAATACCTTTATTTTAATGAGTCACATTCTGAATAAGACTAAAATCACCAATCAAAAGCATCCTGCCCACTAACATGCAAGGGATAGAAAGAAAAAAAAGATAGAAAAAAAATTAAAGCAATAAAAACACCAATGGCTAACATGTGGTAGGCCCTTGCTCTGATCTATGACTGATTCAAGTGTTTTGCAGGTAAAACTCATCCAGTCATCACATTCTATGACTGTTGCATACTACTTGTGTATATTATTTTGATCTCCCATTTTAAAGATGAGGCATATAAGACCCAGACTGCTTAAAAACATTCCCAGGGCACTTACAGAGGTAAGAGCAAGGAGAGATGGAACCCAACCCAAGTCCAGCTCCTGACTCTTCATTCTTGAGAATGAAATAGGTCTTCTCCACTAAACACATCACAACTATAGCAAAGGAGCCACGATGCCCTAAATGCGGCACAGAGGCTGAAGAAAACAACCGACTCCCAAGCTAAGGCATAGTCTTAAGGCGTGCCTTCCAGTCATTTTATGGTCCGAGATTTTAAGAAACCCTGCGCCCCACACGCCCACTGCCACAGTAGTAAGGCATGCGCAGACGATCAGTATATCCAGAGAGTGAGGATTTGTTGAGCTGAAAGTTAAGTCACAGAAAAGTTTGACACTAGACATGGTTCACATTTCTTAGGCAAATTCGTCTCAATTCTCCCAACAATTAAAATTACCTCGGGGACTATACAACCTCCAGGATTTGGAGATTTTTATTCCCGGTTGCATAAGAATTACACTTGAATCCACTGTGCCAGACAAAGGTCGTGTGTGGAATAGCACAAATTATTGGACATCAAATTATTACAATCTAACAAGGCCAAGCATTAAACCATCAAATAATCTCGGGGGCCTTTTACAGCCAATCTAAACAGCAAATCAAATGAGATCACAGGCTGTCTGGAAAGCAAGGCTGGCTAATCCCGACTGATTCTCATCAACCAAGTTCCTTGTGAAACTTGGGGAAAAACACATAGGTTTTTCTGCAGGCACTGAGCTCAATCTGGGTATCCCTATTTCAGATTCATGCTGCTATACTGCTGGATGAAGGCAATGCTCTTTTAAAACCATTCGGGTCATTTCTCTGATGGCACAGACTTTTTGCACTTTCTAATTCTTTCAAGTCTACTTTAAAATGCTAAATGTAATTTTCATTTAAATACCAACATAAGCTTTAGAAATATTATTGAAAGAGTAAAAATGTAAAATGAAAAGGACATTTACAAGATGAAATGCCCAAACAAAAGAAGAGAACAAAGAGATAATGAGAACAAGCAAAAGAGAAAATATACACAAGGGAGAAATTGCCATCAGCGGATATGGAAAGAGTGCGAACAGATTTCAACTCATTCTTGCATTTCTCATGAAGCTGTGGAAGGTACTCCCAAATGCTTTGTCAGTGCTGGAGAATCTGAGTCTCTATGGGAACAGAGGAAGCTTACTGCCATGTGGTATACATTCTAAGCATGAGGTTCAGCGGCAGCCTCTTTTTTCCTATTCAGAATATTGTTTGTGTTCTCAGTCCCAGTCTCTGCACTCCAGGTAACTGAGCAACAAGCCAGTACCCTTGGCTCCTTGTTTCCTCCTAACTTCTGAATTCAGATGTGTATTCCTTCCACCTGTTCATCTTTTTGCCCCCTGTAGTTTATTGGGCTGTTTCCTTTCCTGCACCATTTCTGTAAACTCTCACTGCAGTATACATATTATGTCTATTACATGATGCCACAGAAACTCAAAAGGTTACCTTGTCATTGGTGTTGGCCAAACTGCCCAGCTATTGCCAGTGATCTTTACTGCCTCATCGGAAACACACTGCCTGTATTCATCCTTTGTTCTCCTTCGCCTCTGAAGGCCGATAAACAGATCAACATCATCCACTAACTAAAGACAAATAGACCTCTTGGACTGCAAATTATTTCTGTCATCTATGCAGACATTCTAATACATCTTGCTTTTTCATTATGAGACTATTGTTGTTAATTTCTCAGCTTTATCTGGCTAGTGAGACAGGCTGGGCACATTACTTTGCAGGTATATTAGGATTCTTCAATACTTAGTTATCTTCTCATGCCTGGAAGGGTTTATTAACTAAGAGATAATGGAATGAGCATTCTACCTTTTTTTTTTTGTTTTAAAGATTTTATTTATTTATTTGACAGAGAGAGAGATCACAAGTAGGCAGAGGCAGGCAGAGAGAGAGGGGGAAGCAGGTTCCCCACTGAGCAGAGAGCCCTACGCAGGGCTCGATCCCAGGACCCTGGGATCATGACCTGAGCCGAAGGCAGAGGCTTTAACCCACTGAGCCACCCAGGCGCCCCTGAGTATTCTACCTTTTACAGTAAGGTTTCCCAAAATGGTGTCTGTGGACCACCTGTTTCAGAATCACTTCTCTGGTTATTAAAAATAATTCTTTATCAACAGAAGAATTTTTAAATAAACTGTGATACTTTCATACAATGGAAATCTACTCAGCAATAAAAATAAACAAAGACACACTTCATGGATGAATTTCACAAATGTTCTACTGAAAAAAGGTGGATGCCAAAAAGTACATATTATGTGATACATTTATACGGATTTCTGCACTAGGCAAAACTAACTTATGTTTATAGAAATCAGATCAGTGGATGCTTCTGGGAGTGGGATAGTGACTGGGAAGGGGCATGGGAAGTTTTGTTGAATAAGAGAGATGCTCTATATCTTGATATGCATTCATAAAAACTGATTGGAACAAGTAAGATTGTAGTATTTCATTGTATATAAATTGTGTCTCGAGTTTTTTAAAATGCTGTTTCTTCTGTCCTACCACCCAAGCATCTGTATTTATCAAAATAAACTTTCAGTTTCAGAATTGCTTTAGATTTACAGAAAATTTTCAAAGAAAATAGAGTCCCTCTATACCCTGTACTCAGTCTCCCACATTATCAATACTTTATATCACTAGGTACGTTTGTTATAACTACTGGACCAGTATTGATACATTATTATTAACTAAACCTCATCCTTCATTTGGATTTCATTAGTTACCCCCCTGCCCCACCGCACTTCTTCTTTTCAGGACCCCACCCAGGACATGACAATGTATTTAGTTATCATGGCTTTTTTGGCTCCTCTTGGCTATGACAGTTTCTCAAACTTCCCCTCTTTTTGATGACCTTGACAATTTTGAGGAGCACTGAGCAGGTGTTTTTGCAATACGTCCCTCAACTGGAGTTCGAGTGACACTTTTCTCATAATTAGAGTGTGGTTATGGATTTGGGGGAGGGAGATCACTGGGGTAAAGCGCCATTCTCAACACACGCTGGTTCCTACGACCAACAAGAATTACCACTTATGGCGTGATATGGTATGATCACCTGACTGAGGAACATCTATCTGCATTGTAAAGCAAGCTCTTTAGATGATTCTTATATCCACTAGTTTTCAAAGTACCATATTAAAGTTTGACATTTCTTAGACATTTCTTGACATTGAATAAATCCACCTAATCAGTTGTAAAACAACTCCCTTCCGATAGCCACTTATTGCCATCAGAAGAGATATCTGCCAATATATCTTTCATATGTCTTGTATCACTATCCCTGAAGACAGGAAGGGTGTCCTGCTTCCGACTCTTGCTTTTTCAATAGGATGATCCCTCCCTCCTTCTAAAACTGTCAGTTTCTATGAAGATAGTGCTATTCAACATGTTTACTGTCTAGTAATTCTCTTTGGCTCAGTTATTTATAGGCTTCTGAATTGTTCTCTGGAATTTCCTGGAAATTTTAGTTCTCAGATGTCTACTCTTCATAACTATCCCTCTTATATTTCTAAGTGATTTGAATTCCACACATTTATTACTTCCCATACATGGCCTCTCTGTGCCAGTGGGCTTGCCTCTATCCTGTCTCAGCCATGGTCGCACCTAAATCTTGTCATTAACAATAATTTTAACCACTCCAAAAATCCCAATTAGAATCACCCATCAAAACATCTACTCTCAAAAAAAAAAAAAAAAAAACAAAAAAAATCTACTCTCTGACCACCATTTCCCGACTGACTATCCACTCTCTTTTGAGTACTCTGACTTCAAAAGTTCTTTGCATCCATAAAAACCCCTAATCAATTGTTCCTGCTAACAGTTTATGGCCCTGGATTCCCCCTCAAGTCCTCACTTCTTTCCTTACCTTTCTAGTCCTATGGCCCACATTTTGTTCCATCCATCCCCAGATTGCCAACCTTAACCTCAGCTAGATTCAACTCTCTGCTTATCTCGCTCCTGAAATCTAGCAGTTGACAATGAATGGATGGTAGCAAACTACATAACATGCTTCCTGTGCTCACATTAATTTCATGACCACACTCTTTAAGTGGGCCTCAGTGTTGTCCTGCAAACTCTCTTCATTTCCACTTACACACCCAGTTTCTCGGGCGAGTATTTTATACCTTCTTTTCTCTCTAAAACTTTCACTACCTTCTCCTCCTAACTCAGTTTCAACTAATGAGCATGCTTCTGATTTCGTCAAGGAAGTGGAAGCAACTTAGAAGATTCCCACATGCTCCTACCACCGTATCTTCCAGCATCAATACCCATATACTCTGTCTGAATTTCAAGGTACAAATTATCCTTTTTCCTATCCAAGGCCAACCTATCCACTTAAGTACAAGATCCCATCTACTTTGGTCTACTCAAGGTCAGTGCTCTTGCTATGGTCTATTTTCTCTCTTGCATCGTTTTTCTCTATAATGGTTTATTTCTATTAGTATAAAATATATATCATCTTAAAGAATGCTTCCCCTGATTCTATATTCCTTCAAAATTTCTGCATCATTTATCTGCTCTCCTTTTAGCAACATTTTTCAGAAAGAGCTTTTGATGTCACAGTTTCTCCTTCTTCTCCTCCTATACCCTCCTGCTCCCATTCCATTCAGACTTGTATACCAGCCACTCCAAGGCTGCTCTTGGCAAGGGTGTAAAAAACCTCTGTATGATACTATCAAATGATCATTTACTTGTTATCCAATTTGACCAGTCAGAATCATATGATACAATTGATCACTGTGATTGAAACGATTTCTGTACTTGACCTTCAGAGTACCAATCTTCTTTTAATCCATACCTCACTAGCTGCTCTTTCTTAATCTCCTTTGATAATTCTTTTACATACCACTTATCTCTAAACATTGGAATATTGCAGGACTCTGGCCTCTAACCCAGGTGATCTCATTCTGTCTTGCAGATTTAAATTTGTCTTATTTTGATATATCAATTTAGATATCTAATAGGCATCTATAAAACACATCAGACCAGGTAAACAAGGAAGGAAGACCTTATTTAAGACCACTGCAATAGGGAAGAGAGATTACAAAGGAAAGAGTTGTTAAGCATTGGAGTAAGATCTGTCAATGTGATTAGGCCATCAGTTTTGATAACTGGTACTTATTGAAGTTAGGCTCCTATCTTCCCACAGAGAATATGAAATAAGGGTGCAATCCTTTTTCATGGTTACATTTCAAAGATATTTCTCCCAGGTCCTTGAGAAAGACATTTTGGGGTCGTAGAAGAATTACATCTCAAAGAAGACTTTATCTTTCAAGTTTCTAAAGTGTAAATGCTCTTTAAAAGAGATGTCTGGAGCCTACAGTGAGGAATTCCTCAATAATATGCATCCAGTTTCCAACCACTTCTTATCTTCACCATGCCACCCTAGCTCAAGTCACCAATATTACCCAGTGATTATTAAATTACTTTCCTAACACTTCCCATGGTTTCAACCTTTCCTTTCCTGCACTCTATCAATTAGACGCCAAATTTCCATTATACTCACAGTAAAATCCAAAGCCTTATGCTCTTCCTCCTGCTTTTCCCCTTATTTCAACCTTTACCTTGGCCTCCATCCCTAAGCATGCTGTGCACCAATCACGTTTGCCTCTTTGTTGTTACACATTCCAATCGTGTTCCTGTTCCAGCATTTCTGCACTTGCTTTTTTGTCTGAAATACTCTTTCTACAAATATCAACATGGTTTCTTCCTTCTTATTTCAAATGTCAAATGTTATCCCTTATTTGAATTCTTCCCTAAGTATAAAATATTACAATATAATAACCCTGCTTTTTCTTCATAGCCCTTACCACTACCTGATGTATTTGTTTATTTTCTGTCTCTCCAGCTAGAATGTGTATTCTATGAGAGCAAACTGTGTATTTTTGTTCACTATTGAAATGTACCAGGCATAGGGTAGACAGTAAGTATTTGTGGAATAAACGAATGAATTCCCTGGCCTTCCTCAATGTTTATAAATGGCTATTGACCTCCATGAAAGCACTTTACTATCTTCAGTGAATTCAGTGCCAGACTCATTATCATCCCAACTCTGGCCTCTGTCACCTTTGATGATTAAAACATCAACATATTTGCTTATCTTAGGCACACAGTTTCCACTATCTTCAGTGTCTAAAACTATTTAATAAAAAAGCTATCCTTGAATTACCTCCCAGCTCTGCAATTCTCTTCTCGGAGTATAACCACCTGCATTCTCACTTCTCCCCATCCTTTCAACCAACTGTACCTGACTCTACATTGATTAGCATTTCTAATTTCTGTGATTTCTTAACCTCACCCTGGTCTCCCAGGTGTTATTCCACTTCTTACCCTTCCTTCCCATTCAACCTCTCTCCCAGGGTGGGTCCTATAATTGGTTATTTTGATAATGTCCACATTACTGCCCCTGATTCACTCATCCTTTACCAAACCTTTAGATTTCTAATCTCTCCAATCTCTAGCATTGGGAAATCTCTAATACTTATCTCACATATTCTAATTCATTGGCTAGGTATGACTAATTCTATTGTTTTCTGCTCTATAGTCGAAACTGCCAAGTTGAGTCCTTATTTACTACTTAGTAATCATTTTTTTACATGTCATAGATTTTGTTGTCAATGTTTTCATTGCTCATGGACTCCATTGTTCACTGGGTAAAATCATTCTTTGTTTCTCTGAACATCAATCCATTTTCCTTTTCTATTACATTCAATAGGCAACTTCGTATTTCGTTTTATTAAATGTTCCTTTGATGGGAGACTTTCAAATTTTCTCCTTAGCATTAAAATTCAGTTCCCCTTTTTAAATCTCTTCCTTAACTCCAATATTCAAGGAAGGAACATATTGTTGCCTTGCTACCTTATATCTCCAAACTCTCCATTACTCACAATCCTATCCCTCCTTAACTGAAATACTCTCCCGAAATAATGTATAATACACACACACACACACACACATTACTTTTACCCAACGGATTTAACAACCATGTCTCTCTGTTCATAACTCTTCATGATACTAAAAATTTTAAGGTTGTGATTTTTTTATTTGCCTACCTTGAGTAGTTGGGAATTTTTAAGGGCAAAAATAAAGTCTAACTATCCCAAGTGTTTTCCATACTGTAAAGGTGTCATTCTATAAATATTTAATGAGTGAATGTTTATTGTTTAAGGCTTCGAAAAGAGTTTGTGGGGGGGGGGGGGAGAGAATGGTAGATGCTTTTCTTCAGAGAGTTAGATGTAATTCTCCAGAATTACCGTAAGAATAATGGCTTATTATTCCAAGTCTGTGATGATTGTGGTGGTAGCGGCATGTTATTTAATTATTAAAATTTCATATTTCATGACAATTACTTTAAACCATTCCAAAGTCTAAGACTGAGTGCTGATAAGTCTTAGACCTCACTTCCTTTGCCCTTAGTTCAGAGTCCAGTTGAATGATTAATGGAATCCTTACTCTACTTTGCATTATAGTTTTGAATGCTCTATTGAATTCCTATTGAATCCAACCTCATCCATCAGTCATGTTGCCTGGAAGTCTCAGGAAATCACTTCCAGTTGTTCTAGATTCCTCTATTTGACCTCAGAGAGATTGATTTTGAAATTGTACAATGCAACCAAATTTTCCATTCAGTATTCTTCGTTGCCATGAAGGCAAAAGAGCCTATACAAAGACAATATTTTTATTGATTTGCTGCAGTTGCATTTTTAAAACTGAAACAAAGGCCTAAATCTCATAATTTATTCTAGTGTATTTCGGCAGTTATTAGAGGCAGTTTTGGCAGTTATTAGAGGGCTCTCTATTGTTGTGAAAATATTATGGTCCTTTCCTAATCTTTGTGCTCTCATGAGTTTCAGATCTGGTAACAAAGATGGTAAAAACATCTCATTACTTTCATTTTTAAAATACTTTTTACCTAGATACATGATAGGCTTTCTACACAGCTTCCTCTACAAGAATAGTTTTAGAATGCCCCTTTAAAATGTTCTTTGATATAACTGAAGGAGTAAATTAAGTTTTTAGAGAAAAAATACCCACATCCATGTCTGTTTTCAGAAATAGATGATCTGGGGTGGAAAGAGAAGTAGAACAGAGCTGAGGAGCTCTTTTGAATTTCTCATTCTGTCACTAGGACTTCGTGAAATTAAAGAATAAAAAAAAGGCTCTTTTCTAAAGAGTTACCAAATTAAAATCTGAATCTTGTGGGCCAGGTAGTATGTAGTAGGCAAAAAAAAAAAAAAAAAAGCCTCCTAAGCAATATCTACATTCTAATTCTTAGAACCTATCAGTGTTACCTTTTATGAAAGAAAGGTCTTGGGGGCACCTGGGTGGCTCAGTTGGTTAAGCGTCCAACTCTTGATTTCAGCTCAGGTCATGATCTCAGGGTTATGAGCCCACACTCATCATGGAGCCTGCTTGGGGTTCTCTCTCTCCCTCTGCCCCTTCCCACCCCTGGCTTGTGCATGTGCACACATGCTCGAAAGAAAGAAAGAAAGAAAAACGAAAGAAAGAAAGGTCTCTACAGATCTGATTAATTACAGGATCTCAAAATGGGCAGACTGTCCTGAGTTATCTGGGGAGACCCAAATACCATCACATATATTGTTATAAAACAGGGAGTAAGATTTTACATACACTACTAACAGGTATTAGAAGTCAATGGGAGTGTCAAATCACCAAGTTTTACACCCAAAACTGATATTATACTGTATGTTAACTAACTTGAAGTAAATTAAAACTTAAAAACAAACAAAGAAACAAACAAAAAGAAGTCAATGTGAAGAAAGAGGCAGCAATTTGAGTAAGTAGCCACCAGAAGCTGGAAGAAACAAGGAATGAATTCTCCCTTAGAGTCTCCAGAGAGAGTGTGGCTCTGTTAACTTAATTTTGACCCAGTGAAACTGATTTCAGACTTGTGGGCCTCAGATCTACGAGAGGCCAAATGCCTATAGTTTTAAGCCTTGGAATTTGTGTATTTGTTACAGCAGCCATAGGAAACTAATACATTGTATAAGAATTTACCTGAGAAAGAAACTGAGGTTCTTTCAGTTTTCAGAAACTGAGGTTCAAGGAGTAATAGTATTCACATAGAATTATATAGTTAATGGAAAAACTAGAGCTAGAAACCAAGTTCCCTGATTCCCAACTTAGGAACATTTCATTTATTATATCATCACTTTTCATCATGTTTCATTTGGGCACAAATAGAGGTAGCCATGACTTTTTTCTACTGAAACTCTTAGAATTAATATTCTTGTTACACCCATTCTCCGTCACTGGCTCTCTATCCCACTTAAATGATTTTATGTTGGACAAAAATATAGGATTAATCTAGCTGCTTCCAAAGAGGTGGGAATATCTGATGTTAAAGATCCAACATATTTACCATTCTAAGACAAATAATTCTAAATAGAAGGGCTGCACACTAAGGTTTTCCCAATGTGTATAAGGTCCCTAAAAATTCATGAGTGTTCTTATTGTCCCCATCTCTCCTAACATAAAATATTAATATGTTTAATCTTTAAAAATTGAATAGCAGAAAAATGCATTTGATTTATTACTAGACCCATATCTTCTGACTCCAGGGATTCTTCCATAATATAATACTGTTAGTGATTTATTATGAATTAATCTTTTAGGACCCAAATGAATAGGAAAGTTTTCCATGGCTTCAGCAAACCATTTTGTTAGCCAAAGAAGGCTTGTATTTTCTATTAATTAAAAAGTGATTTTAAAAGTCTGTGATCCATAAATACCTATTCTTTGAAGCTCACAGCAACCTTATTCTCTTGAAACATTTTATTTTAAAAGGCAAGGATTTATGTGTGAAGCTCTTATCAGTGGCAAAGATAACACAGCCACCAATAGATAAATTAGCTGTAATGGTATTCTGAGTTTCTGTTCCGGTCATCCTGGTTGGATTAAATTCTTTCCATTTTCTATTTTTACTTAGAAGAAGTAGGAGGAAAAGCCATTAATCTCATATTAGCTTAAGGGCCACACTTCCAATACCACTTTATCTAAATATAGCTACATTCCTTCCTCTTTGAAATGTTTGTTTATAGCATCAAAAAGTGGCCATAAAATGCTAATGGCTGAATTATGAAATACAGACAAAAAGATAATTAGTTGCTTTCTAATTTAGACTTCATAATACAGACCAAATGACATGTTAAATCTATTTTAAGAAAAATTGAAGTATTGGAAAATACTATCTCCTTAGCCACCTGCATTTTTCGATTTCTACTTCAGGAAAACCTCATAAAAGAATAATCAGGGAATCCTCTTTAGGTTTGTGGTAATTAAATAGTCTCACTTAGTAGAGAAAAAATGAAGCTGTTCCTTCAATCAGTTTATGAATGAGAAAGTGAACAAGTATGTCATAAAAAATAAAGTCATTTAAGTTAGAAGTTTACATTCTATAGAAATTATAGAAATTCTTATTGAAAGCAAAATGCATCATTTTATTAACTTTTATGGCTCTAGAAGAATTTTTAAACTATTTTTTTATTAAAATTATAATGTCTATAAAAGAAAACAACAATACTAAAAGTAAAAATTCTACCCTCCAAAAAATTTGGTTAATGCCATTCCAAACCTCTTTCTGTGCATCCCTATGAATACGAATTCTGAATATGCTATGAAACAAAGATACACAGTAGTGTGAGATGGTAAACTAAGGAGATGGCATAATTTGGGTTCTTCCAAGAGCTGCCTCTGAGAAATGGTCTCAGATTCTCAGATGCAGGTAGTTTATTTGGGAGCTGATCCCAGAAGAATATGTGAGGCAGTAGAGAAAGTGACCTAGGGAAGGGAAAAGTTTAATGAAGAGCACCTTCATGAGTGGGCTACCTCTGTAGGTGATTGAAACCCATTCCTCTTAGAGAGTTTTTAAAGGACTAAAGGACTCTGTGGAACACATGTCAAAGGTGTCCCACTCCTTTATCGGGGAACTGAAGTATTTATCCACCAACAATTCTTTGGTTGAAGTTTGCCTCAGAGGCATTAAATTCTAGGCAACTTCAGGGTTCTCTGGGGCAGAGAAGCAAAAAGATGTAGGCACTCAAGTAAGAGACATGTACACAGAAACTGTCCACTGCACAGTGGCAAGTGAACTCAGAGGACAGGACTAGGAGTTAATAATACACTAATACACATTGCAGGGAATTTGTTCTAGTCAGGAAAGCTGGAGAAGGACTCCCCAGGGAGAAACATTGAAAGTAATGAAAAAAATTCATTTTTATACGAAAAACAATGGGAACCATTAAAAGGTTTTAAGTAGTGAGTTGAAATAAAAACATATGTATCTTGAAAACATTAATCTGGCAGCAGAGTAGAAATCCAATGCAAGAGGAGCCAGAGCAACTGATGATATGCCCCTTTGAAGATGACTGCGATTGTCCAGGTAGGAGATGATTAGGTTCTTGGGCTCAGAGAGTGGCATTTTTTTTTTTTTTTTTTTTTTACATTTTAAAGAAGATTTTATTTATTTATTTGCGAGAAAGACTGAGAGAGAGAGAGAGCACGAGCCGTGGGGAGAGGGAGAAGCAGCCTCCACCACCAAGGAGGGAGCCCGACGACCTGCGGCTCTGCTCTATCCCAGGACCCTGGGATCATGACCTGAGCGGAAGGCAGACTCTTATCTGACTGAGCCACCCAGGTGACCCACAGAGTGTGGCATTTTTAAACACATGGATTCTATCTCTAGACCACTCAGGTTTATATCTGTCTTTACTCCTTTCTAGCAACTTATATAAATGTCTTGTGTCAAGATTCTTTACACTGTAAAATGGGAACAATTTGAGATGCAAATTCACAGGTTTTTGAGAGAATTAAGTGGGTTAGTAAATAAAAAGTTCTCAAGAGTGCTGGCATTTAGTAAGTAGTCTATTAATTTTAGCTTATTACAAGGAGATAGACTTGGGGATGAAATGGAAAACCAACTTAAGGAAAGGCAGAACATTAGAGAAGGAATGTATAAAGGGAAAATACAATGTTATGTTCTTCTCATTTATAACTGATTTGAAAGATAACTGTTGGTTAAAGCAAAAATAGTAACAAACTTTGGGTGATGACATGGCAGGACAAATCAAATGAATGACAGCAATGTTAGTGGTTGGGAAGAAGAAATTAGAAACACTCTAAGGTAACTGCACTGCATGTGAATTGGTATAGTATTATTTGAAAGTTGACTTAGATTAAAGTGTATATTGTAAACTGTAGGACAACTTTTAAAAAGCTTTAAAAGAAGTATAACTGATACACTGAGAGAAAAGATAAAATGGAATCACTGAATTCTCATTTGGAACAACAGAAGTCATAAAAGTGACAAGGTGGGGAGAAACAAGTAACAAATACAACAAATAGAAAACAATTATAAATATTATTGATACAGTTCTATCAATAATCACTTCAAATGTGAATTGTCTAAATATATCGATGAAAAGGCAGAAATTTTCAGAGTGGATTAAAAAAAAAACAGGAATCAGGACACCTGGGTGGTACAGTCAGTTAAGCAACTGACTCTTGGTTTTGGCTCAGGTCCTGATCTCAGGGTCCTGAGATCAAACCCTGCATCAGGCTCCATGCTCAGCATGGAGTCTGCTTGAGATTCTCTCTCCCTCTCCCTTTGCCCCTATCACTCATGCTCTCTTTAAAATAAATAAACCTTTAAAAAAAAAAAGGACTCAATTATATATTGTCTGCAAGAATCCCCCATTTAAAGGCAAATTCTCAGGTAAGTTAACAGTAAAGTGATGGGGAAAGAATACTATACATATTAACACTAATCAAAACCAAGCTGAAGTAGCTGTATTAATCTCAGAGAAAGCAGACTTCAGAACAATGAGGATTATCAGGGTAAATATGGGTATCACATGATGATAAAGGTGTCACTTTTCCAAGTGCACACAGTAGACACAATAATCCTAACTTCATTTTCATCTGAGAACGTGTCAAAATACATGAGGCAATAATTGATAGCATTGCAAGTAGAAATAGACAAATCCATAATTAAAGGTACAGACGTCAAAACCTTTTTGTCAGTAATTGATATATCAAGCAGGCAGAAAATCAGTAAGGATATAGATGATCCGAACAGCACTATCGATCAACTTTATATAATTGACATTTATAGAATACTCCATCAAACAACAGCAGAATATACTTTTGTTTTAAGTGAGCATGGAATATTCACTGAAACAGACCACATTGTGGACTACAAAGCACATCTTAACAAATTTTAAAAGATGGAAATCACACAAAGTATGTTCTCGGTTGCTAATGGAATGGGAATTATAATAAAAGATACTTGGAAAAAAACCATATTGTTGGAGTCTAAACAAGATATTTCTAAATAACATGGGTCAAAGAAGAAGGCTCAGAATAAATTTTAAAAGTATTTTTAATTAAATGAAATAACAACTTATCAAATGTTGAAGGATGCAACAAAGTAGTGCTTAACATGAAATTTAAAATATTTAATGTACATGCTATAAAAGAATATATAAAAGGAAAAAATCTAAACTCTGCTTTAAAACTAGAGAGGAAAAGCAAATTAAAAATAAAGTAAAGGGATGCCTGGATGGCTCAGTTGGTTAAACAGCTGCCTTAGGCTCAGGTCATGATCCCAGGGGCCTGGGATGCAGCTCCTGCCTCTCCCTATCCCCTCTGGTTCTGCTCTCTCTCTTACTGTCTCTCTCCCTCAAGTAAATAAATGAAATATTTATAAAAATAAATAGAAGAAATTAATATTAAAAACTGGAACAGAAATAAATGGAATTGATAAAAAGCAATGAAGAAAAGCAATAAATCCCAAGACCGTTTTTTGAAAATACCAATTAAAAAAAAACCTCTAGCACAAACCAAGAAAATAAAAAGGTCACAATTTAACAATATCAGAAATTAAAGAGATGACCATTATTAAAGAAATTAATAAAAGAATATACTCAACAAATCTAAGTCCAAAAAATTTGATAACTTAGATGAAATGGACCAATTCCTTGAAAAACAAACGACTAAAACACACAAGGAGAAATAATCTAGGTAGGCCTACATCTATTAAAGATTGGATTAATAATTATTAACCTTACAAAAGAAAGCAAAGGTCCAGATAGTTTCGCTGGTAAATCCTACCAAACATTAAGGCAAAATGATACCAAATGTACAAAATCCCTTACGGAAGTAGAAGCAGGGAGAATACCTCCTAACTCATTTTATGAGGTCAGAATCATCCGAATATCAAAACCAGATAGAGACATTACAAGAAAACAAGAGACCAATATTTCTGATAAACATAGATGCAAAATTCCTCAAAAGAACATTACCAAATTGAGTCCAATAATGTATAAAGAGTTATATACCATGACTAGTCACACGAAGTTGGTTTAACATTTGAAACTCTATCAGTATAATCCCTCATATCAACAGGCTAAAGAAAAATACATGTGACCATATTAATCGATAAAGAAAAAGCACTTAATAAACCCAACACCCATTCATTAAAACAAAACACACAAACAAAAACTCTTGGAAAACTAGGAATAGAGGAGAACTTCTCAATTTCATAAAAAAACTTGTACAAAAAACCCTACAGCTAACATGATACTTCATGGTGACAGACATGCTTACCCCTTTAAGACTAGGAACAAACCAGAAGTATCTCTACTCACCATTCCTACTCAAAACTGTAATGAATATCCTAGTGTACAAAAGAGTATAACTCAATTTTTTAAAATTTAAATTTTATTTTTTTTATTGAGGTTAAATTCATGGAACATAAAACCAATCATTTTAAAGTGAATGATTCAATGAGATTTAGTACATTATAATTTTGTAACCACCACCTTATCTAGCTCCAAAACATTTCCATTACTCCAAAATAGAACCCCATACACATTAAGCAATTATTCCCCATTGACCTTCTTCCCCAACTCCAAGTCCTGCTATCCACCAATCTGATCACTGTTTATACAGATATGTCTATACTGGATAATTCATATGAGTGGAATCCCACAATACATGTTTTACAACTGAATATTATATATATATATATATACATATATATATACTGAATATTATATATATACTGAATATTATATATATACTGAATATTATATATATATACTGAATATATATATACTGAATATTATATATATATACTGAATATTATATATATATATATACACACACACACACATGGCTATATATATATGTGTGTGTGCGTATGTGTGTGTGTATATATATATATATATATATATAATAGTAATCCTATCAAGGAAAGAAATGAATTATATCTACCATGACTTTCTCTGAATACATGCTGATTCTTAATGATTATTTTCTTTTTACTGCTCAAAAACTATTCTTTTAATAATGTACCCTAGAATCTTTCTGACATAAGTCAACTCATTAGTCTGTAGTTTGTGATATATGCTGTCTTTTTCCTTTTGAGAATAAGAACTTTTGCTACCTAATGGTCATAACCAAGGAAAAGATGAAGAGAATCAAAGAATGTTTAATAAGATTTATTGCAGAAAATGAATATTTTAAAATACAATGCATAAAATTATACTGAAAAGATTTTACATGCATGATTTTGAGAAGAAGGAAGAGAATTTAAGTTCTCATCAAAACGATGAGTGAGAAAATGGTGACAAGAAAAGGATATAACAAAAAGTATAGGATTAATCCCAGAGAAGGAAAAGCCACATGTTCTGTAACACATACACACACACCCAAAGCAAAAAGGATTATTATCAAATATTGGTCAATTCTAAAAGAATGTGAGAACTTGAAGCATTTCACAGTACTCTAAGGAATGACATAGAAGTTTAAAGTATTCTCAACAAAGCCCATTACAGTTGAAGAAAGATCCAAGTTAAGAGATACATTAACACTGCCGTTCAAGACCCACTCTTGACAATTGATGGTGAAAACCGGGATGGGACATTGGGGCCAAGATGGTAGAGTAAGAGAAGGTAATTGTGATTCACTCCAATTCCCCCAGGCTACCAACTCTATTAAAACTCTAGCGTTCCCTAACATAGCACATAAGAAGGCCATGCTTACAAATCTTCATATGGATTACCTTCATTAATATTACAATAATTAAGTGCTACTCTTATACATGTTTTGTCAATAGATATATAGAAATTAAATGAGATGAACTAATTTGCTCCAACTGACACCACTAGTAGATGGTGAAAATGGCATATTAACTTCAATTCTGTTACTTCGGAGCCTAATTTTTTTTTACAGCATAATTTTTTGATGTAGTGTTCCATGATTCATTGTTTGCCTATAACACAGAGCCAAATTTCTTACCCAATAAGTTTGTGATCCAAGATCATACCTTTTGATTTTTCACTATTATTCTTCTTCAAAGTTAGATATAGTTAAATGTAGGTTTGGGGTAATTTTTTTCTGCATATACAGATGTAAAAAGTACTTATAGGTAATTCAGGGTTAGATTTAATGGAGATAAAACTGTCACACTTACCTTTTGTTCAATAGGACCATGAAATGCAGTGCCAAGGCATATACTCAGAAGCCAAAAGCTAATTCTTGTATCACTTAGGTTGAGCAGTATCTCAGGCTCATGGAGCTCTTCTTCCTATATATAAAATGATACAACATGGTTACTTTAAGACCCTGTGTTTGTGCCTTTTTCTCATCCTAAATGTAGTAGGATATAGAATACTTTGGTAATGGAAACTCTATTTCTTTCAGTCCAATTCTGAACTGAGTCAGCAAAATTATTCCAAGCCTAATACTTTTAATGCTGTGGTAGTTGCTATATTCCAGGGGGAATTTGGCTACATTGGGAGATGCTCAAATGGGGAGGTCAGAGCAGGGTAGTGTTGTTTGATATACCCAGCTGGGTAAGTTGGGGTGAGAGCTATGCCAGGGACCCAAGCAGACTATAAAAAGGAAACTGAAGCAAAGAAAGCTAGTTGGGCAAATCCAAGGCAGATCCCTCAAAGGAGATACGAGGAGAGATAGAAGCCCAAAAGAGAGCAGATGCCAAAGTCAATTCCTTCATGACGTTCTCACATAAAACTGGTTTATTGCAAAATTCCTTAGAAAAGTGACTCAACCTCATAAAAACTTCCAATGTTAGCCAATTGGAATGAAATTATGCATATATTTTGCCAGTCATCTCTTTGGGCTTAACTCATGATGATCAAGCCCTAGTGGATTTTCTTTCATTCTGATATATATTCTAAAGTTTGGATATTAAACTGAAGCTCAGAATCTCTCTCCAGACTTTGGACCTACAAAAGTGGATTGGCTCAATTTCAACAGCCATTTGTTTTTTCTGGCTAGATTTGTGGTCCAACATGTTTCCTGTTGGTCAGGAAATACCAAAAGCACAGCCTTTCCTCAGGAATTTGGCCATTTAGTTTCCAATTCTTTGCCAGAATTTAAACATGCTAAATATAAGGATGGAGGGGATGAAAAGAAAAAAAGAGAAATAGCACAAATTTTCAAAACTAGGAAAGGAACGAGTTCATTCTTTTAGAGTAATGAGTGAAGAATTTTAAAAGAAATAATCAATAAAACAAATATTTTATAAGAAATTTGTTTTAAAAAATGTATATACTTTAATCAAAGTTACCATTCTGTAAGACTGATGATTAGAAACAGTTAGTAGAGAAAAATTCCCTAAAACTGAACAGTGAAACATACCACTAGCGTTTGTTTGACATGTTGGATCAATTTTCTTGGTTCTCGTTGATGAGCAAGATGATTATTACAGGATACTTCAAAATGGGATAAACGTAATAATCAGATAAAACTGATTAAATATTACTGTCAAATTGGTACCAGTTTACGTGAGAAAAGTAAAAAGTGAAATGTTAAACATTTTCCAAGCATGTACCACATCTATTCCTATGTGTCGTCTCTACCTGGAAGAGGGTATAAGTAAAATTGTTTCTAAACGAGTATAAAAAGGGCACATTTCCAGAATAAAAATGTAGATGCCAGACAGATCTGGCAGAACCAGAAGGATAAGGAACCTGGGAATGCCTGGATAAGGTAATGGGCTTTGGTCTAGACATTGTTAAACTCGATCTGGCAGTACTGTATTTGACTTGGGACTTGGTTAAAATCCTGCAGTGGGTGGTTCTGAAAATAAAAATCCAGTTAAACCATCTGGCTCTTCAGCTATGCAAAATATAAAGCAATTTGCCTGGCTACCCTCTTTCCATCACTCCTCTGATGACTTTCTTTGCTAGATTCTATTTTTGGCATTTTTATTATTCAGAAAAAACATTTAAGCATGCTAAATCCCCCTCTACCAATTGGTAGCAAAGCTTTTCAAAGCATAATGCATGACTGTCAGTTATAAATTATCTTTTGAAAAATAAAAACACAAACATTAGACTAGATGATATTTTTCATACTTCGTTTTACTATCACATAATTTTATCTTTTGAAATGAGGTTATATAGAGATGCAATTTACTTAGTGCTCCAGTGGCTGGTTTTTGAGGTTTTGTAAGCTATTAAACCATTATCCAACCTACTCAAATAATATATCTTTTAAAATGGAAAACAGCCAATCATGAAGTGACAACAACACAGAGCAATAAAATGAATTCAGGTACAAATTCATATTTAATGGATATAAGCCTCAGTGGCTGTGGAACTGAATGCTAAATATAGTTAATTTAATTTACTAGCGATCTCCTTTAAAGCAATCCATACTTGCTCAGAAAATAAAATAAGCTATTGTGCACACTAATTTTGGAATAAACATTTTCCCTTTGTGAAGTATGTCTAGAAAAATATGCAAATAAGGTTAATCAATATATGAAACAAAAAGAAATGTGTAATTTATGGAATTAGCCTTTTTAACTTTAGTCACATTCCTCATTTTCCCTGCAAGTGTCTCATAAATATAGAAATGTCTAATATTCGCAATATTCAAAGAATTATACATCTAAGCAATAAGAGACCACTTAAAATAATCAACATGAAAAAGTTGCAAAGTATTTCAATTATTGAATGTTACTGAGGCAACGGAAAAATACATGTACCTATACACTGCCATTAAGAGAGTAAGAGTTGAAAAAAAAAAAGAGTAAGAGTAGGATATTTCTGGAGTGTTATTTGACAATAAATATTAAAATATTTTAAAATAGACTTTCTCTGACCCAAAAATTTCATGTCTAACAGTTTATTCTAAGGACATATTTGGAACAGTATACAATATTATATATATATATATATATATATGTATATATATATATATATATATATATATATATCAGCAAGAAGATAAATGCTTTATACATGTCCGGTTATACATCATGTGCATATATATTGTGTGCGTGTGTATATATTCAGGCAGCATTATTTATTTATTTTCAAAACCAGAAACAAACTAAGCATAAGTAAAATGTAAACAATGCATGATATAGCCAAAGAATGTGATGTCATGAAGTCATAACAAATTTATTTTTAATAATGTGACAATATATTGATGATTATAGAATTAAAAGAAGGATATCTATGATGTTTCTGGGAGGCATGATAACCTTTTCCAAGTGCATGTGTGTATGTGTGGAAACATGTGTAAAATGTAGGAGGGAAAAGAAGGAACAAGAACGGTAAAATGTTGAAGCTGAGTAATGAATACATTAGAGTGCATTACACTAATCTTTCTACTTTGTGTTTTGAAAATTTTCATAGCATTTTTTTAACACACAAGATTTCATACCCATTTTTAGTAGTACAATCGACCCTTGAACAACATGAGTTGGAATTGCAGGTTCCACTTATACGTGGATCTTTTACTGTACAGTACTGCAAATGTGTTTTCTTTATGATTTTCTTAGTAACATTTTCTTTGCTCTAGCTTACTTTTATCCTAAGAACACAGTGTATAATACATATTACATACAAAATACGGTTAATCAACTGCTTATCAGTTAGGCTTCCAGGCAGTCAGAAGCTCTGTGTGGATTTTCCACCATGCAGATGAGAGAGAGGAACTCTACCCCCCCCACCCCTACCTGTTGGTCAAGGGTCAGTCTTTGGGTGATGGAATTATGCACATTTTTTCTTTTTGTTTATTAGTGAATGTGTACTACTTAGTAAATATTTAAAAAGTAAAAATGAACAAAAATTAAATCTACAGGAAGACATGTTTTGCTTGTTGTTTCCTCAACCCTATGCTCCGTCCAAGTGCTGTTGACAATTCCACCTCCCCTCTCAGGCCTACTTGCTTTCCAAAGCCAAAGTCTTCCCTTGAGCTAAAGGCATACAGTGGGTTGTACTTCAGAAAACTTGGTTCAGCATCAGTCGCTTTGTTCCTGCTGAAGCCATAACACCTACTTCCAGCCTCTTGCTGTTCTGATTCTTGCTATTACCCAGAATGGACCCCTGAGTCCCAGCAATTTTCCTGGGGAGAGTTCTTTTTCTCTGTTGTTATTCTGGTTTGCATTTATGTGTACATGGGCCTACATGTCTACCTGCTTCTCCTGACCTGAGTCTTTCCGGGTCTACTCACACTGCCTCCAGCCTTCTGCTTCTCCCTAGATTCATAGCATCATTTGATTTTTCTCTTGTTAATAATCTTCACCCATTTGGTTTGGATGGCACAGTGTTCACATTTGCTCTATACCCCCATTCAAACCAATAACCTCCACGGACTACAGAGCTCTGGTGCTGCCCAAGCAGACATGACACAAATCTTAGCAGAGAAGATAAAATCAAGGTGTGTCAGTGGTGAATGATCTGGACTAGAACATTTTTGGCATTTCTATATTCTCAGAGATGAGGCATATGACTAGAGGAAAAGCTGGAGTCTGGAGCTAGACCACCTGGACTCAAATTGTGGATCTGCCGCTCGGTAGCTATGAAACCTTAGACAAATTAAGTGCCTCAATATTACCATCTGTAAAATGCGAGTAATAGTAGGTGTGAGGATTAAATGAGCAAGTATACAGAACACTGTTAGAACAGTGCTTGATACACATACTAAATTCGTATTTGTTTTTATTACTAAATCTTATATTGATTATGAACTTCTTTGAACAGGGCAATTACTAAACAAATACTTGTGGGAGAAACTTAGATAAATATTAAATAACAAAAGAACAACAAAAAACACAAAAGTTCGGTCTTGAATGAATGTGTGAATACTTTCATTCCTTTAGTAAATATTGATTGAGCTTCTGTGATGATGAAGCCACTGTGCTTAGATACTGGGCATAGGGCTGAGAAAAAGAAAAATGAAACCTCTGCCCTTATGTCACTTACACTGTAATGGAGGTTATATTTGAATTGATGAATGAACATATCAATGGCTTTGTGGATGCCAAGGAATGTGATTATTACCTTTGTTCTGAATAGGCTTTCTCTTTACCAGTAAAGCCATCTCTGGGTACATTCAAGTATTTTAGAAATTTTGCCTTTATTCTTGACCTTGAAAGGTGATTCATGACTATGTATTTATTAATCAAGTTAAAGGTTGCTTATTCATTTTATAATATTAGATCCAATTTTAATTATATAAGGTAAAGAATATATAAACATGCTTCACTTCAGCATGGCAAATAAAATAATATCAGGCTTGAAAAGATATTCATATGCACCTCACATTGCAGAGATCTTTTTGTTTGTAACTTGTATATTATTATTTACAAAAATGGAATATTAAATATTCTAGGCATATGTTCATATTATTAGCAAGTAGGGATAATCTCTACTTTTCTGATATTTGTATTAGTTAGTTCATGTTTTTTGCCTAATTGCATTTACTAATAGCTCTAAAACAATGTTGACTGCTATTGAAAACAGCATTCCTGTCTTCCTTTTTCTGGCTAATCATGTCTATCTCCCCCACTAAAAATGCTATATGCTAACAAACTGTACATAAATAGACAAAGGTCATTAAAAAAACCACAAAATGCAAACAAAATGTACATTTATAATCCGACGGCATTATCAGTGAATTACATGTGTTGCATTATTTGGATACCTTTAAAGAAAACAAAGAAAACTTAGACACAAATATATAGAGGATTAAAAGGTGTTAAGTAGAGGAGGAGCAAGATGGCAGAGGAGTAGGAGACTGAGATATCATCAGGTCCCAGAAGTTCAGCTAGATAGTTATCAAACCATTCTGAACACCTACAAACTCAATAGGAGATAGAAGAGAAGAAGAGTAGCAATTCTAGGAACAGAAAACCTACCACTCTCCGGAAGGTAGGATGTGAGGAGAAGTGAATCCAAAGCTACGGGAAGATAGACCATGGGGGGAAGGGTCGGCTCCTGGCAAACAGCAGAGCAGCAGAGCACAAAATCAGAACTTCTAGAAGTCTGCTCCACTGAAGGATGTTGCTCCAGAGGCTAAGCGAGGGCTGGAGCCCTCGTGGGGACAGTGGTCTCAGGACCTGTGGGGTCACAAAAAGACCAGGGGTGTCTGAGGGTGGCGGAGCTCCCAGGTATAGGAGCAGGGAAGCCAACGGCAGAGACGGAACCGAGCAGTGGGCTCTCAGCTCGGGATTACCTTAAAAAGTGATCTGAGGCACAGTCGGGCCACTGCTCTTTGAGCAGGGATCCCACAAGGGACAGATCCAGAGAGACCCCCTCCTTCCTCCTTTGGGAGGAGCAGCGCAGGAGCATGCTGCAGGAATCTGCTGGGTCTGGAGACTCCAAACAGGGGCATGTGCCAGAGACAGAAATGCTCAGTCATAGTCTGGGTGAGCTCAGAGTGCGGCCAGAGACCAGGGAGATGGGAGAGATTGACTGCTTTTCTCTGAGGGCGCACTGAGGAGTGGGGCCCTGAGCTCTCAGCTCCTATGGACCAGAGATTGGGAGGCCGCCATTTTCATTACCGTCCTCCAGAGCTGTACGGAAAGTGTTCAGGGAACAAAAGCTACAAGAGTGAACCCATGCAGATTACTTAGCCTGGCCCCTGGCAAGGGTGGTGCAATTCTGCCTCGGGCAAAGACATTTGAGAATCACTGCAACAGGCCCCTCCCCCAAGAGATCAGCAAGAACATCCAGCTAGGAGCAAGTTCACCAATCAGTGAGAACTGCAGAACTCCAGAGCCAGGGGAAGGCAATGCATAGAATTCATGGCTTTTTTCCCATGATCCTTTAGTCTTTCAAAGTTAAATTTTTAAAATTTTATCTTTTTCTTACACTATTTTTTATTTTTCCTCTTTCCTAGTTTAACGTTTTTAACTATTTTATCCTTTCAATACCTTTTTAAAAATCTTTTCTAATTTTTACTGTATATTGATATTTTATCCCATTGTATTTAACCTTATTTTTTGTATACATATAGGTTTTTTTTTTTTCTTTAAAATTTTGGGACATGGGGCACCTGGGTGGCTCAGTGGGTTAAAGCCTCTGCCTTCAGCTCAGGTCATGATCTCAGGGTCCTGGGTTCAAGCCCTGCATCGGGCTCCCTGCTCCACTCCACAGGGAGCCCGCTTCCCCCCCCCTCTCTTTCTGCCTGCCTCTCTGCCTACTTGGGATCTCTCTCCTCTCTGTCAAATAAATAAATAAAAATCTTAAAAAAAAAATAAAATTTTGGGACAATTTCTTCTAATAGATCAAAATATACCCTAAATCTGGCACACGGCTTTGTTCTAGTCTCAAGCCTGATCACATTCTTTCCTCTTCATTTTTTTTCAACCAACTTCTTATCTTATCAATTACTTTTTAGAACCTTTTTTAATTTTCATCTTTATAATCATATCCCATCCCTTCATCGTGTTTACCCTTATTTTTGTATAAGTTTTTCTTTCTTTAAAATTTTGGGAGGTAGTTTCTTCTAACAGACCAAAATACCCCCAAAATCAAGTGTGGGGCTCTGTTCTATTCACCAGTCTAATATATATGTGATCTAATCTAATCTAATCTAATATATAATCTAACATATATATTTTCCCCCCTTTCTTCTCCCCCTAATTTCAGGTTTCTTCTGATTTGGTTAGTGTATATTTTTTGGGGGTTGGTGCTACCGTTTTAGTATTTTGTTCTCTCATTCATCTATTCTTATCTGAATAAAATGACAAGGCAGAAAAACTCACCACAAAAAAAAAAAAAGAACAAGAGGCAGTACTGACTGCTAGGGACCTAATCAATATGTACATTAGTAATATGTCAGAACTAGAGTTCAGAATGACGATTATCAAGGTGCTAGCTGGGCTTGAAAAAAGCATGGAAGATATTAGAGAACACCTTTCTGGAGAAATAAAATCTATTTCATGAGAAATAAAAGAACTAAATTCTAACCAAGTTGAAATTAAAAAAGCTGTTAATAAGGTGCAATAAAAAATGGAGGCTCTTACTGCTAGGATAAATGAGGCAGAAGACAGAATTAGTGATATAGAAGACCAAATGATGGAGAATAAAGAAGCTGAGCAAAAGAGAGACAAACAACTACTGGACCACGAGGGGACAATTCGAGAGAGAAGTGATATCATAAGATGAAACAATATTAGAATAATTGGTATTCCAGAAGAAGAAGAAAGAGAGAGAGGGGTAGAAGGTATATTGGAGCAAATTACAGTAGAGAATTTCCCTAATTTGGCGAAGGAAACAAGATCAAAATCCAGGAGACACAGAGAACCCCCCTCAAAATCAATAAAAATAGGTCCACACCCCGGCATCTAATAGTAAAACTTAAAAGTCTCAGTGACAAGAGAAAATCCTGAAAGCAACTCAGGACAAGAGGTCTGTAACATACAATGGTATAAATATTAGATTGGCAGCAGACCTATCCACAGAGACCTGGCAGGCCAGAAAGGACTAGCATGATATATTCAGAGCACTAAATGAGGAAAATATGCAGCCAAAAATATTATATCCAGCTAGGCTGTCATTGCAAATAGGAGAGATAAAAAGCTTCCAGGACAAACATAAACTAAAAGAATTTGCAAAAACCAAACCAGCCCTACAGAAAATATTGAAAGGGGTCCTTTAAGCAAAGACAGAGCCTAAAAGTAACAGACCAGAAAGGAACAGAGACAATATACAGCAACAGTCACCTTACAGGCAATACAATGGCACTAAATTCATATCTGTCAATAGGTACCCTGAATCTAAATGGGCTAAATGCCCCAATCAAAAGACACAGGGTATCAGAATGGATTAAAAAAACAAGACCCATCAATATGCTGTCTACAAGAAACTCATTTGAGACCCAAAGACACCTCCAGATTTAAAGTGAGGGGGTGGAAAACAATTTACCATGCTAATGGACATCAAAAGAAAACAGGGGTGGCAATCTTTATATCAAATTAGATTTTAAGCCAAAGACTATAATAAGAGATGAGGAAGGACACTATATCATACTTAAAGGGACTGTCCAACAAGAAGATATAACAATTGTAAGTATCTATGCCTCTAACATGGGAGCAGCCAATTATATATAAACCAATTAATAACAATATCAAAGAAACACATCAACAATAATACAGTAATAGTAGGGGACTTTAACACCGCCCTTACTGAAATGGACAGATCATCTAAACAAAAGATCGACAAGGAAATAAAGGCTTTAAATGACACACTGGACCAGACGGACATCACAGATATATTCAGAACATTCCATCCCAAAGCAACAGAATACACATTCTTCTCTAGTGCACATGGAACATTCTCCAGAATAGATCACATCCTGGGTCACAAATCAGGTCTCAATAGGTACCAAAAGATTGGGATCATTCCCTGAATATTTTCAGACCACAATGCCATGAAACTAGAACTCAATCACAAGAGAAAAGTTGGAAAGAACTCGAATAGATGGAGGCTAAAAAGCATCCTACTAAAGAATGAATGGGCCAACCAGGAAATTAAAGAATTTAAAAAATTCATGGAAACGAATGAAAATGAAAACACAACTTTTCAAAATCTTTGGGACACAGCAAAGGTGGTCCTGAGAGGAAAGTATATAGGAATACAAGCCTTTCTCAAAAAACAAGAAAGATCTGAAGTACACGACCTAATGCTACGCCTACATGAGCTGGAGAAAGAACAGCAAAGAAAGCCTAAACCCAGTAGGAGAACAGAAATAATAAAGATCAGAGCAGAAATCAATGAAATAGAAACCAAAAGGACAGTAGAACAAATCAAGGAAACCAGGAGCTGGTTCTTTGAAGAATTAATAAGATTGATAAACCCTTGGCCAGACTTATCAAAAAGAAAAGAAAAAGGACCCAAATTAACAAAATCATGAATGAAAGAGGTGAGATCACAACCAACACCAAAGAAATACAAACAATTATAAGAACATATTATGAGCAACTATATGCCAGCAAATTAGACAATCTGGAAGAAATGGATGCATTCCTAAAGACACATAAACTACCAAAACTGAACCAGGAAGAAATAGAAAACCTGAACAGACCCATAACCAGTAAGAAGTTTGAAGCAGTCATCAAAAATCTCCCAACAAACAAGAGCCCAGGGCCAGATGGCTTTCCAGGGGAATTCTACCAAACATTTAAAGAAGAATTAATACCTATTCTCCTGAAATTGTTCCAAAAAATAGAAATGGAAGGGAAACTTCCCAACTCATTTTAGGAGGCCAGCATTACCTTCATTCCAAAACCAGACAAAGACCCCATCAAAAAGGAGAATTACAGACCAAT
>CM052887.1:44567723-44684800 GCA_028534135.1 Potos flavus
TATTCAATGGAAAAAAGACAGTCTCTTCAACAAATGGTGTTGGGAAAATTGGACAGCCACATGCAGGAGAATGAAACTGGACCATTTCCTTATACAATACACACAAATAGACTCAAAATGGATGAAAGACCTCAATGTGAGACAGGAATCCATCAAAATCCTTGAGGAGAACACAAGCAGCAACCTCTTTGACCTCAGCCGCAGCAACTTCTTCCTAGAAACATCACGAAAGGCAAGGGAAGCAAGGGCAAAAATGAACTATTGGGACTTCATCAAGATCAAAAGCTTTGGCACAGCAAAGGAAACAGTCAACAAAACCAAAAGACAACCGACAGAATGGGAGAAGATATTTGCAAATGACATATCAGATAAAGGGCTAGTATCCAAAAATCTATAACGAACTTATCAAACTCAACACCCAAAAAAACAAATCATCCAATCAAGAAATGGGCGGAAGACATGAATAGACATTTCAGCAAAGAAGACATTCAAATGGCCAACAGACACATGAAAAAGTGCTCAACATCATTCGGCATGAGGGAAATACAAATCAAAACCACAGTGAGATACACCTCACACCAGTCAGAATGGCTAAAATTAACAAGTCACAAAACGACAGGAGTTGGCAAGGATGCAGAGAAAGGGGAACCCTCTTACACTGTTGATGGGAATGCAAGCTGGTGCAGCCACTCTGGAAAACAGTATGGAGGTTCCTCAAAAAGTTGAAAATAGAGCTACCCTACCACCCAGTAATCGTATTACTGGGTATTTACCGTAAAGGTACAAATGTAGTGATCTGAAGGGGCACGTTCACCCGAATGTTTACAGCAGCAATGTCCACAATAGCCAAACTATGGAAAGAACCTAGATGTCCATCAACAGATGAATGGATAAAGAAGATGGTATATATATATAATGGAATACTATGCAGCCTTCAAAATAAGTGCAATCTTGCCATTTGCAACAACATGGATGGAACTAGAGGGTATTATGCTAAGCAAAATAAGTCAATCAGAGAAAGACAATTATCATATGATCTCTCTGATATAAAGAATTTGAGAGGCAGGGCAGGGGGTCATCGTGGGTGGGAGGGGGAAATGAAAAAAGATGGGATCAGGAGGGAGACAAACCATAAGAGACTCTTAATCTCATGAAACAAACTGAGGGTTGCTGGGGGGTGGGGGAGAGGGATAGGGTGGCTGGGTTATGGACATTGGGGAGGGTATGTGCTATGGTGAGTGCTGTGAAATGTGTAAGCCTGATGATTCACAGACCCGTATCCCTGGGGCAATAATACATTATGTGTTAATAAAAAAAAAAGGTGTTAAGTATTTCTCGTAACCAAACTGCCATGACAAAGACAAGAAAGATTGAAAAGACCTAAGTACACAAAGATAAAGACAATGAGGAAAGGAAGTTACTTTAACACAGCTTTGGAAACTAGGAAGGAGGTGGATGACTGGTGTATTAGTTTCCAATGACTGTTTTAAACAATTATGACAAACTTGATGGCTTAAAATAACACATATTTATTCTCTTACACTTCTGAAGGTCAGAAATCCAAAATGGTTTCACTAACCTAAACCAAGTTTCTGGCAGGGTTGTGCTTCCTTGGGAGGCTCTACGGTAGAGTTTTTTTCCTTGTATTTTTTTGGGTTCTAGAGATGCATTCCTTGATTCAGGACCGCACCTTCCATCTTCAAAGCTGGAAGCAAACTATCTTCAAATATGTTTCCATTATCCCAATACTGTCTTCCTCTTCTGAAGTCAAAGAATCACCCCCAGACTCCCCTAAGAATACTGGTAATTACATTTAGGGATCATCTGTACAAAACAAGATAATTTCCCCATCCCAAGATCCTTAACTGAATCACATCCGAAATGCCCCCCTATGTCATGTAAAGTTACACTCCCAAGTTCCATGGATTAGGTCTTCGATAATATTTTGAGGCTATTATTCAACCTACCACATGTGGTAGACTAAAACATCAAAACTGAAAATCACACTGTCAGTAAGGAAAGCAACAGAAGCAGGAGATTTTGTCACAGAACCACAGTAGGGAACAGTGATTAAAGCCATCAGCCAGATACCTCTACAACTGGAGGTAACTGGTGTGGTAGAAATCAGGAGAATTGGTTAGCCATGGAACATCATTAGATTCCTCGGATCACTTTCCCAAATGTTTACAGTCAGGTCACTTCCCCCGTCTAATGCAGTGGACTCAGGGACACTGCATATTGCTAAGAGCAATGACACCACATGAAAAATGAATAGTCATTATCATTGAAGCCCAGATATCTTTTCCCAATCGGCTCGAAGAATGCTTAGAGAGAGGCTGATACATCTTGGGCTGGATGATAAATGAATATTCTTTATGGAGAGGCATAGGGAGAATAGAAAAACAAAAGATACTGAGCCATGTCAATCTCCCAATGAAACAAAAGTTTAAGTACCCCACAGTAGATCACACCAATGGACAAGACCCACATACCCATTTATACCTTTGAATCAATTTTTGATGTCTATTTTTAAATCCTAATGGAAAATCATGTATAACCAGACATTTGAAGAAAGCCTCTAGCATAAAGAAAAGCATAAAGAGTCTTAGCAAAGAAGCAAAATATTTTTTTTCTTAAACTGGCACTTTAGATCTTCAGAGAGATTAGAATTATTATACTCATAAAATGAGAACATGAGGTAATTTTAAAAATGCCATGCACAGAAAAAAATTGAAATCTTGGAAGGCAAAATTATGACAGTAAAAAAGGAATGTCCAACAGAAAGTTTAAAGACAAAGATGAAGAAACCTCTCAAAAAGCAGGAAAAAAGGGAAAGACTAGAATATTATACCAGGACTTAAAACATGGAACATTTACAATTCCAGGAAAAAAAGGTGAGAAAAGGTAAAGAAAATTATCAGAGATAAATGTTAACACTTTCTCCAAGCTGAAGCAAATGAATTCTTCAAGAGGGATCAAGTCCTCAGCATAATGGTTACACAGATATACATAAAAATGTATCATTGTGAAATTTCAGAATACATGGGGCACTAGAAGTTTCCCAAGAGAAATTACAAGAGCCCACATTGCAGAATCAGAATGACATCAGACTTTTCAACAGAAATGCTACAAGCTAGAACACAGTGGAGCAATGCCTTCGAAATTCTCAGGGAAACAAACTTCCAACTAAGAATTATATACTCAGCCAAACTATTAAATTAAGTAGAATAGCCAAAGTTAAAAGTCAAAATTTTAGTAAGTATATCACCCATGCATTCTATTTCAGGAAGCTACAGGAGAATATAATCAATTAAAATGAGGAGGTTAACAAAGAAGGAAGAAAACAGGGAGCCAAGAAACAAAAGATCCATGAAAGGAAAAAAAAAAAAATAGAAAAAGTTTACTTACAAAAAAATAAATGGTAAAATTCCCCCAATTCATGATGATGAGACACCTAGGACAGTTTTCTCAACTGAGTGTGATTTGGTCTCCCAAGGGACACGTAACAATGTCTGGAGACGATTTATTATCACAGGTTGGGCAGTGGGGAGAGTGCTACTGGCATCTAGTGGATAGAGGCCAGAGATGCTGCTAAACATTGTGTACAGGGACAAACCCCTACAACAAATAATTATCCAACCCCAAATGTCAATAACACTGAGGAAGTTGAGCAATTCAGTTCTAGGCTAATAGCTGTGCAGCAGGGCGAAACAGGAACCAGTACAACTTAAACAGATTCTAGATTCATTCTGTGGTCAATTTAGAACCACTGACATCTTAGATCTAAGCCTCAGAAAGTATCTTTTAACAGATGGACAACATTATGATATAATGTGAGCAGTGTGGTTAGAGAGGCAGGCAAAAAGTACTTGACACAACTGAGCCATTTTCCTTGACTTTAATTGATATATTACTAATTTTTGGCCTAATATAAAAGATTTCTTGTGATCTTGCCACAAACTCACATTGCAACTTTACCTCCTGTCGGTCTTCTCTCCAATACAATGTGATTTTTTGAACATATAGCGATTGAATTCTCCATTCATTGCTCATACTGTTCTCTCCTCTTTAATTTCTCTAGCCACCTTCTTCTCCCAAGAGAATTCATTATCAACATCCAAAATAAGCTCCGAAAGTTAATAAAGCAGCAATCAATTAAAAATGAATAAAATGGCTCCTCAATGGCAATGCATTCTTATTCTTAAACAATGCATATTAATCATGTAAACAAATGGTTTATGTATTATTTAAGAGGATTCCAACTACTGTGATCAACAAACCCCAAAACGTGCAACAGCTCAAACATAATAGAAGTTTCTTGCTCACTCTCATAAAATCCAAATTCCAAATCAGTAGGTGCCTCCCTTCTCAGAAGTAATTTAGAGTTTCAGGCACCTTCTATTTTGTAGTTCCTCCTTCTTGGCTGCCAATTTTAATGCGCTCGTCAGCATTAAATGGGTAAATGGGTAAAAGCACGCAGAATAATATATAGGAGGTCTTTATCGTTCAGGCCTGTACATGACATACATCACTGTCACTTACTTTGCATTGGCTAAAACTCGGCTATATGGCCACACATACTGCAAGGGAAGCTGGAAAATATCCACCTGCATGCCTAAGAAGGAGAGCAAAGGGCCGGTTAATAGATAGCCAGTCTCTGCCACGGTGTGGTTCTGGAAACTTTTCTATTACTGTTCAGAAACAAAGTACCAGGAGATTTGGTTATTTGTAAGGCACATATATAATAATAAATTATCACATGGATATTGAAATCACACAGCAGAATGCCAGTGAATGGAAACATTAAGATAGAAACATTAAGGAATAAAGGAAAAGTCCCTGAATTGTAAAGAAAAAAATAAAGATCAGATGAACAGATAGTGTCGATTACACCCAAGGAGATATCTTGAAGCAACGGACTGCGGGGCCCAGTCAGCCGCTAGGCTCATCTTCTGCCTGGCTTGTGGAAACAGGCTGATCATGGAGGGGGGACAGCGCTGCCCCTGCAGCACCTGTCCTGAGACATGCATGACATCACTCCCGAGGTAACAAATCAGAAGTCTCCGAAGCTGGAAGAAGTGGGTGATGTGCTTGGTGGAGTAGCTGCCTGAGACAATGTTGACTCTACTGTAGAGTCAGGTCCTAAATGTGAACATCTTCATGCCTATTTCATGTGGTTTCGGACCCGCTCTGCAGAAGAGCTGCTGACCACCTTCTACAAATGCTGCAGTGCTCCGTGAGGATACCGCTGGAGGGACTAGGGCCACGCTCACCCATCTGTGTCAGTGTCTGTTTACCTTGTCCCCAGGGGTGGGTTTCCAACCCAAGAGTGTGAACTGTGTTTCCTGACAGTCTTTGCTGGTTTGGCAGAAAGTGAACCCTTTTAGGGTAGCTGGCCAGGAAGTCAGCAAATGCAGCCCGTCTGCCTATCAGTGGATGAGCTCATTCATGTCCGGGGAGATTTTGTGGGTGGGGAAGGGTATCCATAACTCAGCGCACCGTTTAATGTTCTGCTCATTTGTCTTTTACACGTCTTAGGTAATTGACATTCTTTCACCATCAACCTTCGTAAATATTTACCCTGTTTGCACAAAACTAATAAAGTAAAATTTTATAACTTAGTTAGAAAAAAAAAAAAGGAAAAGAAATGGTGGAGAGCAAGGAAGGAAACATTGCCATAGCCAGCAAAGAGAATGCTGCTCTTTTTCCTGTGAGTCAGGAGGAGAAGAAAAGCTCTGTTGGTTATTTAAGAAACTGGAAAGCCAATTTTGTCAAGGAAGTTAAAAAGATGCAAAGATGACTAGGAAAAAATCTGAAATGCTGAAGGGAAATTTTCTTAATACCTGAGGGATTCTTTCATATGGTGTTGAGTGGATAAGTTGAACTGTCCCCAAAATGATTGCAGGACTGGGTAGGTGAGGATTTTGTGTATGAGGATCTCATTAAGGTATTTGTGTGATCTTTTATTATGACCTTTGTGCTGGGTATTTTGCTAATTATTGAGTTCTTACAATACCACTTTGAGATGGGTGCTACTATGTTGGGTTTTTTTGCAGGAAGTCAGTCAGTTGCCACATGTCACACAGGTAGATAAGAGTTTGGGTTAAAATTGGAATCTTGGTCAGGTTACTACCAGGGTCCTTTAAACATTTACTCAAAATCACTGCTATCATTTGTTGTTGTTGTTTATCTGTTGGTCTGTTTGGTTTTTTTCTTAATCCAATCTACCAATTAATTATAGTAACATTATACTTCAATGTTGACATTTAAGTAAACATGCGATGTTTAATCTAATATAGTTTTTTTTACACTATAAAATATTTTTTGGTATTTATTAAAATAGTGATTATCAATCCAATAGCCAAAAACAAATGCAGGGCTTTGGAGATAATTTTGAAGAAGAAAAACAGGAACAATTAAATAGAGAATAAGTTAAGTGGTTTCTTGAAGTTCTTCCTGATTCTAGCAATCTATCTTTAAATTTAAGATTTTTAAGTGAAAATAGGTCTTTAAAACTTTTCTCAGAAAATTTAATTTAGAATAGTGGTCAAACACCATATAAGTTGTGAATTTTTTTTTTTTTTAAGTTGTGAATTTTTAAAACTCCACTAGAAATAGAAACTACTACCAACCTTAATTTTAAAAAGTGTCCTGAGAATTCTCATTAGGATACATATTTCATAAAATGAATTTTTATGAAGCAATTAATTTGGGAAAGTGTCACAACTGACATTTAATTGCTACTATGTACTTAGACATGTTAGCTCTTTCCTTTTACAAATCATGTTAGCAAAATGTCAGTACAAAAACATATTTAAGAAACTCTATACTCTAATTAAGAAAACTGGAATTTAAATGAGTCTCCCAAGCATCTCATATGTAGAATATGCTTTCACCTTGAGAACTACCAAAATAAGGTTATTTGAAATGCTTGGAATATATGCCTGCCATTCCCACTGTTCAGCTAACAAAGTTCCTTCATAATGGAATTTAAATGTCCCGTCAGTGAAATCTTTCCTGACTTCCCCCCCACCCGCCCCCCAAGAGAATATCAGGTAAATGCTGCCAGGACTCTGAAAAAGATTCAGAGGAAAGAGTATCATGCCTGTTTATCAGTATCTTCTGTGAACACAGATAAAAGGGATTTACTTAACTAGTTTTTGCTCATATTAGAGCATCTTTTTTTTTACGGAGAGGGTATATGTAGTCTTTGAACATAACCTATTTACTCCATACTCAGCAAGTTTTCTCTCCTTCAAAACACAAATGATTCTGCAAATGCCAGACATTTCAGGATACTCTCCTAATTTAATTGCATAAACACAAGTCAACCCTATCCAGCCTTGCTGCCTAGCCAGGCTTACAGTGCCTCTTTCCCTTTCTTCTCCAAATGGAATTTCCAACTCGATTTGCCCTATCGCTTGATGTTTCTTATATGTTTCTGCTAAAAATGTAGCTAGGTGATTATGCATTTCATCGCTTTTGCTTAATCACAGCTTAAAGGAGGCCATTTTGCCATGAAATCATTAAAAAATCATCTCCATATATATACCTGATTTTATTGAGTATACGACATCATTTAACTCTAGATTTTGATTGTGGTTAAAGAGAAATGTCTGAGATTCTGTTGTATGATAGTTCTTCCAGTGCTCAGGGTAAATACCCTTAGATTACAAATTCCTTAATAATACGAAGAACCTCTTCCTTGCTCAGAGCCTGGTGCAAAACAGACAATCAGAAGAATTCACTGCACGACCAGGTCAATAGATCAATGGCTTAATTACTAAGGCAGAGTGTTCTTTTCTTTGTAATTGTTACTAATTTGTTGCTTTTATTTAATAAAGCACAAAATTCTTTCAAATGAGATTTTCCATTTTGATTAGCCATTTTGCACATTGTAAATGAGACATAACTTTATTTCGATCACTTTCTAGTCCAAAAATCAATGTATTAATAGAAAAGCTGAACACTAATCTCAGAGAAGGGCTTACTTTTGTTTGAATTAATCAAAGGCCATGAGAATCTGACATCTTGATCCATCTGGTCAGACATAAATGTCCTTATAATGATACTCTGGAAATTACTTTTGAAATCCCATTTGGTTAGACTGCGTAATGAGAGTGGCACCAAGAGTTGCAGTCTGTATCACATCCCCATTCCCCAGAGATGGATCATCTTTTGCAGAATTTGAAAACTTAAAAATAGACTCTTGTATAGAAATTGTATTACACCGTCTTATGTCCTTTTCCAAAGACTGTATGTTGCTGAGGATATTTTGTGGAAGTCTTTTAATCTGATCTGTGTGTAATAAATTGAGACTGGAAGTGCCTTTGCAATTGCTGGGGAAAACACTGCCCACTCAACGGTTAGAACTCAAACCAGAGACCCCCCCCCCCCACTGGACAGATATTTACTTCCTTGAAACCCAGAATGATTCACTGCTATTTTCAGCTATAAAACACCAGTGGGGTAACTGGACATGAAACATTAATATATTTTGCTATTTCTAATCAGCACTTGAAACCATGTTCAAGGTGAAGGCACAGAAGGGGGGAGAGACAGAAACTGGTCCCCTTACCACCCTCCTGAGCTGTGCTGTCCGAATACTTCAGTTTACTTCCTCTGCAAATCAATTTGACACAGCTGAAGTCTGGTGCATTCACTTGCCTTTTCAATTATTTCTTTAGAACCTAAACTCAAAGATAAGCACTTTTGGAAAAAAAAAAACAAACAAAACAGCTAAACAAATCCATTGCCTGCATTACAGCAAACTCTTTCAGACAGAAAATGCAGTCAACAGAGATCATCCTACTGAGTTGCAGATGTCTAAAATGTCACTTCTACAGGATATTTCCCTGCAGGAGAGATTTTGGTTTTGCTTCCCCCGATACCTTCTTTGGCCCTAGCAGTCTACAGTCATTTTAAATCAAAGGTAATGCCTGTGCTAGAAGGGGGCAATGGTGACTCCCTCTTGTAACGGGAACATGGAGGGAGATTCATAAGCTACTCTAACAAATGGAAAGTCCAGCTAGAAGCCTCAGGCTGGAATGAATTTTACTCTCTGCTGTGTCAGCCAAAGGCTGTGTAGCTTCAGTGAGCTCTATTTTTGGAATCATAGAACCGATGCTACAAATCATCATGAGGTTATCTTACCAACTGTACTAAAATTTCCATTCCTTGTATCACTTTGGAGCCGGTTGCCCTTAAAATGTAGCAAGGATATTTGTTTGGCAAAAGCCAACAGAACTGTAGTTATTGACAATGAAACTATTTTGCAAACAAAGAATATATTGAATGTCAGGGGAATCTGGTAAAATTTTTGGTTATTCTGTTTTTTGAGTTATGATTAGGCACAAACAAGAGTTTCAATCCTGGCTGCCTGATTTGTAACCTAAGGAGTCCTCTGTTTACCATCTTTGTGTTTTAATGTCTTTATGATAAAATGGGATAGTATATCACTTTACAAGGTTACCACAAAGATGAAATGAGGCAATGCATGTAATGCATTTGCAGGCTACCTGACATACATAAAGCACTAAAAACAAAACAAAACAAAACAAACCACTAGGTCTCATCTCTTCCTCCTTTGTTGAGTAATCATGGCTCACACTCAAAAGAGCTCCTTATTGGTGAGGAGATCTCTGAAGTCATTGATCATTTTTCATGGTGCTGCTTAGTTTGTCTCTAGTGTTTTCTTCTTGGTTTTCCTACTGTACAGTTCTAGTAGATCAAAATAACACAATGGTTAGACTATTATTCTTATTTTGACATTTTGATATAGTTTCAATCAAATATTTGAAGTAATGAGAGGATCTAAATTAACCATTAAATTAACCAATAAGGGCCACCTGGGTGGCTCAGTTGGTTGAGTGTCCAAGTTTTGGTTTCAGCTCAGGTCATGATCTCAGGGTCATGAGATCGAGACTTGTATCGGGCTCTGTGCTCAGTGTGGAGTCTGCTTGAGATTCTCTCTCTCTCTCTCTCTCTCTCCCTCCCCACTCCCATTTGCATTATCTCTCTCTAAAATAAATATTTTTAAAAAATTAACCATTAATGTCTCTCAGAGTCTCTGGACTCCAGAAAACAAACTGAGGGTTACAACAGGGATGGGGTATTAAGGAGGGCACATGTTGTGATGAGCACCAGGTGTTAAATACAACTAATGAATCGTTGAACACTATATCAAAAACTACTGATGTACTATATGTTGGCTAACTGAACATAATAAAAAAAATTAACCATTAAAACACACTAGACGAAATATCAGGCTGCCAATCTAGTCCACTGTGTGTAGTATTTTGGAATTTATAAGTTATTTTATAGAAAGCTGTTTTGTCATTTGATTCTTCTAACACCAGGAGGTTATGTGGGTACTTTCCCCCTAGAATAAGTAAATTGAGAATTCCAGTGATAAAATAACTTATTTAAGAACAAACACGAAATTATAAAGACAGGACTAGAAACTCAAGTCCCCTAAATTGAAAAAAACATTTTGTGTGTTCCCTCATAGCATACAATATGTCTGTCTGTCTACCTGGGTCCCCTTGAGCAGGTCACATGATCTTTCTCTATCTCAAGGAGGAATAATTATACCTATTTTACCAAAGTATTAGAAGGATAAATGAAGATAAGTCATATGAAAAATTCTGAAAAGCACCCTATGACCTCATTCTGACACTGTGGAAGATAATATGCATTTGACATATTTTTATCATATATATAGATGATAAAGAAGAATAGGTCAGCTGTTTTCTGAAATGAAATTCTAAATGGTAGAAGAGTTTGCAGCTATATCCTCTCCTGTGAATTATGCTTGTGATTATGAAGGAAATGATAGAGATCCTAGAAAACACGTGTATCAGACATCTATTGCTACTTAACAGCTGAGTAAATCAGGGCTCTCCAAAGAAAGAGAGCCAAGATGAGATACATAGACATATTTAAGAGAAGAGAACACCAGTAGTCACTAATTTATCCAAAATCTGTAAAACCTCTATTCTCCTTTCTCCCCCTTTCTATTCCCTCCAGTGAATTGTGCAGTTACTCCATTTCTCACTTTATTTCCAGTTAGTTCAAAGTGATACTAATCAAGACATGTTCTTAACATTTTTCATGGCCTAGAATAAAAGGTAGAGCTACATACATGTTTAAAGGCATTTAAAATTCCGGCGTTTTTTCCTTAATTTTTGAGGTTGGGGATGGGGGAGTGAGGGTGAGAACTGGAAAGAATACCTACAAACATCCTCAGTACCCACCTTAGAAAGTCTGTGTTTAAACCTATGCTACATATTTTATTAGAAGGGCTACCTTGGAAATTTTACTTAACATTTCCTTATAACTATAGTTTTCTTATATGAGCAATATTTAGTTTGGTAATTAATCATGTTTTATAAACTGAATATTTATAGTGTTATACATTTACATGTATATGTATATATTTATATATACCAATTTATGTACATGTAGCAGAATATGATATACATACATAAAACATATAAATACATATAGTTTTTAGAATATAATATGTCAGGAATTTTGGAAATGTATTAAAATATAATATCTTATTACTATAAATTAACATTTTCCCAAATACAAGAGCCATTGAAAAATATAACAAATGAAAAGTTCCCCAAATTAAAAACTGCAAGGAGTGTCTTGAATGCTATATTGGGAGTGCTGGTAAATACAAGAAGCAATAGTTATGCTCCATGATCTCTTTCATGTACTTTCCTCACATAGCCCTTTCTAAATTTTCTTCTCATGAGGCAGGCTAAGAGTTTTGATCAAACATTTTATTCTGAATTTAATTATTTTTAAAAGGAGTCAACAGCTTTCATTTAGAAATTCCCTAACTCTGCTTTCCTAATGAACATTTAGATGCATGCCAAGTTAAAGTTTTTTTTTAAACCTTTTTAAAAACATTTTCCCCATAGCTCTTAAAGTGAGAAGGTTTAGGAAAATGTGATGTATTATACTCTTTACAACTCAAGAATACATATGTCCATTTGTCCAAGACTCAGAAAAAACTCTGACCTCAAATTGAACTTAGTTTGATTTCTAAAGAAATTTGGGGGGAAAATAAGAGATGATTATAGTTGGGTAGAAAATAAGACTGAGTATTGCTCAACACATTTTTTTCATAGCCCCAAGTTTCTAAATGGCTAATGTCACTGTGAACTGTTGAATTTCTCTTAATTATGCAAGTGAACTTTGAAAACTCTTGATAACAAAGAAAACTCCTGGAGAACTACTTCTGTGGGCTTTGAAGAACACAGAGCTGAAGAGAGGGCCCAGTCAGGCCAGAAGTAGAGTCTGCGAAGTAAACCCCAGCCCTGGTGGTGTATCACCCCAGGAGGATTTTTAGGCATCAAACAGAAATATATGTAAGGGAAAAAAAAAACAAGAAGTAGGTGTAAAGGAATTGAACGTTGCAGTTTAAGAGGAAAAGAAGTTCAAGTAAGGAAAGCAACGTTGTAAATGGGACAGATGAAGAAGGTATCATGAGAATTCCTTAAGTGCTGAAGACAAGTTACTGAAACCAGAGGGTGCAGAGCTGCTCTCAGGCACATCACAGGCGGAGGACAGTGAGCCTGATAATGAACCCCCAAATGAAAGAAGTCCCTTCCACGAACTTGGGGCCCTCTTATAAAGTTCCGGACAAACAATTGTTCCTGCACGACCAGGCTATCATTTAGGGAATACAGATTCTTGACATTGGAAAATGTTGCTTTTCTGTTTGGAATAGAGGGTGTTTTTTTGTTTGTTTGTTTGTGTGCCTGTTTTAGCCTTAAGTAAGCATTCAGGATCTGGATTGTATAACATATTCAGAGTTTTTAATAACTTATTGTTTCTCAGGACCTTAGTGAAGCAGAAGGGTAAATGTTCAAGGAAGTGGATGAAAATTAGTTTTTTCTGGTTGTTTTATTAAAAGACTCTAACAAATAGAAAAGTGAGACTTGAAAAGTGATCTAGCTTCCCTGTTACAGAAATCACTCTCTGAAGGTTGTCCAAAATGAGGAACCCAAAAAAGATGTGTGCTGGGCTGAATTAATGTGAATCAAATGGTAAAAAATAGACAAGAATTAGAAGGAAGGCTGAATAAGCACAGAGATTAATGTGCAAGTGGCAGATCAATTTCCTGAGAGCTCAAGGACAAAAGAAAAGGAAAAACATTTATTGAGCTTATTCTATGTACCAGGCACTCCATTAGGTATTCTAGCTATAATTTAATCGTTTTGTTGACAAACATTTCATTTGAATGTCGTATATGTGCTTTTTAAAAATAAAATTTATGTTTTTGGAACAGCTTTGGATTTTCAGAAGAGATGAGTAGTAGAGTTTCCATACATCCCACATTCAATTCCCCATACTATTAACATCTTATATTAGTTTACTTTTTTTTTTTTTTTTAGAAATATAAGCGTTTCTAAAGCCCTTAAGACTCTTAAGTCATTTATCGTTATTTGTACAGATGGGAAACTGAGGTTCAGAGAAATAATTCTGTTTCTCAAAATATGTGACCATTTTACCCACAATGCCACACAGCAACCTATCTTATTGCTGAAATCAAGTCTAAAGTGCACATCTAGTCAAAGACCTGGCTAACAAAATAACTGTCTTTGCACTTGTACTCAACTCTTACATTTATATGTAGTGCCCTTTACCGTCCCTCAAGAATTTTTATACATGATGTCATTTCATTGTTCAACAGTGTTTATAGAGTATAAGGAGAACAGGAGATCCCACAGTTGGGTCAGTTGTGACCCTGCCACAATTTGTGTCATGCAATGAGGTTTGGTTTTATTTTTACATTTTGTCTGCACAGTGAGTCAGGGTAGCACCAGTCCCAAAAGCCTAAAACATACACTGATTTTTCTTTTCTCATCCATGAATCAATTTCTTCATCACGTCTGTCAGTTACACTGCAGTAGTGTCCCTTCCACGTGAGTGCCCTGTATTAATTCACAACTACTTTTTCTTATAAAATCCAAACCAACTCCTCTTGTTCATTCGAGTAGTTCTTGATGGTTTATCCTTGTATCTACTTGTCTGCCATTATCTGTTTCATACATAATAGGAAGCGTTCCCTCAAATTTCTTTTCCTCAAGTTTCTCACTTTCATGACTTCCCCAGTTTAGGGGTGCACTCTCAAACAGTGCTTGCATACTTACCACGTTTGCCTCTTAGCCCTGTCTATCTGCACATGAAATAACATCCCACTAAGATGCAAACTGGGAATAAGACCTTAACTCTAAAATGCTTAAAAATAGCTATCCTACAATCCACGAAATGCACTACTAGGTATTTATCCAAATGATATAAATACAGTGACTTAAAGAGGCACATGCACCCTAATGTTAACAGCAGTAATGTCCACAATAGCCAAAATATGGAAAGAGCCTAGATGTCCATTGACAGATGGATGCATAAAAAAGAGATGGTATATATATATATATATATATATATATATATATATATATATATATTTGAATATTATTCATCCATTAAAAAGAATGAAATCTTGTCATTTGCAACAACAAGGGTGGAGCTAGAGGGATTAAATGAAATAAGTCAGTCAGAGAAACACATATGATCTCACTCACATGTGGAATTTAAGAAACAAAACAGATGAAGGGGAAGGGAAGGAAAAATAAAATAAGGTGAAAATTGAGAGGGAGGCAAAGAATAAGAGACATTGAACTCTAGGAAACAAACAGGGTTGCTGGGGGGGTGGGAGGGGGATGAGGTAACTGGGTGATGGGCATTAAGGAGCGCACTTGAGGTAATGAGCACTGGGTATCACATACAACTGATTAATCACTAAATTCTACCTTTGAAACTAATAAATTTTAAAAAATGTCTGTTGCCAGAACACCTGAATGGATACTACCATATCTTCACTTTCTGATGATCTTGCCTATTTTCACTCTAGTTTTTTTTTTTTTTAATCATACTTCTCTGTTCAGTCTACCTCTTATCAGCAGTTTTACATATTACCCAAAAATAAGTCTTCAGAAGGAAACTTACCTTCTACTTTATTTTGTTTTTATCAAATAGCACATGAATTTTAAAAATTCAAATAGTCCAGTGGGCTTATATTGAAAAATAGCAGTTTTCCCGTCTGCAGAGGCAACAATATTCAAGTATCTTCACTGTTTTTCTACTCTCTTAAGACTTTCAAATTTATGCCCATATATTGTTTTAATTTTCTAATTTTAAATATTATTGACTCTCTAGAATTAAAAATAAGGATTTTGCTATAATATCCTCCTTTCCAGCACAGAAAATAAATATTTAGGCCCGGGAGGGTTTCCCCAGCAGGATTCACCAAATACGCAAATCCATAAAAAACTTGAGTTTTAATATTTTTAACTCTATAATGTTCACAGGTGACCCACATGCTAGACAAGGATTCAATAAATCTTTTGTTTTTCTGAAGTTAGTAAATTACTTCCTGCTTTTGTTTTGCCTCCCAGAGGGAAAGTAGAGGAATTTTCAGACTAAGAGATACTTTGCCAGCAAATGTGCACCATGAGAAACAATATAGGAAAGTCTTTAGACTGAAAGAAAATGATGTCAACTGGAAGGAGAGAGCTCTAAAAATGAAGACTGCCAGAAAGCATAAAATATAAGTAAAAATAAATACTGTTTTAAATACCAACAATAATAATAGTAATAACAATAGTATCTTGTGGGGTTTATAAAATATGTAGAAAGAAAATGTGCAGATGAGAACTGCACCAAATGTGAAGTAGGGGGCACGTGGAGTTAAACTTCTTAGTGTTCTTGAATGTGCAACAGGTGTAAAGCACTGGCTTAAGTTTTAATGTAGGAACTAATAGTTGCATCTTCTAACATCTAGGGTAACCACTGAAAGAATAACACAATGTATACGACTAAAAAGCTAATACAAGAAATAAAATAATAAATCATGCTTAATAGGCATGCAAGGAGAAATAAGGGGGCAGAGAAGATTAGATCTTGGAGTAGAAATAGCAAAGTGTTTTTTTTAAACCCAACTATATCAAAATAATATTAAATACAAATTGACTAAACAAAATCCAATTCTATTCTATCTACTAGAGACATACTTTATTAGTGTGTCAAAGCACTAATACGGTTAGTTTCCTACTGCACCTATAACAAATTACTACAAATTTAGTGACATAAAACACAATTTATTGGACGCCTGGGTGGCTCAGTGGGTTAAAGCCTCTGCCTTCGGCTCAGGTCATGATCTCAGCGTCCTGGGATGGAGTCCCATATCAGGCTCTCTGCTCAGCAGGGAGCCTGCTTCCCCCTCTCTCTCTCTGCCTGCCTCTCTGCCTACTTGTGATCTCTCTCTCTGTCAAATAAATAAAAATCTTAAAAAAAAAAAAAAACCCAAAAAAACACAATTTATTATTTCATAATTTGCAAGCTCAAAAGTTCGAAATGGTTTCCAAAGCTAAAACCAAGGTATCAGCAGAGCTATATTCCCTCTGGAGGCTCTAGGGGACAATTCATTTCCTTGCCTTCTCCCCATGCTTCTAGAGGCTGCCTGGACTCCGTGGCTGATGGCCCTTCTATCTCTGAAACCACCACCATAGCAACTTCAAATCTTTTTGATTCTGACTCACTGCCCTCCCTATTTTTCAGGTAAGAAGCCATGTGATTATATTGGATACATCCAAACAATCCAGGATAATCTTCCCATATGAAAGTCCTTAACTAATTACATCTGAAAAGTCCCTTGACATACTCAAGTTTCCCAGATTACTCAACAGAAGACTGCATGAACGAGAAATACACTTTGTTGTGTTAACTGAGGTTTCAAGAATATTTACCAGCACAGAGTCCATTTCTCCTCATTTACTCATAAAGTAGAACACTGATATAACTTAAGGCCCAGGAATTCAATTGCTTGTTAATACACCCTAGATTCCTTACACATGTGTGCCAGCAAAAAATAGCAAAAACCTCAGATTCATATGCTGTTATATGTTGGAATTATAAGCATATGTTCTAAAACAACATTTACTGTATCTAATGGTAAAATGCAACAGTGTTTACCTCATTAAATGTAGTGAACATAATTGACTTGAAAATATCTGCAAGGAACAAAAAATTACAAAAAATGACATTGGAGATTTAAAAAGCAACAAATAAATGTTCTAAAAATAAATGCACACTAACTCAAATGAAGGCAGTGATGGAGACGTTTAGCAGCAGTTTGGACACAAAAGAAAAGAGATTTATGAACTAGTAGACGTAAAGGAAAAATGAGGCATGATGGATGAAATGAATAGGAGAATGAGGGGGAAAGTGCATAAAAGACATGGAAGGTAATCACAGATAGAAACAGTATCATGAAACTTCAGAACGCCAAGAGAAAGACAAGATATTAAAACCAACGAGGGGAAAAAAAAACAAACAAACAACTAGGACACACTGCCTTCCAAATAATGCTGTCTCTGATCTCTTTTGAGCACAATGAAAGTCAGAAGTCAGTTAAATTGTATCTTCAAGAGGCTGACAGAAATTCACACTCACCCCGGAATTCTATACCTAAATAATGTATCTTTCAAGGAGATAACACATGTAAGACATTCTCAGATGAAAGATAACAGAGCACTCACCAGCAGCCCTTCCTGTTAGAAAATGGAGGAGGGTCAGTATCGTACCTTGCAGACTGAGAAGGCACTTTGAGGCAGAAAAACAAAGAAAGCCGCTACCCCATACCCTCCACAGGGTAGCAATCGGGCTAAGTTACTGACAGGGAGGAGCCGGCCAGCAGGCGGGCTTGCAGTCCAGCTGATGCACGACCATCCTACATACCTATTCTCTGCTGAGTCCAGACTGTAATCCCCAGGTTTATCGAGTGATGGGCAAGGTGGGGGAGGTCACGGGGTTGTTATCTAAAGTGGGACCTTCTGTGCACCGGTCATCTGTACTAGTTACCTAAAGTGGAGCCTTCTGTGCACCACTTTAGGGATGGTCACAACAAGCCTTCCCGTGTTCTGGTCAGGTGCTACATTAACCTCCTCCGGGAGTAGAACACGTAGCCCCGAGGGGGTGGATGACCCCGGCATGGAAAAGCTGGAATCAGTGTTTTCAGCGCTCCCACACTTACTGGTGAAATTCTAAAGGGCATGCTATAGGTAGAAAGGAGGTGATTCCAGATAAAACTCTCTAACTGCAAGAAGCAATTAAGTGCAGAAAAGGTGGTTTAAAATGTGGGCAAAAGTAAACATTGATTGTATTAAACAAAAATAATGTAGAGTGTCAAAATTTTTGTAAGGATTTAAATCATATAGAATACGTTCCCTTACAACAATGGAACTGAGCTAAACACATTATGAAGGAATTAAAATTAAATTGGTAATTTAAAAATATACTTCTAATTAACAAAACAAATTATAATGGAAATTAGAAGGTAGAGTATCACAACTGAATGATACAAATATCATACAGTATAAGAAAACCGTTAAAAACTATTAAAGAGGATTAAAGTAATACAGGAAAAGTCATAGCCTTAAGTGCATATATTTTAAAAAACTAAGAAAGATTGAAATTAAGGAACCAAATATCCATTGAAAGATATTAGTAAAATAACGGTAGAATAAGCCAAAAATGACAAAAGAACCCTCAGAGCAGGAAATATAACCAGTAATAGCAGAAATTGATGAAATAAGTGAAAAACTAACATACAGAGTATAGAGTAACAACAAAGCCAAAGGTTGGTCCTGAAATTGGCAAACCTGAAGTGAGAGTAAGTCAAGGAAAAAAAAAAGTCACAGATAGCCAATAACAAGGTGGGGTGAATGTTAAACTGGTAAGAGGTTAAGTTAGTAGTAAACGACTTCGTATTTTTCAAATTTGTAGAAAAAATAACAAATAGTAAATCTGAATATTCCTACTACCATTAAAGAAAAAGAATCACTGGTTTAACATTTTCCCACAAAGAAAACTCCAGGACCATATGGCTTCACTGACAAGTTCTAATAAACATTCACAGAAGAAATGATTCCAATCCTACGTGAATCTTCCCAGAGAAGAAAAGAAATAATAAATAACACACTCAAATTCATTTTACGACGCTAGTAACACCTTGATATTTAAAAAAAAAAAGTAAAACAGGGAAAATTAGAGTCCAACGTTACTTTTAAACACAGTTGTATAACTCATAAGCCAACAATACAGTAATATGTAGAAAGGATATTACTATGAAAAAGTGTGTTTTATCCCAGAGGAGCATTAGTTTAACATCAAAAAATCATTAGATTGATATTAGAAAATAGTTGAATGTATTTTGCTGTAAAAATAGGTTAAAAAGGAAAAAATTAATAGGTGTTGACAAAACTGATAAAATTAAGCTCCATGTAAACAACTCTCAGAAACTAGTGTGGGAAAGAAGGAAATTTCCTTTATCAGATAAAGGATATATACAATCTCATTTAGAGCAACACTAAAATTTCCATGTTGTTGAAATGTCGAAGGCCTGCCCTTTACGACAGGGATCAAGAGAATGCCCACTATGTCCCCTGGAACACTGTATTGCAGGTGCTAGGCAGAGGGAGACGTAAATAGTAAATTAAAAAAAAACAAACCAGTGGAATATATGAGAATTGGAAATGAAATAAAACTGTCGTTATTTGTGGATTATATGATCGTGTAAAAAGAAAATCCAAATTAATCTACAACATGAATAGCCTTGATAAAAAATTAGCAAGATTGCTGAATTCAAAGATTAAAAAAACCAAAATTAATTAATATAGAAATATCTACCAGTAACACTCAGAAGATGAAATTTTGAAAAAATAACATTTATAAGAGTATCAACATATATCCTAAGAAAATAGGCCAGAGCTCTATGTAGAAAAATTATAAAACTTTATTTTAGAGAAATTAAGAAAACCTAAATAAGTGGAAAATCCATAAACCGATAAATTGAAAAACACGTTATTGTAAAAATGGCTAAATTCCACCAGGAACTTTTGTGGAATTTGACAATAATTATAAAAAATTAATTGAATTGCAAGGGTCAGTTGCATCTATGACCTTCTTGAAGAAGAGAATGAAGTGAGAAGACATGCTTTAATAGATTAATTCTTTAAAACTACTAAAAATAATCCATGATATTATTGTTGCATGTAGACAGACTTAGGAAAAAATAAAATTAATTAAAATGAAGTTTAATTTAATTTAAAAAGGTTGGAAATGAAGCTACTGCTTATGTATGGGGAGTTTACTCATGAAATAATATGGAAAACACAGGTTTTCAAAAAATCATATTGGGATAAGAATACTAAAAAATAAAACTATTTTACCTCTAGTTCACACCATGCACAAAACTAATTCCAGGTGGGTTAAAATCTTAACTATGAAAGTTAAGCTTTATAGCTTTAGAAAAGAATATAAGCAAATATCTTCATGATCTTATTAAGAGGATTTCTTAAGGAGAGCACAAAAAGTGTTACTATGGAAGGGGTAAATGAACACATTTGACAACACTAAAATTAAGAATTTCTATTCCTTAACCAAAAAAAAAAAAAAAAAAAGAATTCTACCCTAAGAATTAGAAGACAAGTCACAAAATAGGAGAAGATATGAAATTTATATCAGATGAGGGTTAGTATAAAAAATATTGCACATTAAAATAGCAATCAATTTGAAAAGGAGTATAATTTGATTTAAAAAATAAGAGCAAGATTTGAACATGCTCCTTCTACATGGAATTAATGTCATTGCCCAGGACAGTCCTAACAAATGTCATGTATCTTGGTTTAATAGTTAATAATGAATCCTTTACTCTTAAGAGCATCGTAATAGATTCACTAAATAATATGTTCACCATATCTTTCAATCTTTCTATTCTTAAGCTCATCTTTTACCCCTGAATTTGGAGGTCTCTAAAGCCTCTAATTAGGGAAGCTCACTGCGGTTATGCAGAATGAGTCTTTTATTTCTACTGGGCTTCTCTGTCTGCAGGTTTCAGCTTTTTGTTTTTTTAGTTTCCCCTTTCATAAAATGCTATCCTCTGTCTCCTTTTCTCTTCATTTTCATGAGTTTATAATAATTTATTTCTTTACCATCATCACAAAGTGGATGGAGAAGAAAAGTGATCGCACGATGCCATATTTTACCCAAAGGACTCATTTACTACTATCATTTAAATTTAAATGGTTAGTTGAAATCATATCCACTTTAGAAATCTTTCACAGTTAAACAGAAGGTGGTGATATCTTCCTGAAAAACAAGATTCTGTTCTTCATCTTGACAAATGTACTTTTCCTTTTTGCATATTTGTTCCCATATATATTTTGACCTTCCTGCTTAACTGCTTTTTATACACTGAATGGGGAATTAATGTCCATAAAACAGGACCTGTGCCACATTAACAAAATTGTTGGGATTTTGATTATGAGCCTGATGTATAAACTGAGGTCTGCTTAGTTTGTTACAGTCTCTATAGTCAGATCTGTTTTGAGATTCACAAGAATGTGCTGTTTGCATAGTCTTTTTTTCCTCCTCCTGATTTTTATTGACAATAGCATTAAAGACAGGAACCTAATTAATTTCTTAAAGCCTGCTTGTTCTTTGAGGACATCAGTCCAGAATCCAGGGACACATAATAATTTGCTGAAATTATTTTGATTGTCAACTAAATGAGGACCTGAGTCATGTTTTAATCATTTTTGGATCTCTAACACCAAAGGAGGGCTCCATAAATGTTTGTGTTTGAACAGATATTTAAAATGACTGTTTTTGGTTCCCTCACTGAACAGAAATACATGTGCCCTTTTAACTGAGGGTGATGTAATGATGCTGTTCTACTTTCCTCCCTCTGTTTTTATCACCTTGTAATAAAGGCAACCATATGAGATGACATGCCTAAAAGAAAAATGTAGTCATATCAGCATTTCACTTAGCTCTGTGCAGGGTATGTCTGTCCTAAGAAAAACTTCGTGTGAACCTATAAGCTCTTTAGAAGATGACACTTTCAAAATACTTTCTTTTTCTTGAGAAAAAAGATAGACAAATAAAACATTTCCAGCTACTAGGTACTTCACTTCTATTTTTACTGGCATAATAGAAGAATCATGAGAAAGTGTCATTGATGAGGGAAACAGATAATGGCTTTCTGTATACCGACATTATATTCTGAGATTCAAATAATTCTGAGCCTTAAATTGCAGTACCTGGGCACAAAACGAAAATACATCTGTCTTTAATAACTTCACAGCGGTGTGTATCCGTGAGAAAATTTTCTCATAGAATCTCTCTGAGGCAGGCGAGAGTAGGATGAGCATCTTTACTTGAAATCTGCTGAAATTGAGAACAAGGAAATTTAAATAACATGACTAAAATTGCTTTGCCTATGATGGGGCTGAAATTAGAATGTAGCTCTCTCGATTCAAGGTTGAACTACCCCCACTGGGCCTGAGAGGAATCCAAGTACAGTGACAGAAAATAGTTCTTGCCAACTTCACAGTTATCTCCGCCTGCTGGGTGTACAAGGAACCCAGCCCCCTTCACTGTGCTTCCCTGGGAGGGAGCTAGGACTTCAATGTACAATCTCCACTTTTCCTTGGATAATTTCTATCCCCCTAGAATGAATGCATGTCAGTGACCTATAAGGACCCTATTGGTGTGGTGCCAGGGGTAGAAGATGAGAACACGGAGTTAGTCTATGTCTAAATGGAAGTGATCAGGGGCGCCAGGGTAGCTCAGGAGGTTCAGCAACCAACTCTGGATTTCAGCTCAGATCATGATCTCAGGGTCGTGAGATAGAGCCCCGTGTCAGGGTCTGCACAAAGCGAGGAGTCTGCTTGAAATTCTCGCTCTCCTTCTCCCTCTGACCCTCCTTAACCATAGGGATTTAAAATAAAATAGTAATGAATTAGTGTTATGCTTGAAAGTTTACCACTTAGTTTTTACATACATCAATTTATGTTATATAATCTTCCAAACATTCCTATGGGGCAGGTATTGCCATTTCTAATTCCATAAATGAATTAATGGACTCAGAGAAGCTAATAACTTGCTCATGATCATCCAGCCACTAAACAGTGAAGAAAGTAAGAGTAATAGTCTTAACAGAGATCTTAAATTTGCATCTTTTATTTCCTTTACTTTTTGCAAGAGGGAAGGGCGAAGAGGGGAGTACTGGCAGCATTGTGGTTTACAGCAATGTGGGAACTTTAAACAAAACATGATAGCTGTATGTCTTGAATGCTAAGAGGAAACTGTGCTTAGTATCAAGCCAAGTTGGGTGTCACCATTACAAAAGTATAGAAAAAGAGTCATACGTACCAGCCCAGACAGACAACAGATCATCCCAGTATGTGCACATTTGGAAAGATCTTCAAAACCAATTGCTCCGATGGCTTCCACATGTAGGAGTGTTATCTAAAACTTGCTGAGTAATTACTTCATTTTTGACACTTGGCACTCCCTAATTGTATGACATGCTTCTTAAATGATGAAAATAAAGATTTCAAAGAGGAGAAAACTTGTGAGAGCACGTGAGAGAAAAGGGTTGTGGACCCATCTGGGTAAACACTGAAGGCTCCAACACACGCAGAAGAAAGAGACCATCCAAGATGCCAATGAAGCGACTGGTGTAAATCAAATAGGTGGATCTTCAATGAACACCTACAAACAAATGAATATTTACATCACAGAGGCATCATATTCAGGAACTACACTGTTAGCTATACCTGTTAGGATTAAATACTGAATTAATATCTACCATTTTTACAGGGAAAACACTGTTGCATATATCTGGGCTAAATAAGTATTGGAAGATCTTACCATTTCTATCTCCTATTTTCAAAATTTGTATATGTCTGCTCATCCTGGCCCTTGTTACACATTACATTTTTTTTCTAGTGTTTGCTTTCTCTAAATAGTAACATTTACTATATTTTAAGCTCTGGGCACTTTTTCTGGAGAGTTTTAGACAATTTCTCATTAATCATCACATAGCAAGTTATTATACTCATTTTATAGATGAGACTGAATCTCACAAAGGGTTAAGTAACTTGCTCCATAGAACAGGTGGTAAAAATCAGATTTAGGATTTCAATCCAGAATTAAAATCCTTGAAAGGGAGCCAGTATCTTTTGTGTATCTTCCATATCAGCAGTACCTACATTATCATATGTGCACTGGAATCATCTGAAAATCTTAAGAACAGTTTCCCACTTCCTACCCTCTGGAAATTCTGATTCAGTTGGTCCAGGATGGAACATCAGTCTACATTTTTCACATATCCTTCAACATGATTCTTACACAGCCAGTTGAAAGATGTGTTATTTACGGTTACCACATCAATATCTTCCATTTGGGAATAAATATATATGTTTTACATTTTGAAGTAAATTCCAGATATTGACCGGACGCTTCTTTGCATCTCATAAGATTTAAAGATTCTTTGAATGGTGGGACATGACACATGACAAAGGATAGATGAAAGGCAGAACTCTTGGTTACTTTCAGCTCCAGAAGAGATACAGGGCCACACAGGGGAATGTACAGAAAAGATGAACAGGACGCTGGAGCTGTGGGAGCAGTTTATGGATGGCAAGCGGGGTGGGTTGCTAGGTTTCCAGGGTGCCCTATGACTCGCCTAATTTGAATAATTGTGCCCAGGAGCTGTACCTAGTTGTGTGATAGCTGGCCATGGGGAGATTAAGAATGCACAAAGGGCACCTGGGTGGCTCAGTCAGTTAAGCGTCTGCCTTCAGCTCAGATCATGATCTCAGGGTCCTTGGATCGAGTCCTGCATTAGCCTCCCTGCTCAGCAGGGAGCATGCTTTTCCTTCTCCTTCTACTCATCCCTTCCCCCTCCCCCCCCATGCTCTCTCTCTCTGTGTCTCAAATAAATGAAATCTTAAAAAAAAAAAAAAAGAATGCACAGTAACCTGGAGTGTGAAAGCCAGGTAAGAAAAGTGGTTGACAGTGGAAATTTAATTGAGTGTTCAAAAAGGGAAACAAATCAATGTGTCACTCCCATTCACTAGATGGATCCAATCCCTTGCTTTTACTTACATTCTTCTAACCCATCAGCAAATCATATTGGCTCTGCCTTTTGTGAAAGAATCTAAAGAAACTGCTAAAGAATGCATGAATGCACTGTAAGCAGCATAAAGAAAGGTGGTGGGAGGGAGAAAGTACTGAGTTAGGGACCAAAATTACTGTGGTTTTATGTAGGCTGCTTGGTCGTATTATAAACTGGAACTCAGTCTCCTTTTTCCAGGACAGGGTAATTAAATTCCCAGAGGGGAATTAAACTAAAATTAAAGCTTTAAAAATAAGTAGTTCTTGGGGTGCCTGGGTGGCTCAGTCAGTTAAGCTCCCAACTCTTGATTTCAGCTCAGGTCATGATCTCAGGATATGAGATTGAGCCCCATGTTGGGCTCTGTGCTGGGCAGGAGCCTGTTTAAGATTCTCTCTTTCCCTCTCTGCCCCACTTCTCTCTCTCTCTTTAAACAAACAAAAACCCCATAAATAAATAAAAATAAAAATAAAACTTGAGCAAGATTCAGTTACCAGGTATGTTTCCTTGGGTTCTCACTACTTTCTTTTCATCTTTTTAGGGGAGGGAATTTAGGAATTCCCAGATTGTCACAAATTCCTACTGTCTTTCAGCCGCCCACTTAACTCATTAATATTTCTTATCCTAGTCCTTGAGGGTATCTGATTTTGTGATCTCTGAGTTAGAAATCACAGTGTTGCATCCCTTTTTAAGTCAAAGCATATTGTCCATGAGGACCCATAGAATAAATACTGAAAACAATTCAGTGTGTACATGATGATTTTCAAATGTCAATCCAAGCTTAAATTCATGCATAAGTTAATGCTGCTCATATCCTGCATAGCTGTTAAAGGACAAAAACATACTGAGTGTACATTATGATGAATCACTGTAAATACTTATTTTCGAAAAAATAAATAAATAAATAAATAAATAAATACTTATTTTCGAACATCATTTTTATCTGTCTTGACAGATACATGGAAGATATATAATTTGTTTCATTGCTGTTATTTTAAAATTGACGCTCTTCTAAAGAATTGAACGTTTCTTATAAACAGCCAAGAGAAGAAGTCTGTGGTAGCAAAACATCCAGATGTAAAGTGGAAAATTCAGTCACTTGATAGTTTCCTCACAGAATGCCAAACATCTGGAGGTTTGGGGAGAACTCCACAATTACCTAAATATTTCATTTCTTATCTGGATGTTTATTTTCCTATAGCTGTAATCTAATTTGGCACAATGTCAGTAAGGGGCACAGTGGGGGGGAGTGTTGGATTCTAAAGAAAAAGGTTTTTTTTTTTTCCCCAAAGAACTGTTTAAGACATTATTTTAAATTTCTTCAATGTCCTGATCTGATCAAAGGCATTTCTTAAGTTTGTCTGCATTTCACATAGTACACTCCTAAATCATGAGACTTTAAGTTTGCCTTTTTTTATATAGTAAGAAACATAGTGCAGGGAGAATTGAAGAGCTGTATCTGCATAATAAAGCCTTTCTCCTTGTTAAACTTCTGTTAATTCAGCATTAATCCAGTTACAATGGTGCATGCAGAATATGTGCATTAAAAATGCCAGGAGGAAATAAACTAAATGTAATTGTTTTTTTAGAATACATAGGATTTGGCTTTTCATCTTAAAATTTTTTGAATTTTCTGTAAAGATCAATATTATTAAAAAAAATAACAATAACAAGTTGAAGGATGCCTAGGTTGCTCAGTCGGTTAAGTCTGCCTTCGGCTCAGGTCATGATCCCAGGGTCCTGGGATGGAGCCCCATGTTGGGCTCCCTGCTCAGTGGGGAATCTGCTTCTCCCTCTGCCCCAACTCATGTTTTCTCTCTCTCTCTCTCTCTCCAGTAAATAAATAAAATATTTTTTAAAAAAGTTCATTTAGTCTTTCAGCTGAACATGAATATTTATACATTTATTTTTGAGGAAAAAAAATCCTTATCTTTTCAAGATCACATTTCAGCTTGGCTATCGCATCAACATGGTTCTTATGAAGAGTATCCTGGGAAGTGGGAGCAAGCAGGAGTCTGCTAATATTTAGAACGTATTAACTGGGGCACCTGGGTGGCTCAGTGGGTTAAGCCTCTGCCTTCAGCTCAGGTCATGATCTCAGGGTCCCAGAATCGAGCCCCGCATTGGGCTCTCTGCTCAGCAGGGAGCCTGCTTCTCCTTCTCCCCGTCTGCCTCTCTGCCTACTTGTGATCTCTCTCTGTCAAATAAATAAATAAAATCTTAAAAAAAAAAAAGAGTGCATTAATTGATATTTTACCAGGTCAACAAAGTAAGGCAGTTATTTCTCACTGATGAGGCAAGCATCTTCAGGAGCATCAGACTCTCAAAGTACTCCATGGACAAATTATCCAGGAATTTTATACTAAAAGACCTTCTGAAGAGAACTAAAGAATTGTCATGAGTAGTTCCAATGGCACAATCAGTTAGCATGCAGTACTTAAAGCAAATTCCATGAGACCAATCAAAATTGTTTATCTCTCTCATAAAAATGAATTGTAACTCTATGTTTTGGGGAATAAAGACACAATGAAAAATATTAGAAATACCTGAAAAAGGCCTACCAGAAATTCAGACACCTAGACACATAATCAGATCAAATTAACAAACATTATTGACAGAACTTTTTTTTTCTATTCTTAAGCCCAAAGCTATTAGCCATTTACTATTAAAATACTAGCAAAATAATGCCTCATTTTAAGAGAGGTTGCATATTTCCACACTCTGGGAAGAGATGTCATTTAATAAACTGCTTAATGAGTTGCAGCTTGATGGTCCTGTTGTAGTAATAAGAGTGCACCCAGCAGTAAATCAGTGAGAAAACACCAAGATCATCAGAACAGGCTACCTATAGATCCTACATCTGCTAGAGTAATCTGTAAATTCACTGTAAAATGCGGCAAATTAAGCAACTATATAACAAAGAAAAGCTATAGGAACTATGATTATATTTGGCTTGGTATTTGGTATATTATTCTACTCAGAATGCCATAATAAAATACCAGACTGGTTGGCTAAAAGAACAGAAATTTATTTTCTCACAGTTCTGGAAGCTGGAAGTCTGCACCCAGGGTGCCAGCGTGGCTGGGTTCTGGTGAGAGCTCTCTTCCTGGCTTGCAGATGGCTGCCTTCTAGCTGTGTGCTCTCATGGCCTTTCCTGTGTATAGACTTGAAGAGAGAGAGACTCATCTCTCCTCCTTTTCCTATAAGCCCATCAGTCCTATTGTTTTTTTGTTTGTTTCAATTTTTTTTTTTTTTTTGAGAGAGAGAGAGAGAGAGAAGGAGAGGGGCAGAAGGAGAAGCAGACGTCCCGCTGAGCAGGGAGCCGGACATGGGACTCGATCCCAGGACCCCAGGACCATGACCCCAGCTGAAGGCAGACGCCCAACCAACTGAGCCACCCAGGTGCTCTCGTCAGTCCTATTGGTTTCAGGCCCTACTCTTATGACGCACTTAATCATGATTACCTCTGAAGACCCCTTCTCCAAATCCAGTCACACTGGGGCTTCAGTCTTCAATATATGAACTTCGGGAGAGAGGGCAAAATTTAGTTCATAGCAGCTTGTTTGATGTGTGTGTGTGTGTGTGTGTGTGTGTGTGTGTGTGTGTGTGTGTGTGTGTGTGTGTTGGGAGTAGGAGCTTTAAGAAAGTGTTTAAAGGCCTAATATTGCTAGAATATTTATAGTAGGACTTTATAGAATATGTAAAAATGTTAAGATTTTACCTGATATTTATAAACCAATTGGTAAGGTTTGCCATTAATTAGTGAACTAATGTACCTCTATAACTCATGGTATTCATAGTACAGTTTGAGCCATATACATGCAGTCAATAGCAAACTTAGGTCCAAAACCAAAGCATGGGTCTTTTTCTTGAAGTTTCTTTTCACAGAAATTCTCTTCACTCCTGAACTTAAGTTTCTTAAAAACTTTTGAGAACATCGATGACTTTTCCTTCACCATAAACTTCAATGGGAAAGAATACATGGGTAAAAATATGAATGAGTGAATCCAACATGATTCACAGATTTCTCAAAGACAGAGGGCTTTTCTGTAGTCTTCCTTTGCAACACAGATTTTTAAAATATTATACTACGGCAAATGACAGTCTAGATGCTGGTAATGAGTTCTTTAATGTTTCAGGACAAAATATGCCTTGTCAAGCAGGCAAAAATAATTTATGTTATACTGGCAATGAACAATAAGAACTTGAAATTTTAAAATACCATTTATGGAGCACCTGAGTGGCTCAGTCAGTTAAGCCTCCAAACTCTTGGTTTCAGCTCAGGTCATGATCACAGGGTCAAGAGATTGAGTCCTGCATCAGGCTCTGTGTTTGGTGCAGAGTCTGCTTGAGATTCTCTCCCTCTCCTCACCTTCTGCACCCCCACCCCCACTCGCACACTCTCTTTCTAAAATAAAATAAATAAATCTCAAAAAAAAAAGAATAACTGTAAAGCCACAGTAATTAAGACAATGTCGTGTTAGTGTAAAAATAGACAAATAGATCAATGGAATAGCATAGAAAATCCAGAAATAGATCCACATATGCATGGGCATTTGACTTTTGACATAGAAGCCAAGACAATTCAATGGGAGGAAGAATTGTTTCAACAATGGTGGCCCTACAGCTTGATTCGGTCTCACCATAAACAAAAATTAATCAAAATTTTAACGTAAACCCTAAGTGATGCTACAGAAAAATAAAAAACTTTTGCTCTTCAAAAGACACTCTTACCAAAATGAAAAGGAAAGCTACAGAATGGGAGGAATATTTGCAAAACTGATTTTTAACTAAGAGCTTGTATCCAAAATAGGAAAATAAATTTCAAGTGTCAATAATAAGAAAATCAGCAACCCAATTCAAAAAGAGCAAAATATTTGAATAGGTATTTCAGCAAAGAAGATGTAAAGATGGCAAACAAACACGTGAAAAGACGCTTGCTAAGAAAATGCCAATTAAAACCTCAATACAGGGTCGCCTGGGTGGCTGAGTTGGTTAAGCATCCACATTTGGCTCAGGTCATGATCCTAGGGTCCTGGCATCGAGCCGATGTCAGGCTCCCTGCTTGGCAGGGAGGCTGCTTCTCCCTCTGCCCCTCCCCCCTGCTTATGTGCTCTCTCTCAAATAAATAAATAAAATCTTAAAAAAAACCCTCAATACAGTATCAGTACATACTCACCAGAGGGGCTAAAATGAAAAACTGATTATATCAAGTGTTGGTGAGACTATGGAACAACTGGAAGTCAATTTACTATCGGGGGGGGGAAGGATGTAATTTGGTATATTCACTTTAAAAAACAGTTTGGGAGTTTCCTAAAAAGTTAAATATATCCTCATTATATGACCCAGCCATATCACTCTTAGATATTTATAAGAGAGAAATTAAAATGTATGTCTATACAAAAACTTGTACAAAAACGTTCAAGGAAACTTTATTTGTATTTCCTCAAATTTGAAAACAATCAAAAGGTCCATCCACAGGTGAATAGATAAACAAATTGTGGTGTACCCATCCAATGAATTACTACTCAGCAATAAAAAGGTACAAACTACTAACGCACAAAACAAATGAAAGGTTCTTAAAATAGTTATGCCAAGTGAAAGAAGTCAGACCCCCACCTCATAAAGGGAGGATACATATATATGATTCCATTTACATAAAATTCTAGAAGATGCAAGCTGATCTAGAGTGACAGAAAGCAGACCAGTGGTTCAGTGGTGGAGAAGGAGAATTACAAAGGTCAGGAGGAAAATTGGGGGAATGGTGGATATATTCATTATCTTGATTTTGTTTTATACTATGTCGAAACTCATCAAAAATACACTTTGTAAATATGTGCAGTTTAATAGATGTCAACTATATCTCAGTGACACTGTAAACAAACAACCAAAAACCTAAGAAAAGCAAACCTACGGGGTTAGAAGTCAGGATGGTGAGCATGTGTAGTCACTGGAAGAGGGAGAGGCTTCTGGGCTTCCAGTAATGCTCTGTGTTTTGATCTGGATACTGATGGCACACATGTGTTCTCTTTCTGAAATTTAGCTGACACATATGATATGTATACTTCGCTAAATGTATGTTTTTCTTCTTTAAACATTTTACGTTAAAGTAAATATATAAAGAAAGTTCTGCCTTCTCAGTGTAGACAGGACCAACATGAAATATACCGAGTAATCTTTTAAAAAGAGAAGATGAAGTACAGATGGGAATGGAAGTAAAGAGAAATACAAGGCACAGTCCACTAATATTTAAATCATGCTTTATAGAAATGTAACAGAAAAACTTGTCTCAAACTCCTGACTTTATAGGAACTTTTATCTCACTTTATCACTGAATCTTTTTCAGAAACATCATTTTCTTTTTCATATTCCTTCCCCCTAAGATTATTTCTCAAAGTAGATTACTCGGGAGCATTTTTCAGCAGCATGTTAGGAACTATGTGATGGAAAGAGTCCCACAAGCAAAAGCATTTGGGAACGTTGTGCTCTGCCAAGTTAAATTGTTTTCCTTCTTGTAGTATTTATAGGTAAGCTTTGACCATGTTAAAATGTGCCATGAATCCCATACAAGGCATATGCAATGCTTTGCAAACTTTTATGTCCATAGACCATCCTTTTTCAAACAGCATTCTAAAGGACTAATATTTCAAGGAAAATACACTGCAATTCTAGAAATGCAATGCGAACTGTGGTTGTTTACTACTATAGTTAAAATATGTGCTGCCAAATTAGACTATCTGTGTTTGAATCCTGCCTTTGCTACTTTTTCTCTGTGTGACCTCGAATGCTGAACTTACCTCTCTAAATAAGATGTTAAAAGAAACGTGGTTGTTGTGAGGATAAAATGACTAACAATATGCAAAGCATTCAGAACAGTGCCTGAAACACAGTAAGTGTTCAAAAGAGCTAACTATTCATATTACAAACAAACATTGCCTAAGCAAGAACCACAAGGTAGAGATCATGTTCCATTATTGGTCTTGCCTGGAATTCAGGGTCCATCTTACTGCTCATCCATCCATCAAAATCTGGCAATAGAATTAGATGAGATGTAAATATTCTAACCTTATTGTGTTTATTTCTCAAAATATATGTGTATGAGATCATCACCTTGTACATCTTAAACTTACACAACGTTGTGCATCACTTATATCTCAATAAAGCTGGAAGAGAAACAGAACAATTACTATGTGAGTCAGTCATCATAGAGACTGAGTGACCTGATATAAATAGAGGGTCCAGTCTTAAAACTCTAAAGCACAAAGAATTACATGAGAATGTATAATCATAGCCAGCATGCATGGTTAGATTACCTGTTCCTTGAGGGTAGAGACCACATCTGACCATCATCCTCCTTTTCAAAGACTAGAGTTGAGCTTAATCAGTCTACCCACCTAAGGAACTCTGGGATCCAGAAGTCTTATTAGCATTTGGAATCAGACACTTTGGTATAATTGTGAAAAGGATTTTAAGCCAAGATGGCCAACTCCCTAGATCAACAAGACAAATATGTGCCAACAAAAGATGGTAGACGACTGCTTTTAAGAGGATCTCATTAAGGTGATGTATATGGAGTCCTTAAATCAGGATTCCATTCATGAGAGCTTCACGTTAGAAGACAGTTGAAATCAAAAAGGATGAGGAGACTAGGGACATTAAAACCATGTTAGCAAAAGTGAAGATTGGAGTCAAATGCTTCTCTGGTTTTACTTTAACCCACTGAGCCACCCAGGTTCCCCTCTGGTTTTACTTTAATGCTTGATTTTCCTGAGGTTGATAGGATAGGAGAATAAGGGTTATATATTTATCCACCGAAGTGCCTGGACGTACTTGCACATAGTAGGTGTTAATGAATATGTTCTTTTGAGCATAGAGTGTCATTAGGAAGCATGGTGACAGCTGTAGATCTGACACTCCACTCTCCCGCTCCAGCTGTGGAAAAGGAAGAAAACTGGCAAGGAAACAAGAAATGGTAAATGCATAAAGCAGAGAGAAAGGAAGAATTTTCGATTAGGCAAAGCAGAGTTAACTCACAACAAGAAACGTGCTTCCTATCGCCAAGGACTGAGGCACCGGAGAAGATAAACAGTATTCCCACTCCAGGACTTCTGCAAGGGTTAATTTGTGTGAGGAAAGTGCTCTGAAACCAAGGGTATGAAAACTACTTCCAGGCAAAGTCTCAGCATGGCTTCTGGCTGCATTGTGCGGCTGCTATTTTTAGTCCGCATTCATGCTGCTCCTGGTCAGAGTAGGGGACATCTGCAGAGAGGCGAATGAATTGCTTGCAGCAAGACCAGTTTTGATGAGTAATTACTTGTGTTATAATGTGCAGTCAGGGCCAGCTCTATTCCAAGGACTGAAAAGTAAGGCTCCTAGGAAATCATCCTGGGCAGGGTCTGTGCTGGCTGTGAGGGCTTCCAGCACTGATGATACTTGGCAGTCCTGCCAGGATGATCAAGAGCTAATGGATTTGTGTGATCCCTAATAAAGGTTGGCACCGCGGCTGATGGTAGACGATACAGTTACATTTTCAAAGCCCTTTATAATCATTAATTATTTTTTGTCCCAATATTCCAGGGAAGTAAGTAAAAAACACTTTCCCTTTTAATTCTAATGTTACCTTTTTTTTAAGAGAAAGAGAGAGAGTACAAGGAGGGGAGGGGCAGAGGGAGAGAGAGAATCTCAAGCAGACTCCACACTGAGCCTAGAGCCTGATGCTGGGCTGGATCCCAGGACCCTGAGATCATGACCTGAGTCAAAATCAAGAGTCAGATGCTTAAATGACTGAAACATTGAGGCACCCCCAGTGTTATCTTTTTGACTTTGTATTTCTAAACCCTAGACTTTCTACTAAGTATAAAAACTCTCGCACAAATGTTATGTTTCAAGAGTTGGAGTAACATTTTCTTGTTTTTATGTACTTACAACTTTTCCAGGTTTCTTTCTCTACTTTTCTATAACCCCGTGCTGCCAGCACTTGACCAGCCCTACCTATACTTGAGATAAATATATATATATATATATATATATATATATATATATATATATATATATATATGTTGGTGGGATGTTGCTTGGGATTTTTTATTTTTCTTTCTAATCTTTTTGTAGTATGCAAAAGGTTGTAATGCATACCCCCATGCTATTACATTTAAGTATACCTCTGATCCTTCCTTAATATGCATTTCAAAGAGTGAAGTTATTGTGGCAAAGATATAGACATTTTTATTTGTGATACATACTGTCAAATTTCTGTTAGGATCATGTCTCACTCAAATTTAATTCTATTCCCATGATATGTAATTAAAATAATTTCACTTTATTATTTGTCTTAAGCTTTACTTTTGGTGAGAGAGATGGATACGATGAGGCTTTAAATATTTTTTATATAGTGAACTTTATAAACATTTTTCACAATAATTTTTTCTTGTGCTTTCATTATTCTCTTTTCTAACTCTCTGCCTTGGGCTTACAAATGGGATGTTACACAACCAAAATTTAAAACGTGTACCATTACCTGGGGACCATGCACAAGCAGAGACTGTCAGTGAAAGCCTGAAGTACAATGACTAAATTATTATTCAAGGCTAGAAAAAAGAGGATCCAAGTTATTTTGGCAGGACAATGAGTGAGTGTCATCTGCAATAACATGAAAGATAGAAAGGGTACTTAAGGAACTGATTATTTTGGCTAAAAGTTTTCCAGTCCAGAGTGTTGGAAGGGCTTCTTCTAGATGCCTGTGATAAAATAGGGAGGAGCAAAATACATTAAAACGTGAGTCTGGGGGTTGAGGGTGGGGGACTCTCCAATTCTCAAGTTGAATTTAGAGAAAATATAAAGTATCCAGAAGTTTTCTGGTTTTATACATAAAACTGTTTCTCTCCAGACAGCAAAAGACTCAAAGTAAGAAATGGCTTCAAGGCAAAGATCAAAGCAAGAGCATTGCCAGTAAAACCTGGTCTCAGAATAAAGTTCCTAATGTGTGACTAAAACTCTTGTTGAGACCCCAGAAATATGTAAGGTGCCTCACAGACCCTCTCGACTACTCAGTTAGACTTCTAAAAATCCTAAGAGTGCTGTCCCACAATCTTTGATTCTCCACGTAGGGTAGAGAGAGGCCTCTTTCAAAGAAATGGTGGGGGGGGGGGGGGGATTCAGTCAGTTAAGCAACTGCCTTTGGCTCGGATCCCAGGGTCCTGGGATCAAGTCCCGAATTGGGCTCCCTGTTCAGCAGGGAGCTTCTCCCTCTCCCTCTGCCTGCTGCTCCCCATGCTTGTGGTCCCTCTGTCAAATAAATAAATAATATAAAATATAAATATATAATATAAAATAATAAATATAAATAATATTTAATAAATATAATAAAATATAAATAAATAAATAAATAAATAAATAAATAAATAAAATATTTTAAAAACAAATAAACAAAGAATTGGGTATAACTTCTGTCTCATGGATTTAACTCCAATGAGATTCATAGAAAACTCTTTACGTTTGCAAAGAGTAACATCAGCAGAAGCACTGTGGGCCTGAACTGAAAGGGTAGAGACAGCTCAAAATTAAAACACATCATGGAGAACATGATGTGTTTTAACCTTAGAGGGTAAGAAACAGCTCCCTACTTAGCTGCAAACATATATCATTTCTTACACAGAAGAAAGAATAATTTAGACAGTTAAGTCTCAAGAGCATACCTAAACACTTTAGAGGCATGACCAAGTAGGAGGACTAGGCCCTCACAAAGGGCCTGACAGAATGTCCCCACCTGTATCTCAGGATTGTTACAGCACATTGACTGCTATCCATGCATTTATCTGTAAAGATATCTAGACAGATACATACATAGGATCCACAATGATACTTGAAGTTATGAATATATTTTCATAATAATACTATTAGCAAATCAAGTAATTAGCATAGGCAAAATAACCTCTTAATGTCACTTAATTCACCTGTAAAATGAGACAGTATTTTTGATTTAGTGATAAGCAAGCACTATCCCATCATGCACAGGCTACAGATGCTCTGCTCAACTTAATAATAAATATGACCTGGAATCTCATTTCAGGTTAGGAAGATTAGAAAGCTACCTGCATGTGGCCATTGGACAAAAGTGTCTGGAAATTAACATTTTACTGAGTAAAGCATGACAAATTTTCACAGCTACTCTTCTATGCAGTAAAGTAGATTACCCATGGTTTAAGAATATATAAATCCTCTACTATTACGATCCTGGCACCAAGGAACTCAATAAACTTCATTTGGGAAAGCCCTTTGAAAGAAAGAAAGAGAGAGAGAGAGAGAAAGAGAGAAAGAGAGAAAGAGAGAAAGAGAGAAAGAAAGAAAAAGAAAAGAGAGAAGAAAGAGAAGAAAGAAAGAAAGAAAAAAAGAAAGAAAAGAAAGAAAAAAGAAAGAAAAAGAAAAGAAAGAAAAGAAAGAAAGAAAAAAGAAAGAAATAGAAAAGAAAGAAAAGAAAGAAAGAAAGAAAAGAAAAGAACAGAAAAGAAAAAAGAAAAGAAAAGAAAAGCCACTGGGGCACCTGGGTAGCTCAGTTGGTTAGGCACTGGACTCTTGATTTTGGCTCAGGTCACGATCTCAGCGTGGTGGGATCAAGCCCGAGTCAGGCTTTGCACTGAGAGTGAAGCCTGCTTAAAATTCTCTCTCTCTCCCTCCGCCTCTCTCCCTGCTCCCTCTAGCTCTCAAAAAAAAAAAAAAAAGTTACTAATTAAGTCACCATGGTCTAGACAATTTCCAGCATTCCTTCTGTTCTACTATAGAATGGCAATTGATTACACTTTTCCTTTCCCTTGTCTCTGACAGATGTAACTAACTGACCATAGTACTATTTTCTACTGCTCCAGATAGATCCTTATGATCTTTTTCAACACAGCATGCCAGGCAGTTTTTGCTTGCCAATCTGAGTTGTCATATAATTGACATTTATTTACCATTATTTTTTATGATGTGTATGTTCTCTGATCTCTGTGATCCACATAACTTAATACCCCAGATAGCGGACAAGCTATGGATAAACTCTGAAATCTCACTCCACTATTGTGAGAGACAACAAAGCATAGTTTTGAAGACCATAATCCCTGGAGCAGACTGGTTGAGTTTTTATCATAATTCCACTACTTAGTAGCTGTGCGACCTTGGGCAATTACCTAGCCTCTTTGTACCTCAGATTCCTTATCTATAAATTAGAGATAATAACATTGCTTCATAGAGTACTTATATTTTCTGAGAAAATATATGATGAAGATTTAGAAAATATGTGTAAAGTACTTAAAATAATGACTGGTACCAAGTCATGCACCAATATGTTAGATGTTATTATGTCATCATTATTTTCATTATTGTTATCATTATTACTCCTACACCCATAAGTCTGGCTAATTACCTTATTCTATGTTTGTGGGTTAGATGAGATTTGTGCGCCATACATGTGAACATTTAACTAATCACACATATGCAATTTAACACTTCACATGCTAGCATTTAAAAATAATTTTTATTGAAATAGAATGTTTAGAAAAATCTAAAATATACTACATATTTTGCTATCTTGTGAACAAGGTATGCCAAACATTATTTCAACATTTTTTTAATATCAAAGTCAACAATTAGTGTGCTATAATTGTAAGATGTTTTTTTTATTAACATATAATGTATTATTTGCCCCAGGGGTGTAAAATGTTTTAATGAATATTTAGCTTGCCTTTTCACTAAATGACCCACAGGACATAGCAGCATTTCATTTTCTTTGTGCATTTGGTGTTGACTCAGTGAGTCTCTCAAGTTCAAGGGCTGGCAAGGTTTGTAGAACTATTATTTCAGTTCTATTATAGCTATTTTTTCCTTATCTCCTTCTTCTTACCACTTTCTTTCATTGTCACTGGTTCTCTCCCTGTTTTTAATCTCCCCTGCCTCTAATTTTCTATTTAACCGTTCTCAACTCTTGCTCTACTTTCTTACATTTCTTGACATTCAGTGAAATGAAGCTCAGCATTGTTCCTTCCCTTCAGGTGAGACTTGCAAATCAGACAATAGGAATTACTGTAGCTCACTTACTTTCCACTTTCCTCACAGACAGATGAATCTTTACTTGTGCACCTCTTGATTCATTTCAAGGTGTGGATTTTGCCCAAAATTCCATCTCCCAGCAAATTAGCCATGTTATTTATAATACGTAACGTAAGTTGTAACTGAAGAATAAACTTAGGTTAAGGTTTAAAAAAATACAGTGCTGTTCACCACAGAGAAACTTATGAAAGGAGTTTCCACTTTGGATTCTATTCAAAAGTGTTTAATATGGACATGCCAAAGTAAGCCCCTCTTTTAATAGCAATATAAGTACTCTTAGGAGAAGCATAGGCCATATCCCACTGTTGTAGTATAATAGTTCTCAAAGCATGTTCTTAGGGTCCTATAGACATGTAAATTATCAGGCCCCACCCCAACTTTCGGACTGGGGGTGAGGCCCAGTCATCTCTGTTTTGACAAGCTTTTCAGATAACCTTGACCCACACCTAAGTTTAAGAATTGTTATTCTGATGTATGAGCAAATTTATCAGTTAGGGTCCCACTTGTATCTTGCCATCAGGTTTAATTATTTTCTTGTCTGAACTACAATTTATTATAGACTATAACACTCACCATCTCTAAGAACACAAGTTTTATGGATCCTTTTTTTTTTTCAGCCTTCTTCTCAAAGATCCGGATTCACCCGATAATGTCACATAGTAGGGGGCTGTCATCAAGAAACTGGGTCTCACGATAATGAATTTTTCTAGCTCTTAATAAAACTAGAGCAAACAGTTGAGAACTACCAATAAAAGGGATAAAAATGGAGTTCTGAATAAATAATGTGAGGATGAGCCTTCCAATTAGAATTACTTTTCTTTATATGTGGTTCAGTACAGTCATTTGGGATGCTGTGGTTACTTTTTATCCAGTTTGCACGGTTGGAGAGATGAAACAGACATGTCACTGCAGCAACAGCCTGTCACCTACATAGGGCTTCTTCACCAGCTGTGTCACCTTGGTGGAGCACCCAGCTTCTAATTTCCAGTGCTGCGGTATAAGGAGTAGGAATGTGTCTGTGTTCCTAGGGTTTATCAGTCTCCTGAAGATTGGTTCACTGTTCACGAGAACTCACATTAAAGAGAATGGCACATTATTAATTGATAATAGAAGAGATTTCTGTGTTCAGTCACTACAATACTCAAGGCTGCCCTACATAGTGCACTCTCTGGCAGCAGATCTCTTAGAAACCAAAATAGTAATCAAAAAGCCACCTTCTCCTCTTCCTTAGGTAGACTGATACTTAAGCAACTTCTGTTCTTGGCTAACTCATGAGGTTTGTGTTGATTTTACTAATTTACCTCTCAGAGAGAGGTGTGCATCCAAAATCCTTAGGATATCTCATTTAAAAATAATTACTATGGGAAAGCGTATGCTAGCTTGTAAAATCTCAGTGACCATGTTAGCAATGACAATGTGGGATAAAAATGCCCTATTTCTTACTTTTCAAAATAAGTCTGGGTCAGGAATAGTTCTGAATAAAATGAGCTCTTTTAACAAACTTACTTTGTCAAATGAATGCTGTTTTGCTTTTGTTTTTAATAAATAAGTCTAGGAACTCACAGTGTATAAAATACTACAGCAGAGCATAATGAATACATGTTATTAAGTATCATTTTACACAAATTATATGAGTGACATAAAATAACTCTATTTGCCTTGTGCATTGGAATTAGTATAAAAGTAGCTACATTTGTTGGTTTGTCATTTAATAGAGATGCACACTTTATACTTTCTCTTTAACGGACAAGTTAGTTACGGAAATGTCTGAATTTTATTTATTTATAAAAATTTTTTATGGTTACAAAATTAACTTTATTAATGTTCTTTTTATTTTTATGTGTATTTAAATTTCTGTCTGAAGTCTTTTGTTTAGAGACTAAGGAACTTTGTTTAAAGACTAAGGAACTTCCTTTAGTATGTAAGGTGATTAGCAACAAATACTCTCAGTTTTGGTTTATCTGGAATGTGTTTATTTTGCTTTTATTTTTGATTGAGAGTGTTCTGGATAAAATATCACTGCTTGAAAGTTTTTTTTCCCCCCCTTGGAGTAATTTTTATATTAATTAATTTTTATATTAATTAATTAACTAATTATGTCATATTTTTATATTAATTAATTTTTTATATTAATTAATTAACTAATTATGTAATATATAAGTGTAGTTATTGGTGTAGAGTCTTCAGTTTTTTAAAATTTTATTTTAATTCCAGTATAGTTAACATGCAATATTATACGAGTTTCAGGTGTACAATATAATGATTCCACAATTCCATACATCACTTAGTGCTCATCACAAGAGCACTCCTTAATCCCCACCACCTATGTCACCCATCCTGAGTCACCTCGCCTCTGGTAACCATCAATTTGTTCTCTATAGTTAAAAGTCTGTTTCTTGGTTTGTCTTTCTCTCTTTTTCCCCCCTTTGCTCATTTGTTTTGTTTCTTAAGTTCCAGATATGAGTGAAATGATACAGTAGGATGTCTTTTTCTGGCTGACTTATTTCACTTAGCATAATAACTCTCGAGCTCTATTCATGTCATTGCAAATGGCAAGATTTCATTCTTTTTTATGGCTGAATAATATTCCTATATATATATATGTGTGTATATATATATATATATATATGTCACATCTTCTTTATCCTTTTATCTTTTGATGGACATTTGAGCTGCTTCCATAATTTGGCTATTCTAAACAATGCTGCTATAAACATAGGGGTGCATGTATCCCTTTGAATTAGTGTTTTTTTAAATTTTATTTTAGGGGCAAATACCCAGTAGTGTGATTACTGGATCATAGGGCGTTTCTATTTTTAACTTTTTGAGGAACCTCCACAATGTTTTCCACAGCAGCTGCAGCAGTTTGCATGCCCACAAACAGTGCAAGAGAGTTCCTTTTTCTCCATATCATCGCCAACACCTGTTGTTTCTTGTGTTTTTGATTTTAGCTATTCTATTTTAGCTATTCTAACAGGTGTGAGGTTATATCTCATTGTAGTTTGGATTTGCATTTCTCTGATGATTAGTGATGTTGAGTGTCTTTTCATGAGTCTGTTGGCCATCTAGATGTTTTCTTTGGAGACATGTCTGTTCATTTCTTCTGCCCACTTTTTAATTGGGTTATTTGTTTTTTGGGTGTTGAGTTGTATAAATTCTTTATATATTTTGGACACTAACCCTTTATTGGATATGTCATTTGCAAATATCTTCTCTCATTCAGTCGGTTGCCTTTTAGTTTTCTTGATTGTTTCAGAAATGTTTGAATTTTAACACATCTAATTTCTTGCTAGGGAGCCACATTCTACTGACAACTTCACATAGGAACTTAAATCAATATGGTCTTACTTTCCTCAAAAACAGAATTATTTCTGAGACTTTTTAGTTACTAAGTTGAGTATTTATTGAACACTTACCCACTACCAAATAAAATATTTTTTCAATAAAATAAAATAGCTTTCAATAAAAGCTATTCAGAGACGCAAAGACAAGATCTCTGTCACTGAAGAGATTATGAAAGCACTTGGATATCTTACCATATTTCAGTTAGGTTTGTTCAGAGAGACCAATAGTATTTAAATATTCAGAATTTGCAAGCTATTACAGATAGAAGACCTAGAATGTTATTCTATTTTATAGAATAAAGCTATTACAAGGTAATAACTTTTCAATAACCAAGCTATTATAGGTAGAAGACCTGTTGTATATACCTATGGATTTAGAATGCCAACAAAGTCCAAAAATCATGTGCAAAACAGCAAGATTAGAAAGAAGAAAAGGTGTCAGGTAGGGTTTATATTTTTTGTTTGTTTGTTTGTTTGTTTGTTTGTTTGTTTTTCAGGTAGGGTTTAGAATGTGTAAAAAAGGGTATTGATAAAAGGAAGGAAAATAATGTATCACTGGAAAAGAAAATCTCAATAATCTTGGAGAGAAGAGAAACACATGATGCTTTTAAGTTTTATCATTTTAATGCCACACAAAGAAAAAAATGTGTCTCTTTTGTATTGGCTCATTTAGTAATATATTTCTTTTAATTATGGAAAAGCAGATATTTCTTTTAAGTAACATAATGTTTTTGTTAGGCATTCAAATATGCAACTTCTGTTGGATTTAGAAAAAAAAACCCACTAAGTTAAACTGTCCAGATTATACCCCTGAATAAAAGTCCTAGTAGTAGTGAAGGAAAGAAAGCTATGTACTTCTGAGCCAGTCTCTGTGCATGTCCTTTCTCTAATCGTGTATTTATTTTGCAATGTCCAAAGACATATCATCCTTATGGTTTAGTTTCCTTAGAACTTAACCATCACAGCTTTCTTCCCTTTGCTTTTTTACACAGATTAGTACAGCCATCTCTTTAAGGGGCATCCATTGACACTCAAGCAAGTTTAGTAAAACAAAGAATATTTTCTCAGCTATACCAACTTAATTTTTTTGTCCCTTTTTTCCCACCATGGTCAAGGTATTAGATTAAAATAACTGGCTCAGAAGTACAACTTTCAAAATATCGCTGTGTTTAGCTAGAAGATGTCAAGTGGCAAATATTAACTCGATGAAACAAAGGCATCAGAAATGTAACACTAAATAAACCTGTCAAGGTTTGCCCCTTAAAGAGATGGCTGTACTATTCTTTTATATGTTAGATACATCACATATACTCTGGTAATGGCTTCCAGTAACAGAACATTTTCTTCTCCACAAAGGTAGCACAACACAAAGGGAGAAGTAGAATTAAATTACCCAGGCAACAACACACAAGGCAGTAACTACCCACTCTTCCACTCTTCCCTGTGCATTTGTATTAAATATTAATTGGGATTGCATCTATATTTTGTTCAGTTTCACAGAAACCTATGGGAGCAGAATAACCACTTTGAGTTCAGAGAATGAATTGTATTAAATAGAATTGTATTAAAATACGAGTGTTCTTAGCAAGAGTCTATCAGATGTACTGTAGTAGCAATAACTTAGGTTTTGGAGTCAGATAGATGAGGTTATTGCAGTCTCCACTGATCAGCTGGGTAACTTTGGAAAATTACCTAACTTCAGAGCTTTGGCTGAAAAGTGAAGATTTTCCAATGTATCACTGATGACAATCTGTGCACAGCACCTAGTAAAATGCATTGTGCATGATATTGCAAAGTAAATGATAGCTGTTATTTTTTTAAAGATTTTATTTATTTATTTGACAGAAAGAGAGCGAGCACAAGTAGGGGGAGCAACAGGCAGAGGGAGAGGGAGAGGGAGAAGCAGGCTCCCCACCAAGCAGGGAGCCCGATTCAGGGCTCGATCCCAGGACCCTGGGGTCATGACCCAAGCCAAAGGCAGACGCTTAACAACTGAGCCACCCAGGTGCCCCAATGATAGCTATTATTATGATATGGAAAATTATTTTACTATCATATCTTAGGATACTGAGGCAAATATTAAATCAATTAAAATATTTATGTAGCCGAAATAGTCACCTATATTTAGCCCCATAAAACTCTTGCTTTGAGATATGGACCAAAAAAAAAAAAAAAAGGAACATGTACAAGAAAAAAGATTTCATTTATTTACTTGGATTTTAGCGTTAGAATACCTAAAAGACAATGTATGGATTTGATCCTTCTGAAGCAGTTGATGGAACTGAAAAAGGCTTTCAAAAGGTATTACCATTCATTAGAAGTTAAAAGTTAAGGGAATTGAAGCATGATGTTGTTAAGATGTTTAAATTATGGCTCTAGGTCTACCGATCTGTTTTTTAGCAATGACCTGAAATCACTAATCAGATTTCATAAATGAGTTTTAGATTTCTTTAATTTTAGATACGTTATGAAACCAAGGTATTAGTACTGGGGCTTAAGCCCTAACTCTGCTAAATAATTCTAACACATTGGGAAGTGTATTTAATCTCTATGAATCTTATTTGCTCACTACTACCAAAAGTTAGTAATAGTAACTACTTGCATTAGTTGTTGTGAGAATTAAGTAAAATAATGTTTGTAAAGTGCCCAGCTCATAGGGGGGACTGAGAAATGTCAGTTGCTCTTTCCTTATATTCAATTAGGGGAAGAATATTTATGAGCTCAATGGACCAGGAAAGCCTGACTTTTGAAGTCTGAGGAATGGGTATCTTATTTTTACTAAAATGGTTTCATATGATTGTATACAAAAGATAGTAAAGAAAGAAATTCATTTAATCATTTAAATGCTATTTCTTAAGTAGGACTTTGGATGAGAATGGGATAGGCCTTCAAATTAATTTATACAACTTCAAAAAGTTGAAGAGGAGGAAGGAGGAAGGAGGAGGAGAAGGAGAAGAAGAAGAAGGAAAAGAAGAAGAGGAGGAGGAGGAGGAAGAAAGAGGAGGAGGAGAAGGAGAGGAAGAAGAAGAGGAAGAATGGGGAGGAGGGGGAGGGGAGAGGAGGAGGAGGAGAAGAAGAAGAAGGAGGAGGAGGAGGAGGGAGGAGAGAGGGGGAGAGGAGGAGGGGAGGAGGAGGGGGAAGAAAAAGAAGAAGCAGAAGGAAAAGAAGGAGGAGGAGAAGAAAAAGAAAGAGAAGAAGAAGAAGAGGAGGAGGAGGAGGAAGAAGGAGGAGAAGGAGGAGGAGAAGAAGAAGGAGGAGGAGTAGAAGAAAAAGGAGGAGGAGGAAGAGAAGAAGAAGAAGAAGAAGAAGAAGAAGAAGAAGAAGAAGAAGAAGAAGAAGAAGAAGAAGAAGAAGAAGAAGAAGGAGAAGAAGGAGAAGAAGAAGGAGAGGAGGAGGAGGAGATGACGATGATGAAGAAGAAGGAGAAGGAGGGGAGAGGGAGGGAGAAGATGAGAGGAACAAGAGGAAGAACTGTCTAAAGTGACTGAAACTGAGTAGGGAAAATAACATAAATACATGTCACATAAGGGAGTGGGTGGCTCAGTTGGTTAAGCATCTGACTCTTGATTTCTGCCCAAATCATAATCTCGGTGTTGTGAGATTAAGCCCCATGTGGGGCTCTACACTGGGTGTGGAGCCTGCTTACAATCCTCTCTTTCCCTCTCCCTTTGTCCCTCTCCCCACTTGTGCTTGCTCTCTTTCTCTCTAAAGAAATAAAAATACAAATAAAAAATAAATAAAATTTAGAAAAATATATATCACATTAGATTAACTTTAATTAACTTTAATGTGAAGTCAGAAGACTAGATTGAGTAAAGAAGTGACCCTTGAGCTGGGACTTAATAGATAAAATATAGTAGGTACAGATGGGGAGGGAGATGGAAGAATTTCCAAATGGAGAAATCGGTAAGGGCAAATATATGAAATCAGGGAACTGTACAACATTTTTAGAGAAATAGCAAATCACCCAACTTAGTAGAAACAGAGGCTGTAAGTGATAACAATATACTGAAGGCAAATTCTGAGAGCTTTAGAAGCCAAACTAATGAATATAGACCTTAAGGGACAAGCGATGAGGAACTGCAAAAGGATTTAAGGAGAAAATGATACAAATCTAAATTCTACTTCAGAAAATTTTATTTGGCTTGAGATATTTCTGCACTCGGAACAAGGCCTACAGAGCTCATGGAACACAGATGGGCAAGTTTTTATTAAGGAGAACAGTGAAAAAAACCTCAGCTTCCTTTAGGTTTGTGTGAGGGAGCTGACCACTGTAGAGGTGGGCATAGGAATGTCACTTATTGGTTATGGGCAGAGGAAGTGGTCCCCAAAGCACTCTCTAACCCCAAGAGGAAAAAGAGAGAAGAATGGTGTCTAACGCAGGTCTTTTGTCTAAAACACATTTCCAGATTCTGATAGGGATAATTCATAGTAAGCATTTCTGCCCACATCCTTGTGGCAAAGAGAAAGAAAGTACCGAGTCCCTTGTGATTTTACTAATTTCCAAACCATTAGAAAAGCTAGAGTGTGGGAACTCTTAGCTTAAGAGTAAATAGCTTCTGGCTTCCATCACTGAGGATAAAGAAATCTCTATTTTCACCTCTGAATGGGAGGTCACTAAGTGGGATGCATAAAGTTCTGCAATGACTGAACCATGCAGCACACACAGAGTAATATATTTATGTGCAATTTGCACAACTCCTTCATTACTTTTAAATATCATGCTTATCCTAGCTGACAGCTAATAAGCTTTAAGGTTATCCAATTCAAGCCAAGTATGTTGTTTTGAATTTATTTTGCAAATAGTATATTCTTCAGGGTTGCTTAGGCAGTAATATTCTGTTCTCAGTCGCTACATGATTTGTCTTAGAATTCTGACTAGATTCTGTTTAACCATAAAGATGGAATGCAAATCTATGAACAGATCTGTAGAGATAATAATTCCAGAACATTATATTTTTCTGATTTTAACTTTCTAAAATATTATTTCCAGTTATAATGGCAGATGAAATAAATATATGTAAATTAGCTTCCTCCAGAGGTGGGGGGGGGATATCTCACATTTAAGCTTTTGCAAAGGGATTTTGTGAGAAGATAAAAACTCACCAGGATGAAGTAACAGCACATGGGCCTGCAGTGACCATGGCCACTCTGTATGATACAGGTTGGGATGAAAGCCAGTGGGATATAAAATCCAGCTCTTCAAACCTGCCCTCACCAAGTGAGATCTGTGTCCTCCTGGAAGGAACGTCTTTTCCCAGTTTGCAAGGATAACTGATTTAGCACACCCAAGAAAGCCAAAATTAAAGTTGCCAGTGGGAAAAACAAAGAAGCAACACAAAGAAGCAACACAATTTGTATTTCAAGAGGCACAGGGAAGCAGTTCTAAGTGGGAGAGTGGGTAAAAACTGAAGGGATTAGAATGAATCCTTTTGAGAAGTTGGGTCCCTTTCCCACACCATACCTTGGAGGAACTGGCCTCCATCTGGAGTAGAAATCTGGAGGTTTCGTCTCTGGCTTAGGGGGAAAAAAGGTCTCTCTATTGAGGACAGAGAATTTTGAAGGCTACATTTCTGAAATAGGGGGAGCAAGTGATCACTGACATTCCCAACACTGAAGGCAGAACCACCCTTAGCCTTTCTCCTTCAGTTGGCTGCTAGAATTCTGGACTTTAGAAAGCTGAGCAATCTCATTGTGCCAAGATGTTGACCTTAGGGGTTCCACACAAATGACCCACTCAGATAAACCCAGAGGGCAATCTACATCATACAGGGATCCTAGACAACTTTTTGTCTCCCACTTTTATCCATGAACAGAATGCCAAGTCTTAACTGACACTTGAGAGAAGAGATGTCTTTAATTTAGAATATAATGATAGAATCAACCAAAAAAGGGGAAGAAATTGGGAAAAACAGATTATGCAGGGACAAGAAAACATTGATATCATGAATACATGCAGAGATAAGAGAACATATTGCTTGAAGTGCTTCAGGTTGCTTAAATGAAATAAAGAAGAATTCCTAGAAATTAAAAAATATGACACAAGAAATGAAAAAAAAATCAATAAGAGGTAGATGATTGGAAGATAAAATTGAGGAAATCTTCCCAGAAAGTATGCCAAAAAAGACAAAGAAATGATAAAAAAGAAAAAATAAGAAAATTAGAAGACAGGCAGTCTCTTCATACGCTCTAGCCTATCTTTGTAGCTCATTAACTGCTAACATAAGATGACATACATTCAAAAATCCTTGAAAAATGTATGTCATTTTGAATTTTTTTTTTAAGATTTTATTTATTTATTTGACAGAGACACAGCGAGAGAGAGAACATTAGCGGGGGAGTGGAAGAGGGAAAAGCAGGCCTCCCGCTGAGCAGGGAGCTCAATCCCAGGACCCCAGGATCACGACCCGAGCCCAAGGCACACACCCAACGACTGAGCCACCCAGGCGCCCCGCGTATGTCAGTTTGAATAGCAATGATCAAAATTTGGGAGACCATCAGCCCAATGAGTTATTCATTAGGGCCAATGCTATTCTTCTATAATATACCCTAAATTATTACACAGTCACCACATTCACTTACAGGAACAAAAACGTCCATGCTGCAGACCATCACCTAATCACATACATGAGATTCCACCATTACTAGATTATCTACTCTCAGAGAATGGGCCCTATCTCTCTGATTCACTGCTATGTCTCCATATATATCTTATATCCGCATATCATGAACATGTGCTAAAATTTTATTGAATAAATATCAAGTGAATTTCCATAAACTTAGCATTTTGTAAAGAGGTATGATTTTCCCTGATAGATACAGAAATCACAGGTGACACCTTTAGCAGCTGCAGTTAATTAAATAATGCTTATTTCCATTATTTAATGTCTCTGGTGAGATCATGGCAATGTAGTCACGAAAATAAACAAATACCAGCTTTGCAGAATTTTATTCTCCTAGTTTTATAATTGTCAAGTTGCCCTATGATGAATGCATTCAGCATTGAAGAACAAGAAAATGTCCATTGGTCAGTCTCTAATGTGAGACTGGCCATGGCACTGATAAGGCCTGGAAATCCCTGTGATTACTTAGTTACTGTATATTAAAATAATCAAGGGAATTCTGAAGACTGCCACAAGTTCTTATGTTGACATAAGGACTAAAGTGTTATTGAAATATGGTAACCCCAGAAAGGCCAGAAATTCATCCTTAATGGAGTTGACGGTTGTTCTGGATATAGTTTTTCCTTTCTTGCTTCTAGTTGCTCGAACAGCAGCCACACAAGAAGCTTATCGAATGCTTGATTGACTAGCATGGGTTCCCATATAACACTGCGTCAGAAGAAGGGAGACATTTTACACTCAAGTGACAAAACTGGGCACATGGCCAAAGGTTCTATTGGTGTTTTGCTTCAGGAATTTCCAAATAATCAATTGAAAGCAAGTGTAACTTGATGGGATCTCACTTCAGCTGCACCACGACTTGCTCACTTCCTGCTCCCAGGAGCTTCTCTGCCACCAGCACATGGGGTGCTTGTGAGAACTTACCTAACCATTTTGACACACATACAAATCAGAGAAGGCAAGGAAATATATATCCTACTGAGTAACACTTGAATGACAGTGGGTGAGAGCTAGTGGATAGATAGTTCTTTATTGCTTTGGTGGACAATGTTGAGGTGCATGATATACAGGTCCTTAACAGGTCCACAGTGTGATGGATTTTCAGTTGTCCACAGCTGCAGTCAACTCTCTAACATACTTTTAGATCACTATGTGCACCCATCTCCTCCAGTTCCTCGGAATCTTTTAGCAAAACAAACTACATTTATTTAAGACTTTATTTCCAGCTATGCTTTTTGGGGGGAACATAAGACATTAGGACTCCCTGACATATGTAACAATTGAAACTAAACCTAAATTTTTCCAGATAACTATCGTTCTTTAAAAAAGAAAAAATGTCCTACTTAGAAATAATAAACTCAAAATTATGAGAGTCTATTACCTGATTTGTTCTCTGTTAATGGTACTACAGATAATTTTTAGAAGAAAAAGAAATTGTTATATATTTCATGTAAATTCTTTTTTGAGAGAGAGAACATGAGCATATGAGCTGTTGCGGGAGGGACAGAGGGAGAAAGAGAGAGAGAATATTAAACAGGCTCCATGCACAGAGCCCCATGCGGGGTTGGATCTCACAACCCTGAGATCATGACCTGAGCCTAAATCAAGGGTCAGATGCTTAATCGACTGAGCTATCCAGGTGCCTCTGCATGCAAATTACTAATAGATAGTGGGATGTACAGTATTTCTTGGGGTGGATTTGACATTAATAATACATATTTCTAATCTTTTTAAACCAATTTTTATTTCAATATCAATTTTATCCATTTTTCTAGCAGTATTCTAAATGCTAAATTCTAGCTAAATTCTATTCTATTGTTGAAAGAAATACCTAAAATTTAATAAGTAAATGAAGCTAAACATAAATAATAACAAAAACATTCCAATAATCAATAATGCTAAGAGTTGAAAAGTTTTTTCCACATAGGTGCTATTCATGCAATGGGATAGTGTCTCTGTTTCTCTAGGAGTCAAGATACCAAATTTTAAACTTTTGGTTTATATAATACACACAGAGTCTCTTTTTATGGCTTGAAAATAAATGGCAATAATTTTTCTGTTCTTAAATATTCTACAATGAAATAAGAGACCTATCCCCAAAAGTAGTAAACTCCCATAATATAGTTTTTTTTCCCAGTCTGGATTGTATATGGAATAAACATTAAAAGATAATTTCCTTACACATGGTATAAGGAAAAGAAAAATGTGTTTTCAATTGTGAATGATTAAAATGATAAAAGGTGAAAGAAGTACAATACAATCACATCACATATAGTCAGTCTGATTTTTCTGCATGATATACTTGCTACAAAAGTAATATGAATATGATGTTTAACCTGAATCTGACTGGGAGGCAAAATTCTGAGATGGCACCCAACACTGCCACTACCTGGTGTGTATACCCTGAATAACCCACTTTTCCCTTGAGTGTGGCAGGCACTGTGAACATGCTGGAATTCACTCCCATGACTGAGAAATGGATCATGCTATATGATAAAAGCAAAAGGATTTTTCAGAGAAAGGTCCCAAATCAGTTGCTTTGAGGCAATCAAAAGGGAGACTATCCTAGGGTAAGCCTAACCTAATAAGGTAAGACTTTCAAAGAGACCCTGCCCTCTCTGAAGGAAAAAATTCAAAGTATGAGAAAATTTTCATGCTGGCCATGAAGAAGCCAACTTCCACGTTGGGAGAAGATGAAACCCCACAGTAAGTACCTGAATGTAGTCTCTAATTGCTGAAGGGCAGTTCCTAGGCTAGAGCCACGCCGGCTAGGAAGTGAGGACCTCAACATACACCTGCAAGGAAATGAGAACTGTCAATAACCTGAATTAGCTGGAAATAGAACTCCAAACTCCAGATAAGAAAGGACCTTGGCTGATACCTCAACTGCAATTCTGTGAGACTCCAGCATAGAACTCAGCTACTCTGTGTCCAGATTTCTGATGTTCAAAAACTGAAATAATAAATGGATATTGCTTTAAGCTACTAAATTTCTAGTAATTTGTTACACAGCAATAGGAAACTAAAAATAGATAAAATAGAATAAAATATGTCCTTTTATTTCCAGTTAAATTTCAGCAATGTTGGCTGTAAGGATAATAAATAAACACATAAACACTACTGTCTTAAGATTCTAAAAAATTAAACATCTATTTTCATAGTCTCTCTGTATACTCTTAAAACTAAACATTCTAAAACAAATTTATATGAATTCTTTTTCTGAAAGTGAGAGGCAACTGAAAAATGTTACAATGTCAGTTTGAAAATTAGTTTATAATCAAACATATGAAATGATATGGAATGATGAGCTTATTTTCCCTATTTCAGGTATAACTTCTCTTGTGCATGATTTTGATTTCAAAAAAGTTACAATGGTATTAGACTCTGGTGTTAGGAATTCTTTCCCATTATCGGTTAGGAAAATATGAGAATGCTAGGAAATGAATGCAATTGATTAAAGAAGAATTCTAAACACACCCAAGGGTAAATAAAGAAGTAACATTTTTGAGCACTTGTCATATGTTTGCCACCATGTCAACTGCTTTACATGTTAAGTCCTCTACCGCTTCCAAAAATTCTGAAAAGTAGGTCTCTCATTTTAGAGATTCAAGATCTTGATACTCAAAGATTTGAGTAATTTGTGCAATACATACAGCTAGAGAGTGATAGAGCTAAATTCTAGCCCTGAGCAATCTGAATTGAGAGGTTATAATCACACTGAATTTAACTTTGAGTTCTTTGTTTAGTGCCATCTACAAGGTTGAAGTCATCACATACTATGGACTACCACATCCTGATATACAGTATGTTAAAGGACAACTAGAGGGCAAAGGCAAATATTTTGAAAAATATAGAAGAAAAACTATGAAGGTAAAGAAATGTTTATTGACTTCAGAGTCCTCTTAGGGTGCAGATTCCCTTTCCAGGTGGTTTGGAAATTTATGAAGGGACCCTTTGTTCTGACCTGTTAGTAAGTACCTGAGAAAATTCTCAAAATTTGTTAAACTTTGAAGATGATCTAAGAGTTTGAGAAATACAGTCTAAAATAAGCAGAGCACACATCCCACCTGTGAATCATCATTACACAAAAAATAAACCCCTTTTCATGTACTTGATAGTTTTGTCCCAAAGTGGGCATTGAGCTGAGATTCCCCCACCTCCTTCTTCCTACTCATGTGAGATCTTTTCTGGCTTCTGTGTTGCTAACCATATTCACTCAATGGTCTTTCCCCTGTCCTCTGCAAAGACCTTATTAAAATCATCATGCATAAAAGGACATTTCTGAGAGTGAACTAGGACTTATTAGTAATCTTACTGGGATCATCCAGGCAAACTAGGACATAATTCCTCTTTCTACTCATTTTATTATCTTACTCTTACTAACCATGTTCCTTGCACTAGTGAGTAATCTGGCTTCATGCCTTTTTCTACTTTCCCATCTAATCATTTTCTTTAATGCTTTCTTTGTCTCTCTACTCAGCCTAAACCTTCATGATCAACTGACTCAATCATAATTTCATCAATACTCTTTTAACTTATTTACCTATACACTCTACCAAACCCAACCTTGAGATAATCTACAATTTGTTTTGTATTATGTTGAAAATTTTCAACACAAAGTTATTGGTTACTAATAAACAAAGACATTAGTGTAAACTGAGAACTTTTAATAAGCTGCATCCCATTCATTTTTCGCCTTAGTCCTTTCCCCATCGAAATGAATTTAATAATTCCAATTTACTCCGTATTGGAAATCCCACTGCTGTTGTTTCAGATTTTCCCCATTCTACTCATTTCCAGAAATCTACCCTTTTCACCTTTGTATTGAGCAGATGACCTTTATAACTACTTGGTGAGAAGATGGATGAGAACTTCCAGAAGTACAACACTATACTGATTTTTAGAAAGTTATGCATATGGTTACAAGACATGCTACTTATAGCAAAATAAAAATTATGAAGATATCTCAGAGGAAAATAGAAAACCTTCCTCTGATTCCATATTTCCTATTCCACTTTCCTGAAGTCATCAGTGTTAATGTTTTTCAATTTTGCATGATTCCCCCAACATGTTGCTTCTTATCAAAAGAGTCATACACATTACTGTATACTTTGGGAATCCTTTTATTTTAACCAAATAGAAATACACTGCAAACAGTACTCTGAACCTAATTTTCACTTAAGACCTCTTTCTCTAAAAAAATATGATTATACACAAAACTTACACACATGCAAGTGGTTTATAAAGACAACTATGTAAGATGCTTGGGCATTTTAGGACAATACCTTGTTTTTTCTATTTTTTCTTGAGTGTCCCTCATATCTCAATTTTCTCATTCTTCTGCCTGCTTCATTCACCCACCTTCATCTGATTCATAGTAACCCATGTAAACAACCTAGGAAGCTTACATATAAACTTCATTAACTGTATACAAATATATGTGCATAAAAATGCAACATATACATGTATAAAGAGATATTACATAGGACGTTTCCTCTGGGATACCAAAATATAATAGACATAAAATTTCAAAATGAAGGACAGACCTTAGAGGACATTTCAAAATGATGAGAACTAGTAATATGACCTTAAAAATTCAGAAAGTGGCTATAAAAAATGAAGTGCGTGGAAATTGGGAATGGGTTTATAAAGATTTCCTTTCTAAAAAGAATGGTTTGAGGTGACAGAGGCCCATCTCCTAATCCCAGGTCTATCAAGGAAGGCTAAAACAACGCTACATGGGGAATGTGACATGTGTTCTCTGAAGTTGGACAAGAAAGGGGACTGTTGACTCATGTTAAAGAATACTAAAAGTAGCCTGGGGCAGCAAAGAAAGCTGCTTCTGAGAAGACATGTGGTCCTCTCCAGTGGTAGACAGGGCACAGGATGCATGTGAGACATAAAAAAGAGATGGTAGACTTAAAGTTGTTTTGGGCTTCTATCACAGAGTACCCTTTGAAAAGGCAGTTTGCTCAAAACATCTAGTAGACCAACATAAAATTTGAGGCTAGGAAGAATGCCTCTCCCTTGAAAATAAGTCATAGTCTAAGAAGCCCACAGAGGAATACCTGAAGAGGCCATAAAAGTGGTCTACAGGGAAAGAGACTGCTTTACCATCCACCAGACCCAGAGAATACAAAGCTGCCCTATGGGAGCACCAGTTAAGTAAGGCTTTCTTCTCGGCTTCCTTTCTCTATCCCCCTTGGCACAGCAACCCTAGACAGGTCGGTAAGAGCAGCAAGCTAGTGGAATATGAAGTGAGCCAGCAAGCAACAAGCAACCAGGTGCTGATGAAGGCTCTGTCCTACAGCTCATTCCTGCCTAGGGAAGTTTTAATTATAAATTTGAAACTATGTTTTCCTTAAAATGGTCTTATGGACATATATGTGTTTCTGTATAGGGGCAGGAGAAGGACTTGTTAAAATTAATTAACTTTAAAGAGATTAAAATAAAATTAGGTTCTGGTTGTATCCCATGAATCGTTCTTATTCATGCTACTTAAATACAAATATATCTAATTTATTTATTTAATGAATATCTGGTTAGCCCTATTTGGTATTAGGACCTGTTTTAGGGTATTAGGATAAATAAATTAGTAAAACCAAACAGAAATTCTCATCTTTGAGAAACACAAATTGTAATGGGATGAAACACATAGAAAACATAATAAAATTGAAAATTACACAATCTTTTATATGATGATACAGTGGTAAATGCTGTGAAAACATAGTGTAGGGTAAGAGCGATTGGGAATGTTATGGTGTAAGGGGCAGGAATCATTTTACATAGAGTAATCAGGGTAGACCTCATTTAAAATGAGGTATTTGAGTAAAGTCTCCAAACTGGTGATGGTGAAAGCATTGTAGTTATCTGAGGGAAGAGTGGTCCTAAAAGGAAATGTCTAGGCAAAAGACTCAAGGAAACATGAATAACAAATTTCAGGAATTGCAAAGAGCCTATGTCCTTGAGAAAACCAAGCAAGAAGAAGAGTAAGAAGAGGGAAAGTGAGATGGGTTACTTGGGCAAGAGCAACAGAAGGGATGAGCTGACAGTAAATGAGATGGAGAAACCTGCACGTAGAGAGGAATATAACTAGTTTGCACATATTGATTTGTGGTGTCTATTACACATCCAAACGGAAATGTTAAGTGAGCATTTGGATATCAATTCCAGATTTAGCCAGGCTACAAATTTGGGAATTAGTCATTATTAGAGGGAATCAGACCACTAAGAGTGTGGGTAAAAGAGGGGAAAAGGTGGGAGAACTGAAACTGGAGGCACTTCACAATAAAGCTGTTGGGGAAAAGATAAGAAACCCACAAACAAGACTGTTAAGGAGTGGCCAGTAAGAGAGGAGGAAACTGAGAAAGTGTGGTATCCCAGAAGGCAAGTGAAAAAGGGACATAAAGTGAAGAGGGTGATTATCTGTGTTAAATGTCAGTCAAAGACTAAGATGGGGAATAAGAATTGAAACCTAGATTTAGCAACATGGAGATTTGACCAAAAATCCTGGTGTAGCAGTGGGGTGCAGAAGATCTGATGAAGTTAAAGAGCACTTAGGAGGAAGGGGATTTCAAAGAGTATATAAATAGGGCTACAGCTCACAGGGGGTGTGGAATGAGGATATTATTTTTAAATATGGAAAAAATAAAAGTGTGTTTGGATACTGATGTGGATGCTTTCGTAGACAGTGAATTAGTGAAACTGTAAGAGAGGGGAAATTTTCTGGAGACACATCATTGAACAAACCACTGGGAATGTATACAAGTAGAGAAACCACCTTTAGATACATCATCTATAGTAAGAAGCAGGAAGGCAAACTATGGGACTAAAGATGCCCTTTTACTTATGTTTTGCTCTTTTGGTCAAATTGCTCTTTATTCCTTATGTTAGGTGTTATATATTATTTTTTCATGCCATTCATGCTTATCTTTCCATTCTTGATGCTTGGGGGGAAAAAAACTGTCAATATATACGAAACCAAGTTACCAACTGTTTCCTCCATCAAAATTCTGTATTCCCCAGTGATGTCCCACCGAGTGATAAGACCTTTAGAATACGGTTAACTGTCCCCATTCTTTGCTTCTCTTCCTCCACTTTTTTTCTTTGACTCTTAGGGGAAATCTTTGTAATCTTTCTACTTCTGCTTTGTCATCATGAGTCTAAACCAACTTGTAAGTTTTACTGAAGTAACTTGACACTTTCCAAACTATTATTAGAATCTTCCTACGCACATCGAGGTGAATGGAACTGGAGGATATTATGCTGAGTGTTCACGGACCTCTATTCTTCGGGGACAGAAAACTCAGCCTACTTTCTAACTACTCCTCCATATGCCTGAAAAGTCAAAGAAACCAAGTGCACTCAGAAGGGCTTATCTAGGCCTCTTTAGCTCTACTCTCACACATACACCCTCACCAAAATAAGATCAGTTTGAACTAAGTAGAGGAATCATAGCCATCAGATATTCATTATGGCTTTTCTAACTCTGATTTCTGCCCTTTTTCACAATGTGGTGCTCCATCTGTCAGGGCTCTGAGAGCCCGAGGCTCACACTCTTCAGTCCCTACCTGCTTGATCTATAGCAGCAACTTGGCATGGCAAGGGTAGATTGGTTAGAGTTACAAGTAGAGTATCTTACCAAGAAGCTCTGGTCTCTATGTTTGAAACTTTTAAGTTGGTACTTGTTTTGCCTCATCCTATAACACTCTGCATCAGAGTTCTCAGTTAAGAGGCTGATGACTGGCAGAAGACTTGTTTACCAATTTCTTGTAATGGCCACAGTAAGGAGGAGACCTTCTAAGCAATAATTTGCCGCAGTGTGCAGAATACAAATTCACTTATATTCATCTCCTTCCAGGTAATCAGATACAACTGGTCTGTGGAATGGCCTATGCAATGTTAGTGCTTTTAAAAGGTCTCCATTTCAAGGTATCAGCAGTTCTGATATATAGCCAGGGTTGAGAAACACTGATGTAAATGAAAAACAGCCCATCTTGCTAGATTTTTTACAACTATTGTACATAGCAGTGTTTATCAAAGTGTAGTTTGAGAATTGTGTAAATCAGAACTCTTGGGGTACTATTAAAAATGCAAATCCCTGGGCCTCACACAAAGCCAATGACTCAGAATTATTGGATAGAGACCTTAAAATTGTCATTTTTACTGAACTATTGAGATGATTCTTATGCATACCAAATTTTTTGAGAACCACAAGAGAAGATGTGGTTGAATACCCTGCGAGAACATAGGCCAAGAACATAGGATGTATTTCTAGTCAAAAGTGAAAAACTCCTACTCTGGTTTAAAATTTTCTCAAAGTTTAGTAGTCCAGATCACCCTTTAAATCTTTTTTTTTCTTTTCCTTTTTTTAGCTTATATATTTTTAAAGATTTTATTTATTTATTTGAGAGAGTGAGAGAGAGAGAAAGTGAGAGAGAGCATGAGAGGAGAGAAGGTCAGAGGGAGAGCAGATTCCCCACGGAGCTGGGAGCCCGATGCGGGACTCGATTCCAGAACTCCAGGATCATGACCTGAGCCGAAGGCAGTTGCTCAACCAACTGAGCCACCCAGACGCCCTCACCCTTTAAATCTTTACTGATATGGTTAAAGTAGTGAAATATTACCAAGACACCTGCAGTAGTCATCTAACCCATCTTGTTATTTCCACTCTCTCCTTCCCTCCAATGGTCTGCCCTTCATAAACAAGGAACTAGCACTAAAAGAATTAAAATGTGAATAAACGACAGAATTTAAAAATGCAAATAAGAGAGGGATTAGCTAGATATAGATATAGAAAGATATATAGAGCACATGTGAGGCGTGTTCAGAGTAGCCATATATGGATCATTGAACTAAAAAGCCAGAAATAAAGACAACACTCTGGGTATAAAACATGTGGTAGAATTGGTTGGTTATGTGTATTTCTCTTTCTTTTTATTCTTTAATAAATACAGTTATCTACAATTTTAATGCAAACCTATTGTGATAATTGAAACCACTATACCTTTGTCTTAAGCTGAGAAAGGGAAAATGTGAAAGCAAGAATTAGAGGGGGAATAGGGAGAATAGGAAAGGAGAAGTTGACTTCCTGTACTCTCTCCCCAATCCTGACCCCAGCCGCCAATTCCACAAATACTAAACTCTCTATCCAAACATACCATAAACATTTATGCCATGGGAAATTGTTTATAATGGGCCATTTTTCTCTCTGCATTTGGTGAAATCCTTCATTCTTTCAAATATTTGGATGTCACTCTGTAAAGTCATTCTTCAACTCTCTTCCATAAATCAGAATTGATGGCTCTTTTTTGTCTTATCTCTTTATTATAGCATATTCATTTTCCCACTACTCTTATTGGGATATATGAGCACTTCGAGTGCAGGAAGCAGGCATTCTTCGTCATTGATTTCAAATACCTAGCAAAGGCCTGGCACATAAGATCCTCTGCTAAATAAATTATTGCATCAGTTGAATTCATTGAGTTAATTCAGTCTAAGGCAAGTCAATTGTTTCTGGAGTAGCAGTTGAAACTGGAACTCCTCTCTCTTGTATGTCACTAATTTGCATTTTGAGAAGGAACAGAGCAAATGGAAAAATCAAGGGATGAGAAGGTACGTGTGCTCCAGAGTGTCCTTATACATAGTCTTGCCTACCTACCTAATTTGTGTATTAGATGGCATATGTTATATTATATATAGATAACAAATTGACCTCAAAATTTCAGGAACTGCATAAAATCATTTGGCATTTCTGGCTCATAGTATACACCAACCTGGGTAGGAGGAGGGTGTTCTTTACATATTAGTCAGGAACCCAGAAATGACAGAAGCTCTGCCATCTTTTCATAAAACCATCTTAATACAAGGTCTCAGCATTTGCTAGAGAAAGAAAATATAACACAGGCAACTGAAATCTGATCTTACTTACCTCTTCCTTGAAGTTACATATGTTACTTCCCCTCAAAATCCACTGGCCAAAATTAATCACATGCCCCCAACCTAATTATATGGGAAGCTGGATAGTTTTCCCATGGGTGCAGGAAAGAAAGAAAAATTGGATATGATGAGTTCTAGTGATCTCTGCCGCACAAAGAAAAGGATCTATTTTGCATGTAGTATGCAGTTACTGTGTGCTAAATATTGGGCCAGAAAATAGGAATGTAACTGTCAGATAAAACAGTCATTTCCCTGCTTTCATGGAGCTCATGAGACAATAAGGGAGAAATGTAGATATTCTACTTATATAATAATAAAAGCCCAAGTTCTAAGACTTACATGAGATAAAAATCTGACCCAGCATCAACCTTTACAAATAATTAGCAAACGTTATAAGAAGGGAATATCAACAGAGCATGCCATAGGTGTGTCAGGCAGACCTGAGCCCATCAGATGCAGTCTCCTGTTTCCTATACTCTGATGTGTTTTGGCTCTGGACTGAAGGCTATTCCTTCTGTAGGCTTGAATTAGCACAGAGAAGCCTCTTAGTGTTGTGGTCTCACAGTTTTCTTTCTCATCATTTCACAGTCCAGTTCTAGCCATGTGATTAACTTGTACTCATCAGCACAGCTGCAGTTCATAAATCCATAAATTATAGATATATTTACAACAAACAGGCCAGACAGATCATATACATTTTGTTAAAAGCATTCAGTGATCAGGAGCTAGTAAATTTCATCAGTCAATATTTGCAAAGAGATACGTTTGGGGTTAAAAGAAAAACTGTCTTAGGCATTTCCAAGGTAGAAAGAATAAGTTACAGACCCACTGTGAACATTTTCCTTTCAGCACCTGATCAAACAATTAGCTAAATAAAAGTAAACCTACCACAGTGGTGAGTGCTCCAAAGGGAAGGTGCATGCTGCTATGAAGGAGAGTATTAACATGCCAGGAGAGTCAGAGAAGGTATGTATAAGAAAGTGGTATCTCAACTGAGAATTGAAGTAAGAGTAACGGTTAACCATGTAACAGAGGGAAAATAGAAAATTCTCCAGATAGATGAAATAGCACATGGGTTGGGAAGGAGTGGGCCTGTTTCAGTAACTGAAAGAACTAAATTAAGACTGGACTATGAGGAACAAGACAGAAAATGGGGGAAAAGTGATTCAAGAAAGATCTGAAAGGGCCAAACCATGAACAGGGCAAGATAAATTTAGAGATCTTAATCTTAAAAACAAAGAGAAACATTTTTAATGGGAGTACAGAGAAAATGACATGAACATTGGAGGGAAGGAGAGAGTGGAAATAACAAGGTGGGTTAGATGACTACTGCAGGTGTCTTAGCAGAGAGGAGATGGCATGATCATGTAAATAGAGGAAAGTGGTTTGATTCAAGATAGGATTAGGAGGAAAAGGTGACCAAAATTTGTGATGTGTTTGACATGACGAGTGAGGAATAGAAAAGCAGCAATGTTGATCTCCATGGACAGCTTCATGACTTGCATAATTCCCTTCCCCTCAACAGGAGACACTAGAAGCAGAACCGGTCTGAGGCACAGTAGGAGAGCACTGAGAACCAAAGGAGCAGACTTTTGGCCTCAGCACTCAAACATAGTCTAGTTGTGGGTTGGGGTTGTCCAGAAGGACCCTATGGGGAACAGACTATGAACTGCATTTTAAAAAGTATATGAGAGAGAATTGAAGGGCAATTTTGAGAATAGCATCCAAGTGCCCAAATGTGAGTTGAGAGAAATTAAACAGCAAAAGGGTAACTGAAGCATCATTATTGCGTCCTTCATATTAGATCTCTTCAAGCAGTTAAAGGTTATTGGAAAGAAGAAATGAGAATGGGATGTTGGAAGCAGAGACAAAGGGAGAGAGGGAGGGAGAGAAGAGAATTTTTTGCTGAAATTTATGTTAAGAGATGTGGTATATATATACAATGGAATATTACTCAGTCATCAAAAAATGAAATCTTGCCATTTGCAATGACGTGGATAGAACTATAGGGTATTATGCTAAATGAAATAACTCAATCAGAGAAAAACAATTATATGATTTCACTCATATGCAGAATTTAAGAAACAAAACAGAGGAGAATAGAGAAAGGGGGGGAAATAAAACAACATAATAAGAGGAGGAGAGAAATCATAAGAGATGCTTAACCATAGGAAACAATCTGAGGGCTGCTGGAGGGGAGGGAAGTGGGGGGATGAAGTAATTGGGTGATGGGCATTAAGGAGGGCACATGATGTAATGGGCACTGGGTATTGTATGCAACTGATGAATCACTGAACTCTACCTCTGAAACTAATAATATACTATATGTTAATTGAATTTAAATTAAAAATAAAATAAAATAAAAGGGAAAAAAGATATTCAACATTAAAGGAGGTAGTCTGACACACTTGTTTTATATAATTAGGTGGTTCCTTTAAAAATCAAACACAAGGAGGGGGCGCCTGTGTGGCTCAGTAGATTAAGCATTCAACTCTTGATTTCTGTTCAGGTCATGATCTCAGGGTCATGATACTGACCCCCGCTTAGGGGTCCCTCAGTAGGGAGTCTGCTTCTCTCCCTGTCCCTTTGCCCCTCCCTCTGCTCACTCTCTAAAGTAAATAAATTTTTTTTTTTTTAAAGATTTTATTTATTTATTTGACAGAGAGAGATCACAAGTAGGCAGAGAGGCAGGCAGAGAGAGAGGGGGAAGCAGGCTCCCTGCTGAGCAGAGAGCCCTATGTGGGGCTCGATCCCAGGACCCTGAGATCAAGACCTGAGCCGAAGGCAGAGGCTTAACCCACTGAGACACCCAGGCGCCCCTAAAGTAAATAAATTAATTAAATCTTTTTAAAAAAATCAATCACAAGAAAAGGAATAGCTAAGAGCATAACAAAGAGTAGGAGCCTTTTCCCAAGTACTTGTCAAAGCTTTTCCATTCTTCAGTTCCGGTGCTTTACCTGGTATTTAATAGCTGTGTGATCTTGGTCAAGTTGTCTATTCAATTCATGCCTCCGCTTATTTATCTTTAAAATAGAATTAATAATAGCTGTCCTACCCGCATTAAACAATTGTGTATGAAAATGTTAAAGTGGTTTTATATTTACATGTTATTACATTATTACTATTCAATATGATTATTAAATTTCAGAAGAAAACAGCTAAGGCCCTGAAGAAGCTGAGGGAATGAATAGTAGGTAAGCCTCCAGGATAAACAGAGAAGGGTAAATTCACAGTGGGAAATCTACATAAGGACAAGTAAGGTGAAGTTGAGAGTGTTTATGTTTTGGGAGGTTCTAGTGGGAATGCGTGGGCAGAAACTCAACTTTTAAGCAAATAACAATAATCAAAGAATTATCTTGCCAAGAATAAAATCTTAAAGGAGGGGACTTCCCAGTTTTTCTTTCCCAATTGTAGTCATTTTTTTGTTTTTTGTTTGTGTGTGTGTGTGTGTTTAAAGGTATAAGATCTGGGACAGCATTCTATTTTTTGTAAACTGTGCAGAGCAAGTATGCAGTGACCTTTTCTCCCCCCCGAGGATTTTAACCTACTAGATATTCCCATGGAGTCTGCGGTAATAAAGACATCAAGAGCTAACCCTGCGAGCCACTGAAGATGAGAGAAAGGTAAATGTGTCATATATATGCTGATGCAGGTCTTCAAGGAAGGCTGGGAAAGGGGACTTATGCATGTTCATTCCCTCATTTCTAAAATATGTTATTTTTCAGTTTTTAATATTTCTGAAATTGAGATGCAGCTCATGACTATGTGTATGTATGCACATTTAGTGCTTACACACATATATACCCTGCCAATAAACCACGTTGTTAAATTGTTGGTACATCTAGCATTGAAGACATATTTTAGCAAGGAAATACAATATATTAGTGTAGAGTGATCACAATTTTTTAACAGTCTTGCCAGCAGAAATAAAACAACAAATGATTCTTTTGTAAAAAGTATATTATTTTGGAGATTATCCATTCTTCCTCCATTCATTCAAAAAACTTTATTAAATGCCTACTGTGTCCCAGCCCTATCCCAGAAAAAAAAAAAGTCCTCAGGCTCTTAGAGGAGGAGTTGAGGAAGCCATCTTATGTAGAAAGGTCATTACTTCCAAGTAGCCCTGGACTGCCTCTGCTGTGTACCAAGAAATTCGCCCAGGAAGGAACTCTTTTTATTCCCTCTCATTTTCTCCTCCAGGCCTTTAATTCTCCAGCCATAGTTTCTGTTTTTTTTTTTTTTTAAGATTTTATTTATTTATTTGAGAAAGAGAGAGTATGAGCAGGCCAGGAAGGAGAAGAGGGAGAGGGAGAAGTAGATTCCCTGCTGAATGGGGAGCCTGACGTGGGACTGGATCCCAGGACCTGGGGATCAACCTGAGCAGAAGGCAGAGGCTTTAACTGACTGAGCCACCCAGGCATCCTGACATGGCTTATTTTATTTTATTTTATTTGTTTTTTATTTGATTGATTTATTTTTTTAAGGAGACAGAAGTTTATTGCATACACTGCAAAGGAGCAGTGGGCAGGACAGCAAAGCAGAGTGTCTGTCACAAGGCAGTGGGCGAGGCTGTTTTAAAAGAGGGAAGGAAAGGAGGTATGGGAGCATATGGAATTTTCCCTTTTTTGGTGTGTGCCCTATTCTAAGTAACCCATTGGTTAGTTAGGGCCTATGGATACTTTGAAGTGGGTCACCCGATGGGCCCGTCTGTATTCAGCCAGGTGGTCACTGTGGGCCCTTTTACCTTGAACAAATTAAAAGCAGCCTCTATAATATACATGTTGCCTTAAATTATTCTTTTTTTTCTTAATCTGCAGATTCATTTATTTATTTTATTTTATTTGTATTTATTTGAGAGAAAGAATGAGAGAGAGAGAAAGCATGAGAGGGGGGAGGGTCAAGGGGAGAAGCAGACTCCCTGCTGAGCAGGGAACCCAATGTGGGACTCTGTCCTGGGACTCCAGGATCATGACCTGAGCTGAAGGCAGTTGCTTAACCAACTGAGCCACCCAGGTGCCCTATTTATTTTATTTAAATTCAATTAATTAACATATAGTGTATTATTAGTTTCAGAGGTAGAGTTCAATGATTCATCAGTTGTATAAAACACCCAGGGCTCATTACATCATGTGCCCTCCTTAATGTCCATCACCCAGTTTTCCCCATCCCCCCACCCCTTCCCCTCCAGCAACCCTCGGTTTGTTTCCTATGGTTAAGAGACTCTTATGGTTTATCTCCTTTTCTGATTTTGTCTTGTTTTATTTTTCCTTCACTTTCCCTATGATCCTCTCTTTTGTTTCTGGAACTTTCATATATGAGTGAAATCATATGGTATTTGTCTTTCTCTGATTGACTTATTTCACTTAACATAATAACCTCTAGTTCCATCCACGTCGTCCCAAATGGCAAGATTTCATTTTTTTTGATGACTAAGTAATATTCCTGTGTGTGTGTGTGTGTGTGTGTGTGTGTGTGTGTGTACCACATCTTCTTTATCCATTCATCTGTCGGACATCTGGGCTCTTTCCATAGTTTGGCTATTATGGACATTGTGACATGGTTCATCTTAAAACCAGCTACCAAAAATCACAGAATTTCTTACAGGATACTTGTAATTCACTTTTACCTATGGTGGGGTGGAGGTTAGTGACTCTGACCTTCCATTCAGAAGTCATGATGTATTAGAGGGTATCCTTCCTTAGAGATAACAGTATATATACTTTCCAGAGGATTGCCAACCAACTCCTACAGTCATCAATTCACTCCAATGAGGTGGAAGACAAAGTGTTCAAGAAAGAATCTCCAACATTACCTCAAATGTAAGGAATACAGTTTGGTTTCTTCATCATGGCATTTAAAACTCTGAGAAATTAATGTGAGACAATATTCTCAACTTTTCCTTCTATTTACCTACCATATAAACCTACCCATGCTAGTCAAACAGATTTAATGTCTGGTTATTTCCTTTTTACTGCCTAATGCCTCTAATCATTATATGCTTCTATTTAAAATAAATGAGAAATAAAGTAAATATAGTTCTGTGGACAAATTACCCAATTAATTTTTGCCTAATATCTGTAAATGCATGTATTCATCACCTACACCAAGGTATAAGATATGTTCAGCACCACATAAGACCACCTTATCTGCCTTTCCAGTTATCACCATCTTCAGAGATAAGTATTTTCTGAGGTTTATTACTATAGATTAGTTTTTCATTATATAGTTGGACTTATTATCTAACAAGAATGAGACAATGTAAGGGAAGGGTCACATAGAAAGGGAAGAATCTATTAGTGCTTTCCAAATGGTTCCCTTGATCACTAGCCACCCCACTAAATACCAGAAACCATGAGCTGAGGCTGGGTTACCATCTAGCTCTTGCAGTGTCAAAAATTAATAAATATGGAATCCACAGTTGCACTGTTATCTTCATCTCTTCAATCATTTTCCCAGCAGTGTCTGTGAAATAGGATGGTGAACATGTGACCCAGAAGAAAGAAAAAAACTGCACAGTGACTTAAAGAAAAAGCATATTATAAAATGATTCCTTTTATTTCACAAGAAGATAGAAAAATATAAAAATATGGTTAAAGCAATCATTTGTAGAACTTAAGAACAAAACAAATGAACAAAGAAAAAAAGACAAACCTAAAAATAGACCCTTGACTATAGAGAACAAACTGATGGTTACCAGAGGGGAGATAGGAGGCGGGAATGGGTGAAATTGGTGAAGGGAATTAAGAGTACACTTATCAAAATGAGCACTGAGTAATGTATAGAAATGTTGAATCACCATATTACACACCTGAAACTGATCTAATACTCTACATTAACTATATTGGAATTTTTTTTAAAAGAGATGATTTGAATTTTCTATTTTAAAAGTATATTACTGTATCCTTTTAAATGATGGTACAAAAAAGCCTCTAGAATGCTGTTCTGATTTGTGTAACTCTGAGATGTTCTGGAATAGCATTCCAACATGCTCCCCCACAAAACAGCCTATCATTCAACCACTGACCAAAAAACTGAGAGCCTAACTATTCAACAAGCTATAAATCTATCTAACCATATTATCACTGGGCTAATGTTTCTCTGAATTTTATTTAAGGATATCACATGACAATTCATTAAAACTGGATGTATTGTCTATGGTATCTTCTGACCTGTAATCTATGAAAAAGAAAAAAAAAGAAAAGAGGGGCGCCTGGGTGGCTCAGTGGTTAAAGCCTCTGCCTTCGGCTCAGGTCATGATCTCAGGGTCCTGGGATCAAGCCCCGCATCGGGCTCTCTGCTCAGCGGGGAGCCTGCTTCCCCCTCTCTCTCTGCCTGCCTCTCTGCCTACTTGTGATCTCTCTCTCTCTCTCTGTCAAATAAATAAAATCTTTAAAAAAAAAAAAAAAGAAAAGAAAAGAAATGAGGTCAGTTTGAAAAAACAATATTCTTACTAAGTTCCTACCAAACTTGCCTCATGTTTCCTGACAGTCAACATATTTGTTGGGCGACAGCTATATGTAGGGAACCACGCTAAACGAGAAATAGGAAACAACTCCATTCTTAGGTCAACTGCAATCCTTGGTAGGAAAGATAAAAATAGGACAATGTCTACCACCTAGCGTCATGTGAAGAGGGAGACATATTTCTCTATCAAGATAGATGATATATTGAGAGAGTAGAAGTTTAGGGCAAATGTGCTGGTGGCCTTCATGGAGTAAAATATGATGTAAGGAGGGGCACCTGGGTGGCTCAGTCGTTAAGCGTCTGCCTTGGGCTCAGGTCATGATCCCAGGGTCTTGGGATAGAGCCCTGCATCGGACTCCCTGCTCAGCAGGAAGCCTGCTTCTCCCTCTCCCAATTCCCCTGCTTCTGTTCCCTCTCTCACTGTATCTCTGTCAAATGAATAAATAAATAAATAATCTTTTAAAAAAATGATGTAAGGTCATTACATTGGGAGAATGAGAGGCAGATAAGAGTCATTCGGAAAAGATACCAGAGACCTTCAGGAATCCATAAGAACAAAATATCTAGATCAAAAATGTGTCCAAACTCATAAAGTCCCTTCTCCTTCTACCACTAACTTAATGAAGCTGAAGCTCAGAGAAGAAAAAAACAAAAAAACAAAACGGGGGATAGCCAAATAAATGCCCTATGTAGAAGTACAAGGAGTCTGATCCCAAGGATCAAAAGACATGCAGAAAATAATATACCAAATGTTACAAGTTCTCTTTCTTCCTTGACTGGGAAAGAATATTAGAAATGTTATAAGTCCTCTTTTCCCTTTGGTTGATAGGAAAATCCTAGAAGTCATCCAAGCTCAGTTAATACCAAATCAATTCCATTAAAAGAAAAATCCAACTCAGCACTGCATTTTCATTGTCTTAGAAAAGGAAACTTAGAACAATCTGGCTGCAGTTGAGGTTCACCTTCTTTGATTGTCTTTAGGTAGAGCAACTGTTTGCCTTCTAGTATCAAGCAAAATTATAATTAGGTTACTAAGAGGTTAATTCATACTTATTCCTAATGTTTTAAATGTACATTTTATTTTATTTTTTTTAATTTTTTAAAGATTTTATTTATTCACTTGACAGACAAGTGAGAGGCAACACAAGCAGGGGGAGTGTGAGAGGGAGAAGCAGGCTTCCTGCTGAACAGGGAGCCTGACCTGGGGCTCAATCCGAGGGTCCTGGGATCACGACCTGAGCCAAAGGCAGACACTTGATGACTGAGCCACCCAGGCACCCCTTAAATATACATTTTAAATGTATTTTATAAATATTTGTCAAATAAATCTGCATACATATCTAGTTTCTTATCATCTAATTTTATCTACTGCATGATTGAATACTTTGTATTTGTTCAGACATTTTGGCTGTACAGATGGCTCTTAATTCATAATGGAAAAGGGGAAAAAAAAGATTTGTCAGTTTTCTTTTCAACTTATCTTTTTATATATCTTTTGGACATATAACATTCCCAAATGGTTCAGACCAAAAAAAAAAAAAAAAAAGTTATTTTTTGTTCTTTTTCCCTGTCAGCTGCTCATTTTATTTTTAATGTTTGAGCCAAAATCATCTCAGTCTTACTCAATGGAATGTAACTCTCTTGCCTTGACTATTTGAGTCAATCCAAAATTGCTTCTTGAGAAAATGTTTATGTTTGCCATAACCCCAGAGCTTAATTTTATTTGGAAGGGTAGTGATCTTTCTTCTATATGAAAACTGAAAGCTCATTATTTTCCAAGGCACTTCATTTGAATTTTGAGCCACTCTTATTTTAGAAGTTTGCCTTTATGAAGCCCAAATCCAGGAAACAAACCATTGGTCTTAGTTTGATGCCTGAAGTTGAACAGAATCCTCCCAATGCCCTTTTCCATACAAATACATAATCCTTTAGGGGATCTAAGTGATATGCTTTCTTTGTTATCAATATCATTATTGTTGTTAGTTTGTTTTGTTTTGATAATGAAAATGTCCAGGCAAAATAGTGTTTCCTTGTAAAGACAGAAGTACTGATTCTCTTTTGGTTTTCCATTGAATTATCTTTTTTGACTTAAATTTCCCATTTGAGAAATAAGAACACCTACTTCCTCCCAACTCTAGTCTTCACAAATAAATAAAAACAAGATTACATTTTTAGAAAGTCAATTTAGTTCATTAATTTTCTAGTGATAAAACTAGTTCACATACTAGCATACTGGATGTAACTGATCAGTCAGGAAGAAAAGGTGTGTGATTCTACAGGATTGTTGAGTCTTCTGTCAGAATGAAGGAAAAAATCACTTTTCCTTGAATATCTAACTTCAATTTCACTTCCTCTGTAAAGCTTTCCCCTCCCCCAGCTTCCTTCAACCTTTGGTCATTTTCTGTTTCCCTTTAATGTTTTGCTTGTGTAATAGTCATAGCCCAAACTTGTATTTTGGTGCAATGCGTACAAATCTGTCTCCTAGTTAGTTGGTGGGCTACTGGAGAACAAGAAAAGCAACCATTCATTATATCCCTAGGGCCAAGAACATTGTGAGGGATCCATAGATATTAACTGACTTGAATTAGAAGGTGAATTAACTTCATTTCCCTAAGACAAGCTGAATAGATTCTATTGATTTGTTCCAAGGTCACAGATGTTGATGGTTTAGAATGAAGCTGATTCAGCTTTTCTGGTCTCATCTAAACAGTCCGATTTGATACATACCATTCACGCATTTCATGAAACCATGTTCCTGAGAAAATCTATTAAGCTTTCATGGTCACAATATGCATAAAATTTGCATTTTAGTACACTACATATTGGATAAGGGAGCATTCTTTATCAAAATGGCTCTCAGATGCACACCATAGATGGCCACGTATTTTCTCTGAGTCATTGTTCAGCAAAATCCTAGACACACCTAACCATCATGAAATTTTTAGATCATAAGTTATACTTTTTAATTGCCTGGATATTTTCTCAGGATTTTTCCTTGCTAGGTAAAGAAACTACTATAAGCTTATTGAAATACAGCAAGCCAATACTATTATACTAGAATAGTTTAATAATAAATCAAAAGAAAATCTCCCATCCTGGGTTGAAAATGAGCAGACTAATAAAAAATACATGCAAAGGGCAAAATCAGATATTCTGTAGCAGATTACTGATAATAACATTGCAAAATCTAAGACTAAGACATTGCTATAAGATACTGGAGCATTGGGTGATCAAACTTACATGGTGGGGCGCCTGGGTGGCTCAGTGGGTTAAAGCCTCTGCCTTCAGCTCAGGTCATGATCTCAGGGTCCTGGGATCGAGCCCCGCATTGGGCTCTCTGCTCAGCAGGGAGCCTGCTTCCCCCTCTCTCTCTGCCTGCCTCTCTGCCTACTTGTGATCTCTCTCTCTCTCTGTCAAATAAATAAAAAAAATCTTAAAAAAAAACATCCTTACATGGCTACATGGTATTTAATTGGATTTAATGAAACTCGGCTAAATTCTGAAGTGATCTAAAGAAACACATAAGCAAGAAAATATTGAGGCACAAACCTGTAAATCCTGGGTGGTTTAACTATGCCTCCTCATCCCTCTGGGGGGTTGATTAGCAGAAGCCTACTCTCCCTGCTCTCCTAAAGAAAAGTGATTATGCCCACTGCTGAAAGGATATCTGCTGAATAAAGTAAAGAAAGCAATCAACCTAGGAATAGATTTCAGTGGTGTTAAGCCACTTCTGTCATAATCCCCCTTACCTTCCTTGTGAATTTAGGGACTGAGCCCCACAAGACCAGTTCTTCTGAGGGACACTCAATATATAAGAAATATGTACTAAATTATGAAGTGTATGAAGCAGGACACTGAAATTCGATGTACAACTAAGTGGCTTCTACCTCTTCTGAGCTTTAGTTTTCTAATGAATAAAATTAAAGAATGCAATTTAATGATTTCATCTAGCTCCTTAAATAATGAGATTGAAATCAACTTCATATATTTAGCTCCTCCTATACTTTATTTATTAGAATTTGTCAGTAAGAGGAAACAAAAGCACACAGCTACCAGTGAGGAAAGCTAAATAACCATCATCCTCATCACCACCACCATCATGATTATTGTTTTGTTACTGTTATTATTATTCTCCTGTTCATGACAGCATAGCAGAATATATCTCAGAGTTTCATCCTCAGTTTCTTAGGGCAGGCAATTTGGTATAATTGGGGTTAGAGTCCTTGACCAGTACAAAAGAAAAAACTCACCTCTTCTGACCAGATCCTTACGTAACTATAAGTGAAGACCTAGTTGTATATTTATCTTTACTATACTTCTTAAGCAAGCCACCTATTGTTTCTGACATCTCTTTCATCACTTAAAAGTTAAGATAATGGTTACTACATATGTAATGTAATAATGATAGCAATGTTAAAAATATTAATAATTTGGTGATTGACATTTCATAATATTTTCACTCAACTCAATTTTCCACGTATCTTTTGCATTCTTTCTCAATTAGAATGTGTTACATAAGGAAGGACATTCTAGGGATCCCTGGGTGGCTCAGTCAGTTAAGCGTCTGCATTCGGCTCAGGTCATAATCTCAGGGTCCTAGGATTAGGCCCCACATCGAGCTCTCTGCTCAGTGGGGAGTCTGCTTCTCCCTCTCCCCCACCTTGTGCTCTCTCTCTCTCAAATAAATAAATAAAATCTTAAAAAAAAAGGAAGGATATTCTAGATCTGTCTCCAGGCTTTGCTGCTATATACCAGAGGCCAAAAATATATACACTGGAACTCTGGAACTCTTTGAAGAAGCCATACAGAATACTAGTGATTCTTTTCTCTGTGTTCCTTGTAGGAAGTAGTTGATCTATTACTGTCACATTTGAGTTTTAGCTCAAGTTTGCAATGTTTTTTGTTTTTTTTTTTAATTTTAGATATGAAAATAAGTCATTCTAAACAAGAGTTAAACACAACCTGCTTCCACTATCCCGGCTGTTGAATCAAATGCTGCCAGCTAATGTAATACATATTATTAACATGATTTCCTTAGTCATTTAGAGCAACATTTTCTCAATGACATAGTGACCTTTCTAACACACGAATCTATGTTGTTGCCTTCCCTAAAACACTTCAGTGTCATTTCACACCTCATTGTTGAAATTAAAATTCCTTAGCATGAAATATAAGAGCTGTTGTTACTTTGCCCTTGCTTATTACTCCATTCCTTGTCACTTATTGCCATATCTCACATTCTTTCTCTGCCTTCTAGCTGAGGCTGCGGCCTTACTAAACTGCTTACAGTTTTCAAAACACACTATATCTCCAGCTCCCATTCCTGCCTCTGTTCTTGTTCCTTGGACAGCCTGGAGACCCCAATTCTACCTCTTCATTTCCCTAACTCAATCAGAGGTCACGTATCTGGAAGTGTCAACTCTCTAGGATATTGACTAGAATCTGAGATAAAATTAAACAGGTCCCCAAATAAGCTAAAATCAATGTTACAAACACCAAAGAGAGATCTAACTTAGAGCCTGTTAACTCTAACTTCCTATAAGAACTATTATCTGGTTTCTGTGTTTACAACAGATTAGAAAGAGCAACTTTGAAAAAAGAAGTGGGCTGATAGAGAAGCCCCAGTTATCAGCAAGAGTTGCAATATGAAAAGCTGGACAACAGCAAAGGAAGAGACCAGAAAAAATTTAAAATTTTTATAGAGTTTTATGGAGTGCAATATAGAGTAACTTACATCATTCAGAAATAAATTATTTTTAGTTTATACTTAGTATACGTTGGTGGGAAATTTTGTAAGACATTTTTAGAAAGACTGTGATAAAATGTTTAAAAACCATGAGAGGGATGGTACATAAAGAATAGGACTTTATTATCTAAATGGATTAAACTTATATGGAATATTGCATAATCTAGATAAGTACAGTATTACTTTATTTGGAAATCTTGACATACAAGAATAACATTGTTCTATACTAGTGGAAGTTTCCAAATCACCAATAGCCATATATTTCTTTCCTAACTGTACTGAATTTTGACATAACTTTTCAAAGGAAAAGAAATATTTATATGTCACTCATTGGTTTTTACCCTCAGTGATACCAATTCATGATATTTGTATTTAAAAGAGATCTTGGCAGGGGTGTGGGGCTGGGCTCACTCAGTTGGTAGAGCACGTGACTCTTGATCTCAGGGTCATGAGTTTGAGCCTCACACTGGGCATAAAGATTACTCTATTTTTTTTAAAGATTTTATTTATTTATTTATTTGAGAGAAAGAATGGGGGTGGGATGGAGCAGAAGGAGAGGAGAGAGAGACTCCCAAACGGACTCCACAAGGAGCACGGAGCTGGAGGTGGAGTTCAGTCCCACAACCCTGAGATCATGACCTGAGCTGAAATCAAGAGTCAGACATTCCACCAACTAAGCCACCCAGGAGCCCCTAGAGTTACTTAAAAAAAAAAAAAAAAAAGTTAAAAAATAAATAAAAAGAGATCTCAGGAGCAGGTCTCCATATATAATAGCAGTTTCAGTTTGTCTAAGGTATATTCTAAAATCTTAGCAGAGATGTTTCATGATGTAAATACCTATAAGGCTATAGAGGCAAGAAAAACAGCATATAGGTATTTCCCAGATGTCCTAGTAGGTATTAGAGTCCACGCGGTTCTAAGAATGAGTGATAATTAACTTAATTAAAAGAAATGGTAGCTCAGGAGAACATTCTATGCCCCTACACAGTTTCCACACAAAATTTGGGAAAAGAAACATTTGTTTTCATTAATGCATATTTCTGTTAAAAAAAAATCCACAGGGGGTCTTGCATTCTGTCACAAGAAAAGGAAAAAATATTTTCAATGACAAAGGGTCACTTTCTGTCTTAGCATTAACTAGATATTTCTTTCTGGGATGATTCACTACTCAATTATTTCCTTCTGAGCTATAACTAGAAAAACCCTTTCATTTCACTGTCTATTACCAAGTAGGGGTGAAAAGTGAGTCTCCGCTAAATATTTCTGATTCACACTCTCCTTTTTCGTTTCTCCATTGTGACCTGCCCACACATAACACATTTCTATTATTTAAGGTTCTTCTTATATTTCTTTTTTTTAGCATTCCCCCAATACCATTTTATCTGTCTTTTTATATACATGACGAAATATATGCATTGAAAAAGAGTGAAAATATATATTCTCTGTAGCAACCTACTATTTCTCCTCCTAAAAGATTGAAGTTAAAAAAAATAATTAAGAATGAAAATAGCAAACATATGTAATATGTGCCTGGGCAATTTATAATAAATTCAGAAAATAATATTCTTATAATAGGTCCTTAATCAACAGCACAATATCATCTGTGCCTTTCCTAATATCCCTATGACCTTCTCCATTGAAAGACAGTGGGAGCCTGACTGCATATGAGAAACACTGAAATAACTAGCTGAGGCAAGTGTTCCAAATGGACCCTGAATTTGGGTGGGGAGTCTTCCTTTTCAAAACTATCTTGTTCACAAAATCCAAATGGAATCTGGGAGCAATAGTATCGTTGAATAAATTGCAGCCTTTTATAAGAACATTCTCCAAATGTGCTTCTGCTAGAATCCAAAGACTCAGTTTTGATTCCAGGACCTATCACTTAGCTTACAAGCTATGTGACCATGAGTTATTTACTTCTTTGAGTTTCAGCATCCTCACTGGTAAAACATATATGATAATAGTACCTATAACTCCCGTGTAGGTACCATGCACAGGTTAAAGCATTTATTAGCAATACCTGTCATGCAGTCAATGCTTGATAAACTTCAGTTATTTCTATCATTAAGGTAAGTAGTTATGTAGAAAAGAGACACTGGTAAAATTAAAGATCATTTGTGGAATCCATTTTCATTACCTTTAGATGATAGCATTAGAGAGTACACAATTATATCCTTACTCTCCTTAGCCACATATGGTTTCATCATGGTCATTTTAGGAAGCGGTCTGGATATTCTGTGTTTTTGTAAGCCAAGTAAGGATAACACAAGAAAATACTTGGGTTCCAGAAATGCCATCACTAATGGAAGGCTTTCAGAAGCTTGGGGCCATTTTCAGAAGAGCTGCCTTCTAGCCATTACTCTTCTGAGACCAAAGCCACACTAAGAATACAGAGAGGACGACAATGCAAAAACAGAAGTCAGTTATCAGTTTTATGTAGCTTCCATTCTGTCAGAAATAGTACTGCTTGGTTGTTCTTCCTTGTGAAAGGCAGCACAAAAGAGGAGATGGAAGAGTTTCAAAGATTTGGTTAGTTTTGTAGACTAGGAAGCCAGCTGAGGTGACTAAAAGGATTAGCATGGGACAGAAGGACCACAACAACTCAGTTTGGATTTTAAATCAGATTTCTGAGATCACCTGACTCAGCTCAATGAAAAGCCTCTTTTTCAAAATCTTTTTACACCCACTAACATGAGAAAAACAAGTAACCATAAAACAGTGAAACAAAAATTTTAATGTTGGAAGGACATGTTCAAGGGTATTAGCAAAGGAAAGTTGTGATCCTCACCGAAACAAAACATTAATAAATATGGACAACAGAATGTGGACAGGGGAAACAAACACCATACCTCTTTAAATGTCTTGGGCAGTGAAAAAGAGCAGGGTGCCACTCTATTCTGCTCAGAATAGTCCTCTCTCTCTTGCCTAAAGTCTTGGGTTTTTACCCGACTTATTTGAAATGTGAGTTTCTTCTTTACATTTCTAAAGAATAAAAGTAAAACATTAAATATTACAATTTTGAAATGTTGTGGTTTTTTACTTTAGGAAAGAACAAGGTAATGGTAACTAATATGGATATTTTTAATTCTATGTATCACACACATAGGCAACCCTTTTTGATTAGTTACTTTGCTAAGTATTTGCATGAATTATCTTGTCAATCTTCACAATAATCCAGTAAGGTAGAGCTATTTTTTTCCCCCTATTTTATGAATAAGCAAACAGTCTTAGAGAAGCTAGATAATTTGCTAAAAGAAGCTCAGTAGCTTGTGGGAGGGAAAGTCCACCCAGATCCCCAGCCTGCAAATCTTGTTTGACTGTAATTCACCACACTCCTAGAGAGACTCTGGATAAACTGCCAGATCCTGATTTCTACAAGGACTTAATAGCTAGCTTTCCAAGGGTGGCTGCCTTCCTACTAGGGAGGAAGGCATTGACCATTCTAGACCACAATAGGTGGGCAGTAAGTCTCTGCTCAAGGCTTACTTCTTCTTTTTGTGAGAGCTAAATTATCCTCCTGGTTCAAACTAATAAGCATAAGACCAAATGCATTGCTATGTTGAGCAGGAGATCAGAAATGAGCATGCACAAGGATTCCTGGCAGAAAGGATTAAAAAGTAAATAGCTTATTTGGAAAGAGTATTTATTTGAGCCTTAGAACAAATGAAATTTATTCTTTTAAGTGAAGGAATGTAGATTCTGACACATAAACTTCTTTGCTTAAGAAAGAAGTTATTAATCCATGCCCTGAGTTGTAAATAATTAAGTCAGATTCTTCCAGAACCCAGAGCCCTCCCTGTTAATGATGAAAACAATCAGGACTTTGTTACTCCATTCTGTTATTAGCATTGACAATGGCTGAGAAGAGACTAAGATAACAAAGGATCCTGAGATTTAGCTAGGTTCCCATATTAGTTATTGAATCATTTTTGTTTCAGCTCACCTCCAATACTGTTTTGTCTCATCCCCAATCTTACTGTCTAGCTATTCACCACATAAAGCCTTATATGAATTAGTAATGATCTCATGTAATTTACTTGTTACATCTCAACTACACTGTTAAGTCCTCAAGACCCAGGACCAAAGCATGTATGACTTCTCAATCCTGGGATACAATGCAATGGTGTGAAAGTAATTTACATGTGATAAACCAAAACAAAACATTTGGTATCATAAGTTTTCACAAGCCTAGCATGGTTTCAAGCATACAGAATCACAGCATTTTATCACAGCAATAAAAAGAGCTGAGCCCTTTTATATTTGTGAGGCACTTCAAATATGAAATGGTTCTAAAAAATAGCAAATATAATCCAGTTCTAAGAGTTATGCTTGTATTATGTTATTCATTTCTCACAAACACCCTGGAAGGAAGGGATGACAGTCTGCTCCAGTCTCATTCCAGAACCTACTTCTTTAACACTCTGCTACTTTGCCACCTACTGAGAGGACCCAGAGCTAGGAAGAATTTCAAGTCTTCAATTTACAGATAGAGAGGTAAAGACCCAGAGAGGGTAACCAGCTTGCATATGGTTAACTACTAGGAAATGGCAGAATAGAGCCAGAACCTAGTCTCCTAGTCATCAACTCAGAGTTCTTCACTACAATGTGCCTCCATCTATGGGAGGCAATCCGTATATGTAATTTGTGTACAGTTTTAATGTTTTAGAGGAGAACTGAGTAATCTCAAAGTTTCTTGGTTCCTCACATACTCAGTTATCTTTGCATATGAGTTATCTTTTATAAAATAGGAATACATAACTAATTGTTTTAAAGGTAGCATCCTTGCCATTTAACGTTGGATAAAAGCCTAACTCTCAGCTACTAAGCAGAGAGGTCAGTGAAGAGAGTTGAATGATTTGAGATTCTGCTTGGTGAGGAATTTCAAGTAAGATTCTGCTTGATGAGGCATTCTGCTAAATTTTTTTTTTCTAGCAGAAAAATAGAGGTTTAGGCTTTTTTTTATTTGTTTTAATTTTTTTAGATTTATTTTTGCTTACCAGGTATTTGAAACATAAAAAAAAGTACAGAATGTCTGTTCTGTTTGTTCATGTTCATGCAAGCATCTATATCCAAAAATAACTAGATTAAACACATCTTGATATTTTACTGTATGTGGTTCAAAGCCCATTTAGAAAAAAAAAATGTAATAGAAACAGTCAATGCCTCACTATTCATCTGTTTCTTCCTCTCTCTAAATGTGATTGCTCTTCTGAACTTGCCATGCATTTCCCCTATGCATGTATTTAACACATTCACTACATAAGTAAGAATATACTCATAGATAATATAGAATAATTTTGCGTATTCAGAAATGTATACAAAGGGCTACATATTGTATAAATCCTTTTTAACTGTACTTTCTTCACTCATCATGTTTTTGTTTTAGCTTTTAGAAGGTGTTGTCTTTAGATACATAAATTTTATCCTTAGGTGTGAAGGCATATGACAAATGTGAGCATAAGATATGATTATGAAGGAAAACATATATTTAAATAGCAGATTCCCATAAGGCAAAGGCTATTGTGTATCTTAAATTATGTATGCATAATTCTGATGCAGGTGGTGTACTTCTTAAAGAAAATGAGAAACTGACATAATAAAATAGGAATGGAGACATAACGATGTCAAGTATCATGCATAGGGAACCAAGCTGTAAAACATAAGAGAATACAGAACAAAGGAGACCCACCAAAGAAGGGGGGAGAATTCCAAATGGTCTGGGATCCTAGTCCTACTCAGCACTTAGGCTTATTGCCCTTTTACTGCCTCTCCACTACTCCTGTCCCCACCTGCCTCCATTTCCTGTGCTTACAATGACTCTTTATCCTCTCTCTGTCCAGTTTTGTGTTATAGCCCTGGCAAGAAATACCAGCGGAACCTCCTTCTCTTCCTTACCTTTGAAACTTTACCACCCAATAAAATCTCCTAGAAGTTCCCCACATGCCCTAGGAGCACTCTTCCACATGTCTTCCCTTTGACAAATTATTTTGCACTTCTCACTTCCTTCATTATTCATGCATTTAGTCTGAGAAAACTCCTCAAGGCATTTTATTCCTTTTGACACAAATTTCTCATTTCCCATACCTGTTGTTGTGTGACTAAAGCATAAGCAATTATAAATAATTTTAATAACTCAGTGGTTTCTTGGGTGATATTTCTCCAGGACTCTACTGTCATACCATATAAAATGTATGCATGGGTTTTATAATAGGTAAAAAGATTAACAAGAAACTCTGAAAGTCAGACCAATGAGAGTGTTGGTCTCTCACCCAAATACTAGATAAATGCCAGAAGTGCCACCACAGGGGGCCAAGCTACCTACAAAGGAATGATTTGCATATATCACTTAATCGCTTTGCTTATCACTGTTGTTTACAATACCTTATTAGATGTTCACAACAGTAAGAGGTTAAAAAAGAGTGAGATTTAAAGTCACAGACTATTCTTCCTAATTTGCCACTATCTTCACATGTGTCATTACAGAGTACCAAGGCAAAAAGCTAAATAGAGACTTGCTTTTTGGAATGCCAAATCAAGGAGGTAAACACAGAATGCACTGAGAAAAAGAAGCAGTATGAGGACAATGTTCCCTCGAGGGGCCTGCTTACCCTTATAAGGTCTACTTGGCTGTCAACATTTTAATTTTTTATTTTTATTTTTTAAAGATTTTATTTATTTATTTGACAGAGAGATATAGAGAGAGCACAAGTAAACAGAGCAGCAGGCAGAGGGACAGAGAGAAGCAGGCTCTCTGCTGAGCAGGGAGCCCGATCCCAGGACCCCGGGATCATGACCTGAGCCGAAGGCAGCCGCTCAACCAACTGAGCCACCAGGCGCCCCGGCTGTCAACACTTTAATGAAATAAATAAATACAGTCTAATCAACCTAGACATTTGTAATAATATCTGAAAAGTTTTATAATTCTAAACTGCATTAAGATCACAAAAGATTAGGTGAGACTACAATAATCTGTAATTGGGACTGGCAATTCTGTTTTGCTGCCGTAACCCCAGCCTCACATCTCTGATAGAAGATGTGGAGTATAGCATGGCCCATAATAAAACTTCTTTCTCTTAGTCCCATATACACACTGGCATCTGGAGAATGTTCTCTCACTCAACACAAAGTCTAGGTTGTGCCTAGGATTTAGACACGTCTTCGGTAGTCTGTTTATATTTGCCTCTTGCATGCCATACATGGCAATGTTATGGGTTAAATTATGACCTCCCCTAAATTCATATGTTGAAGTCCCAGGGCCCCATACCTCAAAATGTAGCTATATTTGGAGATAAGATTTTAAAAGAGATAATTTAGTTAAAATTTAGTTAAAATATGTTGAAGTCCTAGGGCCCCATACCTCAAAATGTAGCTATATTTGGAGATAAGATTTTAAAAGAGATAATTTAGTTAAAATTTAGATAATTTAGTTAAAAGGCTGCTAGAGTAGGGCCCAAATTCAATATGACTATGTCCTTATAAGAAGAGGAAGGGACAACAGGGCTATCAGAGAGATGACTATGTGAAGAGGTAGCAAGAGGGAGGCCAGCTACAAGTCAAGGAGAGAGACCTCAGGAGAAACCAACCCTGCTGGCACCTGAATCTTGGACCTGCAATTTCCAGGACCATAAGAAAATAAATTCCTATTGCTTAAGCCACACAGTCTGTGGTATTTTGTTATGGCAGCCCCAGCTAACAAATATAATGGCAAAGAACGTAAGTCTTGGAAACTTCGAATGTACCAAATAGCCTACTCTGCAATCAAAAGAAAGCATCACTTGGGGCCTTGAGTTCTTAAACACCCTCATCATCAGACCCAAATCTTTGTGTTTTATCCTATACCAAGACCTGCCTCTTCTTTTGTCTGGCTTTGTGCCTGGCTTGTTAGTCATCCTTTATGTCATGGATTCTTGTTATTGATAGAGACACAACAGCTTTAGATCCTGAGCATTGAGAAGAAAAAAATTCTACATAGTCTGGCCTCAGGCACACTATCTACAAGATAATCAGGATTTTTTCATGAAGAGTAACCTCTTGTCATCAGATGGAAGTATGTATCATTGTACAGAATATGTCTATCAACTTCTTCACTGCGATTTCCACTGATAAAAAAAACCTCCCTTTTATTAAACTTTGATATACAATGCATTCTAAGCAGTTTCTTGAATTGGTTTTGGACAGGGTTTGAAAATTCGTCCTACCACACTCACAGTACTGTACAGTTAAATTTGGCATAAAAAATATATCCTTGTAACTGCTTATGTCTGGTTTCTGAAATTACTTTGCAGCTTGCAGTTCCTTCTTATCAAGGTACCAGTAATGACCAATAACCAAGGTAAGTTTCTGTTTTCATTCTGCCTGAATTCCTCTTCATCTAGTTTCTGTTTTCCATATTGTTCTTTTCCCTTTGGGGATCGATCACTTCTCAGTGTCTGGATCCTTACTTCTGAATCTACTTATATAGTTCCCCAAAATGTACGCAAGGACAACATTTAACAATAAATGTCTACAAGCATCTTCATATTTTAAAACCTTGGCTACCTATGTATTTATCACCTTGGAAATGACACCTACATTTTTTCAACTCAGCAATACCACTCACCAACCCAAGCACCTGTGCCTTTTTCTCCATCATGTTGGGAGGACTGGAGAATCACTGTAAACCCCTCATGGAAAGAGCCATTTCCAAATGATGTCTGAGCTGAAAGTTGATCTCATAGTGGCAGGGGTGGTATGTACGATATTTAAAAATATGTCAGGCATAGGTACAGACTGATCAATACTGATAACTAATGTCATGCAGCAATAATACGACATCTTTAAAATGATCATAAGAAAGGCCCAAAGGAACATTAAAATTCATCAAACACATTCTTGTAGGTCCTGGCTTTGTTAGGTGCATAACACCATAACACTTGCTAGTCACTTGAGAAGCAAGGATCAAGTCATAATTATAGGAACCCGTTCCCCATTGGACTGGTACACTTTTCAATATCCCTGACACTGTTGGCAGCACTTCCCAGCAAGAAACCCAAGTCTTCTTCCTGCCTACTAAGCAGATGCACCTTCATCTACTGAGGGTTGGTCACCTAGGTCGTCATCCATTCACTCACTCATTCCACAAAAGTTAACTGAGCTCCAAATATGAACCAGGTACTAAATTTATTTTTAAAATTTAGTGAATAAATGAAATAATATGAATAGGTGTATGAGTGAACAAATGACTTTAGCCACCTTGCTCACTAACTTTCTTTGTAACACCAGTATGAAATCTTCTCAAAATAAAAAGCCTTAACATAGAAAACGCGATGGGGAGGAAACCTCCTCTTATTCGGAGACTAAGAGAACAGAAGGGACATTTGTATCCAAGAGGCCATTGATAGGCTGTGTTTACAGACTCGGAAGCTGTCATTATGTGAAAGGAAGAGGAGGAAACGAAAACAATGTTAATGAATAATGATGGCAACAAACATGTAAGGCTATTTGACTCGTATCATAAATGTGTATAGTCTTCTATTTTCAAATTAATACTGACTAGAGATGTATTGGTTTTCTACAACTCACTATAACTCCAAAGAGGCTGATGTTCCATTTTACATATAAAGTGATTACTTTGTAGCTTGCATTATTTCCCAGGTCTTCAGTTGCAGATTAGTGGCTTAGTTCAGTGAATTTTGCTGTATTTGGGCCTGGATCTGGAGCCACAATTCCTTAATCTAACACAAGTAGAGTTAAGTCATAAGCCTCAGAACACCCGTTTTCTTATCTGCAGAAAACAGTCAAAATTAACATGACTGTGTTAGAGGAGCAGTTGTTCGTGCATTCTGGAATTTCTCTTAGAACATGAACTTCTTGAAGACAGAAATTATGGTCATATTCATATTTTCTTGACACATGACAGGTGCTAAATAAATGTTCTAAACAAATGACTGGATAGATTAGTATACTCTGGACAGACCTCTCAAGAATGGGTTTATTACTGGGCAAATATCTGAAGAAGAGTATGGGCAAACCATAGTAAAAGTGACAAATGCAGGGAAGAATCTGGAATTTCTTTATTTAAAATGAGGTAGCCTAATGGGCACATAAGCCTAATGAGGAAATGTGTTAAAGTTGAGGAAATATTTGCTGTCTCAAATGTCTGAGAGAAGAAAATACAGAAATGGTGCTGATGGAATAGACTTTTCCCACTGACTGTAAGATCCATGAGAGCAGGAAATATGTCTCATTTATCATTTTATCCCCTGCACTCAATCAGTATTTATTAAATGATAAATGAATGAATGAATTCAGTTATGAGGTTCAAAAGGTAGCTTTGTATTTAAGCATAGACAAACTTTATTCATAAAAGGAGAAATGATCAAAAGTAAAATGACCTGCCTTTTGAGTGGTGAGTTCTTCAGTATTCAGGCTGTTAAAACAGAATCAGGATGATCATACAGTGGGTTTCTTTTAATGGTAAGATCTTCTGATCTATGCACTGCATTTCTAATTAGTTAGTATATATTCACTGGATGAACTGATTCTGATAATTATACCCAAAATGAATGTGACTGATAGTTACTCAAATTGCTTCACTAGTGAGTTTATCCAACCATTTTGGAAGTCATGATATTAATCCAGGAACATCATATGATTACACAGATTCCTACATAATATATAACTTCAGATAATCCTTTCAACAGATATGGTTTGATAGTCCACAATTTCATTTGGTAGAGTGTTTTAGAAAGATGTATCAAGCCCCTTGCTCCAGGGATTCTTTCCAGTTACTTTATCCAATACCCAGAAAGTATTTATTATTAAAATGTTTACTTTTTTCCCTAAACAGAGGAACAACTCTCAAAGTCACATCTTCACAGTTAATTATAATTAGTCTTCTCTCAAAGTCTACTTCCTGTACAAAGTACTTTGTCACAGAATTATTTCTACTTAAGCACTGTTTAGTCAGGATTGTAGCTTTTCTAAGACTTTTTTAAACAGTGGAATGTTTTGGAAATACAATCTCCTTTATTAATGTAAGAGCCCTGCCCGTAAACTTGAGCTAATTCTGTTGACTCAGGATTTACTGATAGATTCCTGAATTTACCCAGGGCTTTAAACATTGTGTTCCAAGTGCCCTTTGACCCTAAGGAATCAAGGAGTGCATTAATGTAGTTGTCACTGTAATATTTAATAAGGAACCTTATGTAAGATTTTAGAAACTTTCCATTTGAAGGTATTTTTTGTTCCTAAATAATACAGACACTATCAATATACAAATAGAGCTGAGAAGGCAGGAGAGCTGGTCAATTACACTTACTCTGCATTCCCAGGATATAGAAAAATGGAATTTAAGAAGTAGGTAGTCCAGACAGAAGAAAATTCTTCAAGTCCACTGTTTTTTATTATGTACAACAGTTGAAATTAACTGTCAAATGAGCTTTGAATCTAGTTAAACGTAAATATACAAAATAACAACTTAAGGTTAACACAAGCATGTCTACGCTTTGCCACAAAACCACAGGGGAAGCAACAGGACTGAACTGCAATACTGATGACAACAGATCTCACTACTTTCCATGTTTAGTATGTTCTGTAAGTCATTTAAGATAATAAGGATTCAGGGGCACCTGGGTGGCTCAGTGGGTTAAAGCCTTTGCCTTCGGCTCAGGTCATGATCTGGGGGTCCTGGGATAGAGCCCCGCATTGGGCTCTCTGCTCATTAGGAAGCCTGCTTCCTCCTCTCTCTCTGCCTGCCTCTCTGCCTACTTGTGATCTCTCTCTATCTCTGTCAAATTAAAAAAAAAAAAGATAATAAGGATTCGTTCAAGGACTTTCTACAAGTGAATTCAACCAATGACCAATTATTTTTTCTGCCATGTTTATAATTATTTGTTTACATACTTAGCTCTGCCACTAGATAGAAGATGATGTAATAATGGAAAGACTTTATTTATGTCTCATGCTGTGTGTAGTGCTTTAGACATGGTAGACAAACAATGAATATTGTTTTCTCAGAGATGGTTACTTCATGTATTAAGAATAAAAAAAGAATAATAGGCCTACTTCCATTCATTTAGCCAATGAGAAGAAAGAAGAAGAGGGAAAGAGAAGAGAGAAGGTGAAGAGGAAGAAGAAGAAAAAGATAAAAAATTAGAGGAGATTGGCATTGACTAGAATCCCATAATTAAAGCAATCAATTCCCATTTAAAATTATTTGGATCATTGTTCATGCATATGATGCCCGACTTGGCACAAATCGGTGATCATTAAATGCTAATTGATAGGTTGGTTGATAACTGCATCCATGCTTCCATGTTAAGTCGCTGTCAAGTTCTAGGTAGCCCTGAGAAAGATTTCCAAAGACTCTGCAAAAATTGCATTTAGACATTTAAAAGCTTTTCACATCTTCTCTATGTTTTAAATGTAACGTGCAGATGAACACACCTAACACTGGTCTTCATAAATCAGAATAACCACTTTAGCAAATACTTTTTCCATAAACCTGCCAGTAAAGTCACAACTGATTTGACTACTACATATTCTTTTTACTGAATTAAGTTAATAATTCAGTGTTTTGTAGTCAGTAAAATTGGCAACCGAGCAATAAACTTACAGATAAATATACTTAAAAAGATTCTTCACATCGGCATGGCGTGAGGTTTATCAGACCTGGTCCTCAGCCAACATTTTAATTATCAAGATTTGCTCTCTATATCTCTCCCTATCACCTTTTCAACCTTGTATTTACTTCAAGTTTTGTCTTTTTCACAAAACAGCTGGTCTCCAAGTCAGGGACATCTTCTTGCTACTTCTCATGACTCCCTTCACCTAAAAATAGCCAAAGTCCCTTCGTTACCATGGGTTTAACTGCTCTAATTACTTGAGTTATGGTACAAAATGCCAGACAACGATTTGAAAGTGTTATCCCTCCCAGTTGCCACTTTTATTTTTTATCAGTGACTTCCAGTGTTTTGCACCTGGGATGACCAACTGTCTCAGTTTGCCTGGGACTTTCCTGGTTTCAACAACGAAAATCCCAACTCTCAGGAAACCCCTCTGTCCTTGGCAAACTGAGAAGGTTGTTTACCCTAACTGCACTGGAAGGACTTTAAAAAAAACAATAATTAGGGAACACTTTTTTACCCTTCTCTCTCCAACTGCATTTCCCAGTTGGAGATTTTTCTACTTCCTCTCAAGTCCCTGTTCAGAATGATGTATTTGGCCCCCTCAGGAGCCCAGCGTATCCTGTCTTTCTTCCCCACCCACCATACTTTTCGAGACAAATTTCCCAGATTTACTCAGTGTGCTTTCTGGGTGATCTAAGCCTTCTATTATTTCTGTTTGCGCAATAGGAGACATTTCCTTCCCAGGCATCTCCATGTTCACATAAAAAAAATAAATAAATAAAAGAGTCCAGATTTATATCACAGTCCCCACCCCTGACACTCAGTCTGTTCTTAGACTGTCTTCATATTCCCCACCTGCCAAAAGAACATACTTTATCTGCAGCACTCAGAACCTTTAGTGACAACAAAGAAAACCCACGGGAAATTCTCTACAAGTATGTATTATCTAGACCAATATTTTTTATTAGTTCTAATAAGCAGACTTAGACGCTATATATTGCCTGAGGTAAAAAGACAATGCAGTGAAATAGTTCCACCTTTCCAGCATTTTGTTTTGTTTTGTTTTGGTTTGGTTTTTTTTTTTTTTTTTTTTTTTTTTTTTTTTGTCAAGAGTCTGCCATCTCTTTACAATTCTATTCATTCTGTGGCTCTGGAGTACCAATAATTTCTCAAACATCTATGATTTGTCTGTGATAGAAAAACAAGGAAGCATGACTTTTAAAATCTTTACAGGATTGTTTAAAATTCATTTGAGAAGGTTCTGGGGGAAGATGGCATAGTAGGAGGACCCTAGGCTCACCCTGTCTCACAGACACAACAAGATAACACTCACATCAGTGTAAATAACCTAGAAAATGATCCAAAGATAGGCAGAATAATTTTCACAACTAAATGTAGAGAAGATGCCACGTGGAAGAGGGCAGGAAGGGCAGAGACATGGTGGGGAACTAAACTTCTGTGACTGTCCACAGGAGGAAGGAATACTAGGGGCAACGAGAAGGGAGAGAAACATACGCCTATACCAGGAAGCCCCTCTGGGGAGGACAAACCCGCATAACATCTGGCTTTGAAAACCAGAGAGGCTAAATTTTATGAGTTGTTACAACTAGCGGAACTTAAAACTTGGAATTAAAAAAAAAATCAGCAGGCTCAGCTTGAGGAGAGTGGGAGGGTGAGCGAAAACAGTCCCCACCCTTAAAAAGAGAGCACAACAAACAGTCTGTGGAGATACAGCATAGAAGCAGCAGTTTGAAAGATACCTGGGATATATGGGAAGGAGAGTTATTTATTAATTTCAGAGCTTGCCCAGAGGGACAGAAATCTCTGGGGAACTCCCCCAGGAACAAAGGAGCTAACAGGGACCATTTCCTTCCCCATTATACTCCCACTAGCATAAACTCATGACCACCTGCTGGACTTGTTACCTAACCTGCTAGCACTGTCACCCCATGCCCCTTTCCCATGCTGTGCTTCTGCTAATCTACCCCTCTGGACAGTCTGTCTCAGTCTCAGTGCTGCAGAGCCCCTCACACAGAGGACCTGGGGCACACAAAGCTTGCTAGCGCTGCTATCAGGCTGTACCCCCCATCTCCAGCCCTGTGATTCAGTGGATCTGTCCTCTACAATATGCTCTTGACCAGAGCCAGGTATCACAGGCCTGGCAGTATGCAATAAGCCCCATACAATGGGCAGCACCACTCCAAAGAGATACCTCCACAGACAGAGGGAAAGATAACCACATGCACAGGTCAGATGGAAGCCCCAGGAGTGAGCTGGAGGTAGAAAACTGGTCTGACTGTAGCCTAACTCACCAACAAAAGCTTCTCAGGGTAAAGTTACAACTGGTTTGACTACTACATATTCTTTTGACTGAATTAAGTTAATAATTCAGTGTTTTGTAGTCAGTAAAATTGGCACCGAGCAATAAACTTACAGATAAATATACTTACAAAGATTCTTCACATCAGTGTGGCGTGAGGTGAAAGAACCTTGCAGTTTGGTGCTACTGCATCTCTGGCAAACACCTGGTCTGACTCAATTCAAGCCCAAGGACTCCCCAGACTAGCCCACTAACACTACAGGGACCAAACATTGCCCACAACAGGCAAAAAGAGCCATTGCAGATGACTGGACTGAAGGAAAAAGTGGCTCGGCCATAACAGCAGAATGCATGCAACACACATAGGAGACACACTTCAAACACCAGGTTCTGGTGAATGGGGACACTGCATGGCAGAGCACTACAGGACTTCTTTTACATAAGGCCATGACTTTCAAGGGCAGGAGGCAAAGCTGTCTTCCCTAACACACAGAAACAGACATAGAGAATTAGACAAAATGAGGAAACAGAAATATGTCCCAAATGCAAGAAGAGGACAAAAATCACAGCAAAAGACCTGAGCAAAATGGAGATAAATAATATGTCTGATAGAGAGAATTTAAAGTAATGATCATAAAGATACTCACTGGACTTGAGAAAAGAATGAGGACATTAATGAGACACTTAATAATGAGATAAGAAAGAACCATTCAGAGATGAAGAACACAATAAATGAAATTAAAAATACACTAGATGGAATATATAGAAGACTAGACAGTAGAAGAACAAATCAGTGACCTGGAGGACCAAGTAACAGAAAGTAATCAAGCTGAGCAGGTGAGAGAAAAAATTAGGCAAAATGAGAATATGCCTGGGAAACTCGGCAACACCAAGTATAATAACATTCACCAATAAAGGGATCCCAGAAGGAGAAGAAAAATAAAAGGGGCAGAAAATTTATTTCAAGAAATAACAGCTGAAAACTTCTCAAATCTGGGGAAGAAAAGAGAAATCCAGGTCCAGGAGGCACAGGGATCACCCAATAATATCAACCCAAGAACGTGAACACCAAGACACATAGTAATTAAGATGACAAAAAGCAGTGATAAAGAGAATTTTTAAAGCGATTACATACAAGGGAAACCCCATAAGGCTATCTGCTGATTTTCCAGAAGAAACTTCACAGGCCAGAAGACAGTGGCATGATATATTCGAAGTGCTGAAAGGATAATATCTGCAGGCAAGAATACTCTATCCAGCAAGGCTATCATTCAGTATAGAAGGAGAGGTAAAAGTTTCCCAAACAAACAAGTTGAAGGAATTCATGACCACTAAAACCAGCCTTACAAGAAATGTTAAAGGGAACTCTGTTAGTAGAAAGAAAAGACCATAAGCAATATTGAGGAAAGTAGGAAGCACAAAAGCAGTAAAATTAAGTATATGTGTAAAAATCAGTCAAGGGACTCACAAAATAAATGGATATGAAGTTTGACACCATATACCTAAAATGTGAGGAGAAAAGGAGTAAAGAATGGATTCAAACATAAGTGACCAACATCAACTTAATATAGACTGCTATATGCAGAAGATGTTATACACAAACTGAATGGTAACCACAAATCAAAAATCAGTAATAGATATGCAAAAAATAAGAAAGAATCCAAGTATATCACTAAAGAAAGCTAACTAGTCATGAGAGAAGACAGCAAGAGAAGAAAGGAATGGAGAAAAACTACAAGAACAACCTAAAAAAGTAGCAAAATGTCTAAAAATACATAGTTACTTTGAATGTAAATGGACTAAATGACCCAAATTAAAAGACTTAGGGTAACAGAATGGATAAAATACATAATTACTTTGAATGTAAATGGACTAAATGCCCCAATTAAAAGACTTATGGTAACAGAATGGATAAAAAACAAACAAACAAAGACTCATCTATATACTGCCTAAAAGAGGCTCATTTCAAAACTAAGAACATGTGCAGATTGAAAATGAAAGGAAGGAGAATCAATTTATCATACAAATGGATGTGAAAAGAAAGCTGTAGTAACAATACTTATATTGGACAAAATAGACTTTAAGCAAAGATTGTAACAAGAGACAAAGAAGGACACTATGTCATCATTAAGGGGTCAATGCAACAAGAGGATCTAACAATTGTAAATACATATACACTCAACATGGGAGCATCCAAATACTTAAATCAGTTAACAACAAATATAAAGGAAATAATTAATGGTAGTAAAATAATAGTAGGGGACTTTAACACACCACTTACCTAAATGGACAGTTCATCCAAACGGAAAAACAACAAGGAAATAATGGCTTTGACCATTATTTGGACCAGATGGATTTAACAGATTTATTTTTTATTTATGGATTTAACAGATATATTCAAAATGTTCAATCCAAAAACAGCATCATACATATTCTTCTCAAGTGCACATGTAACATTCTCCAGAATAGATCACATATTAGTCCACAAAACAAGTTTCAACAAACTCAAAAAGATCAAAGTCATTCCATGCATCTTTTCTGACCACAATGCTACAAAACTACAGATCAACCACAAGAAAAAAATCCAGAAAGAGTACAAATACATGGAGATTAAATAACATGCTATTAAACCATGAATGGGTAAACCAAACAATCAACGAGGAAATAAAAAAATACATGGAGACAAATGAAAATGACAACACAATAATCCAAAATTTTGGGGATGCAGCAAAAGCTATTCTAAGAAGGAAGTTTATAGCAATACAGGCCCTTGAGAAGCAAGAAAAATCTCAAATGAACAAATTAACCTTACATGAAAGGAGCTAGAAAAAGGAAAAATCTAAAACCAGTATTAGAAAGGAAATAATAAAGATTAGAGCACAAATAAGTGACACAGAAATTAAAAACAAAATAGAACAGATCAGTGAAAGTAGGAGCTGGTTCTTTGAAAAGATCAACAAAACTCATAGCCACACTTATTAAAAAACAAAGAGAGAGTGAGAGGACTCAAACAAAATCAGAAGTAAAAGAGAAGAAATAACAACTGACACCACAGAAATACAATGGATTATAAGAGAATATTATGAAAAATTATATGCCAACAAACTGGACAACCTAGAAGTTACTAGACAACCTAGGAAAACCTAGATGTTACTAGAAACATAACCTCCCAAAATTTAATGAGGAAGAAATAGAAAATTAAACAGACTGGTTACCAGCAATGAAATTGAATCAGTAATCAAAAAACTCCCATCAAGCAAAAGTCCAGGTTCACAGGGCTTCAAGGCCAATTCTACCAAACATTTAAAGAAGAAGTGAATGAATGAATGAATACATTGATTGATTGATTGATTGATTAATACCTATTCTTCTCAAACTATTCCAAAAAATAGAAGGAAGAAAACACCCAAATTCATTCTATGAGACCAGCACTATCCTGATACCAAAACAAAATACACTACAAGAAAAGAGAACCACAATATCTCTGATGAACATAGATGCAAAAATCCTCAACATAATATTAGCACTCTGAATCCAACAATACATTAAAAAAAATCATTAACCATGATCAAGGGGGATTTATTCCTGGGATGCAGGGTGGTTCAATATTTGCAAATCAGTCAATGTGATAAATCCAATCAATAAGGGAAAAAACATACAATCATTTTAATAGATTCAGAAAAAGCAGTTGACAAAGTATAACAAGCATTCATGAAAACACCCTCAACAAAGTAGGTTTAGAGGGAACATATCTCAACATAATAAAGTCCTTATATGAAAAACCTATGTGAACACTATGCTCAATGAGGAAAAGCTGAGAACATTTCCCTTAAGGACAAGAACAACACAAGGATGTCTACTCTCACCACTTTTATTCAATACAGTACTAGAAGTACTATTCACAGAAAACAGAAGAAAAAGGAATAAAAGGCATCCAAATTGGTAATGAAGAAGTAAAACCCACTATTTGCCGATAACATGATACTATATATAGAAAACCATGAAGATTCCACCAAAAAACTATTAGAACTGATAAATGAATTCAGTAAAGTTGTGGGATATAAAATCAATGTACAGAAATCCATTGCATTTCTATACACTAATAATGAGGCAAAAGAAAGAGAAATTAAGAAAACAATCCTATTTACAATTTCAACAAAAATAATAAAATGCCTACGAATACATTTAACCAAAGAGATGAAAGACCTGTACTCTGAAAACTATAAAACACTGATGAAGAAAATGAAGATGACATGAACAAATGGAAAGATAATCCATGCTCAGAGATTGGAAGAATAAATATTGTCAAAATGTCCATACTAGGGGCGCCTGGGTGGCTCAGTGGGTTAAGCCTCTGCCTTCGGCTCAGGTCATGATCTCAGGGTCCTGGGATCGAGCCCCGCATCGGGCTCTCTGCTCAGCAGGGAGCCTGCTTCCCCCTCTCCCTCTGCCTGCCTCTCTGCCTACTGGTGATCTCTCTCTGTCAAATAAATAAATAAAATCTTAAAAAAAAAATTTAAAAAAAACAAAAAAAACCAAAATGTCCATACTATCCAAAGTAATTTACACATTTAATGCAATCCCTATCAAAATATCAACTCCATTTTTCACAGAACTAGAACAAATCATCCTAAAACTTGTACAGAACAGTAAAAGACACCAAATAGCCAAAATGATCTTGAAAAAGAAAAGCAAAACTGGGTGTATCATAATTCCAGACTTCAAGTTATATTACAAAGCTGTAATAATCAAAACAGTATAGACATTAGATCAATGGAAAAGGACAGAAAGCTCAGAAACAATCCCAAGATTATATGGTCAATAAATCTTCAACAAAAGAGGTAAGAATATTCAGTGGGGAAAAGACAGTCTCATCAATAAATGGTGTTAGGAAAACTGGACAGATACATGCAAAAGAATGAAACTGGACCACTTTCTCACATGATACAAAAAAATAAATTCAAAATGGATTAAAGACCTGAATGTGAACCTGAAACCATAAAAATCCTAGATGAGAACACAGGCAGTAATTTCTCTGACATTGGCCATACCAACATCATTCTAGATATATCTGCTAAAGCAAGAGGAATATAAGCAAAAATCAACTTTTGGGACTACATCAAAATAAAAACTTCTGCACAGTGAAGGAAACAATCAACAAAACTAAAAGCCAACCTACTGACTGCAAATGACATATCCGATAAGAAGTAGTATCTAAAATATGTAAAGAACTTATAAAACTGGACACCCAAAAAACAAATAATCTAATTTTAAAAAGGGCAGAAGACATGAACAGACATTTTGCCAAAGAAGACATCCAGATGGCCAACAGACATGAAAAAACACTCAACATCACTTATCATCAGGGAAATACAAATCCAAACTACAATGAAATATTACATCACACCTGTCGGAATGGTTAAAATCAAAAACACAAGAAACAACAAGTGTTGGTGAGGAAGCGAAGAAAAAGGAATTCTCTTACACTGTTGGTGGTAATGCAAACTGTATGGAGTTTGCATTACCACTGTAATGCAAACAGTATGGAGGCTCTGAAAAAATTAAAAATAGACCTACCCTACAATCTAGTAATTTTACTCCTAGATATTTACTCGAAGAACAAAGAACCAGTAAATCGAAAGGATATATGCACCCCTAGGTTTATAGCAGCATTATTTACAATAAAGCCAAATTATGGAACCAAACCAAGTGTCCAACAACAGATGAATGGAAAAAGAAGATGCGATTATATATATCCCATGTGATATATACTCCAATATTATTCAGCCATAAAAAGGATGAAATCCTGGTATTTGCAACAACATAGATGGAATTAGAAAGTATAATGTTAAGCAAAATAAGTTAGTTAGAGAAAGACAAATACCATATAATTTCACTCATATGTGGAATTTAAGAAACCAAACAAATGAACAGAGGAAAAAAAGAGACAAACCAAGAAAGAAACTTTTAACTCTAGAGAACAAATCGATGGTTACCAGAGGGGAGGCAGGTGGGGGAATGGGTGAAATAGGTGAAGGGGATTAAGATTATCCTATGTATACTTAATCATGTATACTTAATTATGATGTGTACTGAGTAATGTATAAAATAGTCAAATCACTATATTGTACACCTGAAACTAATATCACCTGTATGTTACTTATATTGGAATTAAAATGAAAAATAAATTAAAAAACTATTTAAAGAAAAAAATGCATTTGAACAAAGTAGTTGATTTTAGTAAATAAAAAACAAAAATTGACCAAATCATTTTTGTTATGAGCTAACTGTGCCCCCTAATTCATATGTTGAAGTCCTAACCCTCAGTACCTAGCAGTGTGACTGTATTTGGTGATAAGGTCTTTCAGAGGTAATTAAATTAAAATCAGGTCACCAGGGTGGGCCTTAATCTAATATGATTTGCATCCTTAAGAGATTGGGACACAGATAAATGCACCAGGGTAAAATCCTGTGAAGACATAAGGAGAAGATAACCATCTCTAAGCTAGGACAGAAGCCTGGAACAGATCTTTCCATCATGGTCCTAGAAGAAACCAATGCTGCCAAAACTTTGATCTAGCCTCCAGAATTTTGAGAAAATAAATTTCTGTTGTTTAAGCCACTCAGTTGGTGGTACTTTGTTATGGCGGTGCTAGCAAATTAATACAGTTTTCTAATAGATAAACACAGAATATACCAAGTGGTCAAAATAGAGCTCTCATTAAGGATAGATTTAGAACTTTTCTGAAGGCAGGAACCTAGGGCGGTTGGATTAATTACTTGCAGCGTATTTGCAGCTCTCACATGGAAACTTGGATTCATCCTTAAGTACACAGTAATCTTCTCAGCAATGAAAATGGAAAGAAATACAAAGGTTCTCTAAGAATGTGAAAGGAAGGTTTTAGATTTTTTTTTCTTCCAGACAATCAGTGAAGCCTGTCAAAAATGGCTTTAGAAATGTAACATCAAGTCCTCTCTCCTAGTCTTCTCACAAACAACCCTGACTGCTCATCTCTTATTTTGCCACAACCCACAGTATTCCACTCCACCCTGAAAAACAGAAAAATATGACATTCCCTCCTGAAGAGAATTTCTCCACACAGAGCAAACTGTGAATATAACTGAATACATTTTAAACAGAAACAATGTATCAAGAAAGAAAATGTTTATGGGTTCCTAAAAACGGACAGGGTGAATTGTATGATGACGTGAATTGTATTTTAAAAAGCTGGTATGTATTTAGAACAAACAAACAAACACACTCTACCTTTGTCAGCGTATTTCTTTCACCTGGCCCTATTTTTCACTGATGTCTTGGAATCATCTAATTCACCTTGTTCATATTGCTGTTCTCCCCTTGGGCAGCATTTAGAAGTTACTATTGATTCAAAAGAGGAGATAAAAGTCTCCAGTGAAAAGTCAGATGGCTGAGAAAGATAGAAATACCACTAACCTTGGGCTTGCTTTCGTAATTGCCTTCAGAGAATATTCAAAAGATTTTGCCATGCTGTTTTTCACTGGTAGGTGATGCCACTCTATCCTAACTTTACAGTTCTATCAGTCAGTCATTCCGGGAACTCCTCTATTCCTGTCTTCTAGTCAGCTTCTTTCTGGCAGCAAGGGAGGTGATTCTATTAGGTGATGGGTCCTACTTTGAGAGGGAGGAATTAGGAGTAATAGAAGACTTGCCCCTGGACCTCCTGGGTCCAGTGAACCCGTAGTCTTGACAGGGTTTTAGACGGCTCTGTCATGTCATCAGCAGTTTAGAAAGTGGTGTGCAGAGGATAGATATTGCAGGTGAAATTCCATTTACCTAGCCTTTGATTTAGTGCAGAAGTTTATAGAAGCAGGCCCATTACCCAGTCTCGTAAGAAGGACTCAGACGACTAGCTTCTTGAATTACACCTGTAGGAGAAAGTTTTCCTGTTACGAGAAATAGTGCAGAGGTTAATTTCACCTCACCTTTTTGGTGGAAAATTGCTGTTGGCCTCCCCAACATTCATCTCTTTCCATTTCCAAAAACGTTTCGATTTCGCCCCGTGATCAGTGACTCCCAAACCTGGCGCTCTGGCTGTTTTGTCAAAGGAGGAGCCTGCGACCAGTTCTGGCCAATCAGATGACCACTGGTTACAGCTCTCCCTGATTGGCTGAGGGATGAGTACCTTATCTAAATTGGCCCAATCAGAGGGCCCATTCTTGGGAGGTTATCGGGAAAGACTCTCGTCCCCCTTATTAATCAGTGTTTGCTCCGAAAAGCAGAACCATCATCAATGATGGACACTGAGCATTTATTATGGTGATCTGACCTTCCACGTTTGTGAGAGCTGGTCACAGTCTTGGCTGGCTCCTTTATTCTGTCTTGGTGCTGAGCCTGAAGTCATAGGTCAGGCCGGAAGAAAGAAAAAATGGACATGGACTGGGGAACAGCAGTACAGCTGGAATCTCTTTGTCGGTCACTGGCACCTACGCTGCTTTCTCCCTGACTCCAAATCTGCAACCTCGCTGCTGAGCGTAACCCACATAAGTGGTGCTCTCGCTGTAGACTGGCATGCACACCTGGCCAGGATTTGGCGAAGGGGAAGAAAGAAAGAGAACTGAGGGGAACCGGAGCTGCAGGCCAGGCAGCTGCCCGCCGACCCGCACCCCACCAACAGAGTCAGGGCATGCAGGGGGGTCTGAACCAAACCCCCTTCCAAGAATCACCGTGTGGTCTACTGTGACCTTCCAGATAGTCCACAGATTTCACTTCAGGCCAACCTTAACCAGAAATATTCAGTGAGGAGAACTCTGGGAAACATAGTTTGGTTTAGCCAAGCTGACACATGACAAAGCTAAAACAGCCTGAATCTGGAACATGGGAAATGTTTGGCTGGAGGTTCTGCAGCCAACTTGAACCCTGAGAGGACAGCCCAGACACGCTAGGCTGCTTTCGTGGAGCCCACGGATGAAACCAATGTAATCAAGAGCAGAGAGGCGGGAGAAAGAAGCAATTTGATCACATCCTTCAAGCCCTGAATCCAGTAATGCCTGAAACTACCCTAGAGTTTTCAGATGTGGGAGACAATAAATTCTTTGTGCTTAAGCCAGTTTGAAACGAGTTTTCTTTTCTTTTCTTTTTAAGATTTTATTTATTTATTTGACAGAGAGAGATCACAAGTAGGCAGAAAGAGAGGGGGAAGCAGGCTCCCCGCTGAGCAGAGAGCCCAATGTGGGCTTGATCCCAGGACCCTGAGATCATAACCTGAGCTGAAGGCAGAGGCTTTAACCCACTGAGCCACCCAGGCGCCCCTGAAACGGGTTTTCTGACATCAGCTCCTGATAGACAGTCTTAACAATGGGCTGCTGTGTTTGCTTTAGCTGAACTTTCTTAGTTGTCTTAAAGAGCAATCTGAAGCAGTGTGAAATCTATCTTGGAGAAAACCAAGCATCAGTTAATTTGTAACTTATTATTGATCAGATAAGGAGAAAGAATGGAGATACTTTCCATTTTTTAAAAAAAACCAGCACAAAGAGAGGAAGACAAAGTTTCCATTGTCCCTGAATAGTCTCCTTTTCTTAGATCATAATCAAACTCTTCTAGATCTCCCCTTCACTTTCCTTTCTTTCCACTGTGTTGTAAGGTGCCTGGGTGAGCACTGAGTACATATTTCCTGGAAGTAAAAGAGTGTATTTTCCCCCCAACAAAATGAATGTTTCTAAGAAGGAATTTCCTAGCTAATTCTATTATGCCATTTAACCTAGTACGTGTAAGATCAACATTACACCAAATTTGTCAATCCCAAAGTCTGTTTAAAAGACTGAGCTTGGCAGAACCAGTTTAAGTAAAACTAGTAACTTCATCATGACTAAGTTTTGATTTTTAAGTACTAAAAATACTTATATGGGTATGCTAAATGCCCCAGTACATTCCAAGGGTTCAAATGTAGACTTAAATATTAGGAACATTTAAAAATCTGCTTCCAGGCACAAAAGGACAGTCTCAAATATCTCTACGAACAGAAAAAAAAAAATAATCATAGATCCTCCTAGTTACCCAACGAAGAACAATTTAAAAAGGAAATGATGGCAGAGGATGAGATATAATACATGTTTAAGTGAACTTGGCCAGTTCATCACCCTTCTCCAAGTCTCCTTCCCTTTAAATGTGGAACTACTCATTGGAAAGAGAACATCTGGCTACCTTATTTAACAAGTGCCTATAATCACACTCTAATTCTACAACGAAAATGAGACATATAGATGGTTGTATTGATCACATTTTAGTTGAAAATATTTTTTCCCAGTAAGGAAAATTAACTCAACAAGAAGTTTAACAGGTGATGGGCCAGTAAAAATAAGGCTTTCTCAAACGAAACAAATGCATCATTACATATATTTTGCAAGATCATCTTAACACATTGAAATTATTAATTACTAATCTCAAATTATTAACCTATTTTTACTCAAATGTTACCTTTCAAACAAGATGCAGAGTTCTCAATTATTTCAATTAGCTTTCCAATGAAAATTATCATTTTAAAATAATAAGGTTTGTATTAATTCACTGTGAAAAGTTCACTTTCTATAAATAAACGGAGTTATCATGTAACATGATTTTTGAGTTTTTTAATAATTTGAGAACAATTTCTCTGATGGAATGACACAAAAAATTGCTTATCTAAAAGCAAGTTTTTCTGGCTTAACAAAGATTCTTTCATTTCTAGAGAAAGGAAGGAAACTGTAATTCAGTGGTTCTCAAAGTGGGGTCCCTGGACCAGCAGCATCTGCATCTCATGGGAACTTACCAGAAATGCGGGTTATTGGGTACCACCACAGACCTGCTAAATCAGGAATTTGAGGGTGGGGCCCAGCAATCTGTGTTCCAGCCAGCCCTCCACGAGATTTTGCTGCTGCTGAAATTGGAGACTCCCTGCAGGAGAGGTTGCCTGGTCTAAGGCCTTGCAGGGAGACTGGAGTGTGTCTGGCAGTGTGCTTTGGGTCACTGCTCCTAAAGCTGCTGCTGCCCTTCTAAGCAACCCTCATACACCACTGTCTAGTCCATTTGAATAGTTGGGTGGTTTGCAGCTGTTCAAAACAGTACACATAGCAAAAACATTTTCACTAGGTTATGTGAGTAATCATGTGAAGTGCTGTAAAGTGCTTGGAATGTTTGTGTGTACAAACATTGTGTGCTTTGCCTCACACAGAGGGGACATTATTTTGATGTAGATCATAGTATTCAAATTATTAGTCTTAGTTCACATTCTCTTCCTGCATAGCAAAACAAATAAACAAAAAACCATGAAATATCCTACTCATTAAATACTCATTGACATTTAAACCCAAGGGGAACTTTTGAGGTTACCTAGTTCAAGCCCTTTGTTTTATGGATGGGAAATCCAAAGCCCAGGGAGGCTGGGCAACAGGTCAAAGGTCTCTTAGGATGTAATAGGCAAAGATTAGAAGACAAAGATTAGAAGCCACAGCTCTCAACTCGTAGACTACTGTTTTGCAGAGGAAGCCATTCTTGTATCCACTACTACAACAGCACAACAGCAGAGCTTGCTCTGGGATTCTCTTCTTTGGCGTTACTAATTATTATCCAGTACTGATTCTTCATCCTCACTCCCTCATATATGAACTGACACTATTATTCAGAACTGCAAAGCTGTTATGTTTAAAACCTTCTGGATTACATAAGCCTAGATATACATAAAGAGAAAGTCAATGTAAAAAATATATGCAGAAGCCACAAATCTGTACATATAATGAAATCTTGACACTGAATATGAGATAAACACCAGATGCTACCTATGTGCAAATTCAGGTTTCTTGTGTGCATATAGTCGCTTTTTGTTTTGTGTTGTAGACTAATAAATATGCATGCAAGAAACCAACATTCAACAATCATTTTATTCTGAAGAATGCCTTGGGTTAACTACACCTAGCATAATGCTAATATATGATCTTTGGAATTTCACGAAGTAAGCTATACAGCAGTACATGGGAAACAACTTCATACAGAAGAGGGGAAATTATGTGGGAATGAGAAGAAAAAATATCTATTTTAATTAGAGAAGCTTCTAGCCACATAATTTTTCATTATTCTCCTTTTTCTTTATATTGTCTCAAACATTCCTCAGACATTAAGAAAAATTACAGAAAACATAATTGACAGCAGCATCGTATGAAAATTCAAGTTCTGAACCTTCTAATTACAGCATAGTATGATTTGAATGTACTCTATGGTATTTCCTTTTCCTTCTATTGTATGTTCATGTCACATATTCAAACCTGTTTATTGGCAGTGACATTTCTTAGACGAATGCCATCCATTCACATAGTAAATGCTGCTCCTTCCAGAAGTCATCCTCAAGGTCAAAACTTCATATGATATTTCCTACATTACAGGACATGAAAGCGTGCTGTAACCGTTACTGGTATGAACAGTTAATCATCGGCTCTTGCCTGCACCTCCTTAATTGGCCTTCACAGTAAGGCTTTAACAGAGGAAATGGAGGATCTGTGGCTTCCGTAGAAAAACTGTGACACTGCAAGCTGAGCACTGAACTAAAATCTCATCCTAATGCATCATTAGAGAAAAAGCCTGAGGTACTGAAAGAACTATCTATGATATTTCCACTTCCGAAACACTTAAAGAAGTTTTAGATTAATGGCTTTTGATGCTTTTAATGATGTCAAGGATGGGATTTAAGTGCCTTATTAAGTCCCTTCTTTTGCTGCCAAATATTAAATGCAATTTGTGATTACTGAGTTAATCTTTTTTGATTATGAAATTCATTATAGGAAGAAAAATATAAAATTCAGAAAAGTAGAAATGATTTATAAAAATATTAGAATATATTTATAAGAACAGAATGTTTGGACATGGGTTTAAAATTCCTCTGGAAGGATTTGTTGCAAGACTATAAGATATCTTTGTATATATTAATATTTAAGCCATTGCTTCATCCTTGAGTTGGACCTCATGTTTTTCATTTTTTAAACTCTTTTTAAACTTCCCAGGCACAGTCACAACACATGATGCGATGTAAACCTGAAGCGATTTGTTTAATCTTACTACCCTAATCAGCTAACAGGGTCTCTGTCTTCTCAGATCTTGGAGACTGGAAAAACCCAGTTATTCATTCCATACTATCGCTTCCCGAAATTCTCTGGTTTGCTGACATGTTAATAAGATTCCAAGAATGTTCTAAAGAAAGCAAAATCACCACTAAAAATGATTGTGTCCTGAACTTACACACTGTTGTTTTTTTTTCCCCCTCTCTCTGAATTTATTTTCAACTAAAATAAATTCTGTCCTTGAATGTGTGCATAACTCCCTGGGCAAGCTATGTTCTCTTATTATCAAATATAAATATTGAAAAGCTTAAAGATTGTTCTTAAACCTAATTCAAATTACCTTTGCCAGCATAACAAATACCCCAGGGTAGGTGTATTAAAAGCTCTAAAAAGATTCTGCTTTTACTTTTTAGCCAAATGGACATGTTTTATTCAGGATCCCCAAACAAAATCCTTATTCAGCTCATCATATTACTATTGAGGGTGTGTCTTTCCTTCCTTCATTCTCTCTACCTGTTAGGCCTGTCTTACCGGCTCCCTGCATCTCCTAAGCCCCCCTTCTGCGTGAGGACCTACCTCTTCTACCCTCCCAGACTAGAAGCAGTGCCTGATCCTCCTTCGGGCTCATCATTTCCTTTCCAGGGCAAACATGACTGATTTCTGCGATGGCCCACCATATCTCTATCCCTTGGCATCTCAGCCTGTCCATTGCAGTTTTTATTACAGACCCAATTTTCCATTTAACCGTATAACGTTTTAAATTGTTGTCTCTTTCTGTCACTTGGCAGTACTAAAGTTAGGGATCATGTTGTTTCTTCTATTGTAAACCTCAAGCATCTATGTGCCTGCCACAGAGTAGGTACACACATTCCATCTCTTGATTAAGTGACAGTAAATGAATGACTGTCCAAAACACATCAGTGCTGGCATATGGCCAAAGGATTTAACATATGAGTAAGCCACAAACCATCTTTTTGTGAACTCCGCCAGCAGTTAGCATTTGTACCGGCCTAAATTCCTGGGTAGTCTCTGTTTTCCAAAAGCTTTTTGAAATGCTCTGGTAAACACACACACACACACACACACACACACACACACACACACACACACACGTGTTTACATGAGCATTCACAGAGATATCAGTGTTTTTGGTGGTTAAGACTGCTACACTCGGGCGCCTGAGTGGCTCAGTGGGTTAAAGCCTCTGCCTTCAGCTCAGGTCATGATCTCAGAGTCCTGGGATCGAGCCCCACATCGGGCTCTCTGCTCGGCAGGGAGCCTGCTTCCCCCTCTCTCTGCCTGCCTCTCTGCCTACTTGTGATCTCTCTCTCTCTCTCTGTCAAATAAATAAATAAAATCTTTAAAAAAAAAAAAAAAAAAAAAGACTGCTACACTCAACAGTGATAAATCAGGTTCCTAAAAACTAATTCTTCTTATTAAAAGTCCCTAAGAGTTAAAGAACTACTCTGCACTATGATCCTGAAAAAAGTCCAAGTTAGGCAGGATTAGCTCTGTCTCAAAATGCTGGAAGAAGATGGTGAAAACTATAGTCCATGGATACGGACAATAGATTTCTGAGGATAAATCATATCTCCTTCTGGCAGTCTTTCAAAAGATGGTGGGAAAATACAGCAAGCTTCCCTTAAAATGAAGTAGCTACCCCGTCCTTATAAGTTTTAATATGCACTTTTAATTTTTACTATTTTGCTATATGCTATGTTTTTTAGAAAGATAAATAAAACCAGGTTTTGCAGACAGAAAACTTACTTCACATTGCCAAATAGCCCTGAGTGTCCTCTCCAGTCCTTAGTCTCTTCAGATGAAAAATGGGAAAAATGTTAGCAAACTCCACGGAGAAATAAAAGAGATCAAATATAGAAAGCTTGTAGCCCTGTGCCTGCCACAGAGTATGTGTTTGCTTCTCCTCTCTCTCTCGACCTGCCTACTGGTAAAACTCCAGTGTCCACACTGCGAGCCTCTAGTTTATCTGGGTATCTGCGTGATGTAATTATGCTAACAGTCATTTGTTTTAGCTTAAAGAAATTAAAAATAACTTTGAAAGTGACAGAGGGCTTTATTTTCCTTTCTCAACAACAAAACATCTTAATGTTTGCATTTGAAACATATATAAAAATACATGTTTGATTATAAAACCTATCCTTGAATTTTGTGTTAGGCTGTGCTTTCACCAGGGAAAAAATATTTTTTCAAACTTGAAAAAAATAAGTAATACTTTTCTGAGATTCTTTTCACACACACACACACACACACACACATTTTCCCCCTACCATTCTCCCTTCCTCCCCAGAACATACCCTTCATTTTTATACTTCGTCAGAAGTCGAGAATGCAGTTGCTCTCAAAAACTCTAAGGAATGTATTAGTATTAAAGCTCCAGTTAAGTCTCGCCACTGTTTGGTCACAGGGTTTTTCATTTTGTCCAAAGCTGATTGAAGGTCTTGTAACACATCTCTGTAGCTGTTTCCATAGTGAGCACCCCAAGTATAGAGAAAATCATAGGCAGGTTTCCACATCATCTATAAAGAAAAAAAATTAGACTGGAGCAGGGTGGAAGTAAAATAGAGAAGAAGATAGATGCTTTTTAAAAAAGAAGTTTTAAAAGCCTCTTAAGACAAAAAAAATGGAATACCAGTTATGTGTGGATTTACTTAATGTCATGAAAAACGTTTTAATAACTATCACTTCCCTCTTATATCCCTGTGTTTTCTAAATCTAGAGGTTTTTAAAATAATGACTACAAGTAGGGCCTCTTTTTTTTCTTGGTCCAACATCTAAACATTGTTTATTGCTTTGATCTCAATATAAAATTCCTTGCACAATTTTTTGATGATATTGAGATGCTACCGAGATAAATTTCTCACTCTCTGAGAGACTTTTAAGGTAAAAATAATGACTCTTTTATTGTAATAGTATCTGCGGTGAGCTTTATGACACCACATATCAGAGAAGGAGCTATATGGTGTATTTAATTCTTTAAATAAGTCATTTTATTTGAGCAAGTCTATAAACAAGGAAAAATGTACCTTCATGATCAAGTCAAAAGGAAAGCAAAAATACAATTCTCTAATTAAAAAAAATAATTTAATGAATCACTTCATGACCAAAAGAAAGACAATACTGAATACTTCATTATGCTTTCCCTGAGCACCTACCCATGCCAATGACATCATTGTTTCCATAGAAATAAATGTACGTCAAAGAGGAACTTCATGTTCAAGCATGTATGTAATGGTAACCAAGGCAACCAGGCTCAGGGAGAATAAAGACAAAGGCTGAACAAACAAGACAAATTGTAGAACACACACACACACACAGAAACACAACCAGCTTAAAATAAATTTTCTCTAAGAAAATGAAAAAATGAACCATGCACTTATAATTGGAATATTTGGAATATAAGCTTTATTTGGGTTCACTAAACTCATTCATTTGTGATTTTATCACTTGCAAAATGCAGGAACACAGACTGTGAGCTCAATATTATGCAGAGTTGCCCTCTTAAAATAGAGCCTCCATTAACACTAATATCACATGAAGTAGGGCCTTGGGATATAATTTTTTACCCTGCTTTGATAGCCTCATATACTCTACAATTGAAATTAAAAGAATGGAAGACCTAAATAAGGAGTTCCGTTGTGTTTCATTCAATCTACATAAAAGGCTAGGCATTGAACTCAAAAGACAATTTGATGTTATTTGTCCAAATTGGCATTCCTGAGAAACCACAAATAGTCATAGCTTCACCTCTCTTAATGAAGCTTGACTCTGCAAGGTACCAAATGGAAAATAATTATCAAAGTCATACCGATGCCCAGGTTGTCATAGCGCATCATCCCAAATGGTCCCAGATTTTTGTATGTAAGATTTACCCTCTCCAACCAGGCTTATAAAGAACCAGTATCTTTCATCACTGATAGACTGTGAATGAGGTGTTCTCTCATCTATTTTTCTGAATACTCACTTTGAAACCAAACCTCCCAATTACTGGTCACCACTAATAGCTCAGCAATAGAAAAAGAGTTGAAGCCTATAACAGAGCCTTTTTGCCAGATTCAATTATCAGATGCAAAGATGCACTAAAAACAAGCAGATTAATTTGTAGTCAATATACACTAACCCTCTGTAAAACCTTTGAAACCTATTCTATGTCTCATTCATTTAAAATTCCTTGATGCTCAACTAGTTGGCACATTATTTTTTAAGTTGTCATATGTTGTTTAAAATAACGATGTTTATAGCCAAAGTCTTCTAAGATTTTACGCTAAATCTTTTAGTAAGTGAATGATAAAAAGATGCATTTGAAGATATTTTATGATAAATAGCAGATGGGAACATTTCGGTACCAAGATGACGGCATATATCACAAAAAAACAGATGTCTCTTAAAGAATCACAGTGGGTAATTTTCAGGTTGTGCACTATTTTGTGTGAGTCAGAGTAACTTCATAGAGGCAGCCAAAATGGCTGCACTGCCTTTCCTTGTAGAAAAACTCTGCAAACTCTGCATCACAATCTTGCCGAGCAAGGTGGATTGCTATGTATAGAAAAGCCCTGAGGCATATTCAATCAGGCAGCAGCCCCTGGGTGTTGTCTGAAGCAGGAAATACACTCATGTGATGCAGGAACTGGAAACTACAGATTCAGAAGAAGTCCAATGATACAGTTATCTACTCACTTATGCAGAGAGCCATATAACGCTCCTCACATTTGGCAATTTTTACTGATAGAACATTTCTGTCAGCTCTTTCAATTCAGAGAAATTTGGAGCACTTTCTGAGCCTGGACCCTAATTAAGACATCTGAAAGTGTAAAAGGACTTCCCAGGACTACTCCGAATTAATCAGAAAAGTAAGGAGGCATATTGCTTTAACTCATTGGGGAGTCTCTGGAGTCTAATCCATAAGCTACATAGAAATGCGTACAACAGCTCTGGGCTGAAAACACTAGGGCAATGGTAAATTTTATGATTTATACTAAAATGAGTATATATTGCATTCCATTTTTGTTTCTCTTTGCAGCAAACTAAACCTGAATATTCCTTTAGTGCAAATCTGATCTGCTACATAAAACATCATTCATGGCTCTCAATAGATATGAGAGAGAAACACTATTGTAGCACAAATACAATGAATATATTCAAAATACACTGTTGTTCATTAACTAATTATATCACTTATTAAATCAAGAATTTTTGAGCAGCTACCACTACTACAAAGAATTTTGTTACAGAAAGGAATAAAATGATGAATATGGTATGGCTGGCTTTTAGAAGCTCTGAGCATAGAAGGGAGAAAGATACTTGTGCAAACACTGGCCCAATGTATGATTAGACAAGATTTGGTCACTACAACAGTTAAGAAAAACGCAAAAAAATTACTTTCATATTTTCGTTTAGTGTAATAAAAAAATGATAGTTCCATTAATTGAGAAGCATTATGGTATAATAGAAAGAAAAATGGGTTTTGGCGTCAGAGTCCTGGGTTGACCTCTGAGTTACATACCCTGTTGGATGGGTCAATTTGAGTAAATTAATCAAAGTATATGAGCTTAGTATTTTGCACTCTATAAAATATAGATAATAATTTCCAGGCTTATGTCCAAAGCACCTCCCGAAGTGTCTAGCATATAGTTTGCATCTAATATTTTTTAATAGGATATGAATGGGTAATTTTGGGATAAGAGAAAGATTAGGAATCTAGCTTTAGCTCTATTGCATATGAGGTGAAGGAGGGAATATCTCTAGCTTCAGTAAGACATTAGAATAGAGATACGACCTCCAGGGAGCAGCCAAGAGTTAAAGTGATGATGAAACCATGAGAATGGAGGAAAACGCCAGGGAAGAAAATGAAGGGATGGGAAATTTAACCCTCAATTAAGTCTATAGTTAGGGATCACGAATAAGAAATAGAAGCAATAAAAAAATGGAGAGAACCTGGTGTCAGAGTAATAGAAAATGAAGCAGGGTCCTTCATGGTGCAAAAGTTGAGGACTGATAGATCCCAAAAAAGACATTTAGCTCACAGCAGCTTCTCAGAGCCTTTTGTACACATAACCTCCCCACTGGATGTTCAGCAACGCCGCATGGAGAGGTTACAATCATCAATGGTAGGAGTTTTTACACCATGCCTTACAAAGCATGACAGAAGTCCAGCCTTCATCAGTGCAATAAATAATAAGTTGTTGTCCTTTGTGGCATAGCTATATGATATTCGATTCAAGTCCTTAAATATTTACACTTTTATTTCTTCATCACTTCTTTCTATGCCATTCTACTTCCCTTATTCAGCAAGTGAACATGTGCTATCGAAGGCAAAGACACAAGGGGAAACTTGCATACATTAATTCAGCTACAGACTTTGTTAAACTGTGTCCAAAAATACACGTTAAAAGCCGCAAAGTGTTCTCAGCTTTGTAATCATTAAAGAGAAAATGAAGTCATTTTTTTCTGGAAATGTTTGAATGAATAAAATAAGTAGAATAAACAATTTTCTTTCCAGGATGACCTAAGTCCTCCAAAAGCTGGAAGTGACTGTGGATTGCTTAGACCTCTTCCAGGTTTATGTTATCTTATATCTCTTTAGCAGTTTGAAATAGTTCTTCTGCTGAAATAGTTCTTCCGCTTGTGTTCAATGTTATGATTTAAGGGATGATATGCCGAATTTCTGCACTAATGCTTAGGCAAATCAAAAGGACAGCATGCTCCTGAGAGTTTGTTTTTGCTGAATTTTTCTTAACCACAAAACAAATTCTCTCAGCTTTCTCATCACTGTCACAATTATTTGACACACCGGCCTCATTCTTACTCCCCTACTCTTAGATTTTTTTTAAGGTTAACTTCCTGATGTTATGGGTTCATCTTTGAATAGGAAGCACGAGGCTGAGAAAAGCTTGGAGCTGTTAATTTCTCAGAGGTGTGTTTTGATCTCCCTCTGTAAGCAGCACCAGCAGCAGCATCAGTAAGTGTTTAACCTAGTGAAGGTTAGCAGTTTACAAAGTCCTAGCATTTGTGTAAAAGAATTATGTCTTTGGGTCATCTTCCAGGTATTAAAGGACAAAGAAAAAGGTAAAAGAGCAATAAAAGAAATAGTGAGATGTTAAAAGAAATGAAACAGGAATAGAGATTTAAAAAATTGATTTCCAAATAGTGCTTAGTCCCAGAAGCCAATAAGACTCATTAGGTAATGCTCTAGATAATGAAATGCAACATGAATAAAAGCAATTCAGATCTGAGCACAGCATTCTATGTCTTTTTTTAGCTCGTAAAACATGAATAGCATAAAGAATGCAATCGGTTAACTACATTTGGATAATTACATTTTGCCACATTAAAAGATTCATAACCCACCTACATTCCTCATAAAACTCTAGGAGCAATGTTTCATTTTAAGTATAATTAGCTGAAGTAGTATTAAGGTAAATTTGCCTTATTAACAATTATTACATGTGTTCTATATTCAGTACATCATCTATAATACCCAAGTGGGCATTCTATCACCTGTAAATACTGCTGAAGATGAGGCTACTATTAAAAAGAAAGGAGGCTAACATATCCGGGGAGGTACCTATTTCTTCAGAAGGGAGATGGTACTTGGTTAAAACTTGATGTAAGATTCTCTTAGAAAAGTCTCTTTGGGTACAGCCAGCTCTGTTTCATCTAGGAATAACCACTTGGAATATCAGGGATTAAACATAAATCAGAGGAAGACAGAGGACACACTCCTTGCTAGTGCATCTACTCGGAACAGTCTAATATCTTAGGAAAACCTACTGGACAAGCCATTCTCCCTACGTCACTAACTCACTAACCAGGAAGATAAGTCAGGTCACTTAGATATAAATCCAGGGTCATTTCATTAAAGTATAGCCACGGATTTATTTCAATGTTAAGCAGATTTACATCTTAATGTATTCAATGTTAAATGCTGATTTACATGTTATACTTAGCTGGACTGTGGTTTTCTAAAATTCCTGTTGTTTGTGATCCCTCAAAATAAAACTTAATAAAGAAAATCTAAAATCTAAATCAAATATTGATGTCTCTAAATCCATTTTATGGTATCTTTATATTTAAACTAATATTTAATAATATGATTATTATTTCTACTTGATTTTCAGTGTATAATAAGACATATAAGGTAGAATTAAACCAAAGATCGTACAAATACAGTGATAAATTCCACTATGATGTGATTTTTTTCTTTATCTCATAATTTCAAAAAATGGAGTATCTTTTGAAATTAAAGATGACAGCAACAAGCATTATAGTATTGTACAAAATAGACTATAATAGTCAAAATATTATGTCACTGTGTCAAATATCTAGTACAAACAATGCAGAATTAAGCAATTATTCTACACATTTTCCAACTGGTAGATGAATTTCCATATAATACTTTCCCATTTTTTAAGAAATTATAAATGCATCTCTTCCTGTAAAAGTCCATCAAACCACGCATTTAGGTACCAAGGCTAGAATGGGACAATGCCACATCCCTGTAAGCAGAATCCAGGACTTGCCTGACTTGTGTGAGTCAGAAAACCGTAAGAGTTTCTTGTGAATCCAGGACTTGTGTGAGCCAGAAAACCGTAAGAGTTCAAGGACATTCCTTTCATCTTTTGCAAGAGATAGTTTCCAAGAAAAATTAAATGTTGTTAAACCAGTTAAAAAAAAAAAGCTGACCAGTCAAGATTTTTTTTTCTCATTTTTTTCCATGCATTACCATTCTGCCAGTTTCTCTGAAGAGAAACCTTGAAATCATTGCTGACTTTTCCCTTACCTATATTCTTTCTATAGTTACTCTCAGCCTTATTACTAAAAAATTACATTTTATTTCCTTTTCTAAAATCACTCAGTGTCACACAGTTGTCAAATTCACCTCTTACTAAAAATAATAGATAATATATATTTAGTTATTGCAAAGGGCAAAGCATTGTTCCAAATATTTCATATATATTGTTTCATTTACTCCTCCAAATATCCAATGAGCAAGATAGTATTTTTTACCTCATTTTACAATAAAAAAAATACTTCTAGAAAAGTCCAATAACTTGCTGAAGTTCTTAGGGCTAGTAGATGATACGGTTGGAACAGGAATCCAGACCAGGAATCTTAACCACTATTCTCTGGCAGAGACTCTCTCTATCGACTTCAAATATATGTATCTCTGACCAATATTTCCAACCATATCTCCCAACAATTACTAAAATGCTCTCCCCTTCAGTCTGTGTATTCTCCTCAATGGTCTCTAGAAGTCATTACTATCCAGAAGTACTGAAATTCCCTTCCAGTCCTCTCCAATTATTCAAATGCTACCTATCCTTCAAGACTAGGATGTGTCTTCTGACAGCTCCTTCCCACTTTGATCTTCTTTTATTTAGTTAATTCCGAAAGGACCTACCATCAATTGTGCAGAGTGGATAGGACTGTGTGTAAAACATTAGGGTCTGGATCCCAGTTCTATACTTAATAACCATTTAATTCTGGATAATTTACATAAATGCATTCACTCTCAGCATATTGTAAAAAGTCAATAGTTAGAATGCCTTCCTTACTAAGTCTGTTAAAATAAATGAGATATGGTAAAGAAAATGCTCATAATGATTAGCTGACACACAGTAAACATGCAATAAATTGCAACAACTATTACTATTTTTATTTCATTTATTTCAGTATCTAATCATATACCTCTTTAAAATAAAACACCTCAAATATTGGGGCGCCTGGGTGACTCAGTCGGTTAAGCAACTAACCCTTGATTTTGGCTAAGGTCATGATCTCAGGGTTGTGGGATACAGCCCCACATCCAGTTCTGTGCTGGGCGTGGAACCTGCTTAAGATTTTCTCTCTCTTCCTCTGCTCCTCACTCCCTCTCTCCCTCTCTTAAAAAATAAATAAATAAATAACAGTTTATCTCAATTCCCAGGCCAAATAAAATTTGGCTTATAGAGAAAAAAAGTCACATATTTCATTCTGTTTGTGATTTTTGTAGCTCCGAATGCTCCAATGCTGAGAACTGATAGTCCTAGTAAATGTGTTAAGTGTACAGATGAACTAAATACTGAGAGTAAGGATTCAGAGGAAAGATACTAAATAAGTAAGAAGAATTCCATATAGAATTTTTGTTCATCTATAAAAATAAATAAAATTAGCTGTTTGAGGAATACCTACTTTGTCATTTTAAATCTAGACCTACAATAAAGTACTTGGAACACTACAGCTGCCAGTCAAAAATGAGGAGGGACAAAGTTTAGCTAGAAGATAAGATGGAAAATCAGATCCTCACTGATTGAGTGTTGACTACAAAAAACTTATAAATACACCGTGCCAGTCATAACTCTATAGGTGAGTAGTTTCTGATATGAGAATAAATTACAATTAGCAATGTTGACTTCCTTAGGCTTCCAGAGTTAAGGCGGCCCATTCTGGAAGGTCAGGTAAGAAATCAGCCTTGACAGGCCTATTTGTGCCGGTGGCTGAGGTGAAGCCCAGTGGGGTAGAAGGTAATTTGATAAGAAGAAGTGATATTTTAGTGTCTTTGGTAAATAAGTGTCCTTATCAAATGAGATGGAAAGAGCATATTCTTTATTGCTAGGCTCTTTATTGAGCCAATGGAAGACAGTTGCTAGGAAATGTGTCATATATACTATTAATCCCCAGAAGGATAGGTAAAGAGTATGCAATTTAGGCCTGAGAATATCTTAGCCCTGACATCCCCAGCATTTCCTCTTGTAAAATCCAATTTTCTTTAAATAGGCTATTTTTCTAGTATTTTGTTTTTGAATTAAAGCTCTAAATATCTTCAGAAAAACTCCAATGAATTTTCATTAACTTTCACAGGAGAACCTTGGCAATGATTAAACATCTCTGTATAGCATAAATGTATTTTTTTTTTCAAAAGAAATACTCTGACAAATATATTTCCCTCAGAATCAGATTCCAAGTTTTGTTGCTTTCCTTTTACATAGGAAATGCAATTTCATTAGAAAAGTTGAGTAACATTTCTTACAACTAAGGGAGAAAGTGACATTCTCAGAAGTCTTCAGAGAGAAGGTTCTCTTTTTTTTTACTATTTTTTAAAAAGATTTTATTTATTTATTTGACAAGGAGGGAGAGAGAGAGAGAGAGAGCAGAAGCAGGTAAAGTATCAGGCAGGGGGAGAGGGAGAAGCAGGCTCCCTGCTGAGCGGAGAGCCCTAGGTGGGGCTCAATCCTAGGACCCTGGGATCATGACCTGAGCTGAAGGCAGACACCCAAGCAACTAAGCCACCCAGGCACCCCCAGAGAGAAGCTTTTCTTTTTCTCCTCATAAAAGAATAAGAAATGTACTCAAGTACTCAAGTACTCAGGGAAAATCTGACATACTACTAATAATCTCTATTCTTTAATTGGATTGAAGCTTAATGAAAATGCAAAGGCAAATTTTAGTAGTATCATATGATGGCTTGAAAAAAGAAAAAGAAAAAGTGAAATGAGTCCTTTAACCCCCAAGTCCTGAACACATCTGGCCCTGCCACTCAGCCACCATGGTGGATTTGGCGTGGGTGGGAAGAGTATAATAGTTAAAGTACAAGGGCCCCAAAGCCAAAGCCTATGCTCCAAACCTGGTGCTATGACTTCCTAGCTATATATGTTAAAACAAGTCACATAGCCTCTCTACATCTTAGGTTGTATTAGTATCTGCCCCAGAAGTTTTTGTTGAAAGGATTAAATAAAGATTAATTTTTGCGATGTTCTTGGAGCAGTGTCTGGCCCATAATAAGTAGCAGATAACTGTCTTTGAGATAGAATAAAAATAGAACAAAAGGAAAAGGGAAAAGTTGAAGAAGAAAGAAAGTGAGTGAAAGAGCCTGACTGTAGACATTGGCACACATAGAGAGGAATTGCTGGGAAGTGTGCCCTCTGAGGAAGTGAGATAAAGGAAACTGAAGCCGCATGGGAACCACCAGGCCTCGTTATCTCCCTCCCCCGATGCTGGTTCCCTCCTTCTGCACACCCTACCCAGAACTAGTATCAGCGTGTTTTGAAATCATTTCTTGACGTGTAAATTGATCATATTTAAAAATAAGCTCCTTCCTGAGAGAAAAATAATTGTATGGCTGTTAAAAATTAGCATACATTTACTCTTTGGTTTAAGTGGCCTAACAGGTAAAAACTCCCATAGGTTATTCGGAATGGCTTTAGCTCCATATACCATGCATACTTTTCTAAGCATTTAATAATTAGGATCAGAGTGATAATCGTTAGCCTTAGCCACAGTAAATTGAATGATAACCTCTAAAAAGACACCTACGGACTTTCCTTCCTGCTTCTGAGTATTTTATTAAACTCAGACATAGACTTAGTCATTTGTGATTTGGACTGTGCAAAAGTGAAAAATGGAAAAGTAGGCTGTTTGTTGGCTTCCGTCAAGATTTGGGGGAAGATAAAATATAAACAATCACAATTAGAGAGAAGTTAGATGCTTAAGAAACCCGAGAGAATAAGTAACTCTCTGGTAAATAATTCTCAAGAAAACCTTTTTAAAAACAAAGCCTTACTAAGAAAAAAAAAAAAAGTCTGGCTTTCAGCTAGGCAACTTTTTAAAAAAGAATTATTTTTAGAGTAGTTTTAGGTTCACAGCAAAATTGAGAGGAAAGTATAGAGATTTTCCATATATCTCCCACTCGTACACATGCATAGCCTACCCCATTATCAGCAGCTTCCACCTGAGGAGTACATTTGTTACAGCTGATGAATCTACAACGATACATTATTTACATTATAACTAAAGTCCACAGTTCACCTTGCATTCACTCTTGGTGTTGTATATGCTATGGGTTTAGACAAATGTATAATGACATATATCCATCACTATGATATTATATTGAATATTTTCACTGCCCTAAAAATCCTCTGTACTCTGCCTATTCATTTCTCCCTCTTGACACCTGGCAGGTGTCACTGATCTCTTTACTGTCTTCGTAGTTTTGTCTTTTCCAGAATGTCATATATTTGGTATTATACAGTGTGAATATTTTTTTCAGATTGGCTTCTTCCACTCAGTAATATGCATTTAAAGTTCTTCCATGTCTTTTCATGGCTTGGTAGGTCATTTCTTTTTAGCATTGAATAATGTTCCATTGTTTGGATGCACCAGTGTATTTACCCATACACCTACAGACTTGTGTGGACAAAAGTTTTCAACTCTTTTGGGTGAATACCAAGGACTGTGATTAAGTGATCCTATGGTAAGGGGGTATTTTTCTTTGTAAGCAACAGCCAAAGGGTCTTCCAAAGCAGCCATTACCATTTTGCATTCCACCAGCAATGAATGAGGGTTCCTATTGTTCCACATAATCAACAGCATTCAGTGTCATCAGTGTTCTGGATTTTGGCCATTCCGTTAGGTGGTGGTATCTCAATTAGACAACTTTTTAATCAATTTCACTTAAATATCAGAGTAGTATATCCCTCATAATGTTGTCTTTTTTTTTTCCTTCTTAAAGGTTTGTTGTCTTTTAGCTCATTCAGTAAAAACTCATTTGTAGGTTTTAATGTCTTTTTCAGTGTATGGAGATAAATGTAGTCTGTAAAGGGGAAGTAATCTATAAGGGGGAAATAGGTCCTGGATGCTCGTGGCTAACGAGTCTGTTTAGGGGAGTCCTTGCTGGAGAGCCAGGCTCCAGGAACCCTGAAGCTTCCACTGCAGCTGCTGGGATTTCAACTGACTTGATTTGACTCTTCAAGCTTCATGGAAAGTTTGTCTTGTTCTGCTTACCCAGCTGGCATAGTTGTTTCAAAACAAGAAATTTCCTCAAGAAATTAAAACCCAGCTCTATGCCCAAATAGGAAGTGGGGAACATAGCTTCTGCCTCCTACCAAGTCATCATCTAATCCAAGATCACCTTTCCTTAACAGAAATATCTTGAAAGTGCTTTCACTCATGTTAGAAAGGCACAGGACATTTTATATGTGCTCATCACAGGAATACTTTCATTTAAGTCAATAAAAATGGACTAACTTTCTTTATGATAGAGAAAATATTTATCTAATTAGGCCCACCAATATATATTTGTTTTAATATTAATAAAAAGTATTTTGTGGTGAATATTTACTTTGTACTAAGTGTTGTTCTTCTGTATTTGATGTCTATAGCTCTTGCTGTATACAAAATTGTGAAAGAGATAATGAAGTTCTTAGGTGTTCCTAGCTCTCATTACCAGTAACCCCGCACCATCCCCTTCCTTAATGCTTGTCACTAAACATTATTTATTACAAATGACTAATTCTGTGACTGAGGCTGATAAATACTTATTGTTATATCCTCTTCCTTTGTTCTGATTTGGCCCCATTTTCTCCCTTCAAAGTTTATCTGTTCCTGCCTCAAGTTCTTATAGCCCTGCTTACTGACTGACGAGCTATCCAATTTGGTCCAATTATTTGATCAAAGATCATGTTAATATGCAATCCAATAAAAGAAACATCAATATAGTTTAAAGGTTCTCGATGCCTTTAAAGAGAGATGTGTGTATATTTCAGATAATGTTGATGGTTATGGGGGCAGTGACTTCAGTTAGTGGATCCTCTAGGATACTCCCTCGTTTAATCCATTATGTGCTATAGGCTTGATTACACTTAATTTACTTGATCTGTAATTTTTACTATTTAATTAGACAAACAGAAATCTTACCTCAACAGCAACATCTCCAGCTTTTCCTCGGTGAGGAATTTCATATGCTTCCATCTGTTGCTTTGTGAGTCGTACTAACTTTTCAGCTAGCTCCCTCCAGCCTTTTCCAAGCTTGACAGCTGAAGTCAGAATAGCAGCCTCTTGGATGAGATGTGCTACTAACCCTTGGCAATCCATCTTCAGCAGAGCCTGCAGCAACAATTACATATCATAGTTAAAATCAACTAATTTGGGCTTTCTCCTATAAGTTAAAATTTTCATTATATTTTCTGGAAACTGGAATCCTCTTTCTCACCACATGTATATTTGAGGTTTCTAGAATTCAAAAAGCTGATTTACTTTTAAACAAATCCAATCAGCAAAGTACAGAGGATATGACTAGACCAAAATTAGGGGAGATTTAAGCCCAACTCAGTGACTAATTATAGGGCCTTGGGTAAACCACTCAACTAATATGTTTCTTAATATCCTAATTGGAAAAGGAAGAAGTTGAACTAGACACTTACAAAGATACCCTGAGGTTCTAGCAGTCTATAATTTATCAACCCAGGGATGATTATTCACTCTGCAAAAAAATAATTCCTTTCCTTACCAGAGAATTGGCTACAGGATTTCTCTAAAGAATAAGCACACTTGTGCTGGTAAATATTATTCTACTTTTCATCAAAATGTGATTTAAAACTCCCCAGAATAATGCCTCTTGCATAAAAATGAGATACTCCTACAACTTTGAACAAAGCTATAGATATTTATGACTTTAGAAAATTAACTCTCCCTTCAGCACCAGTTTAACTATGTTAAATAGAATCACAACATATTAAAAATAAAACACTTAGTCCTCAACAATGCAAAATGGAAAACCACAAGAGAATCTTCCCTTCCCTTCCCTCCTTAGTTAGGCATCTGAGCTTTGTCAATCACTATGCATATTTCAAACAAAACTATGAGTTTCCCTTTGCCACGAATATATATATTTTTAAAGATTTTATTTATTTATTTGACAGAGAGAGAGAGCACAAGTAAACAGAGCGGCAGGCAAAAGGGAGAGAGAGAAGCAGGCTCTCTGCTGAGCAGGGAGCCTGATGTGGGGCTCGATCCCCAGACCCTGGGATCATGACCTGAGCCGAAGGCAGCCGCTTAACCAACTGAGCCACCCAGGCACCCCTGCCATGAATATATTTTTAAAACATGGGATTAAACCTATCTATATCTCTTCCCTGATCAAACAAGCAAATAAACATGTGCGGTAATGCCTTGTCATTTAACAGCACTAAAAAGCTTTATCCATCATTATGAAACAATAAGTAAAAAATGAATGACCAAGTAAGGCAACTAGTAAAGTCCATAGAGTATTCACTGCTATGGAAGCATTAGAAAGACCACCCATGGTTTTTATACATCAACTGTATTGGTCCATAAATTTACGGTGAGGAGTTATGATCTCAGGAAAAAGCAGCACTGAGCCAGGAGGCCCCAGAGGGCGCTTTTAGTAAATTGTGGAATGGTTTTAGCAATGTTTATTCCAGTTTCTTGTTTTAAGGAAAAGAAATCTGCACTTGGAGTTACACAATCTGAGTTTAAAATCCAATACCACAAAGTATAGGGCTTTAGATAAATCACAAAATATCACTGTTTAATGATTTTTAAAATGGATACAGTGATAATACTACCTTCTCTAGCTGCCTATAATCTTTAGGAAAATTGAATCAGATATTCAAGTGCTTTAGAAAATGTCAAGTGTCAAATATATGAGGACATATGTCTAGATGTATGTCTAGATATGACTGAGGGTTTTTTGAACCCACAGTCTTTATTAGTTCCCTTCCAGCACTCCAAATTAATACATAATTCAAGAAAAACATGTACTTATTATGCAGATAAAATTTCAAGAGATGGTCTCTATACCCTATACTCCATCATCTTCTGGTCAGATAATCAGGCCCAAGCCCCTTCCACAGAAATCCTGAAGTCCCCACTGAGGTGTGGTATGAGTTTTTAGGAACTACTCCCTTCAGTGAGTTCTCCATCAGCACTGTTCAGTGTTCACTGTTCACCAAAGCCACTCACTTAATTAGTATATACCAATATAGTACAGATATGATTAGGTTAAAATTTCCAGACCATTTGACCAAAACAATCTTATTTTTGTCACTAAGAGA